>CM053624.1:231818197-231852877 GCA_028646595.1 Phalanger gymnotis | reverse complement strand
ATGAATAAAATAGGGAAGAAGGAGATCAATGACTTGGGCATACAACTGAAAGAGCTAGAAAAAGAACAACTTGAAAATCCCCAATTAAATACCAAATTAGAAATACTGAAAATCAAAGGAGAGATTAATAAAATTGAAATCAAAAACTTTCTTTGTGTTGGGTTCCATGCAGGACCTCCTGCACAGCTTCAAGAGTGTCAGGAGAGACTTTGCTGCTCATGGCTGATTACTGGTCACAAGCCAGGAAAAGAACCAAAATAAAGATATTGGATTAGATTAGTGGTTATACATGTCTCCAATATGTTTATATTTGCTTCTTTCTAATATGTATATACTACCATACAAATAAAATACACATAAATAGAAATAAAAAAAGGTAAAGATGAAATAAGAATTGATCCTAGACTCAATAGGGAGGATTACAATTTAATGAATAGTGAAGTGACAAAGTTACATCTAAGCAAATCCCTTTGGCAGCTTTGAGGAGAATGGATTAAAGAGAAAGTAGATTAGAGAGATACTTTAAGCAGAGTGACTAATGCAGGGGCTATTATGATAGTCCAGGTAAGAGATGATGAAGATCTAAGCTAGTATAGTTTGTGTGAGAGCAAAGTGAAGCAGATGGATGGGAGAAACATCATGGAGGTAAATATTACAAGTTTTGGCAAGAGATTGTTTAAGTGAGTTGAGTGACCATGAAGAGTAAAAGTTGAAATTGAGGTTGTCAATTTTGATTGACTGGAAGGATGATTATATCCTTGACAGTGAGAGGGCAATTTGAAAGAGGGTAGATTGGAGGTGGAGCAGATAATGCAATGAAATCTGTCATGAAGACCACTATCTAACAATGCCAGTTAATCTGTGCTATTCATTCTATCCTACTCAAAATGAGAAAGGGAAGAGATGGGAATATTACTCACTAGTCACTGCCTTGGAGTCAAGAGAACCCTTTTAGGGGACAAGGTGGGGAGGTAGGGCACCTGATTGCAGACTCAAGATGTGAGTTCCATGGGAAGGATTTTTTTGTCAATGACACTTTCAATCAATCAATCAATAAACATTTTAAGTGCTTACTATATACCAGATGCTAAGCTAAGTATTCCAGATACAAAATGAGGAAAAACAATTCCTTCCTTCAAGGAACTTATGATTTAGTGGGGGAGACAATATGCAAAGAAATACATACAAAACGAGCTATATACCAGATAAATAAATAATTAACAGAGGAAAGAGACAGGAATTAAGAGGATATCCTATGGATGTTCATGTTTAGCTATGGGTGACCTGAATAATTAGTTTATCACTGCCTTGAGCTCAGCCTGGCTCAGAAGAGTAAATTAAAAGATTGCACAGTGGAAGAAAGAGAAACAATGGGGGTTAAAGAGATGTGAGGAATATGGTTGCATTAGAGATATCCCATATTTGATTATTTTAAGGGGATGTGGCCCATCTTCCCATACTTCTTTTGGTTAATTACAGTCCCTTTAAGGTCAGGCCACAGCCTCCACTTGGGAGACCACTTTATTATATGACTTTGAAGGTCTTTTCTAAAGCTATGATCCTATAAACCTATTCTCTTTTCTTCTCCTCTCTTCTCCAACATAAGTAGAATCAACTCAGCTGTAAAGCACATGTGATTTGTATCTTACAAAAGTTAGCAGATAGACAAATACATTTAGCGTGTGTATCAGTAATTAAGGTGGGACTTTTTTTTTTTTTTTACTGTTTTCTCTTTTGGAGCATTTATTTAATGAAGTGCCCTTGATGAGATAAGCCTTTATTTCTTTGATTAAATTTGATGACCTGCTTACCTCAAGGAAAAGCCTAGTTTACATGGGTTTGAGTCTCATGTTTGTGACACAGAAGCTTTTAGGTCACGTGGGTTTGAGTCACACGTTTTGATGCCCTTTGACCCTGAACAGGGTATATAAACTCAGAGGTTGGTGTTTTCCCTTTGGGGCTCTCACTCCCTGGAAGAGTGTTGGTGTGGAGAATCTGGATAGCCACTGGAGCCCCCTGGCTTTGAAGAAAACCCAGATGCTGCTGCTTTTCTTTTTGGTAACTATGTATGTGACTGCTTGGACAGACAGCTAGAAGCCTGTCTGCTGATTAGTGCTTATTTGTTCTGTTTATATAATGTATGTTTGTAATTTGTTTGTATTTTCTCTAAAGTTCAGAGTGCTGGCTTTTTCCCCTGAACCAAGTGAATGATATATGTATGTTTGATTAACCCTTTAAAGTTGCTTTCCTTAGAAAAGCAGATCAAAGAACCTGTGCTAGCAACTCTTGTTGCTGGTCTTACACACTCCCACAGTAGCTGCTAGCTGATTGTTGTTACAGTATGTTACAACGTGAACTGAAGATTTAAATGTTGAATTATTGTGGTTACCAATGACAACATATCTCTATCAGCCACTTATATCATTCTCCTATTCATTCTTTAGTAATGTCTATGGTGAATCAATATATATCTTTCATGGAAACACCACTGTTCAAATTTATATAAATTTCACCTAATATAAATAGTCTGTTCTCTCTCTCTCTCTCTCTCTCTCTCTCTCTCTCTCTCTCTCTCTCTCTCTCTCTGTGTCTGTCTGTCTCTCTCTCTGTCTCTCTCTCTCAGCCATTAGAAAATATCTTATTACTAGAGGCAAAACACAGCATCGAAGACTTCAGCATTCTTAGTTAAACATAATAAGTATACTGACAAGCTGGAGTGTTTCCAGAAATCATAGTCAGTCAGGCTTAGCCAGTAGTCTCTTATACCTCAGGTTCAAGATTTGAATAAAATGAGACCTTTATGGAACATTAGACATTTTTTTCAATACATGGAAAGTAAGGTCAACAAGGATATAACCATGATTCATTTGAGCACACCTTTCATGCCACCATGTTGCTTATGATGGTCAATGGTCAGAAACCTGAGAGAGCCGCTGAATCTCTTCATGCCTCTAGCCATTTTGTAATCAGGAAGATATATCCTCAGCCTAAGACCTAGTTGTTTAAGCCAATTAAGACTCTAGAATGGCTTTAATGTTTTTAAGGAGAAAAAAAAATAGCCTAACTTTTGTGTGATAGGATTTTAGAATAGCTAGCCCAGCCTATGTGGCAGGGACACATGAGGGTAACCAAAATAGCAAAGGAACCCATAATTGTACCACATAAGGGGCAGTTGAAGAAAATGGGATGAGTTATCTCTAAGAATTTAATGGGGCTATGCAGTAATTGTCTTCAAATATTTGTCAGACCATTATGTGGAAAAGAGAGTACTCTCACTCTGTTTGGTTGTAGAAAGCAACACTTAAACCAATGAAAAGAGAAGTAGATTATAAGTGAAAAAGGTGATGTAAGTGAAGATAAAACAAACAAAAAAATATACAAACAAAACAAAACTTCCATCCACTTAAGGCTAAAGCAACAGTGGAAACTTTGAGGAAAAGTTTATTTCCTATATTTGTAGGAGGTTTGTGGAGGTTGGATGAACATGTGCCTTAAAGGTTGCACAAAGGGTGCCTGCAGCAGTAATGTGTTGTACTGGATGACCTTGGGGGTCCCTCCTAACAAAGAAGTCCTATAATTTTTGGGAAAAATGTTATGAAAATGCATCTACATGGCAATCTGAAGTCCAACCATTATGAGCGGAAAAAAAAACAATCTATTTAGACAGCTTTGGGGGAAAAGGCATCATGCCAGATAAAGTCCTCTCTACATTTGTGTCTCATTTGCAGTGCATGAGGAGAAGTAATGACCCTTAAAAACTCCTGGATATAGCTGTAACAGTAGTGGCAACTGGGAAAACAACATAGCACATTCTTTTTTAGTCTAGGCTACCCTAGAGTTCAGTTCCCTTTTTAGGTTCTTCACATGCTGAGCCGCTGATTCAAGAGTATGTCTTGTAATTGCTTGGATTATTAGCCCCTCACTATGTTTTTGGTTGCTTTTTCTGTATGTTTGTTCGCTTAAAGCACCTTGTTCAATTAATGGTCTTTAAAGTTAGCATTAACAAGAATATGATGTCACAGAACAGAGAATATCCCACTCTGTTGTATGATGCTTTCTTCTTAACATGATTGCCAGTTTATTTTCTCATCTCATCCCCACTGATTTTCTTCCTTGGTGCAAAGAACACAGTTTCTCAGCCGACTGAAGGGGCCGGGATATCTGCCTGGTTTCTTGGGAGGCTCCCCCCCTTTCTCGCATCTCTTGAGCTGGCACAGACTTTCACAGCTCCTCAGGTGGCTGAGATTTTCACAGCTTGTTAGGTGGCTTTGGCATTCACAGTCTATAGGCCCTGAATGGCTACTAGGGGAACAGCCTTCACACTCCCTCCAAAAGCCCAGCTTACCATTGGAAATATGCAAGCTGTGCCAATTGCCTCCCAGAAATCCTGTGGTTTAGGCACATGTACGCTAACTCAGCATGGCAATGAGATTTCTTCCAGATTGGGAATTGAGGTCCCAAACAGAAAGTGAACCACACTGATTTAATTCCTGAATAAGTTGTGACAAGTAGAACTCAGTGCAGTACCATATAAAAAGCTTGGCAAAATAAATAGTACACCACATTGCACTGAGGAATATTGGTCCCAATGTGTCTTTTTTTACTTTTGATATCTATTAACATGATCAAGATGGTAAAATGCATTTAATATAGACTTCCCTTGATATGGCATGATTTTCAGATTCCAGTGGGAAATTGTGTTTTATGGGGAGGAAGGTAATAAGTAGGAATTGAAATGTTTTCATTTGGATCTTAAGTGGTGCCTGAGGTAAAATTGTACAATGCTAAAGTAGTGATAATTGGTTCCTCCTGGCTTTCCTCATTGTAGGAAATTGAAATTCAATTGACTTTGAGTAGGATAGGCATGAAGCGCCAATTGTTATTGCTCCTGCCTACCCCAGGAATGGCTCAAGTGCCAAGAGAAGACTGGTCTCATATTAAAACAGCCTAGGGAGAGGTGCACTTAGGTGAGGCAGAGCTGCATGGATGGTAAGACATGCTACATTTAGGGATGCCTTCCTAAGTATCTCAAACTATAGTGCTCTAGCCACAATAGATGGTTAATAAATATTAATTGTTATAGCATACTGATGATAAGAGGTTGGTTTCTAAGGTGGGAAGGGTTGTTTCTAATTGCTTTATGAAGTCATGGAATGTTAAAGATGGTAGTAGAATTAAAGGTTATCATACTCAACCTCTCATTTTATGGATAAGGGAAGATGACTTGCTTAAAGATATCTTTTGAGTCAGAATTCAACCCAAAATCTTCGGATTCCAAACCCAATCTGCTTTCCACTATATCATACTACATTTATTTATACTTCAGAAGTACCAAAGAAGTTAATAGCTCATTTTTAAGGAGCGATGAAAATTCTAGAAAGATGGAAATCTTTACTCTGCTAAGTTTGGAAGCAAACAAAAGATCAAACTCATATCCATAGATCCTGAGGAACACCTTTGTTCCTTGACCGTGAAAGTTATGCATATGGGATGAAATGAGAACACAAATTAAGATAAAATGGATACAGGAAAATAATCTGAAAATCAAAGAGGTCCTGTAAAGAAATATTGGTTTTGGAATAGTGTGACCATCAATAACACTTACTGATTGATTGCTCTCTGTACATTTAATAATGAACCAAACAGTATAGGCGCCAAATGGCAGAAGAGTGGGAGAAATTCAGGTTCTGGGGATTTAATTAGATAAAAGAAGGGTCACTGGGCAAAGATAATGAGTAAATGGTTTAGAATTTACACTGTGATCAAATGAGGTTAAACGAGGCATTTATTTACACATTACATAAAGCATTGCATCTATTTATCTCTCTATGTGCATATGTATTTGCATATCTATATTTATAATGGAGAACTACCTGGCACAGAGGGTAGAACACTGGTCCTGGAGTCTTCTTGACTTATCTTCCTGAGTTCAAATCTGGCCTCAGACACTTACTAGCTGTGTCCCTCTGGGCAAGTCACTTAACTGTGCTTGGCTCAGTTTACTCATTTGTAAAAATGAACTGGAGAAGGAAATACCAGACCACTCCAGTGCCCTTGCCAAGAAAACCCAGAGACGGACATGACTGAAACAACTCAATAATGACAAACTTATGTATAACTTTGCAGCTGCCAAGTGCCAAATGAATATGAGGTGTTTTGTTTTGTTTTGTTTTATATGAGAGGGGAGAGCTTATTGTTTTGAGCTAAATCCAGACTTATTGGAATAAGTGATACAATTTGCAAAGCAGAATCATACAATGAAAAGAACACAAGATTTAGAGCCAGAGAATGTGGATGTGAATTTTAGATCTTTTGTTTATTACCCTGTTACCTTGTGAAAGTTACTTCATCTCTCTAGGTCTCAATTTCTTCATCTTTAATATAAGGCGTTTCACTTAAAAAACCTCTAAGGATCCTTCAAACACTAAAATCCAATGATCCTATTTACTCATTTCAGTGGAAGAAAAACAATTTCATCGAGAAACACAAAAAAGTCAGAAAACTTATATTCCATTTAAACTCATATTGTGAAAAATTAAAAATAATGATTTTTTAAAAAAATTATATTGAAAATGTACTTTTTAAAAAATAGGTAACTGTAGATTTCTTTTTGAAGAATGTCATTAATGACTCATATTTGGGTGGTTGGTTTTTTTTTCTATTTTTGATCTAATGGTGCCCCTTGTTACAATCAATATAAAGAAGAAGAAAGGCAGAGCCAAGATGGCAAAGTAGAAGCAGGGACCTGATTGAGCTCTTCCCCGAAACCTCTCGAAATATCTGTAAGAATGACCCTAAAGAGATTCTAGAGCAGCAAAAGCCACAAAAATGATAGACTGAAGCAGATTTCCAGCCCAAGACAACCCCTCAAAATACCTGGAGCAGGCTTCAGGGCACTGAATCACTAGGAGCTGCAGTGGTTTCCAGACTTCTTAACCCACAAACTCCAAAGACAGCTACAGAGGTCAATGGGAAAATTCTCTCACCTAGGTGAGAAAGGAGCATGGACCGGCCCTAGCCCTAGCCCCAGGGTGGCAGCAGCCACTGCCACAGCAGCAGCTGCTTCTGGATCTCTCAGTCTACAGACAGTCGGGGAATTGAGTAGCTGATGTGGGTCGCAGTCCTCGATGGCAGTCTTGCAGTGAGGAGGAGGGATGGTATAGTGGAGCTAGTTGTGGCTGTGGAGAGGAAACCTTCCTCACAGTTCCAGGGCAGAAAAGAGTGCCTGTGGTTGCTTATGGAACAGAGCACAGGACAGGAGAGGAATAAACACCTTTCTTTTGATCATACTACATTGGAGGAACTGAGAATTTATGAGTCCCTAGACAAATCTATGAAAATAGCTGCACAAAACCCCTGAAGTTTGGGGCAGCACACCCTCCTCTTAACATAGAGCTCGAAAGTTAAATAATTGTTGGGGAAAATGAGCAAACAGGGGAAAAATCGAATGAGACCATACTTTGTTGGTGAGAAGAACTTTTCTTACATACTTAGTGATCAGGAAGATCAAGGCATGCAGCCAGAGGAAGACAACAAGGTCAAGGTTCCTATGTTCAAAGCCTCCAAGAAAAAATATGAAATGTTCACAGGCCATGGAAGAGCTCAAGAAAGATTTTGAAAATCAAGTAAGAGAAGTGGAGGAAATATTGGGAAGAGAAATGAGAGTGATGCAAGAAAATCATGAAAAACAAGTCAACAGCTTGCTAAAAGAGATCCAAAAAAATAAAACTTTTTAAAATAGACTAACTCAAATGAAAGAGCTCCAAAAAGCCAATGAGAAGAAGAATGCCTTGAAAAAAGAGAATTGGCCAAATGTAAAAGGAGGTCCAAAAGCTCAGTGATGAAAATAATTCCTTAAAAATTAGAAGGAGCAAATTGAAGCTAATGACGTCATAAGAAATCAAAAAAATTATAAAAGAAAACCAAAGAATGAAAAAAATAGAAGACAATGTGAAAAATCTCATTGGAAAAACCACTGACTTGGAAAATAGATCCGGGAGAGATAATTTAAAAATTATTGTACTACCTGAAAGCCATGATCAAAAAAAGAGCCTAGGCACCATCTTTCAAGAAATTATCGAGGAAAACTGCCTTGATATTCTAGAACCGGAGGATAAAATAGAAATAAGAGAATACACTTATCACCTTCTGAAAGAGATCCCAAAAGGAAAAATTCCTATGAATATTATAGCCAAATTCCAGAGTTCCCAGGTCAAGGAGAAAATATTACAAGCAGCCAGAAAGAAACAATTCAATTACATGGAAACACAATCAGGATAACGCAAGATTTAGCAGCTCTGTACTAAGGGTTCAGAGCACTTGGAATATGATATTCCAGAAGTCAAAGTTGTGCATTTGTGTGTGTATAGACAGAGGGCCATGGGTGAGCTGAACATGAAGGGATGATACCTACAAAACAAAAATTAAGTGTTGAGAGGAATATACTGTGACAAAGAGAAAGGAAGAGATAGAATATAGTAAATCATCTCACGTAAAAGAGGCAAGAAAGAGCTTTTACAATGGAGGGGAAGATTGAGGAGGTGAGAAGGAGTAAGTGAGACTTACTCTCATTAGATTTGGTTTAAGGAGGCAATGACATACACACTCAATTCGGTATGAAAATCTATCTTAATCAAGAAAGCAGGGGGAAAGGGGATAAGAGAGGGGAGATAATAGAAGGGATGGCAGATTGGGGCAAGGAGCAATCAGAAGCTATCACTTTTGTGGAGGGACAGGTCAAAGGAGAGAATAGAATAAATGGGGGGGATAGGATAGAGGGTAACATAGTTAGTCTTTCACAACATGACTGTTATGGAAGTGTTTTGGATGGCTACACATGTATAACCTATATTGAATTGCTTGCTTTCTCAATGAGGATGGGCAGGGAGGGAGGAAAGGAGAGAATGTGGAACTCAAGGCTTTAAAAATGAATGTTAAAATTGTTTTTACATGCAACTGGTAAATAAGATACACAGGCAATGGGGTATAGAAATCTATCTTTCCCTATAGGAAAATAGAAGGGAAGAGGACAAGAGAAATGAGTAGGAGGCAATAGAAGGGCAGGCAGATTGGAAGAAGGGGTAACCAAAATGCACACTATCTTAGGGTGGGGGAGGGGACAGATGGGGAAAAAATTTGGAATTCAGAATCTTGTGGAAGTGAATGTTGAAAACTGAAAATAATTAAATTTATAAAAAAAACACAAACAAATCAAAAAAAAGGAGAGAAAAATGATTTAATGCATGCCATGTCTCATTTTTTTTCCTGATTACAAAATAACAAGATCACTAGTGCAAAATGTCCTTTTTGTAGGTGATTCCAGGACCACATGGCCTAAATTCTCTTGAAATGACTCCTTAATACAAATTCAAATCAAATCAAATGAATTCAATCTAACATTTACTGAGCAAATTCAACAACAATCAACTATTAAATATCTACTGTGTGCAAAACAGGTTAAGTGACTTGCTCAGGGTCATACAGCTAATAAATATCCGAGGCCTGATTTGAGGTTTTCCTGACTCCAAGACCAGGGCTCTATTCATTTTGCAGCCTAGCTGCTTTATCTCATCTTTTTTCTGTCTCCTTTGGCAGATTGAACCCTAAATCATCTTCTTTTTAATAATCTTCAATGTCTTCTTATGTACTTGTGTAGCAACAATTTGCTAGCAGCTGCTGTAGGGGTGTAGGACCCACCAACAACCAGCACACAGAAAGCTGCCAACACAGGTCCTTTGATCTGCTTTTCTAAGGAAAGAAACTTTAAGGGGTTAACAATCTTAGTTTAATGAAACATATATAATATCATTCACTTAGTTCAGGGAGGATAGATCAACTCCCTGAACTTCAAGGCAAATACAAACAGAAATTACAAACATCAACAGACAGACCTTCAAATCACAATTCACAGTTACCGGAGAAGCATCAACATCATATCTGTCTGGGTTACAAAGCTGGGGGCCAATTATGGCTTGCCCAGAGTCTCAACACTCTTTCCATGAGTGTGCCCCAAAAGTCAAACACCAAGTTCTCCACAATTATATCCAGTTTGGAGCACTGAGGGCTCTGCCCTAACCCAGGCTGAGTGTGGGAAAGTTCCCCATCCCTAGTATCACATCATATACAAATCAAAGACTCCCAATTGTCTCAGTGCTGACAAATACTCCAAGACAAAAAGATCCCACTTTCTGCCCCATTCAAACAAAGGCCAGAATCATTAAAGGCACTTAAGAGAAGAAAAGCAAAAAGTCCCACCTTAATTACTATTACAGCTGGACATAACTTAAACACTTATATAGACTATGTTCATTCATCTCTCTCTCTCTTTCTCTCTGTCTCTCTGCCTGTCTCTTTCTACACACACACACACACACACACACACACACACACACACACACACAGACACACACACACACAAACTGTTACTTCACCCTCCTACATCATTTTCAAATGATAATCTTCTATGTCTTCTGTCTTTAACAACCAAACTCCTAGGACAAAACCAAACCAAATGAACCACCCACTCCCCACCTCCAAAAAAAAAAAAACTAAGAAACTTGTTTATGTTTATTGATTCCAGTTTCCCCTTCTCTCAGCCCTCTGCAGTCTGGCTAATGACCTCAAGATTTTACTGAAATGTCAATCCAGAGTTACCAATGCTATCTTAATTCCTAAAGCAAATGACCTCTTCACAGCCTTTATCTTTCTTGACTTTCTTCAATATCAGCCATTATTGTACAAGCTCTCCTGGGTACTTGCTTTTTTTTCTGGGATTTTGTGGCACACTACACTTTTGGTTTCCTTCTTATTATCATCCAAGTCTTGCCCTCTAACTTTACAAATTTAATGTTCCTGTCAAACCTGCTTGTTCCTCCTTGTACATGACAATACATCTTCTGTTTCTGCATCTTTGCAAATACCATACGCCTTCCTAGAATGTGCTCCCTCTTCATTTCTTCTTCTTTGAGTATCTAGGTCCTTTCTGAGCTCAGATCAAGCATCACACTCATATAAGAACTTTCTAGATACCTCCAGAGAAGCTAGACTGTCTCCAATTACTTTCTAATACACATACAGACACAGAATGGGGCATTGGACAATCTGAAAAGAGCTTCAGAGAGCTCAAGAATACCAAAGCAAGAAAAACTGATTTAATTGTTGGATCATCTTTGAGTGAAGGATGGCAAGAATGGGAAGTAATACTTGTAGAACACCAACTAGAAATATTTGGTGATGAAAATAAGAGGAAAATGCCTAAATGAATTATGACACAGGAATATAATTCAATATTATTGTATGAAAAATGTCAAATATGAAGACTGCAGAGAACCATGGAAGGACTCACATGAACTGATGAAAAGTGAAGTAAGCTTAGCCACAAAAACAATAAACATAATGATTCTAACAATATAAATTAAAAGAACAACAAATTGCACAAAAAATTAAAAACACAAAACAATCAAAAATGAATATCTTGGGGGGCAGAGCCAAGATGGCAGAGTAAAAGCAGGGACTTTACAAATCCCTCCAAACACCTGTAAAAATGATTCTAAGTAAATTCTAGAGCTATAGAACCCACAAAATGACAGAGCAAAACAAATCTCTAGCTCAAGATGGCCTGGATGGTCACTGGGAATGGTGTATTGCATGTGTTGGGAACTAAGCACAGCCTAGCTTGGGCTATGCTGGCAGAGACCAGGCCAGAGCAGACTGGGTAGAGAAGGCATCAGGGCACTGAATCACTGAGCTGTAAAAGTTTCTAGACTTCTCAACCCACGAACTCCAAAGACAACTTAGCAAGTCAGTGGGAAAATTCTGTTGGACCTGGAGGTGGCTATAGCAGTGGCAGTGGCAGCAGGTGCTTCTGGAGTTCCAGGCCCACAGGTGGTGGGGGGAATCAAGCAGCTGATCAAGTGCAGGGATCTCTTTGCTGGTGCTGAGGAAGTATTATCTTACTTTACCCTGCATGGATCTGGGTCGCAGTCTTGGGTGGCAGTCCTAGGATGCCCAGGAGGAGGAGTGCTGGTACAGCAGAGATTGTGGTGGCTATGGAGAGGGAGTCCTCCTAGCAGTTGCAAGGAAGAAAACAATGCTTGAGGTCACTCACAGACCAGATCACAGGCCAGTAGAAGAGTAAACACATCTGCTTGGATCATACCACCTCAGAAGAACTGAAAATTTACAGGTGCCTACAAGTAGCTCTAAAAACAGCAGCACAAGAGCCCTGAAGCTTGAGATAGAGCACTCTCCACTCAGAAAGCAGAGTCATACCTTGACAAAGATCTCAAAAGTCAAGTAATTGGTTGAGAAAATGAACAGACAGCATAAAAAATTTAGAATCTAGAATCTTATTTTGGTGACAAAGAAGATCAAAACATACACCCAGAGGAAGACAAACAAAGTCAAAGATCCTACATCAAAAGCCTTCAAGAAAGATAGGAATTGGTCACAGGCCATGGAAGAGGTCAAAAAGGATTTTGAAAATCAGGTCAGAAAAGTAGAGGAAAAATTGGGAAAAGAAATGAGAGGAATGCAAAAAAAACCATGAAAAATGAGTCAATAGTTTGCTAAAGGAGATCCCTCAAAATACAGAAGAAAATAAAACCTTAAAAACAGACTAACCCAAATGGCAAAAGAGACCAAAAAACAATGAAGAGAAGAATGTCTTAAAAAGCAGAATTGGCAAAATGGGAAAGGAGGCCCAAAAGCTCATTGAAGAAAATAATTCCTTAAAAATTAAAATGGAGCAAATGGAAGCTAATGACATCGTGAGAAAGCAAGAAAGTATAAAACAGAACCAAAAGAATGAAAAAATTAGAAGACAATGTGAAATATCTCATTGGACAAACCATTCACAAGGAAAATAGATCCAGGAGAGACAATCTAAAAATTATTGAACCAATTGAAAGCCATGATCAAAAAAGAGCCTAGACATCATCTTTCAAGAAATTATCAAGGAAAATTGTCCTCATATTCTAGAACCAGAGTGTAAAATACAAATTGATGGAACCCATTGATTGCTTCTTGAAAAAGATACCCAAAGGAAAACTAGGAATATTGTTGCCAAATTCCAGAGTTCCCATGTCAAGGATAAAATATCGGAAATAGTCAGAGAGAAACAATTTGAGTATTGTGGAAACACAATCAGGATAACACAAGACAGATCTTGTTGCAACTTCTACATTAAGAGATTGAAGAGCTTGGAATATGATATTCTGGAGGTCAAAGGAGCTAGGATTAAAACCAAGAATCACTTACTCAGCAAAACTGAGTATAATACTTAAGGGGAAAAATCAATTTTCAATGAAATAGAGGACTTTCAAGCATTGTTGATGAAAAGACCAGAGCTGAACAGAATATTTGATTTTCAAATACAAGAATCAAAAGAAGTGTGAAAAGGTAAACAGGAAAGAGAAATCATAGGAGATTTATTAAAGTTGAATTGTTTACATTTCTACATGGAAAAATGATATTTGTAACTCATGAGACCTTTCTCAGTATTAGGGTAGTTGAAGGGAATATACATATATGTAGACAGAGGGCACAGGGTGAGGTGAATATGAAGGGATGCTATTTAAAAAAAAATAAAATTTAGGGGTGGGAGAGTAAAGAAAAAAAAGGAGAGATAGAATGGGGTAAATTATCTCACATAAAAGAGGGAAGAAAAAATGTAAAAATGGAAGGGAAGAGCAGAGAGGTGAAAGGGAATGAGTGAATCTTGCTCTCATCAGATTTGGCTTATGGATGGAATAGCATACACACTCAATTGGGTATTTTATCCTATAGGAAATTAGGGGGGGAAGGGGATAAAGGGAGAATGTTAGAAGGGAGGACAGATTGGGGGAGGGAGTAGTCAGAAGCAAACACTTTTGAAAAGGGAAAAGGAAAGGAAAAATGAGAAAATTGGAGAAATGGGGGACTGGATAAGATGGAGGGAAATATAGTTAATCTTTCACAACATGACTATTATGGATGCGTTTTGCATAATGATACATGTATAACCTATACTGAATTGTTTGCCTTCTTTGGGAGGGGGCATATGAAGGGAAGGTGGGAGAGAATTTAGAACTCGAAGTTCTAAAAACAAATGTTAAAAACTGTTTTTACATGCAATTGGGAAATACGATATACGGGCAGTGGGTTATAGAAATCTGTCTTGCCCTACAAGAAAGTAAGGGGAAAGGCAATGGGAGGGAGAGTGGGGTGATATTAAGGAGGCCAGACAGGGACAATCAGAATACATGCCATTTTGGGGTGGGGGGAGGGGAAAGATGGGGAGAAAATTTGTTTTTTCTAATTTAAAATTTTTTAAATTTATTTTTTTATTTTTAGCTTAGAACACTCTGTTCCACCAATTTTTGAGTTCCAAATTTTCTCCCTCTCTCTCTTCCCCCCTTCCTACCAAGACTGCATGTAATCAGATATAGGTTTTACATATACCTTTACATTAAACTTATTTACACAATAGTAAAGAAGAATTATAACTGATAGAATAAACCACATGAAAGAAGAAACAAAACCACAAAAGAAGAAAAAAAAGAAGAGCTAGTAGTTTGCCTGAATCTGCGTTCAGACTCTATAATTCTTTCTCTGGATGTGGATAACTTTTTCCATCATGAGTCTTTCAGAGCTCTCTTAGAACCTGGTATTGCTGAGAAGAGCCAAGTTTATCAAAGTTAGTTGTCACAGATACCATGTGTCTCTAATCAAGTGTGATGAATGTTCCCTTGGTTCTGCTTTGCTCACTCAGCATTACATCACATGTCTTTCTAGGTTATTATGAAGTCTGTCTGCTCCTCATTTCTTATAGTACAATAGTGTTCCATCACATTTGTATACCACAGCTTGTTTAGCCTTTCTCCAATTGATGGGCATCCCCTTGATTTCCAATTTTTTGCCACTACAAAAAGAGCTGCTATAAATATTTTAGTATATATAGATCTGTTTCCCACTTGTGTGATCTCTTTGGGATATAGCCCTAGAAGTGGAATTACTGGGTCAAAGGGTGTTTCAACAATCAGGCTGTGGGGGTGAAAAACCAACACAAGTCCAACAACAAGAACACTGCCAGCATAGGTTCTTTTGATATGCTTTACTAAGGAAAGTAACGTTAAGGGGTTAACAAGTTTATTTTAATCCAGCATACAAATATCAATCACTTAGTTCAGGGGGGGAAAACTAGAACCTTGAACTTCAGAGCAAATACAAATAAATTACAAACAGACCGAATACAATTCACAGTTACCAAGAAAACCAAGTCCGGACATCTGGGCAAGCTGGAGGGCTCTTAACTACAGCTGCCCGGAGTCTCCACATCAGTGCACCACCAAGAGTCAGAGCCCTGAGCAAATGTCTCTGTCTTCCCTTTTTTATACACTTTCATCTGAGCGACCAGAACTAAAGATCCTATGATTGGCTCTGGAGTTAGCACCTCCCCTTAGTGCCCTGGGAGCTTCACACCCACATAGGCTTAGCATCTAGCAATTAAGGGTTTCGGGCAAACTTAAGAGCAAAGATCTAATCAGGCCTCCCTTAGTTAGCCCCACCTGGGGCCCCACCTTAGTTACCAATTCACACCCACATAGGTTTAGCACCTAATAGGAGTTTGGGCCTGGGCCTGGGTCTTAGCAGCTAGTAAGAAATGAAATGAAACACATTGAATTAATCAAAGGAAACAAAAGCCAAACTCTTCAAGGATCCCCAATACAAAGGGAATGTACATTTTTTTATAGCCTTTTGGGGCATAATTCTAAATTGCTCTCTAGAATGGCTGGATCAGTTCACAACTTGGGGAAAAAATTTGTAACTCAAAAATCTTGTGGAAATAAATGTTGAAAACTAAAAATAAATAAATAAATTTAAAAAATTTGAAAAAGAATAAACATGAATATCTGCAAGGATATCTACAAATCTCACATGGTCCCTAGTAGAGATATAATAAGACATCTCCTCCAACTCCTTTGCAGAAGTGGAGGGCCCATAAATGTGGAACATTGCACATATTGTCACATTTTCCCCCTGATATATCTCTTAGTTTTGCTTTTTTCCATGTTCTTCATCTTTTTTCTTTTCTCATTTGAAAAAAAAAATCATTGTTATATGGGATGGCTTTCTGAGAGAATAGGAGAAAGAAAAGGGGAAAATTGAGACAATATAAAAACAAAAAAAATAGCAATATTAAAAAAAATAAAATAGAGAAATTGTATAGTAACCAGAATGCAAAGTAGAAAACTTCTGGGTACCAAAAGGTATTTTTCTGTTATTTTTGATTTTTAGGTAATGGAGACCTGTAATAGTTTGTGATCACAGAGAGATAGATAGAGAGAGACAGAGACACAAATACAGACATGGAGTGAGATAGAGAGATGGAGGTGGGAAGGAAAGTAGGGAAGGAGGGAGGAAGAGAAAGAGAGAGAGACAGAGACAGAGAGAGACAGAGACAGAGACAGAGAGAGTCAGAGAGAGAGACAAAGAGACAGAGACAGAGACAGAGAGATGAAGAGGAAGACAGAGACAGAGACACAGAGAAAGAGATGGGGGGGCGGTGAGTGGCAGCACATCTTTAGGACTGTAGGGTGGCATTGAAGGGTGTAGGCACAGAAATGTCAAAAGGTTAGTTTCTGATGGCTGTGTTCCATTGGTTTTTTTTCTTACTTATGATTTCATTGGTATAAGAGATTCCTTGGAGAGGAAACGTCCTCTCTCAATGCAGACCTGCAGTTTCTCTACAAATTACAATCTTAGAGAGTTGCATAGAAAATTGAGAAGTTGAGTGACATGCTCAATGTTACATAACCAGGTAGTCAGAGGTGAGACTGGAACCTAGGTCTTCCTGGCTTCAAGGCTAGCTCTTTATCCATTACACCATGTCACTTCATACATTGATTTGTAAACCGCAAAAATTATACTGGAAGGATTCTGTAGAGACACCCTCCAAGATTACTTACTTTTTCTAAATCTGAGTGGGATAAGCAACCTGCTCTTTAGTTTGATAGGATGCTACTCTGATGAACCATTTAATAATATTGTAAATTGTCTTTGAAAATATTAGCATGGAGAAATGTCAAATGCAAACAGTGGCTTTTGAATTAGAAGCTGCTCATCAGTACTATGGACTGTTAAATTCCAAAGCCAATTTATTTCCAGCTGGCCAATTAGATCATTGCCATGTAATGCTGAATGTGAAATTTTTGGGTTAAGATGCTGAAGTTCATAAAATTTCTACTCACTTTACACAAGGACAATGTATGCTTTATTGTGTTCAATATGGAGAAAATAACTCAAGAGGAGCCTGTTTCTTATATGACCCATCCCATGATACCTGTTGTCCTCTCATTTAAGTATTTATGCCATTGTTGGAAATCACTAATATGAATCTCTAGATTACATAATCCCTATAATAATAACCAACTATCTTGTTTTGTACAGCTAACCATATGGTGTTGACCAAAACATATTTGCACACCACAGGCTGCCTTCCTAGAGCAATATTATTGCTGTATATTTCATTCCTAGAAAACAAGGAACTATTTCATTCCAGAAAATATATTTACTACCTACTGTGAAGCAGGCTTCCTAATAAGGGCATAGAGTGATTCCTTACAGAAATACTATACAGTATTGTCTTCAAAGTAACATAACCTTGATAATGTAACACTGTGCAGCTTCTACCTTGGACTGCTATGTCTAGGTTATGAGTGAGCATTGTTAAGTGGGCTGTTGAATGTTAGGTAAAGAAAAAATCTCAATTTAAAAAATGGTAGGACTGAACAATCAATTTAGATCTGGTTCAGAGCATGTTACAAATACCAGGAGAATTCTAACCATTGAAAATGAATTGGAATAACATTTATGAATGAGCAAGAACAGGTAATGATAGAAAATAAGTCCCTTACTTTGGGATTTGGTAGGTTTCTCACTTCTCCATGCAATCAATCACCTGTGGCACTGCATTCATTTTGTATCTCCATTTGTCACCATGTAGGAGACCACACTGGGAAAGCGATGTCTATAGAAAGAAAGTACTGTTTATATTGGTGTACATGGTAGGTACACTTTCCTTATGCTCAGATTTGTGATAGTACAGGGAAAATGACACATTTGAAGTCATGAAAAAGACATAGTCACTGGTTGGGGAATATCTCGGAAGCCGAAAAACATTCTAAAAAAATAAAAGAATGGATGAAACCTATGTAGGCAGAAATATCTTTTAATATCATGTTTCACTTACAAAATGCTTTTGTTTTCAACAATCTCATTTGAAATTCACATTAGCCTTATGAGTGATGCAAGTGCTGTGAATCTTCATTTCATAGATGTGGAAATTGAGGTTGACAGAAGTTAAGTAACTGTCCCATGATATTAAGGTCACACAGATATTAAGTGACAAGTTTGGGACACAAATCTGGGCACTGTGTCTCCAAATTCAAAATTTTTCTTACTGTTTGATGTGACCTCTATAAGAAATGACCATTAATACAAATGGCATCAGTAGCAGGTAGATTAAGTGAGGAGCACTATATTGAAGCACTTATTCCATCTGATCTTAAGTTTCCTTACCTGTAATATGGAGGGAGGAATAATAATTCTTTTAGTGTCTATTTCATGGGGTTTTTGTGAGGAAAGGACTTTCAAATTAAACTATACATAGATCTATACATATACACATACATGAACACACCTACAGTCTTACAGGTGTGTGCCATATATACATATATCTTTGTATCTATATACATACATGCTTATGTGTTTGTATAGTATTTTTCAATTTAACCCCTAGGTAAGTCTTTAAGACAATAAATTGCAGAGAAGTTACTCATTTGCATTGCTGGAGAAAGTTCTTTACTTAGAGCTCCTTACACCAATAAAATCATACTTACAGTAAAATCAAAGAAACAAACAAAACCAATGGAACTATGGGGAAAACGCACACATGTATGTGATGGATATATGTGTATATGTGTGTACATGTGTGTGTGTTGTCTATTCAACTCCATGTCATAACTTTTAGAGTTTGTCCATCTATCTATCTATCTATGACAGACGGTACGAATGAATTAGACAATAACTTTGGTTGAGATCAAGAAAGCCTGTCGACTACATAAATAATCAGTATTTGTGAGCACTAGGGAAGTACTATGGGGAATATTCAGATTGTCAAATGTATCTATTGCCTCATCAACTGGAATCTATTATCTCATCAATTTCTTTTTTTTGATTAAGATTTTTTTTATTTTTAGTTTACAACACTCACTTCCACATGATTTTGATTTCCAGATTTTCTTTCCCCACTTTCTCCTTCCCTCCCCAAGATGGCATGGCATCACATATATCTTCTACATATAACTTGGCATTGAACTTATTTACACAATAGTCAAGCTATAAACAAGAATTATGACCAATGGAATGAATCATGAGAAAGAAGAAACAAAAAAGAGGAAAAGAAAAAGGAGAGCAAACAGTTTGCCTCAATCTGCATTCAATGTCCATAGTTCTTTCTCTGGGTGTAGGTAGCTCTCTCCCTCATGAGTCCTTTGGAGTTGTCTTTGAACCTTGTATTGCTGAGAAGAGCAAGGTCTATCAAGGTTAGTCATCAAAGAATCCATATATCTGTGGTTGTATATAATGTTCTAGTTCTGATCCATTCACTCAGCATTATATTATGTAGGTTTTTCCAGGTTATTATGAAGTCTGTATGTTCCCCATTTCTTATAGCACAAAAGTATTCCATTACATTCATACACCACAACCTGTTCAGCCATTCCCCAATTGATGGGAATCCCCTTGATTTCCAATTCTTTGCTACTACAAAAAGAGCTGCTACAAATATTTTTGTACATATGGGTTCTTTTGCCAATTGTTGATCTCTTTAGGATACAGTCCCGGAAGTGGTATTTCTGGGTCAAAAGGTATGAATATTTTTATAGCCCTTTGGGCATAGTTCCAAATTGCTCTCCAGAATGCCTGGATTGCTTCACAACTCCACCAGCAATGCAACAGTATTCCAATTTTCCCACATCCTCTCTAACATTTATGATTTTCCTTTTTTGTCATTTTAGCCAATGTGACCAGGGAGATGTGGTATCTAAGAGTTGTTTTGATTTCCATTTCTCTAATCAGTAGTGATTTAGACCATTTTTTCATATGACTATAGATATCTTTAATTTTTTCCTCTGAAAACTGCCTGTTCATATCCTTTGACCATCTCTCAATTGGGGAATGACTTGTATTCCTAAAAATTTGGCTCAGTTCCCTGTATGTTTTAGAGATGAGGCCTTTATCAGAGACACTAGTTGTAAAGATTTTCTCCCAATTTTCTCATTCCCTCCTAATCTTTGTGGCATTGGCTTTTTTATACAAAAATTTTTCAATTTAATGCAATCAAAATTATCCATTTTGCATTTTGAAATGCTCTCTATCTCTTGTTGTGTCATGAATTCCTTGCTCTCCCAAATTGCTTATAGTATCAGCCTTTATTCCTAAATCATGAACCCATTTTGTCGTTATTTTGGTACATGGTGTAAGATTTTGGTCTATGCCCAGTTTCTGCCCTACCATTTTCCAATTTTCCCAGCAGTTGTTGTGAAATAGTGAATTCTTAGCCAGAAGGTGGATTCTTTGGGTTAATCAAAGAGTAAATTGCTATAGTCATTGACTACTGCACCTTGTGCACCTAACCTATTCCACTGATCCATGCCTCTGTTTGTTAGCCACCACCAGGTACTTTTGATAACAGTTGCTTTATAATACAGTTCAATATCTGGTATGGCTAGGCCACCTTCCCTAGCATTTCTTTTCATTAATTCCCTTGATACTCAGTATCTTTTGTTCTTCCAGATGATTTTTGTTATTATTTTATCCAGCTCTGTAAAATAATTTTTTGGTAGTTTGATTGGTATGGTGCTGAATAAATAAATTAATTTAGGTAAAATTGTCATTTTTATTATATTAGCTCAGCCTAGCCATGAGCAACTGACATGTTTTCATTTATTTAGATCTGACTTTATTCGTGTGAAAAGTGTTTCATATTTATGTTCATATAGGTCCTGGGTTTTTCTTGGCAAGCAGACTCCCAAAATTTACAGTGTCTACAGTAACTTTAAATGGAATTTCTCTTTCTATCTCTTGCTGTTGGGCTTTGTTAGTAATGTGTAGGAATGCTGAAGATTTATGTGGTTTTATTTCATATCCTGCAACATTGCTAAAGTTGTTATTATTTCAAATAGTTGTTTACTTGATTCCCTAGGACTCTCTGAGTAAATCATCATATCAGCTGCAAAAAGTGATAATTTAGTTTCTTCTTTGCCTGTTCTAATTCTTTCAATTTCTTTTTCTTCTCTTGTTGCTACAGATAACATTTCTAGTACCAGATTGAATAGTAGGGGTGACAATGGACATCCTTGTTTCACTTCTGATCTTGCTGGGAATGCATCTAGCTTATCCCCATTACAAATAATGCTTGTTGATGATTTTAGGTAGATGCTATTTATAATTTTAAGGAAGGCTCCATTTATTCCTATGTTTTCTAGTGTTTTTAATAGGAATGGGTGTTGTATTTTGTCAAAGGCTTTTTCTGCATCTATTGAGATGATCATATGGTTTTGCTAGTTTTCTTGTTGATATGATCAATTATACTGATAGTTTTCCTAATATTGAACCAGCCTTGAATTACTGAAATAAATCCTACCTGGTCGTAGTGTATTATTCTATTGATAAGTTGCTGCAATCTTTTTGCTAATATTTTATTTAAAATTTTTGCATTAATATTCATTAGGGAAATTGGTGTGTAATTTTCTTTCTCTGTTTTGACTCTTCCTGTTTTGGGTAATAGTACCATATTTGCCATATAAAAAGAATTTGGTAGGACTCCTTCTTCAATTATTTTCCTAAATAGTCTATAAAGTATAAGAATTAATTGTTCTCTAAATGTTTGATAGAATTCACATGTAAAACTATCTGGCCTTGGAGATTTTTTCCTATGGAGTTCATTGATGGCTTGCTTAATTTCTTTTTCTGAGAAGGGGTTATTTAGGAATTTTACTTCCTCTTCTGTTTTCCTGGGCAATTTATATTTTTGTAGATACTCATTCATATCCCTAAGATCGTCAAATTTATGGGCATACAATTGGACAAAATAATTACTAATTATTGTTTTAATTTCCTCTTCATTGGAGGTGAATTCATCCTTTTCATTTTTGATATTGGTAATTTGATTTTCTTCTTTTTTCTTTTTAAACAAATGACCAAAAGTTTATCAACTTTATTGTTTTTTTTTTCATAAAACCAGTTCTTGGTTTTACTTATTAATTAGATAGTTTTCTTGACTTCAATTTTATTAATCTCTCCTTTGATTTTCAGTATTTCTAATTTGGTATTTAATTGGGGACTTTCAATTTGTTCTTTTTCAAGCTTTTTCAGTTACATGCCTAATCCATTGATCTCCTTTTTTCTCTATTTTATTCATGCAAACATTTAAAGATATAAAACTTCCCCATAGAACTGCTTTTGCTGCATCCTATAAGTTTTGGTATGTTGTCTCATTATTGTCATTCTCTTGAATGAAGTTATTAATTGTTTCTATGATTTGTTCTTTGGGCCAGTCATTCTTTAAAATTAGATTATTTAGTTTCCAATTAATTTATAGCTTATTTTTCCATGGTTCTTTATTACAAATAAGTTTTATTGCATCATGATCTGAAAAGTATACTTTGATTATTTCTGCCTTTTTGCACTGGATTTTGAGGACTTTATGCCCTAGTACGTGGTCAAATTTTGAGTATGTTCCATGAACTGCTGAGAAAATGTATATTCCTTTTTATCCCCATTCAGTTTTCTCCAGAGGTCTATCATATCTGCCTTTTCCTAAATTCTATTCACCTCCTTAACTTCTTTCTTCTTTATTTTAAGGTAAGATTTATCAAGTTCAGAGAGGGGCTAAGTTGAGGTGCCCCACTAGTATGTTTTTTCTATCTATTTCATCCTGTAACTCCCTTAACTTCTCCTCTAAGAATTTGCAAGCTATACCACTTGGTGCACATATGTTAAATAATGATATTGCTTCATTTTTATGGTGTTTTTTAGCAGGATGTAGTGTCCTTCCTTTATCTCTTTTAATTATATCTATCTTTGCTTTTGCGTTGTCTGAGATTAGGATTGCTACTCCTGCTTTTTTTTTTTTTTGCTTTAGCTGAAGCACAATATATTCTCCTCTAGCATTTTCCCTTTTCCCTGTGTGTATCCCCCTGTTTGAATTGTGTTTCTTGTAAACAGCATATTGTAGGATTATGGTTTTTAATCCATTATGCTATCTGTGTTCGTTTTATGGGAGACTTCATCCCATTGACACTCACAGTTATGATTACTATCTGTGTGTTTTTCTCTATCCTATTTCCCCCCTGTTTATGCTTTTATTTCTCTCTTTCCCCTTTCACTCCTCAACAGAGTATTGCTTTTGACCTCTGCCTTCCTCAGTTTACCCTCTCTCATGATTCCCCTCCCTTATCTTACTGTTTTCCCCTTGCTACTTCTTCCCTCTCTTCTGAACACTCCCCTCCATTTTTTCCCCTTTCCCCTTGTACTGCCTAAAGGACAAGTTAGATTTCTATACTTATCAGGGTATGTTAGTCCCTTCTTGAACCAAATCTTATGAGAGTAAAGCTCTGATACTGGTCTCCTCCCTCCATTCTTTCCCTCTACTACAATATGTTTTTGTGCCTATGTATGCTATGTAATTTACCCTTTTCTACTACCTCCTTACCTCTTTTCCCAGAACCATCCCTTTACATCTCTTAATTATATTTTCATCATTATATCAGTTATTTTATCCTGATATCCACAGTCTATGAATATCCCTTTCAATTGTCATAATAAGTATACTATTCTCAAGATTGACATATATATATATATGTATATATATATGTATATATATGTATATATAAACATATATAAAACAAAATAATCTCCTATAAGGATGTAACTAATTAGCTTTGTGTCTCTCTTGAGTTTTGTATTTGGAGATCAAATTTTCCATTGAGCTCTGGTCTTTTCATCGGGAAGGTCTGGAATTCCCTTATTTAATTGAATGTCCATCTCCTTGCCTGAAAAATTATGCTCAATTTTGCTGGGTAGTTGATCCTTGGTTGTAGTCTGAGCTCCTTTGCCTTTCAGAATATCATATTCCAATTTCTCCTGTCATTTAATGTAGAAACTGAAAGATCCTGTGTGATCTTGACTGTAGTTCCGTGATATCTGAATTGTTTCTTTCTAGCTGCTTGCAGTATTTTCTCCTTGACCTGGTAGTTCTGGAATTTGGCTATACTATTTCTTAGAGTTTTCAACTTGGGATCTTTTCAGGGGCTGATTGATGGATTCTTTCGATGATGATTTTACCCTCCGATTCTAGCACCTCCAGGCAATTTTCCTTAAGGATTTCATGGAGGATACTGTCCAGGCTCTTTTTTTCACCATAGCTTTCAGGTAGACCAATAATTCTTAGATTGTCTCTCCTGGATCTATTTTTCAGGTCAGTTGTTTTTCCAATCATATATTTCATGTTTTCTTCTATTTTTTCATTCTTTAGATTTTGTTTGACTGATTCTTGATGTCTCATAGAGTCATTAGTTTCCACTTGCCCAATTCTAATTTTTAATGTTTTGTTTTCTTCCTTTATCTTCTCTAACTCCTTTTCCATTTGGTTAATTTTACTTTTCATTGAGACATTTTCCCCATTTATATTCTGATTCTCCTTAACCAATTCACCAATTTTACTTTTGAAAGATTTTTTTTCCTCATTGAATTTTTTTTCCATGTTTTCTTTTACCTCCCTAAGCTGGTTTTTAAAGTCCTCCTTGAGTTCCTCCAGGAATGCTTTTTGGTCTAGAGACCAGTTCACTTTCCATTTTGACATTGCAGATGTGGGTGTAGTGTCTACGCTGTCCTCTTCTGAATTAGTATTTTGATCTTCCCTGTCTCCATAATATGAATCAATCATCTTTGAAAGCTTATTACTGCACTTTTCATGATTCTTTTTCCTCCTGATTTCTGAAGTGGATCTATGCTTCTGGGGCTCAGGGTGCTCTGTCTCAAGTTTCTTGTGTTGGGATCTAGCTTTATGTGCTATGGCCTCTGGTTTTGTGAAATGTGAGGGAAGCGTGATCTGGCTGCTGGGAGTCTCCTCTTCCCCAGAACTGTTCTACAGCATGGGTGGTCTCAGCTCTTGTCTGCGTTGGTGTCTGCTACTACCCCTGGCTGCGCTAAGCCAAGTCTGGTGCTGTGGCATTGATGTTAGTTAGCTCCACCCCCTGGGGCTCAGTTACTCTCATTGTTCTGCTGAGGTGAGGGCTTCTGGGACACCTTTCTTCATGCACTAGTCTTCTTCCACCACCACAGGAAGGGTCCTGTTCCCCACTTCTCTCTCTACTGACACCCCCTTCTGGCTCCTCTGCTTCTCCTGAGGTATTACTCTCTCAGTTTATTCAAGGGAGGGATGTGAGCAGTTTTACCTGTACGTCATGGCTCCCGGAAGTTCAAGAAGGTGAGTTTTAAACCTTTAGACTGTAGGTTGGAGGCCTCTGGGCTAGCTGCTCCTGTGGTCATGGGCTCTGTGCTCTGACAGACTCCCATCCTGGGCTGAGAGGCCTGGGACGCAATCACAGCTGTAGCCAGTACTTCTGCCCTGGGCCTTTTCCTGCTCTGGTGCTTTGCTCACTCAACTTTCTCCTAGACCGGCATGCTACCTGGATTCCTCTGTTGTTCCCAGTTGGTTTGGTCTGGTGCTATTCTGCCTTCCTGGCACTCCTGCCCCTCTCAGTCTACTAGTGGCTTCTATCTCTCTCAAATCTGCTCTGATTCACTTTTTTAGCCATATCTGACAGAATTTGTGAGAGAGTCCTCATGGTTCCTTCCTTTACAGCACCATCTTGGCTCCACCCCTCCTTACCTCACCAATTTCAATTTCAATAATATAGATCAAAGATCAGACATACATGCCTACCATAATTTTGCTCTAAAGGGTCTGCCTGACATCTTGACACACTGGAGTACTTTCTGGAGTCCTTTCTTCTGATCTTGGGAAGATGCTAGAAGAGTTCTAAGGATAACTCTGAGGGGTTCCTATGTTTTCCTAGACTATTGCTCATGAGTTCTGATCTGGTGTGCTTCTCATTGATTACTACTATATGTCCGAGAGGCATTGTAGCATGATGGATATAAAGTTGACCTTGAAGCTCCCTAAAAACCTGGATTCAAGTTCTGACTCTGACACATATTGGCTGTGTGACCCTGGATGAGTGACTTAATTTATCAGTGCTCTAGACAACTTTCCAAAACCATGAAGCACAGAAATGTTGTTTATCTACAGTTGTAGAAGGGATTTTCTGTAATGGTAAATTCTTCAATTTGAAAAAGCTACAAGCCAAGACCAAAGTGGAGGGAGTGTTGGTGCATGATTTTCTGTTTGCAGATGATTGTGCACTCAATGCAG
This sequence comes from Phalanger gymnotis, assembly GCA_028646595.1. Lineage (NCBI taxonomy): Eukaryota > Metazoa > Chordata > Mammalia > Diprotodontia > Phalangeridae > Phalanger > Phalanger gymnotis. The sequence goes on along the minus strand of CM053624.1, from coordinate 231,826,398 downwards.
CCACTGAAGCTGAGATGCAACAAAGTATGGATCAATTCTGTGATACTCGTACTAATTTTGGCCTAACAATTAACATCAAGAAAACACAAGTGCTCCATCAGCCACCACCATACCATCCATATGTGGAACCATCAGTTACAGCAAATGGAGAAGTTCAGAATGCTGTGGATAAGTTCACTTACCCTGGTAGTGTACTTTCCAGGGATGTACACATTGATAATGAGGTTGACACATGTATTGCCAGAGCTAGCTCAGTGTTTTGGAAGCTCTGAAGGAAAGTATGGGAGAAAAGAGTAATTAGACTGATTACCAAAATGAAGGTCTACCGAGCTATGGTGCTGACCTCATTGTTGTATGCCTGCTAAACCTGGGTAGTCTACTAGTGCCATGCCAGGAAACTAAATTTCTTCCATTCGAATTGTCTTAGGAAGATTCTGAAGATCACCTGGTAGAATAAGGTATCAGACACTGAAGTCCTTATTTGAATTAAACTACCAAGCATTCAAACTCTGCTTCAGAGAGCACAACTCTGATGGGCTGGCCATGTTGTTCGAATACAAAATGTATGCTTGCCAAAAAGACTATTTTATGGAGAACTCACACAGGGCAAGCATTCACGTGATGGTCAGAAGAAGCAACACAAGAACACTCTCAAGGTCTCTCTCAGGAACTTTGGAATTGACTGTATGACATGGGAGACATTGGCACAGGACTGCTCAGCATGGTGTTCCCACATCAGAGAAGTTGCTGTACTCTATGAGCAAAGCAGAATTAAAACAACTTAAAGGAACTGCAGGATGTACAAGTTTGTAGTATCTACCCCAAATGTTCACATGAACTATTTGTGCCTGAACTGTGGTAGAGCATTCTGAGTTCCTATTGGCCTGATCAGCCACAAGGACTCATTGAATCTTGACTCAAGCTTAGTGATGCCATTTTGGTCCTCTTTGAGAATGAAGGACAAAAATCAACCAACCAGAGGATATTTTCTCATCTAGGAGTTTCTCCTATACCTGTGAAATCAGTGGTCCAGCCCCCTATACTTATCTCTCTGTATTAAGCACTGGGGATACAAAGGCAAAAAGGTGGGGTGAGTTAAATAAGCGTTCATATAGTGCTTACTATGTGCCAGACACTGCTAAGTGCTTGCATTGACAAATGTGAATAAATACAGACTTTGCAGAAGGGACATACAAAATAAATATTACATAATTTCTGGGTGGGGGAGTAGGCACCAACAGCTGAAGGGGGATGAAAAGAACTTATTTATGGGAAGTGTATCTGATCTGAGCTTAAAAGACAATTAGGGATTTTAAGAGTGTTGAAGTGAGGAGAAACTGTATTCCCAGCACGGTGCATGCAAGAGTGAAGAGATGAAGTGTTGTGTCTGAAGAAAGTCATTCATTTTGCAGGAACAAGAGTCCTTGAATGGAAATAGTGTCTATTAAGCTAGGAAAAAAAGAAGTTGTAACCAGGTTGTAAAAATGTCAAGCAAACAAATTTGTATTGTACTCTAGAAGCAATGAAATTTCTACAGATAGAACTAATTGCAGAAGGGGATAAAGATGATTGAATACTGTCCCTTGAATATTATATTGAAGCTTTTTGACAAGAATTGAACTCAAATACTCTGTTATAGTTTTCAAACTCTGCTTTCTTCTTTTTATTGAAAATTGGGGCATTTGTTCATCTCTGGTCTCTTCCAAAAGAGACCAAAATGGTCTTTCAAAAAATCACTATAAATGAGAGAATCACACCTTCCAGTTAATTGAGTATGACCAGGTACCCAGGCTAGTGCTAATGAAGTGCTAGACCTAGTCAGGTAGACTCATCTTTCTGAGTTCAAATCTGACTCAGACACATCCTAGCCATGTGACCGTAGTTAAGTCATTTAACCCTTTTTGCCTCAGCTTCCTCACCTGTAAAATGTAGAATGTAGCTACCATTACAGTATCTTTGCCAAGAAAACCCCAAATCAGGTCACCAAGTATTAGACACAACTAAAAATAATTTGAACAGGAAAAATTCATCCCAGACTGGTGCTTGAATTTATTAAGTGAAGCTGGGTACTCTCCTATTATCACCTCATTAATAATGGGTTTTTATACTTTCTGTATGATTTTTGTTCTGTCTTTCCAATGTAGAAATTATTATCTTTGTCAGGGAAAACAACCATGGACAAGAGTCTCACTAGATGAGCAGACATGGATGGGATCCCATCAACATCTCTGGAGGACAATTGACAAATCGACACATTCATTTGAGTATTGAACACACACATGTGTACAAACACCCTCACATGTATACAATCACTTCTTAGGTACACTCTATCCCTGGACAAAGATCCATTCTTTTTATATTTAACCAAAAGCCTAGATCATATCCTCTTAATCAGTAGTTTGGCTTCAAATCCACCTTTCAAAAAATTGATTCTGAAGCCTCTAATACTGAAGCAATGATAAAAGCATTACCTGTTTCAGATTTCCTATCTCTTCTCTCAAACTTCATAATCCCTAGTAATATTTGTTCTTCTTGGATTCCAGACTCGTTCTATTATTTGTGACCACATGAATCAGCAGAATTGGGTGTTGGTTATTAAGTTGGCAAGGTTGAGGAAGCAACAGAGAGCTCTTTTTTAATAGTAGGTCAAGAAATAGCTATTTCAATATCCTTTATCAAAGAATTCTTGAGAACCGCTACTATTTCCTTTTTTCTGACCTTTAGTAGATGAACTCTTTATTGATGCTATCTCTCAATCCAAATAATCAATCCTTGGAACAAGAGAAGCTACTTTAGCCTCAAAGGGCCCAGGTTCTCCCTTTATATACAAAGAACTTTATGCTTCTTAGTTTCAATGTTAAGGAGACCTTCGCTTTCTCTGTCTCATTCTCTCACCCTCCATCATTCTAATAAATTTGAAATCCTTCCTCAAGGTCCTAGAAAGCCCTGTTCAGACTTAAAATAGATGTGTTGGTTTTCCTTTATAACCTAGTATAAAGGGATGGCTCCTACCATAAGGGTTCACACCACCATGATTTCAAACAACTAATTATCTCAGAGGCAAATGCAAGCAAGCCAATCAATCAAGCTAATCTTTGTCCTTTAAAGAAAATACTCTGTTGGAGGAAAGGTATGCTTTTCATGATATATAATAAGAAAAGAAAAAGAAGCATTACAAAGTTAAATATAAAATAAGAAAAGAAAACAGACATGTGCACAGCAGAACATAGGAGAGGATTCAAAATATATAACAATAACTTATTTCAGGAAAGCCTATATAGTAAGTACTGTGTCTCAAGTTGAAAACTGTCCATCTTTTCTTTGCTTCCTTGTAGGTTTTCTTTTGTTCTCTGCTGTACACTTTTTACTTTGCTCTTTTTCCTCCCTTTCTTTCCCCTACCCACCACCCCAAGGCTACAATTGAGCATGGATTTATTTATATATAGGTACTGATATATACATATACAAATACATATACACACATACGTACATATATACACATATACTTTCCCTAAGAGATTCTACTCCTAATCTTATTTTTATGTTTGTACATGTCTTTTTTCCTATTTCTCCTAACTCCTCTACTTTACTTCTACGTGCTACCTTGCCTCCTATTAACCTACCCCCCCCCCCCCGCTCTAGCAATCCTTACCTTATCCTCTCATTCCCCTAAACCTAAACACCTTTCTATACTCCTCCTTTAACCTATTCCCTTACCCTTCCCTATAAAGATCATTAATGTATCCTCTCCCCCTCTTTATCCCCTTAGAGTTTTTTTTACTTTAGAAAACTTTTATAATCTTCTAAATGTGTATGTCTTTTCCCCTCTAGATGTATATGCATTTTCCCCTATATGTAGGTTTCCAGAACTAACAGCATCCCTCCCCCATCTAATTCCTCTCTATTGGTTCTTCCTCTTGTACTTCATTTGTATAGTATAATTACTCTTTCAGGTATTCTTGAATGGTTTTACTTTCTAAATTCATATCATACTCAGGTCTACCCCAATCTTTCTTATAAACTACTGTGTTGTTAAGCAAAATTGTCTCCTTAATATGGCTTTTGTTTCTTTTGAGTGGAAGTACTTTCAGCTGTTAAGTGCTAAGCCCCAGGCCCAAAGCCCTATCAGGTGTGAAACCTGTGTGGGTGTAGATTAATGACGTAAGAGGGGCCAACTCGAGAACCAAAGGTCTCTGTCCGAGCTTGAGAATGCCAGAGGCTCAGCTTCGAGGAAAAGGCGAGCCAAGAGACAGTTTCAGTGGAAGTGGAAGCTGCTGTGGAATCCAGAAGCTGCGGAAGCCAGAAGCTGCGGAGGCAGGAAGCTGTGGAAGCAGGAAGCTGCGGAAGCAGGGCTTACCGGTGTGTAGACCCAGGAGTGCGAGCAGGAACTTGAGGCCAGTAAAAATGATTTGGCTAAATACTATCTTGTTTTTCTGTGGCCTCCTGGTTACTCTTGTGAGGTGGGCTTTCTGGGCCTGGAGCCTTTTTGTCAAGATGTCGGAATGGGGAGGCTGGTTCACGGATCAGCTGGGGTGGGGCCTAAATAAATTTCTTGTTGTTTTCTCCTTAGAGAACCTCTCATACCTTGCAATTTCGAACCATTCAAACATATACATGATTATATTTGAGATTATAAATTCGGCCTTCCTACTACAACTACCTAATTACTGGTAACAATCTTAGACATAGGTTTTACATTTTCCATACATAGAAAGTAAACATTCTATCCTTTAGAGTCCCTTGTAATTGGTCATTGGTATGCACCTTATGTTTCTCTTGGCTCTTGTATGTCAGATCTCCTACTGAGTTCAGGGTTTGTTTTTTTTAAACTGAATCCTGAAAGTCTGACAGTTGAGCAAATGTTTCTTTCTATTCAGAATTATGCTTAGTTTTGTTGGGTATGATATATTTAGACAGAGGCCCAGTCCTTTTGCTCTTTGATATATAGTGTTCCAGACCTGTGATCTTTTAGTGTCAGCAATGCTATGTCTTGTGTGATTCTGATTGTGGTACCATGATACGTATATTGCTTTTTTTTCTTGTTGCTTATAATTGCTTGTAATATATTGTCCTTGATTTGGGGGTTTTGGAATTCAACTATAATATTCCTGTGAGGTTTCCTAGTAGGATCTGTTTCAGATGGTGATCAGTGGAATTTTTTTTTCTATTTCTACTTTTCTCTCTTTTTCTATTGCTTCAGGACAATTTTTTTTAATTATTTCTTTTATTATTGTATCAAGATTCTTTTTTTGATCAGAACTTTCAAATAGTTCAATTATTCTTATGTTTTCTCTTCTTGATCTATTCACTAGATCCATTGTTTTTCTTATGAGATGTTTCCCATTCTATTCTATTTTTTCGCTATAAATAGATATATATGTATGTATGTATGTATATTTATTTATTTATTGACCTCTTATAACTTCACTGGTTTCCCCTTACATGATTCTGATTTTCAAAGAGTCGTATTCTTCCTTAAGATTCTTGATCTTTTCTAATTGGTTGAAATTCTTGTCATAATCTTCTTGTTTTTCTTGTATTATTCTTATTTCTCTTTTTAATTTTTCCTCAATCTCTCTCATTTTATTTTTAAAGTCTTTTTTAAGGTCTTCATGAATTCTTTTTGGGCAGGTGACCATTTGATATTACTCTTTGGGGCAGAAGAGGATTTCATTGCTTCAGTATCCTCCTCTGAAGATGAACTCTAGTCTTCTCTATTCCTGCAGTAGCTCCCTACGGTTGGGTTCTTTCTCCTTTGCCGGTGCATTTTTTTGGTAATAATTTAGTTTTTATAATCACCTCTAGTCCTAGAGTATAGGGAATGGTGCCTCTGGCTTCTGATCTTCTTCAGTTCTTCCCTCTGACTTTGAACTCAAACCAAGACCTCCAACCTCCTGTAAGTGCCCACAGTCAGCAGTACCCCATACCACTGCTTCTGTACTCACTTCATTGGTGATAGTTCTTTCTCACCCTGCTGTCGAAGCAAAGCTGGGTCTGGTGTCCCTTGTCAGCAAAAGTTCCCTCTGTCTTCCCCAGGTCACACACCCAACTCCCCTTACTGTCCAAGGGGTAAAAGTTCCTGTGGCAGGCCCAGGTCTTCCCAACCCAGCTAACTATAGGGCTTACTACTTGTCTAATCAGCTTGTGGTTTATTAAAGCAGACTCTAGCCCAGAGGTGTTTACTCTTCACAGTGAGCTAATCTTGGAATTTTTCTTCAGGTCTTTTCCAGTCCTCCTAAGAGAAGCCCTGTTGTGCCCCTCCTCGTATTTATTTCCAGGGCTCTGTGTTTGCCCAGATGAACTATTTTATCTCTTTTGTAGAGAAAAAATTTTGAGAGCTTGAAATTTTCTGACCTGCTCCTCCATCTTCCCAGAAACCTCTCTGGGGAGCTTTTCTGATCAATACTCCTAACATAGAGATCAGAGGAGAGAACAATTATGGTGACCTCAGAATACTGGGGGAGGCTTCATGAAAGAGTAGAATAGAATTACCAAATTTAGGTGGGCATCTTCTAGTCACTGCATGTTCCTGTACAGTGCAGTGTAAATAGGTGAACTTGAGCTGAGTGGGATATGAAAGATGGATATTTGATTGATGGAGACAAAGAAAAAAATGTTATATATATGTATGTATGTATTTGTTGAAGGAGTCAATAGAAGAAACGAAGGAACAGAGGCTACAGCACACGATCTGTTCTAAGAACATTTCTTTAAAATAAGATCCACTATGCTATCTACATCAAGACTAGGGAATAATCAATAGGTATGCATTTTGATACACTAACAGTGTATAACATATGCTGTAAGCTGTTCAGTCTATACTTTTGTGGTGATATTATTCATTCTAACCTTAAAGTATCTGCATATGTTTATTTTGCATGTGAGATGTTATGTCAATTACTTTTGATGTATTTCATTTTTTTCTTTTTTTTCAGCAATTTAAGATAAGTTAGAGTGACAGATTGTATTGGGTTGACTTTTAATTTTTTGCATGTGGTAATTCAATGATGAAGAGGACTGTTTTCTCTGATTGGTATTTTTCCAAAATTAATGATGAGAGGATGTGGTTAGCATGAAAGTAGGGAGGGTGCAGATACCGATCTGTGGAAAATGACTGTTCTTGAGCCAATTGGTATCAGATCCCTACAGGATCTTATCTCTGTAGCTGTGAACTGGGGCTTCTCCTTCCAGGTTTTGGAGCCCTGATGAAATCCTCTGTTCTCCAGGGAGTCCTCACTCCTTTTCTCTACCTCTAGATATCTAATTTAATATTTTCTTTTCTAGGCACAGGAGTTCCTTCTCAGTAAGTCTAGTCAATGAAGGAAGCTTGAATCAAGGTCAGTGCTATCTTTTTGTATTTCACTTAAAAAAATGTTTTCAGTTTCATATTCTCTTTGTCCCTCCACTGCCACTCTCATCCATTGAAAAGGCAAGAAATATTATATACGTGTGAAATTATGCAAAACGTATTTTCACATTAGCTATGTTGCAAACAAGCACAAAAAAAACCAGGACAAATAAAGTGAAAATTTTCTTCATTCACAGTTCATCAGTTCTCATTATGGAGGTGGATAGCTTTTTTCTTCAGAGATCCTTTGGAATTGTCGTAGATCATTGTATTTGTCAGAGTAGTTAAGTCCTTCATAGTTGATTATCATTGCAATATTGTTGTTATTGTATATAGTGTTCTCTTGGTTCTGTCACTGCACTTTACATCAGTTCATACATGTCTGCCCAGATTTAAATGCATCCTGCTCATAATTTCTTATAGCACACTAGTATTCCTTCACAATCACATACCACAACTTTTTTTTTGCTATTCCCCAATTAATGAGCATTTCCCTACTTTCCAATTCTTTGCTCTCACAAAAAAAGGTTGCTATAAATACTTTTGTGCCTATAGGTCCTTGTTCTTTCTCTTTATCTCTTTGGGATACAGACCTAGTAATGATATTGGTGGGTCAAAGGGTATGCACAATTTAATAACCCTTTGGGCATAGTTCCAAATTCTTCTGCAGAATGGTTAGACTAGGGGGGGCGGAGCCAAGATGGCGACCGGAAAGCAGTAACCAGCATGAGCTCCCCTCCAAGTCCCTCCAAAAACCTATGAAAAAATGGCTCTGAACCAATTCTAGAACTACAGAACCCACAAAGGGGCAGAGGGAAGCAGGACTCCAGCCCAGGACAGCCTGGATGGTCTC
>CM053624.1:231800828-231817697 GCA_028646595.1 Phalanger gymnotis | reverse complement strand
TTCTGTTCGGGACAGACCTTACCCCGAGACCATCCAGGCAGACCTGGGCTGGAGTCCTGCTTCCCTCTGCCCCTTTGTGGGTTCTGTAGTTCTAGAATTGGTTCAGAGCCATTTTTTCATAGGTTTTTGGAGGGACTTGGAGGGGAGCTCACGCCGGTTACTGCTTTCCAGTCGCCATCTTGGCTCCGCCCCCAATCCTTTTGTATTTCAAATGTATTTTCCAAAATTGTGCCTTTTTGCAAATTTTAATTTGTTATTCCAGTTGTCTTACAATGAGACACATCTACCAGTAGAGGAAAAAGTTTTTTGTTTAAGAAAAGGAAAAGTTAAACTGAATTAAATTCCAAAGACCACAGTAAGCTGATCTGATAGTTTCCTTTGGGAGAAAAGAAAGCAAACTTTCAAATAAAACATAATGGGCTTGATTGTAACAGTCAGGAGGGAGTACCTTGCTCATTTCTCAGAAGAACATGAACTCTTTCAGGCCACTAGAGTATCATTTAGTGCACTGAAGCTGACATTTAGTAAATAATGCCTCGGGCAGACATGTTGTCTTCTCTAGTGCTTCTAAGGTCCCGATTTCCGGGAATAATGGCAAATTAGAGAAAGAAAAGGAAAAAAGGTTAGGTGGACCAAAGATCTGTCAATAGAGTTTATCCCTTTGTGACCTCCGTCTAGCTGAGCTGTTTTACACTTGAAATAGTGTTTCAACAGTCCTTTGGAAAACGCATGCTTGGGACAGGCATCACCATCCATCAGTTTCATTCATTGAATCCAAACAATGGTGAGATGGAGGCTGATTATCCGTGGTTGATGGTTTCAGATTTCTAAAGGAGCTAGGTCAGGGTTTATGTAAAGCCTCTTCATTGGTCTGAAAAATTAATACCACTCTAAAAAGGAAGAAATTGATATTTTTCTTAGTTAATGCCCATTTTGTTTCCATGAACATTACTCATTCATCTATTCATTTGTTTATTTATTTAGATTCTCATGAAACTTACAGCTTAAACGAATGTCAGATGTCATCCAGTTCAATTATCTCATTTTACAAATGAGATCACTGAGGCCCAGACAGAATAAATGGCTTGCCTAAATCCAGACAGACAGAAAGTAGGAAATTTAGGATTTAAACCCAATTCTACCAGTGTCCATTGTAGTACTCTTTCCACTGTAACATATTGCTTGGCTACATTAATTTAATAAATATTTATTCAGCTTTCTGTTGAGTTCATGGCACTATGATGGACTCTATAGGGAAATGCAGAAAGAGGCAGAAAACCTGAATTCCAGTAGTGGGACATTTACTGGTTGTTCCACAACTAGAAAATCCCTTGACCTCTTGAACCCTCAGTTCCCAAATCTATAAACAATAAACTTGAGTTGTAAGGAAAGTGCTTTAGGGCCCTGGGGCTTAGTATCTACTTAGCAAAAGGGTGTAGGCCTGGGCTTAGCACCTACTTAGCAAATGGTCCTTCCTATAAACAGGCCTCTCCTAATTAAGCTTCCCTTAGCTAGCTCCACCTGAGGCCTATTAAATGGGCAAGAAGATCTTTGATCACATCAGCACCACAGTTGGGCAAACTGGCATCAGAGGGCCAGGTAAAAGATTCAGAGGGGCAGATTTCAATAGATGCAAAGAAAACCTTCCTAAGAATTAGAGCTTCAGAAAGTAATGAGTTCTTTATCACTAGAGGTATTTAAATCATACTGGAAGGATGCAGATAATATCAATGATTGGGTAGGAAGTGACCTAGATGACCTACTGAGTTCTTTCCAGATCTGTGATTTTGCGATAGCTTTTATCTTTGGATCTCAAAAATGAATAGACAGCTACACTGCTGCATTTGATGCAGTCGACTTCCCTCTCCTCCTAAAGTCTCTCTTTTCTGGGTTATTGTGACACTAGGCTTTCCTGTCATTCCTCCTTTCTGGCTAAACACTTTTTCTCAGGTTGCTTTCTTGTCTTCCATATTACACAGCCTAACTATAGACATTTCTCAAGGTTTTGTCCTAGGCACCTTCTTCCTGTACAATGTCTCTTTGGTTGGTAGTTTTATCAGCTCCCAGAAATTTACCCAGCATACCTAAGTAGATCACACACACACACACACACACACACACACACACACACACGCACGCACACACACACACGCACGCACACACACACACACACACACACACACCACACACACAGCCACACAAAATCCAAATATTCACCACAGTCTCTTTACTGAACTTTAGTTCCACATCACCAATTATATATTTGTCATATCAAATTCCTAGACAAATCTCAAACTTAATTTTGTTCGAAACTGAACTCATTATCTTTTTTCCAAATGCTCCAATCTTTTATATTTCCTTATTTCTGCAAACACAAAAAAGATTTCACCATAATTCTCATCTTTCAGATTCATAACCTCAGCATCATCCTTGTCATTTCACTCTCTTCCTCATATGTACAATCTGTTGCAAAATATTGGTGTTTCTACCTTCGCCAAATCTCTTGAACTCAAACTTTTTTATCTACTCATTAAATCATTGCTATAGTTTAGTTCTCCATCATCTTTTATTAGATTAACGAAAAAGCTTCCTAATTGGTTTCATTGACAGAAGTCTCTCACTATTCTAGTCCATCCTTCATACTACTGACAAAGTAATTTTCATTAAACACACATCTGATACTGTGATTCCCATATTTAATCAATTCTATCAGCTTCCTATTGCCATGAGGATTAAATATAAATTCATCTGTTTGGCCTTTAAAGCCTCTTTTTAAAAATTTATTTTCAGTTTTCAACATTTCCACAAGATTTTAAGTTACAAATTTTCTCCCCAAGATAGCATATATTCTGATCGCCCCTTTCAACCCACTCTTTCCTGTCCCTTTTCCCCTTGCTTTCTTGTAGGGCAAGATAGATTTCTATACCCTATTGCATGTATATCATATTTCCCAGTTGCATGTAAACACAATTTTTTAATATTTGTTTTTAAAACTTTTAGTTCCAAATTTTCTCCCTTCTTCCCTCCCCACCCACCCTCCTTGAGAAGGCAAGCAATTCAATATGGGTTATACATATATCATTATGCAAAACATTTCCATAAGAGTCATGTTGTAAAAGACTGACTATATTTCCCTGCATCCTATCCTGTCCTGCTATATTCAATTTTCTCCTTTGACCCTGAACCTTTTCAAAAGTGTTTGCTTTTGACTACTCCCTCCCCCAATCTGCCCTCCCTTCTATCATCTCCCCCTCTTATCCCCTTCCCCCCGTAGGGAAAGATATTTAATTGAGTGTCTATGTTATTCCCTCCTGAAGCTTTTATTACAACAGCTTTTTCTTGCCACTATTATGTGAGATAATTTACCCCATTCTATCTCTCCCTTTCTTCTCCCAATATATTCCTCTCTCAGACCCTAATTTTATTTTTTAGATATCACCCCTTAATATTCAACTCACCCTGTGACCTGTCTCTATATGTATATGTAAATTCCCTTCTATTATCCTATACCATAATACTGAGAAAAGTCTCATGAGTTTCAAATATCATCTTTCCATGTAGGAATGTAAACAAAACAGTTCAACATTAGTAAGTCCCTCATGATTTCTCTTTCCAGTTTGCCTTTGCATGCTTCTCTTGATTCTTGTATTTGAAAGTGAAATTTTGTATTCAGCTCTGGTTTTGTCATCAGGAATGCTTGAAAGTCCTCTATTTCATTGAAAATCCATATTTTTGCCTCAAGTATTATACTCAGTTTTGCCAGAAAGGTGATTCTTGCTTTTAATTCTATCTCCTTTGACCTCCAGAATATCATATTCCAAGCCCTTTGATCCCTTAATGAAGAAGCTACTAGATCTTGTGTTATCCTAATTGTGTTTCCACAATATTTGAATTGTTTCTTTCTGACTGCTTGCAATATTTTCTCATTTACTTGGGAACTCTGGAATTCAGCTACAATATTCCTAGGAGTTTTCCTTTGCAGATCTTTTTGAAGAGGTTATTGGTGGATTCTTTCAACTTCTATTTTGTCTTCTGCTACTAGAATATCAGGGAAGTTTTCCTTGATAATTTCTTGAAAGATGATGCCTAGGGTCTTTTTTGGATCATGGCTTTCAGGTAGTCCAATAATTTTAAAATGATATCTTCTGGATCTATTCTCTAGGTCAGTGGTTTTTCAATGAGATATTTCACATTGTTTTCCATTTTTCATTCTGTTTTATAATTTCTTGATTTCTCGTGAAGTCACTAGTTTCCACTTGCTCCATTCTAAATTTTAAGACAGTATTTTCTTCAGTACTCTTTTGGACCTCTTTTTCCTTTTGGCTAATTCCGCTTTATAAGTCCTCTCCTCATTGGCTTTTCAGAGCTCTTTGGCCATTTGGGTTATTCTATTTTTAAGGTGTTATTTTCTTCAGTATTTTTGGGTCTCCTATAGCAAGTTGTTGACTCATTTTTCAAGATTTCTCTTCCCAATTTTTCCTCTACTTCTCTTACTTGCTTTTCCAAATTCTTTTTGAGCTCTTTCATGGCCTGAGATCAATTCACATTTTTCTTGGAGTCTTTTGATTTAGGATCTTTTCCTTTGTTGACTTCTTCTGGCTCTATGTTTTGATCTCTTTTGGCACCACAGTAAGATTCTATAGTCTGAGTACTTTTATACTTTCTGTTCATTTTCCTAGCCAATTATTTAACTCTTGAGCTCTCTGTCAGGATATGATGGCTTTCAGAGTGGAGAGTGCTCTGTCTCAAGCTTCAGGGGGATTGGGCCACTGTTTTTAGAGTTACTTCTATTCTGAGATGGTATGATGCTCTTCTCCTGGCCTGTGCTCTTGTTTATGAATGCAAGTACTCCTTTCTGCCATGTAACTACCAGGAGGACTCTCTCTCCACATCCACCATAAGCTCTGCCACATCAGCTCTACTCCTCCCCCAAGGACCAAAAACCAGGACTGCCACCCAGATCCCAGGAAGGCAAAGCAAGAGAACCTGCCTCAGTGCCAGCAAAGAGATCCCTGCACTCCTGCTTGGATCAGCTGCTTATTCCCCCCCCCCCCACTGTCCAGAAGTAGCTGCTGCAGCCACCTCCTCATCCCCTCTCTGCACTGATCCCCCTGCTACCCCCATCCCTCAGGATGGGGCCAGACAGCAGTTCTCTCACACAGGTTCAATAGTTTTCCCACTAATCTGCTTCATTGTCTTTGGTGTTTGTGGATTGAGAAGTCTGGATTCTGCCCCAGGTGCCAGTGATTCAGTGCCCTGAGGCCTGTTCCACCTGGGCCCGCACTGGACTGTGCTCAGCTCCCAGCACTGCTCAATAGACCCTTCCCAGCAACCATCTATACTGTCTTGGACTGGAGACTCTGTCATTTCATGGGCTCTGTAGCTCTAGAATTTGTTTAGAGTCATTTTTACAAGTGTTTGGAGGAATCTTGGGGAGAGCTCAAGAGAGTTCCTGTTTTCACATCACCACCTTGGTGCTGCCTGCTTTGAAGCCTTTTATAGCCTTGCCCAAAACTATCTTTAACAACTTCACTGGACATTGCTCTGCCCCTGCACTCTGTGATCCATTCAAACAGGCCTTCTTCCTTTTCCTCACCCATGACATTCCATCTTTTATCTCCATGTCTTTGCACTGCTCATTGCACATACTAGAAATGCAATCCACCCTTTCCTCCATTTCAAAGAGTCACCTCTTATCGTTAAGTCTCATCTCAAGCATCATCTTTCATATACAGCCTTTTAATGATCCTCCCTAAGTATTTACCTTGGATTTAACTACATTCTATAAATTTTTCACTTTATATTTATTCTATATCTATCTATATGTGTGTTGTTTCCGCCAATCAAATGTAAGTCCTTTGTGGGTGCTGATTATTTTGTTTTTGTGAAATATGTATTGACAGAACATAGATGAGTGAATGGCACAAAGTAGATGCTTAATAAATACTTACTGATTGATTTATAGAAGACTTCAATGTGCATAAAAGTTAATGGCTGTGATCTAGAGCACATAACAATTGTATCACTGAGCTGACGCCAGAAATCCAAGCTTCTTCCAATTAGATTAAAAACGACAACAAAATCTGGTAATCATCATGGTTCCAAATATCCAGATATTTGGGGATATACAGATAGTATATCCAGATGATGCCTTGCATATTTCACTTATTAGCTAGGTGTTTGATTCTTAACTAGAATTAGTCAAAAATTAAATCACATGACATTAATATACATAAAATTTCAATGGCATGTAAAGGCCCTTTTAAATGAGATATCAAAGACATTGAATTGGTTGGACAAATGTTACGACAATACTAAAATCCCTCCTATGAGGAAATCTTTTCCATCCTTCTTAATTGTAGGGCTTCCAATGTCTATTTTCTTCTTTTTCTTTTTTAAAAATTTTTAAATTATTTTATTATTTATTTAACATTTTAGTTTTCAACACTGATTTCCACAAGATTTTGAGTTACAAATTTTTGCCCCATTTCTATCCTCCCCCCCACTCCAAGATGGCATATATTCTGATTGCACCATTCCTCAGTCAGCCATCCCTTCTGTCACCCACTCCCCCACCCAATCCTCTTCCCCCTTACTTTCTTTTAGGGCAGAATAGATTTCCATGCCCCATTCCCTATGTATCTTATTTCTCAGTTGCATGTAAAAACAGCTTTTTCTTTTGAGCATCTGATTTTAAAACTTTGAGTTCCAAATTCTCTCCCCTCTTCCCTTCCCACCCACCCTCCCTAATAAGGCAAGCAAGTCAACATACCCCGCACATGTATCATTATATAAAACACTTCCACAATACTCATGTTGTGAAAGACTAAACATATTTGTCTCCAACCTATCCTGTGCCCCTTTATACAGTTTCCTCGTTTGACCCTGTCCGTTTTCAAAGGTGTTTGCTTTTGATTACCTCTTCCAACTATCTGCCCTCCCTTCTATCATCCCCCCTTTTTTATTCCCTTCCTCCTACTTTCCTGTGGGGTAAGATACCCAATTGAGTGTGTATGTTATTCCCTCCTCAGGTCAAATCGAACGAGAGTAAGATTCACTCATTCCCCCTCACCTGCCCCTCTTCCCTTCCAACAAAACATTTACTTGCTATCTTCATGTGAGAGAATTTACCCCATTCTATCTATCCCTTTCTCCCTCTCTCAATATATCCTCTCTCATCCCTTAATTTGATTTTCTTTTTTAGATATCATCCCTTCATATTCAACTCACCCTGTGCCCTCTGTCTGTATATATATGTATGCTCCCTTCAACTCCCCTAATACTGAGAAAGGTCTCATGAATTACACAAATCATCCTTCCATGTCAGAATGTAAATAAAGCAGTTCCATTTTATTAAGTCCCTTATGATTTCTCTTTCTTGTTTACATTTTCATCCTTCTCTTGATTCTTGTGTTTGAAAGTCAAAATTTCTATTCAGCTCTGACCTTTTCACTGAGAAAGCTTGAAAGTCCTCTATTTCATTGAAAGTCTATATTTTGCCTCAGAGCATTGTACTCAGTTTTGCTGGGTAGGTGATTCTTGGTTTTAATCCTAGCTCCATTGACCTCTGGAATATCATATTCCAAGCCCTTTGATCCCTTAATGTAGAAGCTGCTAGATCTTGTGTCATCCTAATTGTGTTTCCACAATACTCAAATTGTTTCTTTCAGGTGCTTGTATTTTCTCCTTGATCTTGGAGGTCTGGAATTTGGTGACAATATTCCTAGGAGCTTTCTTTTTGGGATCTATTTGGGGAGGTGGTTGGTGGATTCTTTCAATTTCCATTTTAGCCTCTGACTCTAGAATATCAGGGCAGCTCTCCTTGATAATTTCTTGAAAGATGATGTCTAAGCTCTTTTTTGGAGGTAGTCCAATAATTTTTAAATTCTCTCTCCTGGATCTATTCTCCAGGTCAGTGGTTTTGCCAATGAGATATTTCACATTGTTTTCCATTTTTTCATTCCTTTGGTTCTGTTTTATAATATCTTGATTTCTCATAAACTCACTAGCTTTCACTTGCTCCAATCTAATTTTTAAGGTGGTATTTTCTTCAGTGGTGTTTTGGACTTCCTTTTCCATTTGGCTAATTCTGCCTTTCAAGGCATTCTTCTCCTCATTGGTTTTTTGTAGTTCTTTTGTCATTTTGGTTACTCTATTTTTAAGGTGTTATTTTCTTCAGTATTTTTGAGGCCTCCTTTATTAAGTCGTTGACTTGTTTTTTATAGTTTTCTTGCATCACTCTAATTTGTCTTCCCAATTTTCCTTTACTTCTCTTACTTGTTTTTCCAAATCCTTTTTGAGCTCTTCCATGGCCTGAGACCAATTCATATTTTCCTTGGAAGCTTTTGATTTAGGCTCTTTGACTTTGTTGACTTCTTCTGGCTGTATGTTTTGGTCTTCTTTGTCAGCAAAAAAAGATTCCAGAGTCTGAGTTTGACTCTGACTCTGCATCCTTTTTCTCTGCCTGACCATGGTCCCAGCCAACTACTTGACCTTTGAGCTTTTTGTCAGGGTATGATTGGTTGGAGAGTAGAAAGTGCTTTGTTCCAAGCTTTAAAGGCTGTGCTTCTATTTTCAGAGGTGCTTCTACTCCACTGTCACAGCAGTGCTCTTCCTTCCCCAAGAAATGCCAACCAGGATTGTGACCCAGATCCAAACAGGGCAAAGCAAGCTCTGCACTCCCACTCTATTCTGAAGCTTGATTCCTCCCATCGTGTGAGATAGGGACACCTAAAACAGCTGACATTGGAGCTCTGGAAACAGCCTCAGGAGCTTCCTGCTGCTGCTGCCACTAATGCACACCACCTCTGCCACTACCAGGGCTCTAGCAGCTTTCCCACTAACCTGTTCCATGGTCTTTGGCTTTTGTGGGTTGAGAAGTCTGGTAACTGCCACAGTTCAATGTTTCATGGCCCTAAGGCATGCTCTGGGCTGACTCCCAGAATGGCCAATCCTGGTGTGGTCCATGCTCAGCTGTACTCCACTCCAGGCAAGATGTGATAGACCCTTCCCATCAACCCAGGCTGTCATGGGCTGGAGACCTGCTTCCCTCTGCTATTTCACAGGTTCTGCTGCTCTAGAATTTGTTCAGAGCCATTTTTACAGGTGTTCGGAGGGATTTGGGGAAGACCTTAAGCAAGTCCCTGATTTCCAGCTGCCATCTTGGCTGTGCTACCCCAATGAGTATTTTCTATTTAAACTGTATATGGTTTGTATTTTATTGCATGTTGTGCTTGTCTTTTGTTTTCAAAGAGGACCATGACTTCAGGAAAACAATGGCATGACTTGCAGTTAACTTTGATTTTAGTGAGGGCGGGCTGTGCAAGATCAGAGCAAGAGAAAGAAACAAAGAAAGGCAGCAATCTAGTCAGTAAACCCCAAGTTAACTGGAGAGCTTCCAGCCATGAAAATATACTTTCCTTTGGAGAGGAGAAGGAGAGGGAGAGGACGAGCTAAATTACCCAACAGTGTGGTCCCCATCCAGGCAGCTTGGACTATTCATAGGTTGTGTTTGTCTTTCATTTTTGAAGAGGATGATGACATCAGGAACATGATGATATGACTGACAGTTGACTTTGATTAGTATGATGGAGGGTTATGTAAGGTCACCAGCCTCACTTTCTTCTCCAGAGCCATCTGAATCCAGTGGCCTGATATTCATCAGGACAACTGGAGATGGCCCAGGATGCAGTGGGTACTCTGGCCCTTTCACGCTAATGTCTTTTCAAGTTCTCATTTTGAGTAAGGTAATGCCCATTCAGTGAGTAGGCCTCTTTAAGGAGTGAGTCAAAAGATGGCCCCTTTAATTAGAGAAAAGAAAGAAAAAAAAACAAACTAGGAGGGGAAGACCCTCAGGGTTGCTGGTCAAAAGAGAAGAAGTTACCATTGGCATTCACTCCAAGCCAGAAAGGCCCAAAATAAAGCCATTAAGTGGAATTAGGCAGGGATCTATTGAGGTCTATGAGCTTCAGAATGAAATTGGTTGAAGGTTTGGTCTGTGAGGAGATAGATACACAGACAGAGAGATAGTAGATAGATAAATAGATAGATAGATAGATAAAGACAAAGAAAGAAAGAAAGAAAGAAAAAGAAGGAAAGAAAGAAAGGAAAAGAAAGGAAGAAAGAAAAAGAAAATAAGGCAGGAATCTAGGCGGTAAAACCCAAGTCAACTGGGGAGCTTCAGACCATGTTTAATCTTTTGTTAGATTGAGTCCCTTAAGGGCAGGGATTGTCTTTTGCTTTTCTCTGTATCCCCAAATCTTAGCACAGTTCCTGACACATATCACTTAATAAATACTTACTGAGTGACACTGATATAGTATGGGATTTCTCATATTCTGTGCCAAACAAAGCAAAGGCTTAATTCTATTTAGTCATTGATTCCAGGTTACATATTGCTCCTTCCCTGCCCCCATATAGCTAACATATGCGCTACCATTTGTTTTCGGATTCTTTAAACATCATTTTATTTTTTCTTTTTTAATTGTGCCTTTAATGCTATACCAATCAAATTACCAAAGGGATGTTATAGAATTTAACAAAATAATAAAATTCATCTGGAAAAGAAAAGATCCAGAACACCAAGGGAAAGATCAAAGGATGAATAGGGAATAGCACTTCAAGACCTCAAAATATACCATAAAATGACAGTTATCAAACCCATCTGGCATTCACTAAAAAATAGGTAGACCAATGCAATGAACTAAATAAGGGAGAAACTGAAACAATAGAACTCAGTGACATAATGTCTGCTCAACCAGAGAAACATAAATTACCTAGGTATGAACTCCTTGTATGATTTTCTTATAATTAATTTATTTTTAGTTTTCAACATGTACTTCCATAAGATTTTGAGTTTTGAAATTTCTCACCCTTGTTAACCTCTCCACTCCCCAAGACTGTGTGCAATCTGATATAAACTCTACTTATACATTCATGTTAAACGTATTTTCACATTAGTCATGATGTAAAGAAGAATTAGAACTAAAGAGAGGAACCATAAGAAAGAAGAAACAAAACAAGGAGAACAAATAGCATGCTTCCTTCTGCATTCAGATTCCAAAGTTCTTTCTCTAGATGCAGTGCTATCTTTTTTTTTTCTTGACCAAATGTGAGTATATTGGCAAAGGAACACTCCCAATGAGGAAACTCCCTGCATGTGCGGATCTGCTGTGCAACTTGTGAACAGTTGGGATCTGGTCGTCAAGTTATAGCTAATATCTTAGTAAAGTCACTACATGATTAAATTAATCTTATACAGTCTTGGAGTATAAAACTTGAGCTTTTTGAGAGTACTCAGCAATGAAAGTTAAATTGTTTAGCTTCATTTGTTGAATGAATTTTTTCCCACAATTCATGAACTAGCTTAGAAATGGACAGATTATAGTTTCTGCCAGAATTGGGAGTATAACAAATTTTTTTCTCTTTACTGAAGACTATTGCTCAATGTAGAGAAGTCAGTAAAGTCACAGAGTGAATCAGATTTCTTTCTGGCCCAAAACCATTGGATCTTAGTATTCAGAACCAAAATCCTCTGACTGTTCTAAACAACCACACATGCAATTTTAGTACAACAAAAATAGCCTGTGCAGAGATAAACACAAAAACTATTGTGTTAGTAATTGTGGTAAATTTGTCTTTTAAATCTATGATACTTTGGTTGCACTGAAATATGTTAGTAGTATGTGTGAAAGGAAACACTAGGGACCTTTTATATCCTGCAACAGATGGGTTTTCTCTGGCCTTTGAATATATTCATCATAAAGATTGTCTTGTTTCACTGGAAGACAAATGAAGGTGTGTATGTGTGTGTGTGTGTGTGTGTGTGTAAAGGTGGGTGGGGACAGCAGTAGATTTTCGGTGTCTTGCAAGGATTGTTTAAAAGCTCCATTAGATATCCTTGCAGATACAGCAAGGTTGATAACAATAGCATCCTAGTGCAATCAAGGCCTCTCTCCAGATGTTGAAAGGGTCCTCTGTCAATAAGAGTTGAATATTTTTCCCTTCTTATGTGTCTGAGAGTTCAGATTTAGACAGGTGCTCTTGCTTTCCTACTCTCTACTCCCTGCAGTTTGTGCATCATTTTTCCTCTCAGTATCAAAATATAGATGCAAAACACAGAGCTATAAACTCAACTGATGGGCTGCTTCCTTGAGAAGAGTACATATGATTTAGCGTCTACATCTGGCTTTATTGTACATGAAGCCCTGAGGCATCAAGTTTGACAGTTGTTGTGTCTGACAGAGCTATTTATATCTTTGCAAATGCGACTAGAACATATCAACCAATAAGGGCAAAATGCCTTGATAATTTTGGAAAACTGAGCAAACAAACTTGATTTTATGACCCTCAATTACCCTGTCAGGATTTGATAATCTGCATAAAAAATCTCTCTGTATCCACAGGAGGCAAAACCACCCATCAAATAGGTCATTTCAGTCGAACAAGTTCAGTCAATGAGGGGAAAAAAAGGTTATTTCTCACCCTTCAGACAAAGAAAATGATTGAAATAAATTAATTGGATTTTTTAAAAATTTTTGAACTTACGCTGCTATCGTATAGTCAATAGCATCTTCTCTCCTAATATCTGTGTTTTGGCCTGTAGGGAACTTCTGTACATGCACATAAATTAATGGAAAGTGGTCCCTCCCCAAAGTGGATCATTCAAAATGAATTAGTGCCAGTAGGAGAGTGGACAGAATACAGGATTGAAGTAAGAAAAAACCTAGATTTAATTCCAGCTTAGGTAAGGTATTTAGCCTCTCTAAGATTCAGTTTCCTCATCTTTAAAATGGGTATAATATCTGTAGTACTTAACTCATACTTTTGCTGTAAGGCTGAAATGAAAAATGCATGTAAAGCATTTTATAAACCTTAAAGGTCTATGTACCTGACAGTTATTATGATTATTCTTGTTGTTGTTGAATAATAATAATAATAACAAGTATGGTGTCAATTTTCAATATTTCATTACAGGATCCCACAATTTTTAGATTAGTGATTTTGAGATTTGTCATTTCCAAGATCAGGTGGTAACAGTAATTATCTGTCAAGCACCATTTTATCTAATGAAGCAAAGTGAAAATTGAAAAATTCATGGGCCTTCTAATCCACATTAGAGAAGAAGGGAAGAAAGCCAGGGTGACGCAGAAGGAAACACAGATAAAAGAGAAGAAAGATAGATTAGTTGAGAAGAAAGAGAAATATTTCGTCAAAAGTCTGCTAAAGAAGCCAGTAAAGATAGAAGGGATAATAATAGAAGGAATGTGAGAATTAAAAAGATAAGTGAGCAGCAGCAAAGAAACTTGTTTTATAAAAAAAGAACATGTGATAAAATCGATAAATCATTGGTTAATTCGATCAAAAAACAGAAAGAAGGAAGACAAATTCCTAGAATCAAAAATAAAAGGGGTGAGTTCACCACCAATGAAGAGGAAATTAAGACAATTGTTAAGAGCTATTTTCCCAAATTATATGCCAATAATTTTGACAATGTAAATGAAATGGGTGAATATTTGCAAAAATATAAATTACCCAAATTAACACCAGAAGAAATCAAAATACTTAACCCAATTTTAGAAAAAGAAATTGAACAAGTCATCAATTAACTTCCTTGTGGGAGGTGGCTGACTCAGGAGTGCTTTTTGAAGATAATATGATAGTATACTTAAAGAATCCTAGAGAATCAATTAAAAAAACTACTTGAAATAATTAACAACCTTAGAAAAGTTGCAGGACAAAGAATAAATCCACATAAATCATCAGCAATTCTATATATTACTAACAAAGCCCAGCTGCCAAATGTAGAAAGAGAAATACCATCTAAATAACTGTAGATAACATAAAATATTTGGGAGTCTACCTGCCAAGATAGGCCCATTAACTATATGAACACAATTACAAAACACTTTCACACAAATAAAACACAAATAAAGTCTGATCTAAATAACTGGAAAAATATCATGTGTAGTCCAAGCTAATATAATAAAATGACAATTCTACTTAAAATTAATTCACTTTTTCAGTCACATACCAATCAAACTACCAAAAATTATTTTATCAAATTAGAAAAAATAATAACACAATTCATCTGGAAGAACAAATGGTCAAGAATATCAAGGGAATTAGTGAGAAAAAATGCAAAGGAGGGTGGTTTAGCTGTACAAGATCTAAAACTATATTATAAAGCAGCAATCATCAAAACTACTTGATACTAGCATGAAACAGAATGATAGACCAGTGGAATAGGTTAGGTACACAAGACACAGTGGTAAATCATGATAGTAAGCTACTGCTTGATAAAAACAAAGACTCCAGCTTCTAGGATAAGAACTCATTGTTTGACAAAAACTGCTGGTAAAAGTAGAAATAGTATGGCAGAAACTAAGCATAGACTAACACCTTACACTACATTCCAAGATAAGGTCAAAATGGTCACCTGATTTAGACATAAAAGGTCATACCATGAGGAAATTAGGAGAGCGTAAAATAGCTTACTTGTAAAATCTATGGAGATAAGAAGGATGTATGATCAAAAAAGAGATAGAGAACATCATGAAATGCAAAATGGATAATTTTGAATATATCAAATTAAATAGGCTTTGCACAAAAAAACAAAAACTAATGCAACTAAGATTTTGAAGGAAAGCCAAAAGCTGGGTGACAACTTTTACAAGTGTTTCTGATGAAGGCTTCATTTCTAAAATAGAGAACTGAGTCAAAAGTATAAGAATACAAGTCATTCCCCAATTGATAAATGGTCAAATGATACCAACAATCAATTTTCAGATAAAGAAATTAAAACTACATATAGTCATATGAAAAATGCTCTAACTCACTGTTGATTAGAGAAACGTAAATCAAAACAACTCTGAGATACCACATCAAACCAATCAGAATGACTACCATGACAGAACAGAAAAATAATAAATGTTGGAGAAGTTATGGGAAAATTGAAACACTAATGCACTGTTGTTGGAGTTGTAAACTGATCCAATCATTCTGGAGTACAATTTGGAACTATGCCCAAATGGCTGCACATCTATGAGTACATGTTTATCGAGCAATACCACTAGCTTGTTGGTATTCTAAAGAGATCATAAAAATGGAGAAAAGGCCTATATGTACAAAAATATTTATAATAACTCTTTTTGTGGTGGCAAAGAATTGGAAATTGAGGAGATGCCTATCAATTGGGGAATGGATAAACAAATTGTGGTATATGAATGTAGTTAAATACTATTGTAGTGTAGGAAATAATGAACATGTAGATTTCAAATAACTCTGAAAACACTTACATGAACTGATATTGAGTGAAGTGAGCAGAACCAGGAGAACCTTGTACATAGTAACAACAACATTATCTGATGATCAACTTTGATGGACATAACTCTTCTCAGAAATGCAATGATCAAAGAAAATTCCAAATGACTCATGATGGAAAATGCTATCGACATCCAGAGATAGACCTACGGAGTCTGAATACACATCAAAACATACTATTTTCTCTTTTTTTCTTTCTCATGGGTGTTCCCTTTTCTGATTCTTCTTTCACAACATAATTCATGTGGAAATAGGTTTAATATGGTTATACATGTATAGCCTCTACTAGATTGCTTGATGACTTGGAGAGGTGGAGTGGAGGGAAGGAAAAAAAATGGAACTCAGGGGGCAGAGACAAGATGGCTACTGGAAAGCAGGGACTTGTTTGACCTCCCTGTCAGATACCTTCAAAAATCTATAAAAATGTCCCTGAACAAATTCTAGAACTGCAGAACCCACAAAATAGCAGAGAGAAGCAGGGATCCAGCCCAGGACAGCCTGGATGGTCACTGGATGAGTCTATCATGCACGGAGGAGAGGGGAACAAAGCCCAGCAGGGGTGGTGGCAGGACAAACCAGACCAGGAGCCAGGTGGAAAAAGCCCTAGCACCCTGAATCAGTGAGCTATGGCAATTACCAGACTTCTCAACCCCAAAACACCAAAGATAACAGAGAAGGTTAGTGGGAAAAGCTGTGGGGGACAGAGTAAAAAGAGTTTGCAGTTTGTCCACTGCCTGGGGGCAGCGGGGGGGGGGGGCGGGTGCAGCTACAGAACTAGAGCTGCAGTTGCTTCTGGCCCCAGGCCCACCTGGTGGGAGGAATTAAGTGGTGGATCAGAGCAGGATTGCTGAGCCTGCTGAAGATTTGCATCAGGTCCTGGTTGGTGGTTCTTGAGGACGGAGGAGTGCTGGTGTGGCAGAGCTGGCTATATAGAAATAGGTCTGAAATCAATGGTACATCCCCTTAAGCTTGGAACAAAGTACTCTTTACACTACAAGCAGTCATACTCTGCTGAAAATCTCGAGGGTCAAGTAAGTTGGCTGGGAATATGGCCAGGCAGCGAAAACGCACTTAGATTCAGTCTCAGACTTTGGAATCTTTCTTTAGTGACAAACAAGACCAAAACATACAGCAAGAAGTCAACAAAGTCAAAGAGCCTACAACAAAAACCTCCAAGAAAAACATGAACTGGTCTCAGGCCATGGAAGAGCTCAAAAAGGATTTGGAAAAGCAAGTTAGAGAAGTAGAGGAAAAATTGGGAAGAGAAATGAGCAGGATGCGAGAAAACCATGAAAAACAAGTCAATGATTTGCTAAAGGAGAACCAAAAAAATTTGAAAAAAATATTGAAGAAGACAACACCTTAAAAAATAGACTAACTCAAATGGCAAAAGAACTCCCAAAAGCCAATTAGGAGAAGAATGCCTTGAAAGGCAGAATTAGCCAAATGGAAAAGGAGGTCCAAAAGACCACTGAAGAAAATACTACCTGGAGCAAGTGGAAGGTAGTGACCTGATGAGAAATCAAGATATTATCAAACAGAACCAAA
>CM053624.1:231780506-231800328 GCA_028646595.1 Phalanger gymnotis | reverse complement strand
GGGGGGGGGTGGAAATGGGGATAAAATCTGTAATTCAAACGCATGTGAAAATCAATGCTGAAAACTAAACATATTAAAAATAAATTAATAAAAAAAGGTCACTTTGTCATTCAATAAGAATGAGGGATAAAAGAATCATAGGTTGAGCTATTTGGGTATTTTTGTTACTGTTATTACTTCAATATGTTATGGTTCTATAATTCCATATTCATGCACACTCTCTCCAATCCATAGACAAATATCAAAATCCATATACATCTTATTTTGTAATGACTCTCTCTTCCTTCAGTCTCTTTACATATCTAGTCCAGATCTTTTTTTTTCTGATCACATATTACTCCAATTTTATCTTATATGCACTTATGTCAGATTCTTTTTTAGTAATATAACTGTCTCTTGCTCACTATGAACTATTCTTTTGAGGGGCCCTCACTTTTAATTGTTCAGAGATTATAGTATTCCATGACTTCACAATATGATGGTAAACCATATTACCCTTGTTTCAGGGAGAAGCTCAGGGTCATTAAAAACATTGCTCAGTCTCCCCAAATAATTTTTAGAATGTTTTTCTCTTTCTTTTATTGAATTCATTGCTCAGTTTATATGCAATGTCTATATGATGAACCTGTTCTATGGTTTTCTATCCAAGTGAATACTCTAGGCTAGACAATAGGCATTCCTCAATCATGTGTGTGTGTGTGTGTGTGTGTGTGTGTGTGTGTGTGTGTGTGTGTGTGTGTAGTTAAGGCAAACTCTTTTGAGGAGGTTCTTTCTTGATTAGGACTTGATGTGATTCATACAAAATCATCCTCAAAAGGATGTATCAGTAGAATATCACCATTTCCAGTTAATCTCTGTTCAGTTTGAACTCTGTGTGGGATATTCTCTGTGACTTTTATAAAAACCCTTGGGATCCATACCTCTCCCTGATTCCTTACTTGAAACTGATAATCAGAGAATTGCCATACTTATCTATGATTCCTCTCTGATTTTGTCATATGTCAAACTGTTGGAGAAAACCTTTTGTGGAAATATTTTGTCCAATATATTGAAAAAAAGGTTTTTAAAATGTATTTTTAAAGGCAACAAACAGTAACCATGGTAGTATCTTGTATTTTCTGCACTTTTCAGGCAATCGTGTTAAGATTCAGGGTATGTAAAGATATTAATTGTGAAAGGCTACTTGATTTAATTTAATTTGATTCAATAAATATTTACTAAAGAACTATTTTCCAGGTGACAGGCAACCTGGTGTAGTACATAGAAGACTCAGGATGACTTGAATCACCCATGTGTCTTCCTTCTAATACTTATTCCTTGACTCTGGGCAAGTTAACCTCTTAGAGCCCCAGAAAAAAATGTTTATACTGTAAGTTTCAGAAAAAGGTGGCTTATCTTTATTGATAGAAGAAATTTCTTCATGTGACCCCTATACTAGCAAAATTACAGGTCTAGATAAAAAAAAATGGGACAGACACTATGCTAGGTACTAGAGATACAAAATTAAAAAATGGAATACCTCCTGTGTACAAGTAGTTTAAACAGATAAATCTGTCACCACCACCACTACTACCATCATCATCATCATCATCATCACCACATATTTCTATATAACATAGGCATCATACATGTGTAATTTAGCCAAGTGTGTCTTATATGTGCTCATTTATATATGTATGCATATATATGTGTATGTATGCATGTGTGTGTGTGTTTATGTGAATGTGTATAGGGAGAACATTTCAAGGATGAAGAGATAGTCTGCAAATAAATTACATGCTATAAAGACATAGAGTCCAGAGATAAGTTGTGTGTCTGGAAGAACAAGAAGGTCAACTTGGCTGGATTGTAGAGTGAATGAAGGGAAGTCATTTTAAATTAAAGTTACTTTTTTTGTATGGTTGTTTAGTGCTTGGCCCTTCTGGTACCTTTGGACTCTCTTTTTGAAGAAAATATTCATTATGTTTGGGTAGAAGGTTTATGTATTATATATAGATCTTTGACCTATAATTTCTTTTGAACTATGTTTACAATATTTTTTCATCATCCTTTCTTATAACACTTTTTACTTTTAAGGTATCATTTGTTAGACTACATGTTGATTTAATTTGTTGGTGATTATCAATTTTTTTTATATAATTTTTTCTACCTTCTTATCCTTGGCAAAAATGGCAAAAGATATGTATGTGTGTATACATTTTATATATATGTGTATACATATATGTATATATGTATTGCGTGTGTACATGTATACATTTTTATATGTATACGTGAATATAAATATATTTATATATTATATTATGTGTATACATAATATATACGGATACAAATAATCTAACAAGTGCTTACTAAATTTTCAGCATTGTACTCAATGCTAGAGCTACTAAGAAATACAAAAATTCATTTATTCATCAATATTAGCATTCTTCAGGGAAACAACATGAGACAAAAAGGAACTACCCTTGAAAGACTGGGTGGCTCATAACTTCTTGAAGAAGCAATAGGAATCATAATTTTATGATGTATGGCCATCTCATCTTGCTGAACTCATGATAATAGTATGTGAATAGAGAACAATTATGATAATTTAAGGTTATTAACCAATATCTTCAACAAAAAATGAAGGAGATAGTGAAGTTTTCCTTGATAACTCCCATACAAAGAAAGGCTGAGTGGAGGATGGCAAAAATAATTGGAAAATATAATTTTGCTACAAATGCGCAGAAGACCACTAGCTTACTTAGAATGTGCATGTCTAAAAATCCTGAATACTTTCATCAAGGAGAAGAGGGCACTGAAACAATAAGCACCGAAGAACATGAAAAAATAAAATTTATCTTCTCATCATAGACAGGAAATGATTAATTGTTGATGTGGGAGTAATACAAGAATCTAATGTAGCCATACCAATAGATAGATACAACAAATATCTAAACAAACAACAAGTTAAAAGAAAGGATGATAATGAAAATACACTGTAAATAACTTCTACAGATTCGACCTGGAAAATTCAAACAATATGTTAATACAAAAAATGGAAATTGAAAATTAAATTCACCTTGAAAACACATACACGCATCACAGAGTTGAAAAATCCAGAAATCATCTTAAACAGCAATCATTTGATCTTGTCAAGAGGAAAAAGATAAAGGTGAAGAGCAATACTAGTTTGTGTCTAACTATTATAAAGCAAAATGGAAGAAGATGACTAATTACAAACAATAATACCTTATAAAATAACAAAAAAGGAAGCAAAAACAATTTCTATGAGAAGTTTGATTTGAGAACAAGATTCAACAGTCATTATTGGCAAACCATTCACAGGTGAAGATTTTAGGAGGAAAAGGAAAATGGAACAGTGTTGTAGGAATCTCTAGGAGATATTTTTCGACAGAGATATTCTCATATTTCAACACCCAGAGCTCAGTCCTGTATTATTATGTATTATATGAACAAATAGAAATGACACTAAACAATATTAACTTGGGAATATATGCTTGACCATACCAAATATACACCAAAGGAATTCATGCTGGAGGCAACACAATGGAAGCATTAGATCATTAAACAAAATCACAGGTAAGGGAAAATAATTGAAAGGTTAAAAAAATTCATGGATAGATTACCATTAGAGAAAAAGAAGCATTGAAAGAACATTAACTGACCCATATTCTTGCTTCATAAATTATTTTTTGGGTAGGAATGAGCTACTTATGTATTGAGGGCCTCCCTATTGAAAATTTTAAAAAGGGAATAAAAAGATTTCCAAAGATACTTCCACAAAAAATTCAGTTAAACAATTGCTCAAAAGATGTAGAACACAGATGATCTCCAAATAAGTTCATCACAAAAAAAAACAAAACAAAAAAACTGACAATGTAAAACACAGCTCTATTTCAATAAGAAATTGCATATGTATATATTAAGATCATTCAATATTCCTTGATGAATGCAAACATAGGTGTGATAGCTATTCTAGCTAACATTTATATGGCTCTCTAAGATTTGCAAAGCATGCCAAGAAGAGCTAGGTTCAAGTCCCATCTTTGACACACACTGGTTGTGTGACCCCAGGCAAATCACTTTTAAAATCATTATTTATTTATTTAATATTTTTAGTTTTCAACATTAATTTTCACAAGAGTTTGAAATGCAAATTTTCTCCCCATTTCTATGCTCCCCCACCACTCCAAGACAGCATATATTCTGATTGCCCCATTCCACAGTCAGCCTTCCCTTCTGTCAACCCACTCCCCCCCCATCCCCTTTTCTCTTCCTTTCTTGTAGGGCAAGATAGAGATTTATGCCCCATTGCCTATATGCCTTATTTCCTAGTTGCATGGAAAAACTTTTTTTTGAACATCTTCTTTTAAAACTTTGAGTTCCAAATTCTCTCCCCTCTTCCCTCCCCACCCACCCTCCCTAAGAAGGCAAGCAATTCAACATAGGCTACATGTGTATCATTATGCAAAAGCCTTCCACAATACTCATGTTGTGAAAGACTAACTATATTTTGCTCGTTCCTATTCTATCCCCTTTTATCCAATTTTCTCCGTTGACCCTGTTATTTTTCAAAAGTGTTTGCTTTTGATTACCTCTTCCCCCTCTCTGCAATATCTTCTATCATCCCTCCTTTTTTTTATCTCCTTCCTCCTTCTTTCCTGTGGGGTAACATACCCAATTGAGTGTGTATGTTATTCCCTCCTCAGGTCAAATCCAATGAGATCAAGATTCACTCATTCTCCCTCACTTGCCCACTCTTCTCTGCCAACAGAACTGATTTTTCTTGCCACTTTTATGTGAAATAATTTACGTCATTCTATCTCTCGTGTTCTCCCTCTTTCAATATATTCCTCTCTCATCCCTTAATTTGATTTTATTTCTTTTAGATATCATCCCTTCATATTCAACTCACCCTATCCCTGTGCCCTCTGTCCATATATATATATATACATATATATACACATATATGTAGGTATAGATATAGATATATAATACATACATACATACATATATGCATACATATATATGTGTAGGAATATATGTGTGTATATATATATATACATATATATATGTAGTAGGAATGTAAACAAGACAGTTCAACTTTAGTAAGTCCCTTTGTGATTTGTTTTTCTTGATCTTTTTCTTGATTACCTTTTCATGCTTCTCTTGATTCTTGTGTTTGAAAGTTAAATTTTCTATTCAGCTCTGGTCTTTTCACTGAGAAAGCATGAAAGTCCTTTATTTTATTGAAAATCCATATTTTGCCTTGGAGTATTATACTCAGTTTTGCTGGGTAGGTGATTCTTGGTTTTAATCCTAGCTCCATTGACCTCCGGAATATCGTATTCCCAGCCTTTTGATCTCTTAGTGTAAAAGCTGCTAGATCTTGGGTTATTCTGATTGTGTTTTCACAATACTCAAATTGTTTCTTTCTGGCTGCTTGAAGTATTTTCTTTTTGATCTGAGAGCTCTGGAATTTGGCAACAATATTCCTAGGAGTTTTCTTTTTGGGATCTTTTTCAGGAGGCAATCAGTGCATTCTTTCAATTTTTATTTTGCCCTGTGGCTCTAGAATATCAGGGCAGTTCTCCTTGATAATTTCTTGAAAGATGATATCTAGGTTCATCTTTTGATCATGGCTTTCAGGTAGTCCATTAATTTTCAAATTATCTCTCCTGGATCTATTTTCCAGGTCAGTGGTTTTTGTAATGAGATATTTCACCTTGTCTTCCATTTTTTCATTCCTTTGGTTCTGTTTGATAATATCTTGATTTCTCATCAAGTCACTAGCTTCCACTTGCTCCAATTTAATTTTTAAGGTGGTGTTTTCTTCAGTGGTCTTTTGGACCTCCTTTTCCATTTGGCTAATTCTGCCTTTCAAGGCATTCTTCTCCTCCTTGGCTTTTTGGAGCTCTTCTGCCATTTGAGTTAGTCTACTTTTAAGGTGTTGTTTTCTTCAGTATTTTTTTCAGTATTTTTTGGGTCTTCTTTAGCAAGTCAATGAGTTGTTTTTCATGGTTTTCTCTCATCCTCGTTTCTCTTCCCATCTTTTCCTCTACTTCTCTTACTTGCCTTTCCAAATCCTTTTTGAGCTCTTCCATGGCCTGAGACCAGTTCTTGTTTTTCTTGGAGGCTCTTTGACTTGTTGACTTCTTTTGGCTTTATGTTTTGATCTTCTTTGTCACCAAAGAAGGATACCAAGGTCTGAGTCTGAATCTGAATCTGTTTTCACTGCCTGCCCATGTTCTCAGCCAACTACTTGACCCCTGAGTTTTTCATCAGGGTATGACTGCTTGTATTGTAGAGAGTACTTTTTTCCCAAACTTGAGGCATTGTGCTGTTGTTTTCAGAGCTATTTCTACACAATGAGCTCTGCCACACCAGCACTCCTCCTCCCCCAAGAACGTCCAACTGGACCCTGACTCAGATCTTAAGCACACTCTGCACTCCTGCTGTGATCCATCACTTAATTACTCCCATCAGGTGGGCCTGGGGCCACAAGCACCTGCAGCTGTAGCTCTGGAAGCAGCCTCAGAGCTGCAACAGTTCTGCTGCCCCTCCGCGGTTGTGGCCGAACTGCAAACTCCTTTCACTCTGTCCCCCGCAGTTTTTCCCACTAACCTTCTCTGTTGTCTTTGGTGTTTGTGGGTTGAGAAGTCTGGTAAATGTCACAGCTCACTGATTCAGGGTGCTAGTGCCTGTTCTCCCTGGCTCCAGTTCAGGTTGGTCCAGGCACAGCCCATACTGGACTCTGCTCTGCTCCCAGCTCCGTGTGTGATAGACCTTACCCAGCGACCATCTAGGCTGTGGTGGCCTGGAGCCCTGCTTCCCTCTGCTATTCTGTGGGTTCTGCAGCGCTATAATTTGTTCAGAGCCATTTTTATAGATTTTGGGAGGGATCTGGGGGGTGGAGCTGGAAAGTCCTTGCTTTCCAGCTGCAATCTTGGCTCCAACCCCCAGGAGTTGCACTCTTTGTATTTGAATGGAGAAAATTATGCAGGACAGCCAATAGCCATCCTGCTACTGGTAAAGGGAAAATAATTAATAATATTCTAGCATAGAAAAGTCCAAAATTTGAGAATCTGAGCCGTAATTATAAAATTTCAAAATCTTAAGGATAGAAAAAAATAATTCTTGGAAAGTAAAAATAAGTTATATCAATAATTCAACAAGCATTTACTATGTACATACCTTTTTTTAATCAGTCACTTTTTTAGACACAAAATGAAAGACTCTGCCTTCAAGGAGTTAAAGTCTAATAGGTGAAACAACATGTACCTTAAAATATATATTTATAAACAAAATTTTTAGGACATTCTACTTTTTGAAAGCTCTAACAATTGTTAGGAAGTTGTTGGTTTTTTAATTGTTTTTTGTTTTGTTTTGTTTTGTTCTTTTGTAATATCAGGCCTAAATTGACCTTGTTACAACTTCTACTCCTTGTTCCTGGTTCTCTCCTTGCGACTTCTCATTGCTCCTGGTTCTTTCCTCTGGAACCAAACAGAAAAAGTCTAATCCTCTTTTGCATTACTAGCATTCAAATACTCAAAGACAGCTACTATGTCCACTTTGAACTTTTCAATTCAGTTCAATCCAAAAAAAAAAACAACATTTATTAAGCACCTATAATGAGCCACGTATCAACTCCTGCCCTCAAGGAATTTATAATCTAAAGTGGGAAAACAACTCACAAAATGAAACTGGAAAGAGAAGGGGAAAGAAAGGACACCAGGAAGTATCTCATTCCATGAAATTGAAGCCAGGTAGAGGTACAGATGGAAAGTGGAGTCAATTGGGAGTCCAATTTCAGCCCACTATAAAGGAAAGCTTTCAGAGGAGTTTGATACTTCAGCCCTCCAATTAGAAGCAAGAGGAGGCTGAAGGAGGTGGTATCCAAGATTCAAGTCAGCAGCTTGGTGAAGGAGTTTTCCTGGGAGGGAGAATTTGTTCAGTGGAATTGAACTCAGGCTGAGCTTCTTCTTTAGGAAAACATGTCCATTTCCTCCAGCTACTTCTAATAAATCATGGAGTCAATTCTTCTCTTTTCTGGTTATCTACTTCTCATTCTTCAATTTATCAATGCCCTTCTCAATGAGTCTATGATGTTCAGAAATGAATAGGGAATTCCAGATGAGGTCTGATGAGGGCAGAGGACAGAGAGACTTTTCTTTTGTGAGGAGCTTTGTTGGTCTTAACATGACAGGTCTTGCTTGAGCTTTTTTTTTTTTTTGACTGCCACCTACACTGTTAACTCATATGGAACTTGAAGTCTCTTGGGGGGGGGGGAAGATCTTCTAAAATCTTCCCATGCCTAGAACACCCATTGTTCTCAACAACAATGATAAAGACAAAAAAAATGAAATAATAAATGAGATCAGCAAGGCTGTAAGATACAAGTTAAAAAAAAACCTACAAATATTTACATTCTCATGTGCTGCCAAGGAACACAAAGGAAACAATATTTTAAAAATCTATAACAAAAGTAAAATATCTGAGAATTAAAGAATCAAGAGATATATGTGAAGATAATTGCTAAAGCATATTGACCTAAATAAAGTTGTAAATAATTAGAGGGGAATTCAATGTAATATATGTAATAATATGATTCATGTGGAAGAACAAAAGGTCCAGAACATCAAGGAAATTAATAAAAAGAAATGCTAAGGAAGATAGCCTCGCCATACCAGATATTATTTAATTTTAAATCAATAATTTATTTATTTATTTAATATTTTTAGTTTTTAGCATTGATTTCCACAAGACTTTGAATTACAAATTTTCTCCATTTCTACCCTCCCCCCACTCCAAGATGGCATATATTCTGATTGCCCTATTTGCCAGTCAGCACTCTCTTCTGTCATCCCACTCCTGCCCCCACCCCCTTTTCCTTTACTTTCTTGTAGGGCAAGATAGATTTCTATGCCCCATTGCCCGTATTTCCAAGTTGCATGAAAAAAGAACTTTTTTTGAGTATCTGCTTTTAAAACTTTGAGTTCTAAATTCTTTCCCTTCTTCCCTCCCCACCCACCCTCCCTAAGAAGGCAAGCATTTCAACATAGGTCACATGTGTATCATTATATAAAACCCTTCCACAATACTCATATTATGAAAGACTAAGTATATTTTGCTCCCTCCTATCCTGTCCCCTTGTAGTAGGAAGGCCGAATTTATAATCTCAAATATAATCATATATATATTTGAATGGTTCAAAATCGCAAGGTATGATTCTCTAAATAGAAAGCAACAAAACATTTATTTAGGCCCCACAGCAGCAGATTCGCGAACCAGCCTCCCCATTCTGACATCTTAACCAAAAGACTCCAGGCCCAGTAGGCCTGCCTCACAAGAATAACCAGGAGGCCGCAGAAAAACAAGATGGTATTTCACCAATTCATATATACTGGCCTCAAGTCCTTGCTCGCACTCCTGGGTTCACATAGTTTAGCTCTGCTTCTGCAGCTCCTGCTTCGACTTTTTTTAGCTTCAGCTGTAGTTGTCTCTTAGCTCACCTCTCCTCACAGCCGAGCCTCTGGCATTCTCAAGCCCCGCCTCAACGACCAGAGACCATTGGTTCCCAAGTTGGCCCTTCTTAAGTCATTAATCTACACCCACACAGGTTTCACACCTGATAGGGCTTTGGGCCTGGGGCTTAGCACTTAACAGCTGAAAGTACTTTCACTCAAAGTAAACAAAAGCCAAACTCCTCAAGTGGTAAGGAGCCCATTTTGCCTTACGACACACCCCCTTTATTCAATTTTCTCCCTTGATCCTGTCCCTTTTCAAAAATGTTTGCTTTTGATTACCTCCTCCACCTATCTACCCTCCCTTCTATCATGCCCCCTTTTTTATCCTCTTCCTCCTTCTTTCCTATGGGGTAAGATACCCAACTGAGTGACTATATTGTTCCCTCCTCAAGACAAATTCGATGAGAGCAAGATTCATTCATTCTCCCTTACCTGCCCCTTCTTCCCTTCCCACCAACTGCTTTTTCTTGCCACTTTTATGTGAGATAATTTACCCCATTCTATCTTTCCCTTTCTCCCTCTCTTAATATATTCCTCTATCATCCCTTAATATGATGTTATTTATTTTATTTACCTTTTCATGCTTCTCTTGATTCTTGTGTTTGAAAGTCAAATTTTCTATTCAGCTCTGGTCTTTTCACTGAAAAAGCTTGAAAGTCCTCTACTTTATTTAAAATCCGTATTTTGCCTTAGAGCATTATACTCAGTTTTGCTGGGTAGGTGATTCTTAGTTTTAATCCTAGCTCCACTGACTTCCAGAACATCATATTCCAAACCCTTCGATTCCAGTGGACTTTTGAACCTTCTTTTCCATTTGGCTAATTCTGCCTTTCAAGGCATTCTTCTCCTCATTGGCTTTTTGGAGCTCTTTTGCCATTTGAGTTAGTCTATTTTTCAAGGTGTTATTTTCTTCAGTATTTTTTTGGGTCTCCTTTAGCAAGTCATTGACTTGTTTTTTATGGTTTTCTCTCATCACTTTCATTTCTCTTCTCAATTTTTCCTGTACTTCTCTTACTACCTTTTCCAAATCCTTTTTGAGCTTTTCCATGGTCTGAGACCAATTCATATTTTTATTGGCGGCTTTCGTTGTAGGCTATTTGACTTTGTTGACTTCTTCTGGCTGTGTGTTTTGGTCTTCTTTGTCACCAAGGAAAGGTTCCAAAGTCTGAGTCTGAATTTGAATCTGTTTTCACTGCCTGGCCATGTTCCCAGCCAACTACTTGACCCTTGAGCTTTTTGTTGGGGTACCACTGCTTGTAGAGTAGAGACTACTTTGTCCCAAGCTCGAGGGGCTGTACTGCTATTTTCAGTGCTACTTCTACACAGCCAGCTCTGCCACACCGGTGCTCCTTCTCTCCCAAGAACTGCCAGCCAGTATTGTGATCCAGATCCAGGCAGGGCAAAGCAAGCTTTGCACTACTGCTCTAATCTGCCACTTAGTTCCTTCCACCAAGTGGGCACAAGGCAGAGACAACTACAGCTGTAGCTCTGGAAGCAGCCTCAAAGTTGCACCACCTCTGCCACCCATGGGGTGATGGCCAAACACAAAAGCCTTTCACTCTGTCCCCGCAGCTTTTCCCACTAACCTTCTCTGTTGTCTTTGGCATTTGTGAGTTTAGAAGTCTGGTAACTGCCACTGCTTGCTGATTCAGGGTGCTATGCCTGTTCTGCCTGGCTCCTGGTCTGGTTGGTCCTGGTGCAGCCCACACAGGGCTCTGCTCTACTCTGCTCCCAGCTCTATGCAATAGACCCTTCCCAGTGACCACCCAGACTGTCCTGAGCTGGAGCTCTGCTTCCCTCTGCTATTCCATGGGTTCTGCATCTCTATAATTTGTTCAGAGCCATTTTTATAGGTTTTTGGTGGAACCTGTGTGGGGAGCTTAAACAAGTCCCTGCTCCAGCCGCCATCTTGGCTCCACCCCATACCACATATTAAACTGTATTATGAAGTAGCAGTCACCAAAACTACTTGGTTTTGCCTAAGAAACAGAGTGATGGATCAGCAGAATATGTTAGGTATACAAGCCACAATAGTCAACAACTATAGCAATCTACTCTTTGATAATCCCAGCTTTTGGGTTAAGAATTCACTATTTCACAAAAACTGCTGGAAAAATTGCAAAATAGTATGGAAGAAACCGAGAAGACCAATATCTTACACTGTATACCAAAATAAAGTCAAAATGGGTTCATGATTTACGAATAAAGGCTGATACTATAAGCAATTTTGGAGAGCAAGGAATAGTTTTCCTATCAGATTCATGGGAAAGGGAAGAATTCATGACCCAACAGGAAATAGAGAGTGTTACAAAATGCAAAATGAATGATTTTGACTGTGTTAAATTAAAAAGTTTTTGAATAAACAAAGCCAATGCAACAAAGATTAGGAGGCAAGCAGAAAATTGGGAAAGAATCTTTACGACCAATGTCTCTGATAAAGGCCTCATCTCTAAAATATACAGGGAACTGAGCCCAATTTATAGGAATACAAGTCATTTACCAATTGAGAAATAGTCAAAGGATATGAACAGGCAGTTTTCAGAGGAAGAAATTAAAGATATCTGTAGTTATATGAAAAAACTGCTCTAAATAACTATTGACTAGAGATATGCAAATCAAAACAACTCTTAGTTACCACGTCTCTCCTGTCAGATTGGCTAACATGACAAACCAGGAAAATGATAAATGCTGGGAATAAATGTGGGAAAATTGGAACATTGCTACATCGTTGGTGGGGTTGTGAACTGATGCAGCCATTCTGGAGAGCAATTTGGAACTACGCCCAAAGGGCTATAAAAATCTTCAAACCCTTTGACCCAGCAGTATGACTTCTAGGGCTATATCTGAAAGAGATCATACAAGTGGGAAATGGACCTATACATACAAAAATATTTATAGCAGCACTTTTTGTGATAGCAAAGAATTGGAAATCAAGGGGATGCCCATCAATTGGGGAATGGATGAACAAATTGTGATATATGAATGTAATGGAATAATATTGTGCAATAAAAAATGAGGGACAGACAGACTTCATTACAACCTGTAAAGACTTATATGAATTAATGCTGAGTGAGGGGAGCAGAAGCAGGAGATCATTATACACGATTACAGACATACTGTCTCTGTAAGGAATAACTTTATTAAACTGGACTCCTCTCATAAATACAGGGTTCAAAGACAGCTCCAAAAGACTCATGATGGAAATAGCTATGCACATCCAGGGAAAGAGTTATAGTGTCTGAATGAAGATTGAGGCACACTATTTGCTCTTTTTTTTCGGTTTTGTTTCTCCTCTCTCATGATTCATTACATTGGTTATAATTCTTCTTTACAACTGGACTATTATGTAAATAAGTTCAGTGTGAAGGTAAATGCAGAACCTACCTTAGTTTATATACCATCTTGGGGAGCTGGGCGGGGAGAGGCAGGGAAAGAGAATTTGGAACCCCAAAAACCTGTGGAACTGAATGTTGTAAACTAAAACAAAACCAATCAATTAAAGAAAAGAAAGGTATTACTCATCAAAGGTACTTTATTACCTCAGTGCTGAGGACTCCAAAACAAAAAGCAATGAAAGGTCCCTCTTTACCTGCCTGATTCAAACAAAGGCAAGACTCCTTAAAGGCACTGAATTGCCTTAGCATTCCAAAAAAGAAAAGAGTAAAAAGTCCCACCTTTCTTATCATTACAGTATGGCTACATTATGCTTCAATACAAGGCCTCAGAATCAAGCGTGCCTTTCATCAAAGCTAAGTTTACAACTTAGATAAATTAAAATCTATAGTAAATTAAAAAATAAAACATTAAATCAAACAACTTATATTTTTATTATTCAAATTACAGTAAAATAATTTAATTAATCATATTAAGATTAGAACTATACTTAGTGAAAATTAGAATTTTAATAGTTGACATTTGTAGACAACTTCATATTTTATCAACCACTTAACATGCTTTATCTTATCTCATCTTCCCCAATATCCAGCAATGTAGGCAATTCAAATAGGATCATAGGATTTGGAGATGAATAGATATTCAAAATCTATTCTTGTTCCCTCACTTTGTCAATGAGGATACTAACATATTAAACAGTTAAGTGAACTGCACACTGTGATTTCAATCCAGGTCCTCTAATTAATGAAATCTATGTGAAAATCTATGTGAAAATACATGTTTTAGACATTCAGTCTACCACTTTTCTGTCGAGAAGTGGAAAGCAGATTTCATCCCTGTTCCTTTAGAATGACCAATCTATTATTGCATTGATTACAGTTCTCCTTTCATATTCCTAGAGTCTTTTCCTTCAGCAACGAAGTTTACCTCATGCATCTTCTCTCTCAAAGCTGGAAGCCCAAAGTGCTCCTCTCTCTTTCTCTCTCTCTCTCTCTCTCTCTCTCTCTCTCTCTCTCTCTCTCTCTCTCCCTCCCTCCCTCCCTCCTGCCATCTTCTCTCTTCTCTCTTTTCCTCTGTCACCAACACCCACCATTCATGTAGATGAAGAAGAGACTACCATAATCAATGGGTTTTGGGACTGGGACTACACAAGAATTTTTTTAAAGAAGTTTTTTTTTTAAATCCTTTCTTTCTTTGACTGGCAAAAATGCATCCCAGTAATTTTTATTATTGAAAGAAATCCTCCTCTCATCTTGATGAAAGTCTAATGGAAACACAGGTTAATGGGACTACATGTTGACATAATAGAAGAATAATCCATTTTAAGAGTTAACAATAGTTAAATTTCTGCATGACTAGCATTCTTTCTGGATCCTTTTGTACCTTGTGGAACCCTTTGTGCTCTGCAGAAGCCCATTCTAATCTCACTGGTACACTTTCTATTTTTCCACACTAAAAATAAGATCTTTATCTCTATATTAGAAATGGCAAGATACCCATCTTTCTTGGCTCAGCTGTTTCATCTTTCTAGGGGAAATGCAACCACCCAATTATACACAGCCATAAATTAACTTGACAACCCACATGCTGGAACTGCCACACTAGCCTGAGCTGTTTAAATTGTTCATGAGTTTCAAGCCCTTACCAAGTGGAGGTGGGGAAGGAACATTACAGGCCCCAGTGGAAACTCTGTTTCTTTTTTATTTTCAGACTTATAAACAACACGTTCTGGGTGATGGCAGCAGTTATGTGCCTCTCTTTCTCAGTGGAGTCATTATGCTAAAGAAGCCTCCCGTGCTCATTCACATAAACATATCCTTAGCAAGGAGGTTGGGTTCACTGGTGGCCCATTTGTCATACTCAGCAGGAAATGCTGGGTACACAGGTTTGGAAGCTGACAAAGTTCATAGGCTTATAGTTCCAATGTGGTCTTCACTCTCCCTCATCTCCCCACACCCCCAGTCCCTAACACCCACACTTCATTGTGAGAGCATGTATTCTGATCTCCTTGGAGATCATCCTGGACTCATCCGTGAAGCTTAATCTGCAAATTTACAGTTCAAATAAATGAAAATTAAAAATCTGGAAAATTAAAACCTGGTGCAGCTGGCAAACATACAGAGCCTCAATTACCTTTACGATTGCTGTGTTATTCTGATTTTTAATTTGCTCTCTCATTTTTTTTAATGCAGGTTGTAATCTGCTTAGATTTTTCTTTAAATTGATAGTTTAGAGCCTTATTCTAATGTATACTTTTTATGAAAATAAAGTAGTGTCTTGTGCTATGGAAGATGGTCCAGTGCTACCCTGTGATTTTAACCACAGAGCCCCTGCAACATCATAGATTTAGTTTTGAAAGGGACCTTGACACTCATCTAGTCCAAATTCCCCATTTTATTGGCCTTAAATAAATGAGTAAGGAATCATATAAGAAGTATGAAAGAGCCAGGATTTGAAACCAGGTCTCTGACTCCAAATCCACTGCTCTTTCCACTGGATTTTACTGCCTATCCAAATAAGTGAGATAAGAGAGCATATTTTTATGGCAATTCTCTTAAAGTACCCTGTTCTGCTATTTCATCTGCCACAGCCACACATCATTCCAAGTTCTGTGCAGTGGCAAATCTATACAGCATTCAGTTACTTCTCCTGACTCCTCCATAGGCACAAAATAGGGCATTCTCCACTGTGGTCAGGGTCCTGGTATCAAAAAGAATGGAGCGAACAACTTTTATCTTCCACACATAGGAGATTTGGCTTTTGTGTCCCTCTATGTACAACATACGTGGTCCTATCTATTCATCCTTTCTGGTTTTCTTCTTTATTTAACCACCAAGAACTCTCTGCTATTTTATCTGTTGTGCCTCCAGCAGTATATTATTTCTTCATTGCTTTTTTTGGATATTTGTATCCCTTTTCTTCATGCTCCTGGACTTTCTTGGTCTTGTTGGACTCTCTTGTTCTAAAATGGCATAAATATAAGATGACGGTATCTTCCTAGTATAGCAGAAAGATGATGGATGAGGAGATAGGAACAAATTCAGACCTAGTTATGCCAATGCATGTCTGTCTTTGAATTTAGCTTCTTTGGCCTGATGTTGTTCTTTATTTTCAAAGAGCATATGACATCACAGGTGAAGTCTTGACTCGAACATGAATTATATTTAAATGAGGCAAAGTTGTAAAAAGTCATCAGCCTCACTCTCTCCTTCTGAGTCCAGTGACAGGATAAAAGTCAAGATGACTGGCAATGGCCCAGGATGTAGTAGATGACCTTGGTGTCTTTGATGTCTGACCAAACAGTAAGCTCTCCACAGTTCCTGCTTCATCTGCCTTTGTGCTGGGAGCAGTCTTCACACACTTCAGGTAGACATTCCTCTAACTCACTTAAAGTTTTGAGGCTTGTTGATTGCCCTCAACCTAGTTTAGCCCATCTTCTGAGACGATTTTCCAGGGTATGGCTACAGTGTATGCTACAGCTTCTCAGAGCCACAGGTGAGACTTAGTTGAGAGGTGGACATCAATGGTGGATGAACAGCCCTGAAAAGGGCTCAGTAAGCCCTCACACTGGAGATGCTAGTCCTCCCCAAACACTATATATATCCATTTGGCCTGCAAATAAAGGGAATTGGACTAGAGCATCTCTAAAATTACCTACAGTTTTAAATCCTATGAACTTTAAAAAAATTCTTTAATCTTTTTCTATGTATCAAACACTTAGAATCATACAATCTTAATTTTTTAAAGTATATTGTATACTGTGAATACCCAATTCCCTACCCCATAGCCAAAATTGCTAAGATATAGTAATATCAATTAAATTGGGATTTTTTTTACTGTTTTAGAATGATAAATTGATTAAGTATCTTTGATTGAGCCTTACTAGGTGCAAAGCCCCAGTCCCAAACCCCTAACTACTAGGTGCTAAGCTGATGTGGGTGTGAAGTCCTCAGGGTCCTAAGGGGAATTGCTACGACCCAATAGTAGGAGCCTAAGTTCTGGTCACTCAAATGACTTTTGATGATGGCTAAAGAGTGTATAAAAAGAGAACAGAGCTATTTGCAAGAGGCTCTGGCTCCTGGAAGTGTGGGACTCTGGACAGCTGCTCTAAGAGCCTCCCAGATCACCTAGATGTTGATTGTTTCTTGGTAACTATGAATTGCATTTGGTCTTTTTATAATGTATGTTTGTAATTTGTTTGTATTTTCTCTGAAGTTCAGGGTGCTGACTTTTCCCCCTGAGCTAAGTGAATGATATTTGCATGTTGGACTGGAACAAGATTATTAACCCCTTAATGTTACTTTCCTTAGTAACGCAGATCAAAAGAATATGTGCTGGCAGCATTCTTGTTGTTGGGCTTGTATTGTTTTTTTTCACCCCCACAATAGCTGCTAGCCGAATTGTTGCAACAGATATTAAATAATCTAACAGAATAATCAGTATCAAATAGACAGTCCATATAGAATAAATTTGATTTATTAGAAGTTGAACAATCATATACTCTTTTTGCCTCAATTTTGTCATTAATCAATCAATGAACATTTATTAAGTGTCTACTACATGCCAGGCACTAGATTTATATTAGGTGATCACTAAGATCTCTTTCAACTGTGATATTCTATGATTTTATGTTGGATTATCTGGAAACTTCTAGATGACTTCAGTACCTAGTGAAGTATTCAAAGAAGATATCTCTTACTTTTCTGAATGAATGACTGCTGCATCAATTATCTATTTTTTGTCTATGAGGAGATTTTTTTTTAAATTGATACTACCTAGCAACTGAAATGAGCCCAAGATAAATTTCTTTGCACACTGAATTGTGAATCTCACATCAATGTGGTATTGTCCCCACCCAGGGGACTTCACTTAACTAAATTAGACATATTATAATCAAATACCAACTTATTATGTCACCTGCATATGGTATGGATAAGAATTACAGTTGAAAGGGTACCATATTTGAGCTTGCTAAATGACAAAGCTATCTGTGTGGCGCTTCTATATACCTCCAACCAGCTGAAGTTGAATAGGTTCAGTGATAGGCAAAACTGAAATTTATCAAATGTCTATCCCTACACTCACACCTTATCTTTCTCTTCCTTGTTCTGCTATTCAGTGGAACCTCCCACCAATTCAGATCTCTTATGCCAGCTTTGTCTCCTTAACCTTCTCTTTTTTCAAAGCAGGGAAGCAGAATCTGATTAACTGATGAACCAGACTTTGGGGTTTTAAGACCTTTATCATTAGCTGTAGAGGGGAAAACACATATTTCCTTTGTTAAAAACAAATCTTCAAGGAGGTATGGAGACTTGGAGGAGGTGGAGAGGGTGTGGGGAACTTCCTTATCTGTCTCTGAACACAAACCTGATCTAGTTCTTTATGATAACTCTTCCTTCCTGCCTTGCCCCCATTTTGGAGGGGAGGAGGGAAGAATTCAGACACGACTGTCAATATACCACTGTATTCCTCCACAAAAAAATGGTTCCTTGTTTTCAAAGGAAGAAGAGGTTACATATTTCCTGCTATGGTTTCTGTAGCTTCTGGCAGTGGAGATGTCTCTGGACCTTTATAATTAACTTCTTTTAGTAGCTAGGATTGGTTTGAAAGTGGTAAGAGAGGTTCCCTACAAGGTCTTCTTTTGTAGTCTTTCTGCCTACATACAAATTGTACCCTACACATCAAGAAACTGAAAAAGAAAGTTGACAAGAATTTATTTACCACCTACCATTTGCAAGTACTCTGATAAAAGTTGGGGATATGAGAGGCAAAGATAATCACTGCCCCTAAGGAGCTCATCTTATAATGGAAAAGACAACAAGCAAACAACCATGTACTACCAAGATACATACAAGAAATATTAGAGAAAATTACAAGGGAAGATAATAAGGAGCACCTAAAAACAACTCTTGAAGGAGAGGATTTAGGTGACTATTGAACATGTCCTATATATTTTAGTTATTGGTTAATATGTTTTGTTACCATGAACTCTTTATCTGATCTCCTGGAATTAATTCCTGAGCCTATTATTTCTACTGCTGGCTATATATTTAACCACAAGGATGGTTGATCCCATTTTAGTGACTGGGAGCATTGATGTCAATCTTAGGAGCACTTGGGGAGCAGAGCCAAGATGGAGGCTGGAAAGCAGTGACTGGTGTGAGCTCCCCACCACGTCCCTCCCAAAACCTATAAAAAATGGCTCCGAACCAATTCTAGAACTGCAGAACCCACAAAGTGGCAGAGGGAAGCAGGCCTCCAGCCCAGGACAGCCTGGATGGTCTCAGGGTAAGGTCTGTCCCGCACAGAGCTCCCAGCTCCCAGCTGAGGGGAGTGGAGCTGAGACAAGCAGAGCCCAGCGCATGCAGCGCGGGCTGACTAGACCGCGGACCGACCAGACCAGGAGCCAAGCGTGGAGTGCTCTAGCATCCTGAATTACTGAGCAGTGGCATTTACCAGACCTCACATCCCACAAACAGCAAAGACAACAGAGAAGGTTAGTGAGAAAAGCTGCGAGACTGAGTTTGCGGTTTGGCCACAGCCCCTGGGGCAGCGGAGGTGGGGCAGCTTTAGAACTACGGCTGCAGTTGCTTCTGGCCCCAGGCCCACCTGGTGGGAGGAATTAAGTGGCTGAGCAGAGCAGGAGTGAAGAGCCTGCTGAAGATTTAAGCCCAGTCTGGGTAGGGGGTGCTTGGGGAAGGAGGAGTGCTGGTGAGGCAGCACATCCGCCCAAGCGTGGAACATAGAACTCATTAGTCTACAAGCAGTCATACCCCGCTGAAAAACTCAAGGGTTAAGTAAGTTGTCTGGGAACATGGCCAGGTGGCAAAAACACACCCAGATTCAGTCTCAGACTCTGGAATCCTTCTTTGGTGACAAAGAAGACCAAAACATACAATCAG
>CM053624.1:231747612-231780006 GCA_028646595.1 Phalanger gymnotis | reverse complement strand
AATTTCT
The DNA here is from genome assembly GCA_028646595.1 of Phalanger gymnotis. Classification (NCBI taxonomy): domain Eukaryota; kingdom Metazoa; phylum Chordata; class Mammalia; order Diprotodontia; family Phalangeridae; genus Phalanger; species Phalanger gymnotis. The sequence goes on along the minus strand of CM053624.1, from coordinate 231,779,999 downwards.
TAGGTTACAGCAATCGCCCAACTTCTTAAGCTAATACAACTCTAACAAAATTTATACTATAGAAATGTAATGATGCCCTAAACATTGTTATGTATGTAAAATTTGAACTGCTCATTTCAGTCTAGGTAAATACATTTCTAAACCAAATATGACAGTTTAAAATCATCAAATTTTCATCACATCCTTTAACAGAACCCAATTCACAAATGTCAAACTCAGACCAAAATCTCATAATGGTCTTCTCAAATTATAAATACAATATAATTTTAGAAATACAGGAACAATAAATTTCAAATAAAATCAATTGCATCTCCAGGTTATCACATATAGGGATTGTTGATCCTGTTACTTCTGGTATTTCTATATTAATACGTTAATATAGAAATACATGCATAACATATATTAATACATTAATATCTTTAATACACTTTATTTATTCAGCTGTATATTCTTCAGCACCCACTACCTGTGGCCCAAGTATTAGGAATATTTGCCTGGCCATGAATGAATTTATAAGAGAAAAGAAAAACTATATTTGCACCCCACTTTCTCCAAGCTTCATCTTAAGCATACTGGCAATTAACAAAATGCCTAAAAAGATTTTGAGTGGGAGGGGGTGCAGGCACTTCTCTTCCAAAAAAAAACCTTTTGGACTTTTAAGAAAGATAAGAGGGAGTGGTCCTTAAGAGCACTTGGGTTTGCCACTCCCCCACTCATTCTTTCCACTAAGCTAAAGCATTTTCTGTTTCCCCTTCATCCTGCTTTCTCAGATAACACAGAGGGGGAAAATCCCATTCAGTTGCCCTAGGTGTATTACATTTGGGACAGAAGCCTTTCTAAGAACAAAGGAGCGTATTAGGTATGCTAATTTTCAGGGGGCTAGCTTAATTTCTTTTAGCTTCAGCTCCCCAGTCTTTCAATGTGGAGGGTGGGGGAAGGGTGTAGCCAGGAGCACATGGCAGCTAAGAACAACCCCCCACAAGTTTCTATCTCTCTTTCCCAAATTTTACTTTAACTTTTAGCCTCTGCATTCCAATTTCAATCTTTCTTCCTTAATCTTGACCCAAACTACCTCAACTATTTCAAGTAATTAATAAATTACATACTCACCCAGCTTTTCCTATGAGACCTTGAACCCTAACCCAACCCCCTGCAATCCTACGGATCTGTTTGAAATCTCTTAAAATTATTTGGAGGGGTGAGACAGGATTTCAAGCCCCTTGGCCCATAACAGCGACAAGAGAAACAGAGAAACAAAAAAAAAAAACAGAGTCCAACAAGACACAGAGACAAGACTAACGACAGACAGAACAGGGGAACAGAGACCATCAGGACTCTCACACAGCATCCTATGGAGGTCTGTAAGGGTGTCCACGCTGCGTCCAGCCCCACCACTTACTTCTTATGAGTACTCACCGAGACAGGCAGATCTGCGCCAGGAGACAGACAGGGTGCTAGCACTTCAGTCTACATGAGGCTGGGGAACATCATCCCGTTGGCCACCCTCTAGGTAGAATAACAGACAGGATGCTCAGGCAGCCAAATCAGATAAGAATTTGTAGGGGCTAGTCCAGTACGTACGGGCACCTCACTCTACCTGAGGCCAGGGAACATCATCCCGGTGGCCACCCTCTAGGCCAGGTTAGGTGTCTGGCCACCAGGGCCACCCTGGTCTGTGCAACAGAAGTGCCAAAGGCACAATCTCAGTGGGACCTCCAAGTGAAATGGACGGACCGAGAAACACGGACCAAGCCAAATTAGAATATATATTGAGCATCATTTATTAGCTGGCGACTGTCCCATAGAGGGGAGCAGCCCCAAGCTCAAAAATCTAGGGCTTCTTATACGTGAGCCTTGAGCAGGTGTAAGCAAGCCGTTACAAAAGCAAAATATTGTGAGCATGTCTAGGCAGAGTATTGTGAGCGTGTCTAGGCTTGCCCATCTGGGGCCACACAGGGTCTTGAGCAAGACTCAGGGATTTACACCAAGTGTTTGTTGCAGGTAGCTAGGTCTGATCTCAAGACTCGGGGTTTTACGCCAAGTGTTTGTTCCAGGGAGCTGAGTTGGATCTGGGGTCACAGAGCTCCAGTAAGTGGAGTGTTAGGCACGCCCTTGTGCAAGGGGGGCTGCATGCCCCTGTGCAAGGGAGCATTTCACTCCCTAACTCTATTAAGGGTCATCATAGGCTTTTTTGTCCTGGGAGACTTAACCTTCAGATTTATACTTAGAACTGATTTGGCCTGACTTGACCCCAACACCAATATTTCTAGAGATACCCCAAGCACAAACAACTTTCTCTGTCCCCTGAAAATTTTTCCAGACCCAGATGTTTTTCTGAACATGGGCATTTGTGTTGTTCACACCAGATTTATCTAAGGCAGTGTCTCCTGGTAGGTGGGGTGGAGAAGCTGCTTTTCATAGTTTGAGTGCAGGAAAACGAGAAGGTGAGCAAGGAGTAGCAGAAATTAAAAGAGGACCCTGGGCTTATTGATTTTCCAAAACACCAAAGGCAAAAGTGTTTTTGCTAAATGAATCCACAAATCAAAAGAATAATATACCAGTATCCTGAAGTTGTCCTTCAGAGTAAGGCTCAGGCTAAATCAGGGTCAGGGCACAGAGTGACAAAGTGATAGGCCAATGACCATGAGATAAAGAGAGTACAGGATCAAAGGGTAAGGATTACTGAACTCTGCGGGCTCAGGTGCCTTCCTCTACTCATTTAGTAGCTCCAGATGGACACTTTTGATCATAAGCTGATAATAGCTACACCTCCCAGTCTTGCTGGATGAGCTGCAGCTGTTATTGAGGGCAGAGGTGGAGAAGACCTTGGCCTAAGCATTCATCATTGTGTATTTACCTCATCATTGGACTTTAACTGTAGGGCTAGATTGTTCCTCGGGCGGCTCTAGTATTAGGTATTGATGATTCTATTTACCCAAGGGGTGGAGGAAAATGATACAATATTCTATTTTCTCCTAGAATTCTTTCTTTAATAGAAAGAAAGTATCAATTTCATTTTCCCCTTTGAATAGGGCACAAAAGCTCTTACGTAAAAAGGCAACTTCCTGAATCTCAGATTCCTTCAGCCATTGTCACCTAGGTATGATTCTATCTCCACAGAGCCCCATAAATCTTTTATTTGGGATTTTAAAGCCATGTATTTCTCCCATTAGTAACTACTCTCTTAAATCGCTGAATTAGAGTATGCAGATTTCTCAGATTTTAGGGCGTCATCCCCTCTTTCCCACACATAATAAATAAATTAGGAAATATTGGAGCCTTTAAATTAACAAAAGGTTAAATAAAATTTTATGATCTCCATTGCTGATTTTCTGGCTGGCATCACATTTTAAGTAATACATCATTATATAAATAGCCCTCTGATGCATTATTGTAATATTACTATGGAAGAGTTCTTGCTTGGAGGCATCTACTTAAATAAGACTGCCAGGCTCCAAGAGCCTCAGAACAGCCATATAAATTGAGTATTTTCCAGGGTTGCTCTACTAGAGGCCACAGTAGGTGAAACAAAACAGGTGATTTTAGGGATCCTTTTCCATTGACTTACCAAGCCTAAGGCATCAAAAGCAAGTCCTTGGATTGTCAGGTTCTATCACTATTACTAGCAAGTGTATTTTAATACATGTAGTATGGTTAAAGTTGTTAATTGTCACTATTCATCACTGTTGCAACTAGGGATTATAAGAATGGAGAGGAAAAAAGAGAGATTCACGACTTTGATTTTTTTAAGTCAAAGCATTTTTAATATTTAGAAGTGAAATTCAATATAAAAAATGATAGACTCATTTTCTAGTTTGTTTTCCTCTTCTGAGTAAAAAAAACCCAAACCATTCTTGGAAACTTATAGTTTTGGTTGCATTAGCACAGACAAAATGAAAAGTTGAGAAATGATACAAGGAATCTGTTAGTGTAGTCAGGATAGACAACTCAGTTTAACCACCTCCTCTCTTGTGGCTTCAGTTTCTTACTCAATTATTTCAATTTCCAACTTCTCTTTTCCTATATAGATTCAGTTTGCATAATAAATTTAGCCCCATTAAAGAGATTTCAGTCAGTTTTCTCCATTCAGCTCCATTCTCTAAAAAGCCTTCTCCATTGACTTATATGAAATAAATGTATATGGAAGTATCCCTGGGTTCTCTAAAGTTATGTCAGTTCACAATGTGACTTATCCTAGTAAGATGGAAAAGCTTCAAGTATAAGCATGTGATAGACCACGTGCCTATTTTCTGAGAATAAAACTAACTACATCATGCAAAAACACATAATACCGATATCTCGGTTGTGTTATAAAAATTAAAAATTTAACAATACATCATTTTTCTAAAGTCCTTGTTGTTACTTAAGTCAAAGGCCTAATGCATTTTCCTCAAATAGAAGTTTTAGTCAAAATAAGGAGAATGCTTATTTACCCAAAGGAAAAAAAATTAAAATAGCATAATCAACATGTAATGCCCCTTTGGGCCTCTCCCTCATTCTGGCCCAATGGTGAACCATTGCAACTTTCTGTGCATTTACTAGAATGTTGACTGAGCATGAGGGAGGGGGACAAGGTACAAGGTGAGAGAGCTCAAAAAACAAGGTAGTTATGGTAAAGTGAGAGAAGAGAGGCTAGCTGTACAACGTAGGGTTGGAGGTCAGTCTTGAAGGAAGTCCAAAAAGCAGACATTCATAGGTGAGAAGAACATTCTAGAAAAGAGGGCAGCCGGTACAAAGGCACAGAGATGGGAGCTGGATTATAACTTTTGAAGTACAACAAATTGGCCATATATCTGGATTGTAGAATGAATAGAGGAGAGTAAAGTACAAAAAGACTGGAAAGATAGAAAGGGCCCATGTTATGTATATCTTTAAATGCCAAATAGAGGAGTGCATATTTGATGCCACAGGAAATATGGAGACACTGGAGTTTGCTGAGTAGAGACTTGACATGGTCCAACCTCCAGGAAAAAATAAAAAGTTGGCAATCAAGTTGATGAAAGATTGGAATGGGAAGAGACAAAAGAAGTAATCTAGGAGAAACCTGATAAGGACCTGAACTAGGATGGTGGTTGAGTAAATAGAGAGAAGGAGACATTTATGAGAAAAGTTGTGAAGGTAGAAATCACAATTTGGCAATGAATCATCTATGTTGCATGAGAGAGGAGTTAAAAATGGCACCAGTGTTGGAAGCTGACTGAAGGGTGGGGTTGCCCTCAACAGCTCAGAAGAGTGAATGGTTTGGGGGAAAGTATGAGTTCTGCTTTGCACATAGTAAGTTTGAGATTCTAAAGCCATATATGCATACATACATACACATATACACACATACATATGTACATACATGTATATGCATATAGAGAGAAATAAAGGTTGATAGATATAGATCTATATGTAATACATACACACATGCACATGTATACACGTGCATGTGCATATATGTATGTACTTGTGTGTAAACCCATGTGCGCGTGTGGGTGGGTGTTTGTGTAACATATATATGTGTGTGTGTGTATACATAGATACATGTGCATACCACATCCATATATGTATGTGAAGATATATTTATTTATTTGTCACTTTAAAAAATTGCTGTAACCGTTTTTAACTGCACTCTGCTCATAAGAAAAGAGAACTCCATAGAACTGAACATGGCATAGTGGAAAGAACACTACACTTAGAATCAGAGGGTCTCGACCTCTCTGTCCTCATTTATAAAATGAGAATGGTTGATTAAATGGCCTCTAAACTTCGTTTCAACTCTAAATCTTTAATTCTAACTTAAATGTCTTGCTTTATAACATAAAAACAGCACAATGCAGGAAATCCTCAAAGTTTCTAGTATGCTAACTTAAAGATTCCTAAACATAATCAATGTTGATATGAAGGTCCCCTTCCAATATGGAGGTTGTATATCTCAAGTGACATGCATGTGTTTCACACTGAAGTTCCCTAGGAGTAGTGTGAAAAATAATGTATGTTTTGTTTGCTTTTATTTAGCCCAGAAGGCTCCAGTGAAGACCACAAAACATTCTAATGACAATGCCTCTATTGCATCAACAGAAGTGCAAGACAGTTTTAAATTCCCAGATTAAGATCAGTTAGAATTGTTCACCTTAGCAGACACTAAAAAGATTTTTAATATTATACATCCAACCTACCCAACTTTTAGTACTGTTTTTGTTAACAAGTCTACCAACAACAGAGCATTGATGAATTACAGCATCCAGCATGCCATTTTTATAGTACTGGTGTCATGTTTCACATTCAGAAACCAAGAGAAATGGGTTTGAGGGAAATCAAAATGGAGGGGTGGCAGAGTAGGGAAAGGGTGTGTGTAGAAGACTGTATTTAATGCTTAGTATATTGTATATATGTGTGTGTGTGTGTGTGTGTGTGTGTGTGTGTGTGTGTGTGTGTACACAAGATCCCATAATTCTTTAAGTATTTAGGGAAAAAAAGGCCTTCTTTTTCTAGGTGACATTAGTATTATCCATGTTCTCCCTGCTGCTCTGGCACCATTTTATTACTAATTATCACCATCTGGAGAGGTAAAAGAGAGGCCACCTCCCCAGAGGAAAAGAGGAATGGAAAATTATTGAGTCCAAGTTCAACTAGATTGGATGAGATAGCTAATTGATGAAAGGAAGACTAGAGTTTTAGGAGTCAAATCCTCCTATGCTCTCAATCTCTTCTTCAAGAGACTGTAAGAATAGGGAAACCAATTTGGGTATCGAATTTGAATTTTCATAAACTGAACTAAAGGCTCTTTTTTAATAGACAAGTTCAAACTTTATTTTAAAACTACATTTTAAGTTTAAACTTACTAACCAAATTCTTTTCCTCTTTCTTTGTATTCTAAAAGTATCTAAGTGGAACGATCCCCCCCCATACTTAACATACTTTAATTTTTTAACATATTTAATTTTTAACATATTTTTAACATATTTTAATTTTATCCAACAGTGTTAGCTACCCTTTCTTTTTGTGAATGTAACAAATATCAACAGACATGAACATTTCAATATAAAAAGAACAGAAAAGAGAACTTTATATGAAACTATGTATCTTTCTAACACACAGTTTTAAAATACATATATTAAATTTAACACGGTAGCCACAACGCTTCCCTACTCAATTGTATCCTCTCTTTTTAATTCCTTTTGGTCTCCTTTTCAATGTTTCATTGATATCCATTTTTCCTTTTTTCTTCATCGCTGCATCTACTTGTCAATCTCAGATACCACTAGAAGCTCTCCATTATAACAAACAAATGTAATCAAACAAAATACACTAATATTTTGGCTAAATTTGAAAATGATTGTCTCATTCTTCATCTGTTTTCTATCATCACTCTACCAAGAAGCCAGAAGAAATTCCGAAGTCATTTTATTGTTCAAAATTCTAAAACCTTTCAGAGTTGTTTTCTTTTATATACTTGTGCTCTTTTTATAAATTGTTTTCCTGGCTCCACTCATTCACTATATATCAGTTCTTGAAACTCCTCAGGTTTCTCTTAATCTGTCATATCCACCATTTCTTTTATCACAACAATATTCCTGTACATCCATATACCACAAGATGTTTAGCTATTCTCCAAGTGATTGGCTTTGTTTCTTCCTCTTTGGAGAAAATAACTTAATACTTCTTTGCTATGAAGGAATACTGAGGCCAGTAAATATTTTGCAAGAAGGGATTAACAACTGTTGGTGATATTTAATTATTCTAAGAGAAGAACAGCAATTTAACTTGGGCACCAAGGTTGAAATATTGAAATACCTGGATATTGGATGAAGGATTTTATAGTAGGGCCTGGGTATACAGTATGCTAAGTACATTATATAAGAGTAATGTGCAGTGTAATATGTCATGGAATTTGGTTGAACAGGGCAGCTACTAAGTATTTATACTTTAATGTGAATTGAAGAAAATGAACAATGTCCTGTGCCCAGAACTGAACAGGAAGAATGGCCTATAATGCAATTTTAACAATTATCGGTACTTCCAATGATCTCAACCACAAATTTCCATCATCTTAACACTAATATTATTCTAATGGTGCCATAGGTTTGTGAAGTTGAGAGTCAAGTCAAGTCAATAAGCATTTAAAAAAATAGTCCCTGCTATGTGCCAGACACTGTGCTAGGCATTGGAGATACAAAGAAAAGTGAAAGACTGTCACTATTCTTGAGGAAGAACAAAAAGTACATATGACAGAAAAAGCAACTAAAAGGAACAATTGTGGTTATAAATAGGTTGTAGCATATTACTAAGAGACAAGTGGCACAATGGATAGAACACTGGACCAGGAATCAGGAAGATCTATCTGGCCTTAAACATTTACCAGGTATGGGAACACTGGGCAAATCATTTAACTGCTATCTGCCACCATTCCTTAAATTTTAAAATAGGGATAGTAATGCCTATTTCACAAGTTTGTTGTGAGGGTCAAACTAAATTACACACAAATATAATATAACAATATAATATAATATAATATGATGTGATGTGATATGATGTGATGTGATGTGATATAATATAATATAATATAATATAAATGATATAACATAACATAATATCTTAGATTCAAAATTCAGCATGAGGGTATCCATAAGGAGATGAGCATAATATTAGGAACAAATTCCAGATAGTTGTCAATAAAAGGTCATGATCTGAGTAGTCCTACCTTTCTTTTATTCCTGTCATTTCATGATCATGTTGCTGTCTATCTGAAGATGGCAAGAAAGATAAAATTACACTATGCCTAATAGAGTGAAGTAGATGAGACCTCTCCACCCCTCAGCTTCAAAACTGGTTTCATGCTTCAAATACATTTTCTGATTGACGATGGTCCACCTGGGAAGTGAGATGACAAGTCAATTTCTATAAAATGTGTCCAATGGATGCACCATATTAATTCCCACTAAATTTATCATTTACTAACTCATTCTGGGGTATAATCTACTGTAAATGATCAAGTAGGGCTTGCAATATAAGCTCTTGCAAACTCGGTTTGGCCTCAGACTAAATCTCGATATTTCAAGGTTCTTATACCCTTGGTAAGCAGTGTTTTAATGACTACTAAATGTCTGAAGCTTGCCCAGCTTTTGAAAAATGTAGGTGTTTACAGTCTTGAAATAGAAATGGCCAGCTGCACCTGAGACACTTAGGGCACAGTTCCACATTTCCTGCATAGATTTTGGCCCTGGCAAGGGAACATTGCATTTAGGGTATAATGGAGATCATACCATCTCCAGTTTGGTTCTACCAAAGCAAAGAAAGGTTTCTTAAGAAAGCAAAATAATAGTAACAATAATAATAGTCCAGTGACTATTGCCTTGAGATTTCAGCATGCGGTTAGTTACCAAGAGATGCCATTCTATGAAATTAGATGCCAGGACCTCCCAAAATATAGAATTATAGGAACCAATGGACCTAGAGAGATCATCTGGCCCATTTCTCTATGGTTATTAATTGGCAGTGTGACCTAGAGCAACTCCTATAGCCATTTTGAGCCTCCTTTTCCTCAAAGGAAAAATGAGGGAGCTAGACTAAATGGGTTCTAAAGTCCCTTGCATTTCTAACATTTTGGTTAAAATTGAGTTGAAGTTTAGGTCAGTCCGGATTTATGTGACTCTGTGAGTAACTGAATATCTTAATTATCACTTCAGGTCATACCCACAAGGCAACGAAGAGGTACATGATAGACAAAAATAGAATGTAATGTCACCAATGAATCAGTCAAATAAGGAAGAGAGGGAGGAAACAAACATTTGTTGAGACTACTATGTGCCAGGTACCACACTAAGCACTTTATAAATATTATCTTGAGACTCAGGAGAACCCTGGAGGTAGGTGCTATTATCCCCATTTTCAGTTGGGAGAAAGGAGGCAAACAGAGGTTAAGTGAATTTCCTAGGGTCACCCATCTGGTGAGGGTCTGGGGCTAGATTTTTCCTCAGTCTGGAGCCAAATCTCTATCCACTGCAACATCTAGCTGTCTCTAGTAAATCAATCAGCAAAGTTTTATTAAGCACCTGCTTTTTGTAAGGCATTGAGGTAGGAACTAGGGATATAAGAAAAAAAAAATGAAATGATCCCAGCTTTCAAGGAGCTTACATTTTTATTCAGGAGAGGTACTGTAAAGCATATTATCAAAGATCTATATGGCTAGAAAAAAGGGTGTGGTCTGGTCATATGGTGAGAGAAAAGCGTATTCAATGAATGAGCTGCATACTTCACTGGTGTCCATGCAATGTCATGGCCTCCAGGATGCTAAGTGAGTTTCCCCAGCTGAGGATTTATAAGAAGACATGGACAAACCGTTTAGAAGTGCAATATCAATTAAGTTGGGACTTTTTTACTGTTTTAGAATGATAAATTATTTAAGTGTCTTTGATTGAGCCTTACTGGGTGAAAAGCCCCGGGCCCAAACCCCTATCTACTAGGTGCTAAGCCTATGTGGGCGTGAAGCCCCCAGGGCCCTAAGGGGAGTTGCTAAGACCAGAGCCAATAGTATGCGCCTAAGTTCCAGTGGATCACATGATGTTTGATAACGGCCAAAGACTGTGTAAAAAGAGAGAACAGAGCTATTTGCTGGGGGCTCTGAGTCACAGGAGGAATGGCACATGATTCTGGGACAGCCTCTATTATGAGCTCCCTGGCTCCTAAACTCAGATATTGGTTTCTTGGTAACTATTAATTGTATTTGGTCTGTTTATAGTGTATGTTTGTAATTTGTATTTGCTCTGAAGTTCAGGGTGCTGGCTTTTTACCCTGAACAAAGTGAATAATATTTGTATGTTGGATTGAAATAAGATTGTTAACTCCTTAATGTTACTTTCCTTAGGAAAACAGATCAAAGACTCTGTGCTGGCAGCATTCTTGTTGTTGGGCTTCTGTTGGTCTTTCACCCCTATAACAGCTGCTAGCCAATTGTTGCAACAAGAAGGCATGAAGGCTAATCATCAGAGAGGATGCCTACATCTTAAATGGAAGATTTCATTTTTTACTCTTCTCTTGTACTTATGTTTTATTTATTTGTTTGTTTATAAGTTAAATTCAGGCATAGACCATTTTCATTTTTGCCCTTCCTAGCAAGTTATTATCACTTAATGAACTGATATCCTCTGCCTGCTTCCTCTTGACTCTGGGCGGGGGAGCTTGGGTGCTAACTTCTGGCCATTTATGATTCCAGGAGCTTGCAATGAGAGGATAAAAAGTCCCCTAACTAGCTGCTGAGCTAGAAGTATGTTGCTAAAGTTCCTTTTGCATATGCATTCACTCACCAGTTCTTACACTTTGGGAGTCAATCGGGGACTCTTCATCTCTCACTGCAAGCCCCTGAATCACAGAAGGCCAGAAATAGTCTCCACATGGTTGAGTAGCAGCAAAAAGATACTATCTGAGAAAGCTCTGTACCACCCTCCAGGAAGGGTAAATATGAGCCAACTCCCAGATATAGTCTTATGTATGTTCCACTAAACAAGTTACCCTCATCTAGACCTGCACTGACTTGTCCATCTCTTCCCTAATACATGGTACCCAGAGCTAAACACAACACTCTAGCTGTCATTTGCAAAACAGCTGTCTAGAGACTGGTGGTTGTTCTATTAACTTAAAACATTTGTGGATACTATGTTTTAAATACTATGTCCATATTAATACAACTTACTATCTATTATATCACACTGCTATTTCATCTTGACTTTGCATTCCACTGAAATCTCTATGTTCTTTGCACATATTATGTTTCCCCTCTTGTAATTTGGCATTAATCACACACACACACACACACACACACACACACACACACAGTACTTATGTATCCTATTAAATACTTCCTTTAGCCTGGAGCATACAAGTGTTCAGAGCACCTCTAGTGTGAGGGCTTGTCAAGCCCTTTTTGGGGCTACTCATCAACCTTTGATGTCAACCTTGCAACTAACTCTCATTTGAAATCTCAAGAAGCTGTAGCATGCACAGTGGCCACACCCTATATAAAACCATTGTGTCGGGTGGGCTAAACCAGGTTGAGGGTAACAAGACTCAAACCCATCAGTGAGTTAGAGGGGTGTTTGCCTTAAGCATATAAAGACTTCCTTCAGTGCAATGGGCAGATGAAAACAATGTGTTCCAATCACAATGGAGGCAGCTTAATCAGACAGTTGAATACTCAGAGCTTCCTCAGAGGTTGAAGACACCAAGGTCATCTGCTGCATCCCAGTAGTCCTGACTTTTCTAGCCACTTTACTTCTATGATTGGAAGAGAGGGTGAGGCTGACTGCTTTGTGCAACTCTGCCCCTCTTAAATCCAATTCACAAGCAAGTCAAGATATCACCCTGTAATGTTATTGGTCCTCTTCAAAAACAAATTGAATTTGTTTTTTAATTACTCCATTATACTCACAATTCTGTTATAAGAGGACGAGCCTTTTATTCTATAATTAGGGTGAAGACTTAAAATACAATTGTGTTTGTTGAGGGAACAGTGACTTAAGAATAACAAAATTAAGAATAACTAACATATCTAAATGACTAACCTAAACAGTGTTTTGGGGGAAAAGAGGAAGAATCATTCAATCAACAAGCATTAATTATGTGCTACATGACAGGTATTTTGCTATCACTGGGGATGCAAATACCAATTTTTTTAAAACCTATTCTCAAGGAGCTTATATTCAAAGTATATATACCTATATGCATGCATATGCATATATACTCATATATAGACATATGATAAATATAAACATAATGAATAGAAAATAAATTCAATGTAGATATATATAAGTTGGTTAGAGAGGCAAAGGACTTGTAATTGGGAGGATTAACAAAGGCTCTGTGCAAAACAAATAGAAGACAAGGTGCCTGAAGTGGGTAGAGAGTGATGGGTGGGAAGGGGAAAGAAAACAGAAATGCATCCTTCACCCTTAAGTATTTTGTCCAATTTTGGGTCTTGGGTAAGATGACCACTACTGAGAGGCAATGGGTCCAGGGTGAATTTTGCCTACTCAATAAAACTTGAGGTGGTGCACTGTTTTTCAAGGAGACTATACCATATTTGCAAGTTATCTATTATCCTGAAAGAGTTCATGCCCTTTACAATCAAGAATGAACTCAAATTGCTGAGAATCAAGCTCATTATCTGATTAAACTTGACAACACATCTGTGAAAGTGACTAAGAAGCAAGAATAATTATTCCCATTTTATGAACAGGTGACCCTGAAAGATGGGGACAGGTTAATTCTATTGAGTCTATAATATTTAAGCACTACCTTTTCAAATTGATGAGAATACTTTTCCCATCTAGGGTTGATAGGGTGTAGAGAATACCCCATGATCCCCACAAATCTGGGAGCATTTGCTACTAAGAATATATTTCAGATAGCTTCTCACTTTCTCTTCAAAGATCTGCATTTTCAATACTCTTCAAGTTATTCTAATGACAACAGAGACAGGTTTAATTAGGTCTTGACATATCTGTCATACCTCTCCCACCATATGCCTGGCCAGAAGGCAACAAAATTATTATCAACAGTAGCAGCAGTAGCAACCAGAAGCTAGTAGGCTGAATTAGACAAAGGAGTGACAGGGAACAAGATACAATTGAAACTACTGGGGCATAGTGAATATTAGAAACCCAAATCTCGGATCCTTGAACACAAACTGCTACCTATATGATGAAATCTGTAAAATACTTCAAGATCACTGATCAAAATTTACTTCAATCTAATTCTCTCTTTTTAGATAGCTAGATAGATATATGTGTGTACATATCTATTAATAAACAATTAGCTAGCATTGATACAGTGCCTTCTATTTGCCAGGCACTATGCTAAATACTTTAGAAATATTAGTTCATTTAATCTTCACAAATAACTTGGGAGGTAGGTGTTATTATTGTGCTCATTTTCCAGATGAAGAAACTGGGGCAAATAAAGGTTGATGAACTTGCTCAGGGTCACAAAGCTATAAAGTATCTCAGACTGGATTTGAACTCGGGTCTTCTTAACTCCAGGCTCAGGGCTGGATTGGCAATGGATAGTCATTGCTCTTTCTCTCTCTGTCTCTCTGTGTGTGTCTCTGTCTCCATCTCTCTTTCTGTCTCTGTCTCTCTGTCTCTGTCTCTCTCTGTCATTCTGTCTCTGTCTGTCCCTCTCTCCCTCTCTCCCTCTCTGTCTCTGTCTCTCTCTCTCTCTCTCTCTCTCTCTCTCTCTCTCTCTCTCTCGTCTGATCTACCTAGTACCATAATTTTTGTGCATGTCTTTCACATAGCTGCTAAAATATTTTTTTTATTTTGCGCAAATATGACCCTCAGTGATTCCCTGTTGCTTACAGATACAATTATAGACTCTATTAACCTGGCATTTAAGGCCTTCCACAATAGGACTCTCACCTACATTTCTGACCTTATCTCATATGATTCCATCAGGAGCTTTATATTACAAACAAATAATGATTAACCACAATTAATGATTCACTGTTCTCAGTGTCCATTCTCTCACCACTATATTATTATGCAGGCCATTCTCTCAACATATCAACTTGTTGAACTACTTTATCTTCAAGGTCAAGATCAATTACAACCTCCCCCATGAAGACTTCCTTGATTTCCCACAACTGAAAATGATCTTTCCCATATTTTTTCTGGCCACTGGACCCAGATGGTCCTGGAGGAGAAAGTAAGGCTGGTGACTTTGCATAGCCCTCCTTCACCTAAACCCAATTCATTTGCAAGTCATGGCATCATCTTCCTGATGTCATGGTCCCCTTTGAGAATGAAGGACAAATCACAATCACACAGCTACCACAGATCCTCTGAGTCTCCATCATAAGCAGCTTTTTAAGCATATTTTTAAACTACATGACATATCTATCTTTCTCATTAAGTTGTAAGTTCCTTGAATTTATTAAGTGGGAGCTAGGTGGGGTAATGGATAGTGTCTGGCTTGGAGTCAGGAAGACTTGAGTTCAAATCTAGCCCCAGGCACCTCTTAGCGCTATGATCCTGGGCAAGTCACTTAAGCCTTGTATGCCTTAGTTTCCCCAACTGTATAATGGGGATAATAATAGCAACTACTTCTTAGAGATGTTGTCAGGATCAAATGCGACATGCACCATGTTGGGTCCATAGTAGGAGCTTAATAAATGCTTGTTTCCCTCTTTTTTTTCTTCTTTGTATCCCTTATAAGTTGCAGAAAAGGTATTTATCTACACCAGTAGAAATAGTTTCTTATGTCAACAAAATCATACATTTACACTATACTCTACTTTCCTCTAACCCCTCCAAAAAAAAATCACCAGCCTCATTCAGATTTTGTTAATTATTTTCCATCTATTTTGGTAGAAAATTCTTGTAGGAAATCATCACTTGCCTTAAAATTTTTGGTATGCAGAAGAATCCAATCATTATTTTGTCTTGCTGTTGTAATTTTTATTTTAAAATTTTATTTATTTTATTATATTTTTAACTTGGTTGATTTAATTTTCTTCCCTCTTCTTTTTGATCAGATTAGCTAAAGTTTATCAATTTTGTTATCCTTTCTAAAGGACTAGCTTTTAGTTTCATCAGTCTTATAAACTTTTTGTTCCTCAATGATCTTATGAAATACATACTATAAATGTGATTTTTTTTCCATTCTACAGATGAAGAAATTGACTCATAAAAGTGAAGTGACTCTCCTAGAATCAATCTAACAACCAGCCACAATTCCAGAGAACTGATGATGAAACTACCACCTACAGCTAGTAAATTTTGGAGCTAAGACATGAATCCACTTCAGATTATCACACCAATCAAACAGAAATTCTCCAGTTGTGATTCTCTTTTTGTTTGCTTTTTGTGTTTTGTTTTTACAAATGTATTATACTTGATCTCTAGGTTTCTATTTCTAAGAAAGCTATACTTACAATAATAATAAAGTGACTGATTCTTTTCTTGCCTTCCCACAGGTATCCTGGTGAAGGAAAAATTAGTATTTCCCCCTATAGTTACCACCTAATAGTTACTGTTTCTTAATTGTAGATGATTCCTTTGCTTCACAGGAAAAAAAATCTGAGTTTGTGGTGCCAAAAAAGAACTGAGAAATCAATGGCTGATACAGATGAATGAACAAATGAGGGGAAAGAACTGTCAAAAAAGTCTTTAAAAAATCTTCAGATTATTGTATTGGGAAAATTTGAGACAGTAAAAGAAACAACTATCTGTATTCCCTAGTACTCTAATATGTACAAACTAACTAGAATCTGGGGGGGAAATGTGTCTTTATGTTAAAAAGAGTAAGAAACCAATTCATATATTTTCTTTAATGTTAGAAAAATAATATTGCTTTTCTCCACCAAAGATGTCATATTATGATATGAGGTGACCAAGTTTTGTTGTGTTTTTTTTTAATTAACAAGCATTTATTTTCTCCCCCTTACACCTTCCTCACCCACCATTGAGTGTGATGTGGGTAGTGGGAAGAAAGCAAAATGAAAGACTTGTGACAACTATACATAGTCAAACAAAACAAATCCTTGCACTGGCCATGTCCCAAAAAGCCTGTCAAGTGATAGGAAGTAGTTTTATCATCAGTCTTATGGAGTGTGGTTGGTCATTCCACTGGTCATATTTGTAAAATCTTTCGAAGATTTTTGTCTTGACAAAGTTGCAGTTATGAGAGAGGGTTCTGGTAATATGGTGGAGTAGGTCAGAAACTTCCAAGCTCTCCAGATTTCCCCCACAAACAAGACAAAATAGTGCATCAGGGCAAATGTAGAGCAGTGAAAATAAACAAGAGTTGAAGCAGAACAGTGGTGTTCCTGGCTGAAACACCAACCTCCTAGACAGTGTAGGGAGTTGGGCATTTGAGCAGGGGAAGATTGAGGGAACCTCTGCTTATAAGGGATTCCAGACCAACTGTGCTGCCCAGATATGGTAGGCAAAAGGAACCAGCACATGCCTGGAGAGTGCACAATCAACGGAGAGAGGACACATTGGCTGTGGGCACTTAAAAGACGGTAAAAAAGTTCTTGGTAAAGGAGGCTGAGGCCAGAGGTACCATTCCTCATCCCCAGGACTAGAGGTGATTACAATAGTAAGTTGCCACAAATAAAAAAAATGATTAGGCAAAGGAGAAAGAACCCAACTATAGAGAGTTACTATGGGAATAGAGAAGACCAGGGTTCATCTTCAGTGGAAGATACTAAAGCAAAAAAAAGCCTCTTCTATCCCAAAGCAACATCAAATAGTCACCTGCCCAAAAAGAATTTATAGAAGAACTTTTAGATAGACTTTAAGTCAAATGAGAGATATTGACCATTTTTTTTAATAAGAGCAATCCAAGAAAAAGAAGATTAGGAAAAGAAAGTCAACCAACTATAAAAGGAGATCCAGAATCTTAAGGAAGAAAACAATACCTTGAAGATTAGAATTGGGCAAGGGGAAGCCAGTAGAGTTATGAGAAACCAAGAAATAATAAAACAAAATATGAAGAATGAAAAAAATAAAAGAAAATATGAAACATCTCATGAGAAGAACAACTGATCTGGAGAACAGATCAAGAAGAGAAAACATAAGAATAATTGGACTACCTGAAAGTTATGATCAAAAAAAGAATCTTGATACAATAATACAATAAATACTTAAACATAATTGCCCTGAAGCATTAGAACAAGAGGAGAAGGTAGAACTAGAAAAAATTCACCCATCATTACCTTGAATCAAAATATCACCAAGAAAAAACTTGGTTGAAGCTGAACATAGATTTAAAAAAATACTAAAGTTGCCAAAGTATAGCCATAAACATGCTTAGGAGTAGAGAACCTGCAGCCTTGAGGCCCTAGGTTCTCAAGTGTGGCCCTTTGACTGAATCCAGAATCCAGAAAAAATTGGATTCAGTCAAAGGGACACACTTGAGAACCCAGAGGGCCACATGTGACCTTGAGGCTGCAGGATCCCCACCCCTGGACTAGCTTCAGTGGCATAAGCTATAGGAGTATTCTTGCTTTGCCTCAACCTGATCTAGGTTGGCTATATGACCAAGCTAGTCTGAAATAGATTTACATTCAGTCTGGTAGGATTCTCAGTCACTTTCAAAACCTGCATCCTACTCTTGTTTCTTTTAATCTCTCCAGAGAAGGACACTAGTTTGGCCATTCTGTTTGGAGGTTACATTAGATATTCCCACAATGCCACTACCCTCACTCTTTTAAGTTTCACTTTAAATTCTTGCTGCAAATTCTAGAAGAATATTCCTTTGTCTGACCTAGAGATCCATTCCCTTGAGCTTCAAACTATTCTAATTTGTTCTTTAAATTACCTCTTACATTTCCTGAAAATCTCCATGGTTTTAGTCCCTGGAAACCTCTCCCCTGATAAGTTTTTTTTTTTTCCCTTTTCAATTCAGTTCAAAGAAACATGTTCATTAACCGGGCATTAGCATTAGTGTTCTGAAATTTCCTTGTCATTACTACTCCATTCAGTTATTCTTCACACATATAACACTGATGGATTCTTTCATTAGGTTAAGCTAAACTTCTTTGACTAGGATTATAAGGTATTACCTGGGACTAGTTTCACTAAGGGATGGTGTGGGCTTAATTGCAAACTCAACCACTGTTTATTTATATTACACTGATTCCCTTGAATAGTCACCTAAACATTGTCATCTCTTCCCAATTCAAAGTTTTTTTCTCCTATTTGCCAACTTTTTAACCCTTTCACCAAGTCCCTGTTTCCTAGTCTTAAGAATGCTGTTGAAGGTATCTCTCATTGACAAACAGACATCATAGACACAGGGGAATGAGTGTATTTGTTTTGATTCTGTCTATTTCCCTAGATTCTTTGTGACAATTCACTTACATCTTTCCCCCTCTCTTCCTTCTCTGAGAGTATGACTTCCAGGAATTCTATCACTGTATTTTAAAAGTAGAAAACAATTCTTTATTAGTATCAGTAACAGAGATTAAAGGTGTATTGGGTGTTCAAGAAGGACCAGCACCACCTCTAGTGTGAAGGCTTTCTGAGACCTTTTCAGGGATGCTCATCCACCTTTGACATCACCTGTCACCCCACTCTTATCTATGGCTACAAGAAGCGATAGCACGCACAAAAGCCACATCCCAATAAAACCATCCTGGCAGATGAGCTAAAACAAGTTGGGAGTAACTGAAGGGCCACAAACACATTGGTGAATTAGGGGAATGTCTAGCCCAAGCATGTGAAGACTTCCCCTGGCAGAATAGGTGGATTAGAGCAATTTGTTCCAACAGGCCATGAAGACAGAGGAAGAAGGCTGTGTGGCACACTTAGAGTTTGGTCAGCCATTGAAGATGCTGCCTTCTGATAAACATTTTCAGTGATCAAAACAAGAAAGATTGCTTTCCAAATAATCAAAACCAACATGTTCTACTTCATCAAGAAAAACATACATTTCTATATTTGTTCAAAATAAAAAAATCCACTGAACAAGTATAGGGTGGGAAAAACCTTCTTTGATAGAAATTAATCAGAAAAAAGGTTAGAGGTTTTAGTTTGCCTCAAGCAAATGAATCAGTAGGATATTTAAAAAACAAATAAAATGAAAAGTAAATACTCTTTTGGGATATACTAATAGAAATTCTACATCCAAATCAAAGGAGGTAATAGTCCCACTACACTCCATATTTGGAGTATTATTTTCAGTATAAAGAAGGTGATTACTTGCCCTGTAACTGGCTAATTTGGCACCTGAGACAAGAATATAAAATTGCACAAAACATTCACATGCCCAGAGGCATTCAGATAGATGGATAAGAGAAGGAGGTAGATTAGAGTAACCCCAGATTATATTAGAGAGTTTTCCCAAACAATCCCATAGCAGAGTATAAAAGATTTCTCCTCCCAAAAGAACTCCCTTAAAAACATTGGAAACAATCTGAAACAACCATATATTGGTAATTGGATAAGGATGACTGACTGATTAAGGATCAGCCATTATCCTGATGGCCTTTAAAAACTGGAAAGTAAAGGTGTGTCCATCAATTATATGAGGGCTGAACAAATTATGGTAATCATATGTAATGAAATACTACTTTGCTTTCAGAAATTATGAAAAGGATGGGTTCTGAAAAACCTGAGAAGGTTTGATTGAACTAATCCAGAATATGTTTTAAAGAATTTTGAGTCAAGCACTTTCTGATCAATACCATAATTTCAGTCACTACCACCAACCATGATTTCAGAGGGCCAGTGATGGCTATACACAGACATATATGCATGTGTGTATTTGTGTATGTACATATGTATATATATATATATAGTTATATATATACATATATACACATTCACACATACATACACATATACATATATACACATATATAGTTATATAATTTTATTATAATATATTATATATTACCACCAACATTGTCACACCCATCAGATACGTTTTGCCATTAAGTAGAGATGTAAGCACATTGCAAAAAAATAATCAAAGAATCATCAGGTTTGTTTGAAATTATCTCACATTTATTCCCCATGTGGACAGCCTTCATGACAAATCTCTATACTTGATCACTTTTCTCTTTGATGGCATATATTTTGGGGAGTATATGCCCTAAGTTTATGAGGGAATGTCCTAATAAGTCTTCCAACTATGCTTTGGCAGCAAATACCTTTACTCTAATTGTGCCTTCTGACTTACTATTGAAAGGTAAACCTATTACTGGAGGCTCATTCCCTAGTCACAAGAATATAGGCAGAGTATTAGAAAGCACCTTGAACTTGAGGCAGTCATCCTTAACTTGGTGCAACTTTAACCTGTTGAGGTTAAAGAAAGGTGTCACATAACTAATCTGAAACTTATAGTGTTTTTAAAAAGTTCCCTAGATCACTGAAAGTTTGAGTAAACTGTGTTCCAGGGTGACACAGCTATCATATGTCAGAAGTACAACTTGAACCCAGGTCTTCTTGGCTTCAAGGAAGATTCTCTTTCTGCTATATCAATCAGCTTTACACATACACACCCATTTGTACATATACACAAGTGCACTGGCATCTATGTGTACATATATGTAGACATACATATACATTCATGCATACATGTATGTGCAATCATTTATGCAAACATATGTAAGTGTGTGTTCATATGTACATGTGTGTTCATATATGCACATGCATTTGTTCATCTGTGTTCATACACAGGTACATGTATATATTTATGTATATAGATGTATTTTCTGTGCTCTTTAGCTCTGTACAACCAAGACAAGTGAGCCGTTGCTATGTGGTTTTGTTGGGTTCTACATTCCAATATGATCACCAGCAGTCAAGTGAGTGGTCAGAGCATAACCGGGATGGCCACCTGTCCTGAAACTATATCATGAAAGCAATAATTTAGGGGAAATAGAATGTATTTAGCCTTGGTGTTAGGTGCAGGGAGAGCAGGATCAAAGTATGGAAGACATGATTGTTGTATTTTCCTTAGTGAGAACTTGAATGGGATATATGTACAGGGGCTGTTTCTCTCTAAGTCACATCTTATGTAACACTGATCTCGCATACCTCCACAGAGATTTAAGGAAAAGTTTCTCTGTTGTCTTAAACTCCTTTTATAGCTCAAGTGTTTTTCTCTTCACTAAGCTATTTACAATAAAGAGAAAACTAAAGTGCATTAAACAGCAGATAACCATTATGTAATCAAGCTAGGAATAGGAACCAGACAAAATATACCCAGTCATCAGGACAAACAATCCAATAATGACAACAATTAAAGGAAGTAAATAAAAGGTTTGTTGTCTATAAAAGCTGGGCAAACGGTTTCTCTGGCCTGGGAGCAGCAGTTCTGTCAAAGAAGATCCTGTGAAGTAAATTAATAAATACATTTCTTTTTATGTGGTGCCTAAGGCTTTACAAGGATTAATCTCTAGTATAATTGAAATGTTTAGCCAAATACCAGAAATATGTCCCCTAAACCCCAAATAGAGCTACCCAATCTATTTTGGGGGGAAATACTTTAAAAAAAACATTCTTTCTTAATGCCTTATTCATTTTAATTTATTTCTCCATACACCAAAAATCACACTAATTTAAAAGGCAGCATCCTCAATAGAGTATGGTAAATGATGAAAGATACTAGATTGTGGTTCTATGAATGCATACAAAGAGCTCTACTTTTAAAGAGAGAAGATACTTTCTTACAGAACAACCCCACTGCTGGTCATGCCTGGGATGATTTCAGGATTTTTCAGCAACCAGTATTGGTCTCCTCTTCCCCATGATAACTGAAATTCCTTTGGGAAAAATCTCATTCTACATTTGGGGATGAGTAAACTATGGGTCAGAGAACCCACTTACTTAGGGAAAGCTATAAGAAGGCATTTGACATTGAAAAGGCAGGAAAGGGGTACCATTAGAGCACTAAAAACAAGATTCTCCTATGTCACAATTTTGATTAGAGCTAGTCCTAATGCTTCCTTTATACTACACACTTAGAACATCACTGTTCTAGTGTACCAACTTACACTAGGTTTCAATGGTATATTTAGAATAAATGACATTTATTAAAAGATCTGATTTACCACAGTAGATACATCATAACCTATAGCTTGACCATCATATTTATATGCTTAAAACCTTTTTGAGAAAAATAACAAAAAGTCATTACTGGCTCAGGCAAGATTGCTACCTCTACACATTTACATAGGAAGCTTCTTAAGATCCCCCATACAGCCTTACCCCTCTACAATGTTCCTACCTTTCTTTCACTCCTAACTTGTCCAGTTACCCTTCATGCCTATAGCATTGACCTTTGAGTTTTTTCCTTAGAAAATAGAATAAGTACTCTGGGTTATCATTTTTCAAGACCATTTCAATACTGGTAACAGGACTTGATGAAAACATAGGCTAATAAAATTCCTCTCTTTTGCCCTATAAAGCCTATCTGGGATTATAGTTAATGTTCTAGTAGTCCATTAAAGAATTCTTAATGTATTTACAAAGGAACAATTTGATTCTTTTTAGGACTTTAACACTACTGGATGATATTGCAAGTCACATATCTTAACATGACCAAAATGTGTGAATTATTCTTGAGACTCCATACAGGCAGCATAAGATCTTAATCACAGGTAATACACACACATGTTCCATAGGTAATAGAAACACATCCTCCAATATGATCATTGGAATTATGTAGGGAAAGAAAATAAAGGATGTAAACTTTGGAAGCCACTTGATTTATTTTGTGCTTTTATAGTTTCTAGTAAAGAATAACTGAAAAGGGAAGGGGTGGAGCCAAGATGGCAGAGTAGAAGGGGGGATCTACTTAAGCTCTTCCCCAAATGTGTCAGAATGCCTACAAAAATGACTCTAAACATATTCTAGAGCACCAGAAGCCACAAAATGACAGGCTGAAGAAATTATAGCCCAAGACAATCTAGAAAATTGACAGGAAGGGTTGACAGGCTAGGAGCAGAGCACAGTCTAGCGTGGGCCCCGCCTGCATAATTGGGGCTAGAGCAGGCCTTAGGGGACTGAATCACTGGCAGCTACAGTAGTTTCCAGACTTCTCAACCCACAAATGCCAAAGAGAGCTTCGTAGGTCAGTGGGAAAGGTTTCTCAACTGGGTGAGAGAGGAGCATGATGCAGCCCTGGCCCCAGCCCCAGCACCAGGGCAGTGGCAGCTAGTGCCTTAGCAGCAGCTGCTTCTGTAGCTCTGAGCCTACAGAAGGTGGGGGAATCAAGCAGTTGATCTGGGTGGCAGTGCTAGGTGGCGGTCCTGGGGTGAGGAGGAGTGCTAGTGTGGCAGAGCTGGTGACGGCAGTGGAGCAGAAAGCCTCCTCACAGTTCCAAGGCATAAAAGAATCCTTGTGGATGCTCACAGACCAGAGCACAGGCCATGAGAGGAATGAACACCTCTCCTTTGATCATTCTGCTTTGGAAGAATGGAAAATTTACAGGTCCCTAGAAATAACTTTGAAAATAGCTGCACAAAACCCCTAAAGCTTGAGGCAGTACACCTTCAAAAGTCAAGAAATTGGCTGGGAAAATTAGAAAAATCAGATCATAGAAGTTTACTTTTTTTGGTGAAAAGGTATTTACTTACATCCTTGATGACAAGGGAGATCAAAACATACAACTAGAAGAAGACAACAAGGTCAAAGCTCCTGCATCCACAGCCTCCAAGAAAAATATGGCTTGGTCTTAGGACATGGAAGAGCTCAAAAAGGATTTGGAAAAGCAAGTAAGAGAAGTAGAGGAAAAATTGGAAAGAGAAAAAAGGTCATGAAAAACGAGTCAACAGCTTGCTAAAGGAGACCCCAAAAATGCTGAAGAAAATAACACCTTTAAAATTAGACTAACACAAATGGCAAAAGAGGTCCAAAAAGTCAATGAGGAGAAGAATGCCTTAAAAAGTAAAATTAACCAAATGTAAAAGGAGGTCCAAGTGTTCACTGAAAAAAAAAACAATTCCTTAATAATTAGAATGGAGAAAATGGAAGCTAATGACTTTATGGGAAATCAAGAAATTATAAAGCAGAACTAAAAGAATGAAAAAATAGAAGACAATGTGAAATATCTCATTGGAAAAAGAACTGACTTGGAAATTAGATCCAAGAGAGATAATTTAAAAAATTATTGGACTATCTGAAAGCCATGATCAAAAAAAGAACCTAGACATTATCTTTCAAGAAATTATCAAAGAAAACTCCCTTGATGGTCTAGAAGCAGAGGGTAAAATAGAAATGGAAAGAATCCACTAATCACCTCCTGAAAGAGATCCCAAAAGGAAAACCCCTAGGAATATTGTAGCCAAATTCCAGAATTCCCAGGTAAAGGAGAAAATATTGCGAGCAGCCAGAAAGAAACAATTATTGTGGAAACACAATCAGGACAACACAAGATCTAGCAGCTTCTACATTAAGGGATAGAAGGGCTTGGAATACGATATTCCAGAGGTCAAAGTAGGTAGGATGAAAACCAAGAATCACCTACCCAGCAAACTTCAGGGGAAAAAAAGGAATTTCAATGAAATAGAGGACTTCTAAACATTCTTGTTGAAAAGACCAGAGCTGAATAGAAAATATAACTTTCAAATATAAAAATCAAAAGAAGCATGAAAATGTAAACAGGAAAGAGAAACCATCAAGGACTTAATAAAGTTGAACTGTTTACATTCTTACATGAAAAGACGATATTTGTAACTCACGAGACTATATATATATATATGTATATATATATATGTATATGTATATATATGGCACAGGGTGAGCTGAATATGAAGAGATGGTACATAAAAAATAAAATTAACTGTTGAGAGGAATGTACTGGGAGAAAGTGAAAAGGAGAGGTAGAATGTAGCAAATTATCTCACATAAAAGAGGCAAGAAAGAGTTTTTACAATGGAGGGGAAGAGGGGGAAGATGATAGTGAATAAGTGAGCCTTACCCTCATTGGGTTTGGCTTAAAGAGGGAATAAGGTACACCCTCAAATGGGTATGGAAATCTATGTTACCCTACAGGGAAGGAGGGGGGAAGAGGATAAGAGGGGAGATAATAGAAGGGATGGCAGATTGGGGGAAGGGACAATCAGAAGCAAACACTTTTGTAGAGGGACAGGTCAGAGGAGAGAAGACTTTAAATGCAGAATGGGACAGGATAGAGGGAAATATAGTTAGTCTTTCCCAACATGACTGTAATGGAAGTGTTTTACATGACTACACATGTATGACTGTGTTGGTAAGCAAAATGGGCTCTTAGCACTCAGTTCAACCAAGTGCCCTTGAAGAGTTTGGCTATTGTTTCCTTTGATTAATTCATCATATTTCATTGAGTCTTACTAGGTGCTGAGTCCCAGACCCAAACCCCTATTAGGTGCTAAGCTTATATGTGTGTGAAGCTCCCAGGGTACTAAGGGGAGGTGCTAACTCAAGAGCCAATCATAGGAGCCTAAGTTCTTATCATTCAGATGACGTTTGATGACATCTGAAATGGTAGAAGAAGAGAAAACAGAGCTATTTGCTGGGGCTCTCACTCTTGGTGGCTCTTGGTGGCGTGCTGTAGTAGGAAGGCTGAATTTATGATCTCAAATATAATCATGTATATGTTTGAATGGTCCGAAATCGCAAGGTATGAGAGATTCTCTAAGGAGAAAACAACAAGAAATTTATTTAGGCCCCACCGCAGCAAAAACTTGAACCAGCCTCCCCATTCCGACATCTTGACCAAAAAACCCCAGGCCCAGTAGGCCCGCCTCACAAGAGTAACCAGGAGGCCACATAAAAAGAAGATGGTGTTTAGCCAATCCATATTTACTGGCCTCAAGTCCTTGCTTGTACTCCTGGGTTCGGCTATGCTTCCACAGCTCCTGCCTCAGCTTTTTTCAGCTTCAGCTGTAGTTGTCTCTTAACTCACCTCTCCTCGAAGCCAAGCCTCTAGCATTCTCAAGCCCCGCCTCAACGACCAGAGACCATCGGTTCCCGAGCTGGCCCCTCCTAAGTCACCAATCCACACCCACACAGGTTTCACACCTGACAGGGCCCTGGGCCTGGGGCTTAGCACTTGACAGCTGAAAGTACTTCCACTCAAAAGAAACAAAAGCCATGCTAATGAGACAATTTTGCTTAACAACACATGCGCTGATGTGGAGACTCAGGGCAGCTGTACCTAAGAGACCTCCAACTCTTAAACCTGGATGTTGGGACTTTGTTAAACTCTGGTAACTATGTATTAGGATTTGAATCAGACAAAGTCTGTCTGTCAATGTTTGCAATTTGTTTGTATTTGTTCTGAAGTTCAGGGTGCTGGCTTTTCCCTCTGAACTAAGTGAATTGTATTTGTATGCTGAATTAAAGTAAGCTTATCAACCCCTTAACGTTGCTTTCCTTAGCAAAGCAGATCAAAAGAACCTGTGCTTTTGCAGCATGCTGGTAGCATGCTTGTTGTTGGGCTTGTGTTGGTCTTTCACCCCCACAACAGCTGCTAGCCAGATTGTTGAAACAATAATCTATATCAAATTGCTTGCTTTCTCAATATGGGTGGGTGGGAAAGGAGGAAGGGAGGAAGGGAGAGAATGTGGAACTTAAAGCTTTAAAATGGATGCTAAAAATTACTTTCACATGCAACTTAGAAATAAGATATATAGGCAATGGGGTATAAAAATCTATCTTGCTCTACAGGAAAGAGGGGTGGGGTGATAGAAGGGAGGGCAGATTGGAGGAAAGGGTAATCAAAATGAGTGAGATAGGGAGAAAATTTGGAATTCAAAATCCTGTGGAAGTGAATGTTGAAAACTGAAAATAAATTTAATTAAAAAAATAACAAGGGAATAACTGAAACAATTCTGCTATAATGTTTTGAATACATATATATATATATATATATACACATATATATACATATATATATATACAAATATATGTGCATAAACTTTTACTGAAATGTAATATTAACGGAAATACCATTATTAGGGGTGGAAGAGAGAAAAGGTAGAGTAATTGAGAGAAGATAAATCAGTTAATAAAAATTTGTTTGTCTTTTATGTGCCAGGTCCATAAGTGGTAGGCATATGAAAAAAGGGAAAAAATCCAGGCCTTTAGGTAGATTAGTATATAGCAAGGGAGACAACATTCAAATAAATATATATGAAAATGCTATACACTTAAAAAAGAGGAAATAATTAACATAAGGAAGGCACTAAAATTAAGAAGGTTTGGGAAATTTTTGCTATAGAAGATGAGATTTTAGTTGGGAGTTAAAGGAAACCAGGAGAGGTAGTAGGCAAAAGTGAGGAAGGAGATCATTCTCAGCATAGAGGACAGCCAGAGAAAATGCCTGGACCTGAGTGATTAGGCAGGGGTAGGGACCCTGCAGCCTCCAGGCCACATGTGGCCCTCTGGATCCTCAAGTACAGCCATTTTACTGAATCCAAACTTAATAAAATACTTAATAAAAGGATTTTTTCTGTGAAGTTTGGATTCAGTCAAAGGATGCACTTGAAGACCCAGAGCACCACATGTTACCTCAAGGCCACAGGTTCCACACCCCTGGGTCAGAGTGTCTTGTTGGTGGGACAGCATGAGGTTAATGTTACCAGCATCCAAAAGTGTATAGCAAGGAGTAAGGTTGTAGAAGGAAGGCCGAATTTATAATCTCAAATATAATCATGTGTATGTTTGAATGGTTCGAAATTGCAAGGTATGAAGGATTCTCTAAGTAGAAAGCAACAAAACATTTATTTAGGCCCCACAGCAACAAATTAGTGAACCAGCCTCCCCATTCCGACATCTTGACCAAAAAACCCCAGGCCCAGTAGGCCCGCCTCACAAGAGTAACCAGGAGGCCACATAAAAAGAAGATGGTATTTAGCCAATCCATATTTACTGGCCTCAAGTCCTTGCTTGTACTCCTGGGTTCAGCTATGCTTCCACAGCTCCTGCCTCAGCTTTTTTCAGCTTCAGCTGTAGTTGTCTCTTAACTCACCTCTCCTCGAAGCCAAGCCTCTAGCGTTCTCAAGCCCCGCCTCAACGACCAGAGACCATTGGTTCCCGAGTTGGCCCCTCTTAAGTCATTAATCTACACTCACACAGGTTTCACACCTGATAGGGCTTTGGGCCTGGGGCTTAGTACTTAACAGCTGAAAGTACTTTCACTCAAAGTAAACAAAAGCCAAACTCCTGAAGTGCCTTTCACTCAAAGTAAACAAAAGCCAAACTTCTGAAGTGCTAAGGAGCCCATTTTGTCTTACGACACAAAGGGGTGAAAAGTTTGGAAACATAGGTAGGTGCTAGGTTATAAAAGGTTTTGAATGCCAAACAGAGTGTTATTTTATCATGGAGGTGATAGAGAGTCACTAGAGCTTATTGAGTAGGGAGGTGATATGGTCATACCTTTGCTGAATGGAGGATAGATTGGAGTGGGAAGTGACTGGAAGCAAGCAGAGCCACCACCAGGCTGTTATAATAGTCCAGGCATGAAGTGAAGTGAGGTGAAGTGAAGGCTGCACTAAAATGGTAGCAGTATCAGAGGAAAGAAGCAGGTGTGTTATGAGAGATGTTGCAGAGCTGAAATCAGCAGGCATTGACAGCAGCTTGGATATGGGGTGGAGAGAGGGACTAGAGATAATGAGTTGAGGGTGACAAGGGATTGGCAGGGTATTGGTGCCCTCTATAGAAATAGAGAAGGTAGGGAAAAGGAAGTCTTTAGGGGAAAAGTTAGTGAGTTCCATTTTGAATATTTTGAGTTTAAGGATAAGTCTTAGAGTCAATAAGACCTCAGTTCAAACTCTACTTTTGATAGATGCTAGCTCTATGTCCTCGGGAAATCAGTTAACCTTGTATTCTCAAGAGAGCTTTTTTAAAAAGATGAGTTACAGTCAAGTTACTGATCTTAATTAGAGGAGGGTATTTCCACACTGGGAATTTCCATAACAATAAAATTATCCATCTATACCAAAATAATAACAAGAAAGTTGTACCTTTTTCCTATTAAAGGACATTTTTTTGTATTTAAATTGTAGTGAAATGGTATTATACGGCTTTAACAACATTAGGGAATTTTAAGTGAAACCAATTTGTGATGGAACATTATTATCCATATTTCATTCATTCATTCATCCATTCAAGCAAGCAGTTTACCATGCTCAAGGTACAAAAGGCAGAAAGAAAAAAATGAAAATATCTCTGCCCCCAAAGAGCTTCAGTCTACTTGTGGTAAGAGGAGACAATGGACAACGGAGGAATAAAAACAAAATATATATATAAAGTAATTGGAAGGGAGGTCAAAACATGACGGGTGAGAGAGGTCAGGAAAGGCCCCATGTAAGAGATTAACTTTGAGCTCAGTACTAAAGGGAGCTAGGGTTTCCCATTTTTTCCCTCTTGTTGCATTTCACCATAATAGGACTCTGTTCTTCATCTCTACCCTTTACCTTGTTACCAGGGAAAATTTTTTCTTTATTCATTCCTTTGTCTAATAACTGCTTTTATTATTTCATTGTTATCATCCCAATGACCCTAATAACAACCAGATATTTATTGAGCATCAATAATTAAGAACTGCTTCTAGAGCATTAGCACTAATTAGCCCTAAAAATAAGGCTTAGGTTACTTTAAAGGATAAAGTCATCATTAATATTGATTACCATGCTAATTAGTCCTACTAGTAAAAGTAGACTATTTGATCTATTGAAATTAATACTCTGCTCACTGCAATTATGTGAAGCTTAATTTTAGCATGATGTTAAGATCAAGCGGATTTCTACAATTTGGATTATTTTCTTTTATAATTCAAATCAGTCAGGTCTAGACTCATTAAAATTGTTTGGACACTATCTACTAGGTACGTTGTACTCCCTCAGTTGAGGGCCCTTTTCAGCCAAACAATTATTACATGATAATCATAATACCTAAATCCATCAGGCCATTATGTTCTTGTCCAGAACAAAATTGAGCTAAGTGGAAATTATCAATTTTCTGGGATGAAGTGAATCCCTCATTTTTGAAATGACAATTAGCACATTATACATTTTCCAACTAGTTTTTTCGTTGTTCAATCCTTTCAGTTGTGTCTGACTTTTCATGATCCCATTTGGGATTTTCTTGACAAAGATACTGGAGTGATTTGCATTTCCTTGTCCTACTGATTTTACACATGAGTAACTGAGGCAAACAGGGTTAAGTGACTTGCCCAGGGTCTCACAGCTAAAAAGTGTCTGAGGTCACATTCGAATTCAGGTCTTTTTGACTCTAGGCCCAGCGCTCTCTCCATTATGACACTTTGCTGCCCTTTTCCACCTGGTAGTCATAGGATACTAGACTGAGAGCCCAAAGTTTAATTCTCTCATTTTATAGGTGAGAAACAAGACACCAAGAGGTTAAGTGACATAGTGTCATATAGCTAGCAGGTGTCTTGAATCCAAATGGACCTTAGCATCATTTAATCCAATCTCATTATTCCATAGATTTTGAAATTGAAACTCAGGTGACTTGGCCAAAGGCAGGGCTCCAATCCAGGTCTTGACTCCAAATAGAACTTTTTTTTCTTTTCCCTTTAGCCTACACTAGAAAGACTTTCTACTGATACCATATTTCCCCATGTATAAGACACTCCCATGTTTAAGATACACCTTAATTTAGGGGCCCGAAATTTGAAAAAAAAATGTATTACATAAAGTTATTGAACTCGAGTTTTATTCATCTGCTCATAGCTTTCAGGCATCTTTTGGGCAAGTCTGGTGCATGTACACATCCTTAGTCCATTCCGTTTCATGAACTTGAAGCACCAATTGTGTCCTCCTTTGAAATCAGTAACTTCTTTCTCATCAGCAATTCTTGCTTCATGGTGACCATCTTTGTGGACACAGGAATTCCAATTGCCCTTTGCTTTTCAATCCATATCTTTAATTCCATCTCTAAATCAGGCCATTTTGCTGACTTGCCTCTCATGGCCTTCTTCTGCCGTGGCGTTTTCAGTAGGGTTTCTTCTTCCCATAGCCAGTTTCGGATTGTTTTCTCAGGTGGAGGAGGACTAAACTTACATTCAGCAGCACGATGTCTATTCACTTTCGAAAACTGGATCACTTTTACCTTGAATTCAGCACTGTAAAATTTTTCTGAGCCATTTCTGGTCACAACGTGGCAAAACGTAACCCAATATACTGTTAACAAATGAGAAACAATGAGCACAAAGACAAGTGCAAAACAGTGGGAAATGCAAGTAAAAAAATCTACCACTGTATAAGACAGGCCTAGTTTTTAGACCCCAAATTTTTCAAAGAAGGGTGCATCTTATACATGGGGAAATGCAGTACCTTTTGTTATGTTAACACCCACTTATCTTCCCCTTCCCCTAGTCAGGAATAATAATATAATTGGTGAGTAGAGATACAATTCACTGTGTTTAATATCTATGGTTCTCACTAAATTTAATTGTTGATGCAGGCATTTAAAAACTTTCACTATGAGGCTCCAACCTAGGCTTCCAAGCTGTGCCAGTAAGGCAAAATGGGCTTAGTTTAACGGGTGTGCTTGAGGAGTTTGGCTTTTGTTTATGATGAAAGTACTTTCACCTGTTAAATGCTAAGCCCCAGGCCCAAAGCCCTATCAGGTGTGAAACCCCTGTGGGCGTAGATTAAAGACTGAAGAGGGGCCAATTCGGGAAGCAATGGGTCTCTGGACTCTGGTCTCTAGTCGTTGACTTGAGAACGCCAGAGGCTTGGCTGCGAGGAGAGGCGACAAAACTATAGCCGGAAAAAATCCGAAGCAGAGCCGACCCCTGTGTGGACCCAGGAGTTCGAGTGGTGAATATGATTTACGCCATCTTATTGGCCTCCTGGCTACTCTTGTGAGGCGGGCCTACTGGGCCTGGAGGCTTGTGTTCACAATACTGGAATGGGGAGGTTGGTTTGCTAATTTGTTGCTCTG
>CM053624.1:231728398-231747112 GCA_028646595.1 Phalanger gymnotis | reverse complement strand
GGTTTGCTAATTTGTTGCTCTGGGCCCTGAATAAATTTTTGGATGCCTTCTGCTTGGAGAATTCTGTATACCCATCGATTTCGAACCATTGTGATATTTATATGATCCTTTTTGAGATCATAAATTCGGCCTTCCTACTACACAAGCTTATTATGCATTCCCTTTCAAACACTAATTCTTTGGTCCAGTCAAGCTACCTATATGTAAGATTCCATCCATATGCTCCATTTTCACTTAGTTTCCTTTAAAGCTCAGACCAACTGACAACTCCTAAGTGATACCTTTCCTGATCCTCCCCAACTGCTTTTGCCTTCTCCCCAACCAAACTACTTTTTATTTATTTATTCCATTTATACTTATTTGTAAACATGTCTCTCTTCCAAAGAACATAAAGTCTTCAATGACCAGGACCATTTCATTTTTGTCCCCCACACAATGCATGGCACATAAAAGTCGTATAACAAATGCTTATTAATTTATTGACATTTATAACACAATATTTCTTTGAACAATCCCAGTTAGTTTCCTGCTGGCATCCTGATTTTCATCATGGTTGACTTACTGGTATGGCACTGTGGGATGCTTGGGAGGCACCATTCTTATTATTGTTGAACTGCCGTATTAAATACTGTAGTCCATTCAGTGGTACAAACCAAATAACTAAATCTGCATCAGGGTCTTTTTCATTCAAAGTGGCATCTGAGTAAGATGTCACAACAATGTTGCTAGTAGCTGTTGTGGGGGTGAAAGACCAATAATACCAGCACACGTACTAGCACAGGTTCTTTCATCTACTTTTCCAAGGAAAGCAACTTTAAGGGGTTAATAATCTGACTTGAATCAAATATACATATATCAATCACTTAGTTTAGGGGAAAAGCCAGCACCCTGAATTTCAGAGCAAATACAAATAGAAATTGCAAATAGAGAAACTAGAAACAGGCAGGCTTTGTCTGATCAAGACACTGCATACATAGTTACCAAAAAGAGAAGCACCAACATCTGGGTTTTCAAAGCCTGGGGGATCCAGCAGCTACCTAGAGTTTTGTCTAGTCAAATCACATAGCACTCTTCCAGTAAGTGAGAACCCCAAAACAAAACTCCAACTTAAGATCATATATAGCCTGTTCAGGGCCCTGAGGGCCTAGAGCTTACTTAGCAAAAAGATGTGGGGCCTAATGCCTGGGGCCTCACATCTAGTTAGTGAAAGTTTGTGGGCCTGTCTCTAATCAGGCTCCCTCTGTTGGCCCCACCCGAGGCCTATTCAGTGGGCTGGAAAGATCTTTCTTTTACAGATTGGCCTTATAGAAGATTAATCCCTACTTTTGTATTCATGGGTTTTCTCAAGTCTGCAAGTCTGGCTGTAGAGAGTGAAACACTATATTGGGGATCCTTGAAGAGTTTGGCTTTTGTTTCCTTTCATTAATTCAGTGTATTTCATTGAGTCTTACTAGGTGCTAAGCCCCAGGCCCAAACCCCAATTAGATGCTAAACCTATGTGGGTATGAATTGGTAATCAAGGTGGGGCCCCAGGTGGGGCTAACTAAGGGAGGGCCTAGTTTACACATGAGTTTGAGTGACATGTTTGAGACACCAGAGGCTTTTAGACCACTTGGGTTTAAGTCACCTCTATGTGATGATTTTAGGTCACTTAGGTGAGTTGCATGTGTGACTCACCTTTGACCCTGAAAAAGATATAAAACCAAGGGTTGGCTTTCTCTTTTTCAGAGCTCTTAGCCACAGCTGTGGTGACGTTGGTGAATCTGGGCCAGCCCTTGTTATGAGCTCCTGGGCTGAACTTAGACATTGGTAACTACGAATTGTATTTGGTCTGTCGATGTTTGTAATTTGGTTTTATTTTGCTTTGAAGTTCAGGGTGCTGGCTTTTTCACCTGAACTAAGTGAATGATGTCTGTATGCTGGATTAAAGTAAACTTGTCAACCCCTTAACATTGCTTTCCTTAGTAAAGCAAATCAAAAGAACCCAGGCTTTTGCAGCATGCTGTTAGCATGCTTGTTGTTGGGCTTGTGTTGGCTGCTAGCCAGATTGTCGAAAAAACACCTGACTTTCTAATCTGTGAGGGCAGTTAAAGTAATTAATCTGACTGTTTGTACATAAGTATGGAGCTCAGACCTAATCACAATTCCTTTTCCTTGAGACTGTTTGACTTGGCTGACCCCTTGAGTTCTCAAAGGTCCTACAGCTTATCCTCAAAGGTTCAGAGCTCAGAAAAATGCCAGGACACCTTTAGTCAGAATTGGCTTTAAAAGGATAGCATAACTGATATCACAAGCAGCACTCCAGCAGAGATATCTGGCTTATTAGGGTTCAGTAGGTGTCACATACACAATTCACAAAATCTGGACAGTCACAGTCAGTGAAACTGAGTAAGGAATTATTGACAAAGCCCCACCATCACAAGTTCATGGCTGAAAGCTAGGTGGTGAAGTTAGTAGAGTTTTGGTCTTGTGAGGAAGGTCTAATTTCAAATCCTACCTCCGATACTTCCTAGATGTGTGACACTAGGCAAGTCACTTAATTTTTCTCAGTCCCTGTTAAATTCAACTTTAAAATGTTATAATAATAGGAATCTGCCTTACAAGCTTATTATGGAGGATCAAATGAAAAGACAAATGTAAAGTGCTATACAAACTTTAGAACATTATTATTATTATTATTTGATTAACCATTAATACACATAGTTCAGTGTTTCCCATTAACCACCAAACAGCCCTAATCAGAAACAATTTGACTAGAGGTAATATGCCACAATAGATAAAGAGTTAAACTAAGCAAAAGATCTAGGTTTGACTCAGAGTAGCAATGTGATCCTAGGCAAATAATTTAACCTCTCAGAGCCTCGGTTTCTCCATTTGTAAAAAAAAATCTACAATAGTAGCACCTGACTGCTGAAAAGTATTGATTTTTTTGTGAAGATCGAATCAGATTTTACATATATATGCTTATGTATATGCATATATATATATGTACACGTGTATATGTACTTGTGCAGTATCTTGAACATCTTAAAGCATTTTTGTAAATGGCAGCCCTCACCATTATTAGATATGTTTTACTCAGTACTAGGAAAGAATCTGACACTGGTAATACGATTTCCTTTCTTCTCTCCCCTTCCCAAACTTTTACCAGAGTGATGGGAAGTACATGCTATGCTTTATAGAGTGACAGGTCTGTATGGTTCTGTAGCTATGATATTTATGCAAAGATTTGGACCCTGATTCCCAAGGAGTTCTATCACTATACTGTTTAGGATTTTTGCTTCAGTTGAAACTTGACTTTAGTTTATGTGTCTCACTCTGAGTCAATGCCTTAAACTATTACCAAAGAGAGACATGATGTGATATTGTATCCATGGGTCCCTGAAAGTTTGTACCCCTGAGGGTTAGGAGAATAGTGATATTAGTTTGTGTCTAAGAGTTATCAGAGGTAATGAGAGGACTCGGGAATGGTTAGTCCGTGAGAAAAGGAAAGAGAGGGGAGGGAAATAAGCATTTACGTGTCTAGTAGGTGCCAGATATTGTGCTAAGCCTTTTACAAATATCTAAATTGATTATCGAGAAGTGGACTTTGGAGGCAGAGAGGTAGCACAATGAGTAGAGCACCGGCCCTAGAGTCCAGAGGACCTGAGTTCAAATCCGACCTCAGACAGTTGACACATTTACTAGCTGTATGATCTTGGACAAGTCACTTAAGCCCAATTGCTTTGCCTTCCCCCTCCAAAAAAAAAAAAAATAAGAGAGAAAAATAAGAGAGAGAAGCGGACTTTACTATAAAGAACTGTTCTCACACTACAACAATTAAACTCTCATCTAAACAGGTGGTTCTGAGGCCCCTCTTTCCTACCAATGGAGGGGCACCTGGGAAATACACTCTCAGGGAGCATTTACCTAGAGACAACTTTCTCATTATTTCTTTTCAATGCTTTTAAATAGTCCAATGGGATGGCTTAC
Source organism: Phalanger gymnotis (assembly GCA_028646595.1). Lineage (NCBI taxonomy): Eukaryota > Metazoa > Chordata > Mammalia > Diprotodontia > Phalangeridae > Phalanger > Phalanger gymnotis. Next base: position 231,743,140 of record CM053624.1, on the reverse strand, counting down.
ATTTTGGAAGGATGATAAAATTTATACACCCAGCATTTTACTCCCTGGTTCTGTTTTTGCTGCCATAGCCTGGGGCAATCTATATCTCAGTTCTTGAAAGCTTTCAGTTCTACTGCTGCTAACTGATCTATGTGTCTATTCTGCACAGCATTTAGCTGAATTAGCTGTCTAAATGGAACTGATGTGTATTAGTAAATGATAAATGTAGGTGAAAGCTACAGCATCCAATCAAGTGAGTTAGCAAAATATAGACAGCTGGCAATAGATTAACTAAAACTAAAATGAAACTCCTTGAGAAGTCTCTACCACACTCATTTGAAGGAGAATTTTAGTCGATTTCTTTTCTATAATTGTTCACGTGGTGTTATGTCAGCTAACAAATACTTATAATCCTACATGTCTGCATTTACCACGAACTTGTTGCAAAACCACAGAAGACTCTTTCTGAAACAAAAGTTAAAGGAAATCTTTAGTAAGCAACCATCTTATTAATAACCCTTTTACTAGGACAAGTAATTTATGGAGACTGTGATCACTCTGCACTTATATTGATACTTCCGTATCTAAAGGGAGATAAAAGATCAATTATTTCGACGGGCAGGAAATTGTAGGACATTTATTTGTAAGATGGAACTGGTAGTTTATTTAAGTTTTGGACAAGGTCACTTTGCTGGATTCCAGGTACAAATAAGCCAGAAGAATGTGTAAATATGTTTGAAGAAAAGTCTTAGCTTACAGCAAGTCATTTTAGTACTGTAGAAGCTCATGAATTACCTGACAACCATGTCCCCTTTTGAACGGCTCCTGCCTTCTCTCTTCCACTTATTCTGGTTTAGCTTGCTCCATTTAGACAAGAAAGCTACTTTGATAAAAGAATGATGGGTGTAGGGGAATGGAGAAATTAAGTCATTTTTTAAAGTCAAGGTTTCTTAATATTTTATTTGTTGTGCATCATTTTCATAGTTTGTTAAAATCCATGGACCTCTTTAAAGAATAATGTTTTAAATAACTGGAGGAAATGCCAAATTTAAGTTAGAGATAAGTGAAAATAACTATATAATGTTTTCTGCATTCAAGTTCACTGACTCTCTGAAATCCAACGGGACTCAGGGGTCAAGGACTTCTGTTTTAAGGGATCTCAGAGAATAAATTCAGCCCGCTTTTTAACTGACTTAGTTATTAAAACAACAACAACAACAAGGATTTCTCCCTAAAACATTACCCTCTGTCACCACTGGAAAATAATAATAAAATAAATAAAATTTAAAAAAAACCTCTAAAACAAATATGTGTAATCAAGAAAAGTAAACTTACTCATTGGACAAGTCCTAGTGAGTCAGTCTGCATTTTGAATCCACCCCTCTCTCAGGAGGTGGGAAACATGATTCATCTTAGGTGTCCTGGAATTATAGTTTGTTATTACATTGATCTCAAATTCTCAAGGTTTTCAAAGTTGTTTTTTTTCCTTTATAATGTTATTTCATAATTGTTCTCCTGATTCTGCTCACCTCACTCTCTACCGATTTAGAAAGGTCTTCACAGTCTTCTCCAAAACCATCCATTCATTCTTTTGTTTTTTTTTGTCACATGCATTATGCAATCATTGTTTTTTCTCTCTTTTTAAAATGACAAAAATGGGAAACCTCTGAAATCAAAATAGGGAGAGTGATAGCAAATGGGACAAGTAAGATTTTCACTAGTAAAATGGAATGGAAATATGAGTCAATTATTAAAACCTATCAGAGTGGAGAAGGGACCTCAATTCTCCATTCTGATTTTTAGTGAAGTACTGTCAACTAAGTGAAATAAGGTCCTGGTTTTATTAGTCCACAAAACCTAGACTCCAAACCGAATTGTTAATTATTTATTTTTGGATATCCAACTAACCTTAATTGCTATCATATTCTCCCAATGTTGGTTTTGCTCCTTCCTAAAGTGCTTCAGTCTTTTCTAATTGATCTTTTTGAGATATGGTTTCCAGTCCCCTCAACATCCCCTTCACTCTCCTCTGAACCTACTCCAATTTGTAATATCCTTTCTAAAGTGAGTTACCCTAAAGGGAACTCAATAATCCAGATGTGGCTCCAGAGGAATAGAGCATAATAGGAGTATACGTTTTCTCATCCAGGAAAGTGACTTGATGCCGACTAAGATAATAATAATAATAATAATAATAACAATGAGGAAGAGGATGACATAGCTAATATTTATATAGCATTTATATAACATTTATAAAGCGCTTACTATGTGCCACGCACTATGCTAAACTCTTTATAGTTATTATCTCATTTGATCCCCACAACTCTGAGTTATAGTTGTTATAATTAACCACATTTTACAGATGAAGAAACCTAGGCAAACAGGTTAAATAACTTTTTCAGAGTCACACAGCTGTAGTAGTAGTAAGTAGTAAGTGTCTGAGTCTGGATTTGAACTCAAGTCTTCATGATTCTAGGTCTAGCAAAGCTTTCCACTGTACCACTTAGCTTCCCCTATTAGTTGCCTCTTCACACTATTTCCTCACATTCAGGGGAGTAAAACTCCCAGATTTTTCTCACGTGAGCTCTCAACTTGAATTGTCTTCCCCTTTCTACATTTATGGCAGTCGAATTTTTGAACCTAATTATAGGACTTTACAATTTGCTCTCTTAAATTTCACATATTAGATTTATTTGATCTTTTTTAAACTATCCAGATCTTTCTAGATCCTGATATATCACATAGCATGTTAACTATCGCTTTCAACCTTACATCACATGAACATCATTTGTTAAGAATGCCACCTCAGGAGGCTCACTGAAGTCCATTAAGTGGAACACTAAAGACCTTTCCTCAATCAAAAGCTGGATGATCTCAGAAATTTTATAAAATGAACCCTTGCTTTGATATAGACTAGATTAAATTGCTTCTGAGCACTATCTCAGTTCTGAGGTACTGCGATTCTATGATTGCCAATTGATATAAAACAACTTAAAGACACAATGTTGTGCGATGGAAAGAATACTGACCTCAGAATCAGCCTAACATGAGTTTGAATCCTCAATCTGCCCCTTACTACCTTCCTCATCTATAAAATGGCAGTGTTGGATTCAATGTTGTCTACATTCTTTTTTAGCTTAGAATATAAGTAGGTTCCTAGAATTATTAGAACATTTCATTTTGTACATGAGGAGACTTAGGCCCAGAGAAGATAACTCTCTTGCTCAGAGTCATATAGCTAGTAAGTGAATTGGCTGGATTCAAACACAGGCATTCTAGATGCCATGTAAAGTGCCCTATAAACCATGCCACACTCATGTTCCTACACTGAGCTGGCATGATCTACGAACTATTATTATTTGTCATGGAAATTCTACCCTTGATATGTCCTTCTGTTCCACAGTTGTCAGTATATGGAGCCAGTAAGATAAAATATGTACAGTATTTTGCAAACCTTAAAGTTCTATATAAATATTAATTATTATTGTTATGGTTTAGACACATACTAATATTAAGGGGTTCAGCACTCCTTGAGAGACCCAAATGCTTTGGGTGGTGGAGGAGTATTAATGCCCATTGAAAAGTAGAACTAATAAATCTCTTTTGTTATAGCTATAAATCTTTTTATTTATGTATTTTTCCTTATGATTCTGTATGGACTAACTTTTTTTCCTCTTTATTTTTTGTTGACAGATCTGTGAACATGTTGCATTTCCCCTCATAGATTAGAATCTGAGTTCAGGAAAAGCCTCACTTTTGTCATCCTATACAGGAAACTTAGCATAGTACCTGGAACATGATGGATAATTAATAAGTGTTTGCTGATTGATTCAATTGCTGCCAAGATAAAACCAGTGAACATATTTATTAAATTCCTACTCTGTATCAGGAACTGTGTTAAGTGCTGTAAATACAGGTTAGTGGGAAAAGCTGCTGGGGACAGGGTGATAGAGTTCACAGTTCAGACACCGCCGGGGGTGGGGAGTGGGGGCAGCAGAGGTGGAGCAGCTACAGAACTGCAGCTGCAGTTGCAGCCCCAGGCCCACCAGGTGTTAGAAATTAAGTGGCAGATCAGAGGAGGAGTGCAGAGCCTGCTGTCCAGTCCCAGTAGGGGGTTCTTGGAGAAGGAGGAGTGCTGCTGTGGCAAAGCTGGCTGTAACAGCTCTGAAATCAACAGCACATCCCCCCAAGCTTGGAACATAGACCTTTTTACTCTACAAGCAGAAAAACTCAAGGGTCATGTAAGTTGGCTGGGAACATGGCCAGGCAGCAAAAACACATCCAAAGTCAGTCTCAGACTTTGGAATCTTTCTTTGGTCACAAAGAAGAAACATACAGCCAGAAGAAGTCAACAAAATCAAAGAGCCTACAACAAAAGCCTCCAAGAAAAACATGAACTGATCTTAGGCCATGGAAGAGCTCAAAAAGGATTTGGAAAAGCAAGTTAGACAAGAAGAGGAAAAATTGGGAAGAGAAATGAGAAGGATGCAAGAAAACCATGAAAAACAAGTCAATGACTTGCTAAAGGAGACCCCCAAAAATACTGAAAAATATACTGAAGAAAATAACACCTTAAAAAATATACTAACTCAAATGGCAAAAGAGCTCCAAAAAGTCAATGAGGAGAAGAATGCCTTGAAAGGCAGAATTACCCAAATGGAAAAGGAGGTCCAAAAGCTTAGTGATGAAAATAATTCCTTAAAAATTAGAAGGAGCAAATTGAAGCTAATGACTTCATAAGAAATCAAAAAATAATAAAAGAAAACCAAAGTATGAAAAAAATAGAAGACAATGTGAAAAATCTTGTTGGAAAAACCTCTCACCTGGAAAATAGATCCAGGAGAGAGAATTTAAAAATTATTGGACTACCTGAAAGCCATGATCAAAAAAAGAGCCTAGATATCATCTTTCAAGCAATTATCAAGGAGAACTGCCATGATATTCTAGAGCCACAGGGTAAAATAGAAGTTGAAAGAATCCATAGATCACCTCCTCAAATAGATCCCAAAAAGAAATCTCCTAGGAATATTGTTGCCAAATTCCAGAGCTCCCAGATCAAGGAAAAAATACTGCAAGCAGCCAGAAAGAAACAATTTGAGTATTGAGGAAATGCAATCAGAATAACCCAAGATCTAGCAGCTTCTACATTAAGAGATCGAAGGGCTTGGAATACAATATTCCAGAGGTCAATGGAGCTAGGATTAAAACCAAAAATCACCTACCCAGCAAAATTGAGTATCATGCTCCAAGGCAAATTATGGATTTTCAATAAAATAGAGGCCTTTCAAGCTTTCTCAGTGAAAAGATCAGAGCTAAATAGAAAATTTGACTTTCAAACATGAGAATAAAGAGAAGCATGAAAAGGTAATCAAGAAAAAGAACAAGAAAAAGAAATTGCAAGGGCCTTACTAAAGTTGAACTGTTTTGTTTACATTCCTACGTGGAAAGACGAAGTGTAGGATTCATGAGACCTCAGTATTAGGGTAGCTGAAGAGAATATGTATATATGTGTATATATATATATATATGTGTGTATATGTATATATGTGTATATGCATGTGTATGTATGTATATATATGTGTGTATGTATATACGTGTATATGTATGTGTATGTATGTATATATACATATATATAGGGGGAGAGAGAGAGAGAGAGAGGGCACAGGGTGAGTTGAAGATGAAAGAATGATATCTAAAAGAAATAAAATCAAATTAAGGGATGAGAGAGGAATATATTGAGAGAGGGAGAAAAGGAGAGATAGAATGGGGTAAATTATCTTGCATAAAAGTGGCAAGAAAAAGCAGTTCTGTAGGAAGAGAAGAGAAGGTGAGGGGGAATGAGTGAATCTTGCTCTCATCAGATTTGACCTGAGGAGGGAATACCACACACACTCAATTGGCTATCTTACCCCACAAGAAAGAAGGAGGAGGAAGATAAAAAAGGGGTGAATGATAGAAGGAAGGACAGATGGGGGAGCAGTTAATCAAAAACAAACACTTTTGAAAAGGGACAGGGTCAAGGGAGAAAGTTGGATAAAGGGAGATAGGTTAGTAAGGAACAAAATATAGTTAGTCTTTCACAATATGAGTATTGTGGAAGGGTTATACATAATGATATGCATGTGGCCTATGTTGAATTGCTTGACTTCATAGGGAGGGTGGGTGAGAAGGGAAGAGGGGAGAGAATTTGGAGCTCAAAGTTTTAAAAACAGATGTTCAAAAACATCAAAAAAAAGTTTTTGCATGCAACTAGAAAATAAGATACACAGGCAATGGGGCATAGAAATTTATCTTGCCCTACAAGAAAGGAAGGGATAAGGAGATGGGAGGGGAGTGGAGTGACAGAAGGGAGGGCTAACTGGGGAACGGGGCAACCAGAATACATGCCATCTTGGAGTGGGGGGGAGGGTAGAAATGGGGAGAAAATTTGTAATTCAAACTCTTGTGAAAAATCAATGCTGAAAACTAAATATATTAAATAAATTAAATTAAAAACAAAGAACAATAACACACAGTCCCTGCCCTTGAGGAACTCACAATCTAGTGGGGGACACAACGTGAGAAAAAATACACACAAACATGCACAACACACACACACACACACACGTTTGTATATAAATGTACTGTCAAATGGACCAGAAGTGGCCTCTAACCAGTGAGTGGCTGGAGTTGAACAAAGCAGGCCAGAGACAGTAGAGTCACGAATCAAACAGAAGTTTAATTTATTTCAAAGTGAGGGAAATGCTTGCAAGTGAAAGCCTCCCCTCCTGAGGAGGGCTTAACATGTTGGGGCAAGAGCAGGGCTTATAAACGTAAAAGGAGCTGGACCACAATACAATCATTCTTAGGTCTTGAGTAAGCAGTTCCCATGATTGACATTTCTTGGGCTTGGATCACATGGAAACAGTATCTCAAGTCTTAAGGGCCTTGTGGTAATTCAGTGTGGTACAGAACCAGAGTTAGCATGGTGGAAACAGGAGTGTGGGTACCTGGTTTGGTTCATTTGGAAGTTCTAAAAACCAGGGATTGTGAGCATGTAAAGAGATGTGATGGATGGCTTTAGCCTACAGCATGTTGGCTCTCAAGTCCCTGGGAAATAGGGGGAGCTCTAACAAATCTAAACTATTATTGATTAATATGAAAATAATAAATTTCTCAGTAAACTCCTGGTGAAGGTCAAAGCAATACATTTTCCACAGATCCATCTTGCCTCCATGAGAGTGCTTAGATTCAGTCTAGCTCAGTAAATTTGATCAGGGCACAATCACTGGGAACCCCCTTGAATCTGGAATACAGTCTCTGGGAGCCCTAAGCACTCTCATGGAGGCAAGATGGATCTTATATCGGAAAGGTTGTAGGAGGGATCTAGGGTGGTCAAGTAGTCTGCAGTGAGGGGTTTAGAAAGAACTTGAGAGGCTGGAGTGGAGTCAGACTCCAGGGTGGGAAATAGCTGAAGGCTACCTGGATATGACAGACAACAGGGGGTTAGGTAACAGACTTGGGTATAGATATTTTGATAGCATCAAAGGTGGGAACTGGCCAGAAGCAATCTGGAGGTAACCAGGCCAAGGAAGGCTAAGCTAGGCTATTTGGCCATGAAAAGGCAGATTAAGTGGGAAGATTCAGGGTGGGGTTCAAGGGGGTTCCCACAGTCTAAACCCCTTCAATATGAGTTCTATATTTTTAAAATTGATGTAAATATGGGAAGCTTAATAATAACATACAACATTTATGTAGTATTTTAGAGCTTGCAAAATATTTTATGTTTGTTACCCATTGTTATTATGATACTCAAGAGAACTTTGTAAGATGTATGATACTAGTATCCCCATTTTATAATAGATGAAACCAAGACTCTGCATTTCCAGTAGCAGCTGTTAAGTATCTAAGGCAGAATTTGAACCCAGGTCTTCCTGACTATATGTCTTGCAGTCTACTAACTGCACTATTTCCACTTTAAGAAAAGTCTCCTACTCTCAAGTTCACATCATTTAATATTACTTGGAAGTTTAATTATTTTAAACTCAATATTTGATAAGGCATTGTTTTCTCCTTTTTAAGGCTGCACTAGCCAGAGGAGCTGGGGTGAGGGTTGGTGGAGTCAAAGAAATTCCAATGAGTTAGGTCCTAGTTAAAAGAAGTTTTTTACTGTATCTTGATCTGTGACTGTTGCTGAATATGATGCAATCATATGAAGAGAGAATCTTAGTTTTCTTTGAAAATGTCAAATGAATATCTGATGTGTATTTTCATGCCAATAGCAAATTAATCCTTCTTGCTGGTTCTATCAGAGTGCTAGTATTTTACTTCTGTACATGTACATTTGGCCCGTTTCTATGTTTGATAGTAAAAAGGCATTTATCCAGTTGATTGGCAAAGGAATTTTGCTTAGGAAAGACCCGTATTTCATCTCCCAGTATGCTCCCCTAAAAATTCACCTTGCCAGACGTTTTTTCTGCTGTGAGAAGACTTGCTAGCAGCCATAAATATTCTTTTTGGTGCCAGACACATCTGGTTGTGTTTTGGAGGCTTTTTTTGGTTTTGATTTAGGATGTTGGATTCACTATGTATTCTTTCTTTTGGCTGTTTCGTAACTATGTTAGGATGCATATCCTGACACAGTAAGTAAAATGTAGGTAAGCTAGCAGTGTCTGCCTATAGTCCCTAGTGACTAGAGGAGTCTAGTCACTGTGTGCTGGAAAGGCTGAGGTCCAGAGCTCTAAGAAGAAATAGAGCAAAAGCCAATTAGGTGAACTCACACAGTCTATCACCAATATTGGGATTATATCTTGGGGCCCAGCAGGCTGCATAAGGCAGGGTGAGCAGCTTTGGTCAAAAAGAGAGCAGGTCAAAGAACTTGTGCTGATAAGCAGTGGATTTGGCCCAGAAACAAACCTCCCCACCCCACACCCAGAGAGTTTTGGATAAGAACGATTAAGAGTCATTAACTATCATAGACCTCAAAGAAAGGTTGACTGTTTCTAAATAGCCTCCCAAATCCCAAAGTGCCAATTATCATCGTTGTCTTAGCCATTCTTTCTAAAGATTAATTCAGTAACCTTTAAGAGCAAGTCTATACACTATGTCCTGATTAGAGGTCTCAGTGACAGAAGTACAGTTCCAAAGTAGATAGTAGTCCTTAGAAAATATTAACAATATTAATAATAACTTGATTAATCAATACTAATGCATTATAATTCTCTTTCCTAAATGTCTCTTTTGCTTAATATTCAATATTGGATAACGGTGAATTTTATTAGGACATGGCCCAAATATTTCATCAGTTTTTAAGATGACCTCAAATGACAGAAGCAAAAAGCCTTTGTTTCTGCTCACTAAACTGAAAGAAGAACAAAGATATCAAAGGACCATAGTCAATTTCCTGACTTTGCAGAGCTGGAACAATTATCACCACAAGGGAATCTCATCCATTGTATGCTGCTCCTCACTGAATGTCATTCAGCAACAGATCTCTTGTCTGTTCTTTCACTGGACATCTCCATTTTCTCCATTCTTGTGGAAAGAATTTTTCTTAGGGCTTCGGGCAGGCTCAAGAAAGAAATAATAAAAGGAGTTTATTATTACATGCAAGGCAAATGCATTACATAGACCTAGCCCTGAAATCAAGCTACCTTTTAAATACAAACTTTGGCCAAAAAAAAAAGAGTTAATTCTGATAGATTAAAAGTAGAAAAGGGGATGGGTTAGTATTATACCAGTGTTCAAACCAGGAAGATTACTGGTTGCTAAGGGGAAATCAAGACACATGTGTCTATTATCATCTGTCTGGCACATAGGGAAGCTTCCCTATAAGAGGGCTGTCATGTTTACCTGTGCAACTCCCCTTCTGTCACATACCCAACATGTAGTATGAAAGGGTTGTCACATTTGCCTCTGCAGCTCTGTCACTTATATCAGTAAAGGGAATAGAAATCATGGTTATGTAGTGATAGTGGATAAATTTTTCAATTCTTTTCTCAGACACCTGAAAGGTAGGCTTCCATGTCTGAGCCAGAGGATAAATCTTTTTTTTTGTTTGTTTGTTTTTGTTGAATCTATGATGATCTGGTTAGGGGAAAACCTTTCCTTTCCTTTCCTCAATGTCTTTCTGTGTTTTCAAAAAAAGAGAGAGCTGAAGAAAAGGGAAGCAAATACGATGCTTTACCTATTGGTGGGAAAATACACTCCAAGTTGATGAGGGGAATGTTTCACAGTTTTTGTTCTTACTTTGACCACTTAGTAAATGGCTTTTGTAACAGCTAATTGTGTCTCCTGGATCATCGTTAATAGGAAGCATACCAGTGGAGGCTCGTTATCTACAACATTAAGTGTACAGCATCCTATAATATCAAAGCTAGAAGACCAAACAACTCATCTAACTTTCTAATTTTACTGATGAGGAAACTGATACCCAAAGAGGCCAAGGGGCTTCCTCAAAGTCACAGAGTGAGCAAATGATACATAAATGAAAACTTTTTTGAACATTTTTTTTCCCTATGATTGAGGATCAAGGTTCATTTGTTTCATGATTCTTCTATCCCACTGTAATTCTCCTCTTTCTATAGAAGTATGATACAATGTGGATTAAATATGAATAAAACAGTTCTGGATGAATTTAATTCCATGACCACTCCTTTTTAGAACACAGCTACCACCTACTAGTAGGGGACAGTATAATAATCACTCTTATTTTTCTAAAGATCTATCCCTACCATTTCGCAGCAGCAATTTTGCTAGCACCTATTGTGGCTGTGTAAAACCAACAACAACCAGCATAAAGAAGGCCACTATCATAGGTTCTTTGATCTGCTTTACTAAGGAGAGTAACTTTAAGGGGTTAACAGTCTCACTTTAATCAAATATACATATATCATTCACTTAGTTCAGGGGTAAAAGATCTGCCCCCTGAACTCCAAGGCAAATACAAACAGAAATTACAAACATCAACAGACAGACTTTGTCTGATTCAAATCACAATTCATAGTTACCATAGAATCACCAACATCTGTCTGGGTTAGGGGTTACAAAAGCAGGGAGGGGGGTGGGGTGCGGCGCAGTTATGGCTTGCCCAGAATCTTAACACTCCTTCCATGAACGTGCCCCAAAAGTCAAACGCCAACCTTGGATCTTACATCCCTCTCAGGGTCCTGGGGCACTTGATTACCTCAGTACTGAGAAACACTCAAAGAATAGTGAAAAATCCCATTTAGGGTGTGGGAAAGTTAATCCCTAGAACCACCATATATAAGTCAATGACTCCTGATTGTTTTAGGGCTGAGAAACATTCCAAGATAAGATCCCACTTTATCTGCCCCATTCAGACAAAGGCCAGAATCATTAAAGGCACTTAAGAGAAAAACATCAAAAAGTCCCACCTACATCTCTGGGGTGATCCAAAAGCAATCACTTGTTGAATTAGTTGTTAGAAGAGGAAAGGAATTAGCACCTGAGGGAAGGGGAAAGGGCAAAAACTAGCAATAGAATCAGATACAATAATATTTGTTGGAGAATTATCAATAATTACTGAGTCCTTGCTATCCTTACAAAGCATGAACTGGATCAAATAACAGAAAGGCTCCTATGACTAATACTAATTTTAGATGATGAAAGGAGGAAAGAAGGAAAGCACTGGGAATGATTTAACCAGTTAGTCATACCTTAGTGAATCACTTTCTACTGTACCTCCTTAATAGAAAAGGAAAAGAGTTCCTAAAAGTATGTTGAAAGAACAGAGTGAAGGACAGAATTGCAACAGTAGCAGTGAGTGGAAGTGTGTCAGCTTGCAGAAGGCCAGTTTTTGATTGGAGCAAAAATTAGTGTTAAATTTATTTTGACTTTACACTTAATAATGGTCTGGATAAAGAAGTGAAGAACACTTTAAAATTATAGGAAATACTAGATGAGAGACACTGCCAGAGTCACTGAAGATGAAGCAACTATACAAAAGGAGCAAAGAAGGTTAGAAATCTGAGCAAGAAATAACAAGATAAGATGAACTTGAAAAATGCAAGCTAATGTATAAAAAATAGTGATTTCAAATGCAGACATATTCAGTTGCAGGAAGATAATTGAGAAGTAGTGAAGAAAAAAAAGAAATGGGGACAATAGTGGACAGCCAATTAAATATCAGCTTACAAAATGAGAAGGCAGCAAAAATTGCAAACATAGCTTTGTGTTGCCTACAGAAAGCATCTCGTTACAGGCCACAGATATGAGAACCTTTCTATATCAGGCATAAGTGATATTGTGTACGCCTTGGAGTCTTTTTCAGACAAATGCAGACAGTTGGTTTAGAGATAAGAAGACTATAATCATATATAACTCCCACCCACCACTATCCCTCCTCTCCATTGGCTGGGAGGCAGGCTTACAATCTAGGCGGGGGAAAAACTAGACAAAGAACAAGGAAATCAGGCACAGCCAATCACAGCTAGCTGCTAATGTGGCAGTAATATAGGTAAGGTAAAGGAGACAAGAGAAGGGGAGGGGGGGGCCTTTCCTGGAGCAGGGAACAAACAACCACATGTAGTTCATCATATCCTTATTTGATAAAAACTTTGTGCTAGCACCAAGAGAGAGAGAAGGGAGGAGGGCATTTATTGCCCCAAGCCCTGAATTCCTAAAAGTTAGGTAATCAAATTCTTATAGGGTTAAATCTCAAGTTTATTATATCCTCCTATATCCTACTTATTTTATCAATAGGAAAAGAAAATAATTCCTATATTCTCCCTCTGTGAAGTCTTCACGAGAATATCTCCCACTCAATTTATACTTTTATTTTAGAATGAGTTTAAAATACAGAAGACCTCTCAGACCAGTGTTACTCCATTCTTAAATCACTGGCCTTACAGATGATAGAACCCTGATGTTGCATGATCTCTCAACTCTACTTATTTTCTTCTACTGCCTCCAGTGACTGGAATTCTCTTCCTATTCATCTCTCCTTCAAGTCTTAGCTAAAATTCCACTTCCCACAAAGAAGAAGCCTTTTTCAATCCCCTTTAATGCTACTGTCTTCTCCCTAAGATTATCTCCAATTTATCCTATATATATCTTGTTTGTGCATATTTTGCATATTCTCTTCCCCCATTCGAATGTGAGCTCTTTAAGTGCAGGGATTGTTTCTGCCTTACTTTGTATCCACAGTGCTTATCACTGTGTCTGATGCATAGCAGGCACTTAATGACTGCTTGTTGTTTGGACTTGGCTTCAACCAGTTCCAGCCACATGCATAAACAGATCCAGCTGAGAGTGCCACAATCCCTAAGACATTGATCTAGGGTAGGTCATAAAAACTTAAGCACTATGCAAAAATGCTATCTCTTGGGCAGCCCAAGGACCAGGAGACATCCATATGTCCTTAGTGGGAGAATACAAGGTGAGTGTATTGTCTCTTGAGTAGTACTGTTGTCCTAGCAGTACTTGAATAGAAGTCAGGGTCACTTGAACACTAACAATAGTCTTCTTGTCTATGCAGTGATATACGTGATATTCATTACATTCCTTTCTTTTAGTAATAATAAGCACAGACCTAGACCAAACAACATTATCTTACATTTCTCTAATATTTAACATTTAGCAAGTTGTTTTCATCAAAACAAGCCCATGGGGTAGTTAGTGCATGTATCAGTATGCAAATTTTACTGATGAAGATCCTATGGCTCCAGAGAACTGATATGATTCATCTAAAGTTATACATCTAGTAAGGAATAAAAACCCAGGTCTGCATCGCAATGCTTTTCAAAAAAGGTAATTTTTAACAATTTGTATCCAAAACATGGTAGAAGTTGAAGATAGGAGTTTGGTTTCTACTTCTGATGTAAATTTATTTTGGAAAAATAAAAGAGTTATAACTCAGATTTCAAGCCTAAAATATTTGTATAAAATTCTCCTCATTGGTGAAAAAAATGATGATTCAATGATGCATGCATAAGGGACAGAGTTAGCATAAGAATTTTGGAGAAAAGAGACATTCACTTGGGCTTGGAGAGAGAAAATGAGAGACAGATAGAGACAGAGGCAGACTGGGACAGAGACACAGAGAGACAGAGAAAGAGACAGAGAAAATGAGAGGCAGGCAAGCAGACAGACAGATGATAGGTAGATAGATCAATAGATAAACTGATAGATAAATAGATGGATGGATAGATAGATAGATAGATAGATAGATAGATAGATAGATGATAGATAGATAGTTGTGGTTCTAGATTGCCTTCAGGGAAAAATATATCTCTGATTTTTAGTTTACCTTCCTCAGGAAATTGTCCTTTGGATGAGAATAGGGCCTCTCTCTCAAGTATCTAGCTTTAGAAGAGAGAGATCATTCATTCTGTATATTTTCTGGTGTTCTCTAAAAATCTTTTCTGATTTCTATTTGCTATCTGCTTGGATAAACAGGTTTACCCATTATTCACTATTTCTGATGGTCTTCAGACTAATACTCCTAGTAAGGAGTCAAACTTATTCATGAAAGCTTAGAGTATACCCTTTCTTCTTTAGGGATAGCTATATGGAAAGTTCCTTGAACTTTAAAAAGTCATTCCACTAGTTTAACAATATATGGAATAGGGTTAGTAGGTGTATGTTTTTAATCTAATCATATATCCCTCTTTCTCAGAGGAGATGTAGTAGGAAGGCCGAATTTATGATCTCAAAAAGGATCATATAAATATCAGAATGGTTCGAAATCGATGGGTATACAGAATTCTCCAAGCAGAAGGCATCAAAAAATTTATTCAGGGCCCAGAGCAACAAATTAGTGAA
>CM053624.1:231648421-231727898 GCA_028646595.1 Phalanger gymnotis | reverse complement strand
GAAGCGTGACGTCATGGTTCTCCATGACCTGTACACTTCTTGGCAAAACAAAAAGGGGGAGTTGTAACGGGACGAGTTATAGCCGACCCTAAAACATCGTTGGACCTCCGCGCCCAGAACCAGCTAAGATAACCTCAGGGCTCTGAGGTATGGGAGGAACAAGATGGAGTTTGGAGGAACGGTCTCGCCCTTGTTGGCAACTTGGTGCAGGGTTCTTTTCCGGGTTCACCTGTGCACAGGTGAATCAGGGGAGAGTGCGGAAAGAAAGGGGAGGAGAATAGGAGGAGAACAAGAGGAGAATAGGCGGAGGGTAGGCAGGGAGTAGGCGGAGAGTAGGCGGATCAAGGCAGTCCTAGTGCTACGTAATAAAGGCTATAAAAATCTGTTCACTGACTTAATTAAATGGAGCTATTCACCACCTTGGCTTCCATCTCATGCATTGCCCGCGAGATCAGGCCTTTGCTGGACAAAGGCCTGGGAGTATGGGGTAAGAGAATTCCCCAACAGTTGGTCATTTCTGATAGAAAGTTTGGGTAAGAAAGAAAGGGAAAAAGAAAGGAAACCAAAGACAGAGGCAGACAGAGAGACTGAGGCAGAGAAATTGAGAGACAGAGACAAAGAGAGAAAACAGAGAAAACTAGTCAATATTAAAATATTGTATGATTGATTAGAAGTATGACACAAATACAGAAAGGGGAAGGTTGGGTTGAAGATTAGAAATAATAGATAACATTTATAAAGTGTTAAGGTAGATTCAAATATTTTCTTCAATGTACAGATGAGAAAACTGAGGCTAAAAGAGGTTTTGATTTTTCATGTATTCACTTGATTTTTGTCAGAGGTAGAATTTAAACATATAACTTCTTGATCTAAGGCTAGTATTCTGCTACTTCTACATTTCATCTAATACTCAATATTTTCCTGGGGCTGACCCTGTAAAAGAGCACCTACCTTGTCAACTAAAATCTTTTACTTGTACTTCAAATGAAATACAATCAGCATGCATTTCAAGTGTCTAACATTTTAGATAGAAAGTACTGTAAGACCTCATGGTAATATCACCATATTTAAGAGCTGTAAGGGACCTTAGAGATCATCTAGCCCAGGAGCTCTTAGCCTAGGTCCATGAAATTTTATTGTTTGGCTTTTGGTATTTTGATATTCATATTTCAATGTAAATGGTTTCCTTTGTGACTTCATATATTTTATAATATGTATTCAAAAGCAGTATTCTGAGAAGGGGTCCATGGATTTCACCAGACTGCTAGTGGTGTCCATGACAGAAAAAAAGAAAGTTAACCCCAGAATTCTACCAAACTCCTTCATTTAATATGAGGAAACTCAAGTACAGAGTGCACAAGTGACTTGCCCAAGATCACAGATAATAAATGACAGAGATTGGATTGAATTCTGATTCTCTGACTCTCAAGTTCAATGCCTTTTCCTCTGTGTCGTGCTACTCCTTCACGGTATAACAGGTATTTTGAAAAGCTGTTTATGGAAATGTTCAGGACACAGCAACATCATTTTCTATAGCCTGCTTCTGTAGCTGACATACTAAATAGTGATCATTGAAATACCATGAGGTACTGCAAGATTCTCAATTAAAGAAGATTAACAATGTTCATTTCACTGTATTTACTAAGACAGAAAAGGATACTAATTTAAGTAATGAGACCTATTCCAAGGTGGAAAAATAAATCATTTCTTTATAGTCACAACTTAGGCCTGTTAGAAAGATTCTTGATCCAAAATATTTTCTCAAAAACCCTCAATTAATCAGAATATGCAGTTAATCATAACACCTCTTCCCAAAGCTGTTCAGATTCGGTGTCATCTTAAAGAGAATATCATTTTTAGAATATCAAGTTCCAGATAGATCTATTTGCAGACAATTCATACCTAAGGTTGCCAGAAAGAGTTAAAGCAGATGTAGTCAAATATTTTAAGTGAGAAAACTGTTATAAAAATGTCACTCATAAATCATCTGTCAGAAAGAGTTTGAGTCCCATGAGACAGAAAAGAAACTTTTTGGGGTAGTTTCTCAGTCAGTAAATTTTAAAAATTCACCTCTCTGGCACCCACATTCTTTGTTTCTTGGGGTCACTGTTTCATTGACAACAGTCTCTTTCACAGAGCCTCCTAAGAAAAAATGTGGCTAATTCATTTCAAAATATTACTTTGAAGACATTTACTTATAATCATTGTTGATGTTCAGAGACATTGTATTCACATGGAATTTGGGTACATATTTCTCTATCACCAGGAGAATTTGCCACAATCAATTAGGGAGCACATATTTAATGTAAAAACCTTTGGAATTTCCAGATAGCTAAACCAGTTTCCCTTGTCAATATGGAAGGTGTGAGGTACTGAGACATTTAAGACACATTAAGCTTAATGACCCTTCCATCTTGTTAAAGAAAATTAAATGAGAACTTCCTCTATGGGAATTTTGCATTAAAAATGATGAACAACTAGAGACAAATGGCTAACTGAAAAAAAATAGCTTATCTGAAGAAAAAAAAACATTTTTTAGAACTGAGCATGTGGATTATGGCTATAGAGAATCTCTAATATTTTTCAGGTGACTTTTTTTTCTTTGCTGAATTGGGCTTTGTCTACAAACACTAACAGGCTATGGTTTTGGTTTTTATTTTTTTAATTAAAATATTAGTGATAAAAGTAATAGTAAAAAAATTTTCTGTTAAAAATGGTTATTATGCAGATTCATTTCTAAGTTTTATTGTTGTCTCTGTTTTTACTCCATGATCATTTCCACTTCACTAGTACATCAACACTGAACTATTCTTTGTAACAAAGAAGCATTTAAGCAAAACCAACTAACACAGTGACCAAGTCTAATATATTCCACATCCTTATTCTCTGTTCTCAACTTCTCTATTGAGAGGAGGGAAGAGTGTTTCATTATCAATTTTGTAGGACATATTCTTGATATTATTATTGTTGTTGTTGCTGCTGTTACTATTATCATGATTATTATTATTACTCACTTCAATAAGCTATTTTTCAACTTGCTTTGTTTGTCTAGGCAAATTTTTTGTGCCAGATTGGAATATGGTTGTTGAAATCATTAAGATGGTCAGAAATATAACATAAAATGCCTTACAACCAATTGATCCCTGACTTTTAATTGGGTAGGCTATCCCAAATGAAGGAATGACAAGCCATGATTTTAGAGATATGATTCAATTAATATTGCGATATTTAACTAGCAATGTAAGTATTAACATACAAGAACACTGGTAAAGAGCCTAGGACTTTAAAGAAATTAGTGACCCTAAGAGAAACTTAAATTGCTTGGCATCTCTTGTTTCTTTCTACTTCTATGGGAACTTTTCTTGGGAGACTGCTGTATTTATTGCAAACATACTTGGATCCTTATTCTTTTATGGGATCACAGATATAAAGTTGGAAGGAACCTAGTAAACTATCTAATCAAATCCCTTCATTTTACTATAAAAATAAACAAACTAAGACCCAGAGAATTTGTTATTTGCCTACATGAATGCCTGAGGCAGATTTGGTCCCAAGTCCACTGACTACAGAGATAGTGTTCTCTTCTCCTTTCTATTTATACTTATTCCATATGTTCTCAAGATTTCAACCACAAAGAAAATTTTCAAATTTAAATTTCTATTCATGATCTCTCAGGTTCCCTCCAACAAAAGACTTTCAACTGCCTCTATGTTATCAGTTAGAAAGCTACTAAATATTTGAAGTATGATTTTGTAGAAGGAAACAAGATTTTTTTTCTTTCAAAGTATTTATTTTTAGTTGATAACATTCAATTCCCCAAGCTTTTGAATTTCAAATTTTCTCCCCCTCTCTCTTGTCCTGCCTCCCCCTCCTCTCAAGATGGCATGCAATTCCAAATAGGCTCTACATATATATTCACATTAAACATATTTTCACACTAGTAATGTTGCAAAGAATTATAACCAATGGCATGAACCACAACAAAGAAGAAACCAAACAAAAAAGAGAGAGCAAATAGTTTTCTTCAATCTCCATTCAGACTCCATAATTCTTTCTCTGGATGTGGACAGCATTTTCCATCATGAGTCTTTTGGAGTTGTCTTAGAACCTTAGAAATTTCCAATTTTATTGCCACCAGGAAAGAACTGCTATAAATATTGTTGTACATACACCTATATACTTTCTCCTTAAAAAAAAACTCATCCACATCCATAAAAAGAAATATGGAGTCTGAATGGAGATCAAACAGACAGTTTTCTTCTGTTTTGTTTTCTTTTATGTTTTTATTTCTCCCAGTCATTCAAATTCTTCCATACATGACTGATGTGTGAAAATGTTTTATAGGAATGTATACGAAAAGCCTATATTGAATTGCATACCATCTTGGGGAAGGGGAGGAGACGAAGGGGAGAAAATTGAAAACTTCTGGAAGTGATAGAGTGAGGCAGATCTCTAGTCCAAGACAGCCTGGAAGGTCAATGGCAAGGGTCTATCATGCCTGGCTGGGAGCAGTGTGACCTGTGCTGGCACAGATGGGGCTGGAACAGACCTTAGCAAATTGAATCACTAGAAACTGTGGAGGTTTCCAGACTTCTTAACCCACAAACACCAAAGACATAGTAAAAAGTCAGTGGGAAAACTCTGTTGGACCTGAGTGAGAGAAGAGTGTGGTGTGGCCCCAGCCCCAGGGTGGCAGAGGCAGTGGCCACTGTGGTGGCAGCATGGTAAGTAGCTGCTTCTGGAGCTCCAGGCCCACAGATGGTGGGGGGATCAAGTGGCTGATCAGAGCAGGATTTCAGGGATCTCTTTGCTGGCATTGAGGCAGGATTCTCTTGCTTTGCCCTGCTTGGATTTGGGTTACAGCCCTGGCAGGCAGTACTGTGATGAGGAGAAACACTAGTGTTGCAGAGTTTGTGGCAGCTATGGAGAGGGAATCCTCCCTGCAGTTCCAGGGCAGAAAAGAGTGCATGAGATCACTCATAAACCAAAACATAGGCCAAGAGAGGAGTAAGATCTCTCCTTGAATCTTACCACCTCAGAAGAACTGAAAAATTTCAAGTGCCTAGAAGTAGCTCTGAAAACTGCTGAAGAAAACCCCAGAAGCTTGGGACAGAGCACTGTCCACTCTGGAAGTAGAGTTATACCTTGAAAAAGAGCTCAAAAGGCAAGTAATTGTCAGGGAAAATGAGCAGGCAGTGTAAAAAAAAAAACTCAGACTATAGAATCTTACTTTGGTGACAAAGATTAAAACCATACAACCAGAAGATAACAAAGTCGATGATCCTACATCAAAAGCCTCTAAGAAAAATATAAATTGGTCTCAGGCCATGGAAGAGCTCAAAAAAGATTTTTGAAAATCAAGTAAGAAAACTAGAGGAAAAATTGGGAAAAGAAATGAGAGTGATGCAAGAAAATCATGAAAAATGAGTGAACAGCTTGCAAAAGGGGACCCCAGAAATATTGAAGAAAATAATACCTTAAAAAATAGACTAATGCAAATGACAAAAGAGGTCCACAAAGCCAATGAGGAGAAGAATGCCTTAAAGAAAAGAATTGGCCAGGTGGAAAAGGAGGTCCAAAAGCTCACTGAAGAAAATAATTCCTTAAAAATTTGAATGGAGCAAATGGAAGCTAATGACTGTATGATAAATCAAGAAACTATGAAACAGAACAAAAATAATGAAAAAAATAGAAGAGAATGTGAAATATATCATTGGAAAAACCACTGACTACTTGAAAACCATGATCAAAAAAAGAGCCTAGACATTATCTTTCAAGAAATTATAAAGGAAAATTGCCCTGATATTATAGAACCAGAAGGTAAAATAGAAATTCAAAGACTCCACCAATTCCCATTTAAAAAAGATCCTAGAAGGAGAACTCCTAGCAATATTGTAGTCAAATCTCAGAGTTCCCAGGTCAAGGAGAAAATATTGCAGGCAGCCAGAAGGAAACAATTCAAATATTGTGGAAACACAATTAAGATAACAAGGTCTAGCAGCTTCTAGATTAAGGGATCAAAAGGCTTGGAATATGAAATTGTGGAGGTCAAAGGAGCTAGGATTAAAACTCAGATTCACCTACCCAGCAAAAGTGAGTATAATACTTTGGGGGAAAAATAGATATTCAATGAAATAGAAGATTTTCAAGAATTTTTGATGAAAAGACTGGAGCTGAATTGAATATTTGACTTTCAAATACAAGAATCCAGAGAAACATGAAAAGGTAAACAGGAAAGAGAAATCATAAAGAACTTACTAAAGCTGAACTGTTTACATTCCTACACAGAAAGATATTTCTAACTCATGAGACCTTTTGCAGTATTAGGGTAGTTTAAGGGAATATATATATATATGTATGTGTGTGTGTGTGTGTATACACACATGCACACATATATATATATTGACAGAGGGCACAAGATGAATTGAATATGAAGGTATGACATCTATATAATATAATTAAGGGATGAGAGAGGAAGATATTGAGAGTAGGAGAAAGGGAGAGATAGAATGGGGTAAATTGTCTCACATAAAAGGAAAAATTGTTATAATAGAAAGGGTGAGTACAGAGGTAAAAAGTAATAAGTGAACCTTACCATCACTGGATTTGGCTTAGGGAGTGAATAACGTACACACTCAACTGGGTATCTTACAATACAGGAAAGTAAGGAGGCGGGGGATAAGGGAGAGGATAAGATAGGTGATGATAGAAGGGAGGACAGATTGGGGGAGGGAGTAGTCAAAAGCAAACACTTTTGAAAAGGAACAGGGTCAAAGATGAAAATAGAATAAATGGGGGGTGGGATAGGATGGAGAGAAATATAGTTAGTCTCACACAACAAGACTATTATGGAAATGTTTTGCATAACAAGACATGCATAACCTATATTGAATTATTTTCTTCTCAATGAGGGTGGGAGGGCAGGAAAGAAGGGAGAGAATTTGGAACTCAAATTTTTAAAAACAAATGCTAAAAATTGTTTTTACATGCAACTAGGATATAAAATATACAGGCAATGGGGTATAGAAATCTATCTTGCCCTACAAGAAAGTAAGGGGGAAGGGAATAAGAGGGGGTTATGGGATGATAGAAGGGAGGGTAGACTGGAGGAAGGGGTAATCAGAATGCCTGCCATCTTGGTGGGGGGGGGGTAGAGTAGAGATGGGGAAAAAATTTGTAACTCAAAATCTTGTGAAAATGAATGTCGAAAACTAAAAATAAATAATTTAAGAAAAAAAAAACTCTTTTGGGATACAGACCTAGTAGTAGTACTGCTAGATCAGTGGTTATGCATTGTTTTATAGCATTTGGGCATAATTCCAAATTGCTCTGCAAAATGGTTGAATCAGTTCACATTTCCACCAATAGGCATTAATGTCTAATTCCTTCCAACATCCCCTCTAACATTTGTCATTTTCCTTTTTTGTTCTAATAGTCAATCTAATAGATATGAGCAAGTGTCTCAGAATTGTTTTAATTTGCATTTCTCCAATCAATCACTATTGATTTTTTTTAAAGTGGCTATAGATAGCTTTGATTACTTGATCTGGAAACTGTTCAAATCTCTTTGGTCATTTATCATTTGGGGAATGGTCCTTATTTTTATAGATTTAACTGAGTTCTCTATATGTTTGAGAAATAATGCCTTTATCAGAATAACTTCCTTCAAATTTTTTTTCATGGTTACTATTGCTAAATGTTGGTTGTAATCCTAGGTCCTTTGCCTTCCAGAATATCATATTCCAAGCCCTCCAATCTTTTAATGTAGAAGCTGCTAAATTTTGTATTATCCTCATCTGGCTCCATGACATTTGAATTGTTTCTTTCTGGCTGCTTGCAATATTTTCTTCTTGACCTGGGAACTCTGGGTTTTGGCTGTTCCTAGCAATTTTCATTTTGGGATTTCTTTCAGGAGGGGAGTAGTGGATTCTTTCATTTTCTATTGTACCCTCTGGTTGTAGAATATCCAGGTAGTTTTTCTTGGTAATTTCTTGAAAGATGATCATGGCTTTCAGGTAGTCAAATATATTTTTTTAATTATCTCTCGTGTATTTATTTTCCAAATCTTGTTTTTCCAATGAGGCATTTCACATGTTCTTCTATTTTTTTCATCCTTTTGGTTTTATTGTTTCTTGATTTCTCATATCATTAGCTTCCTTTCACTCAATTCTAATTTTTAAGGAATAATTTTCTTTTTTTTTAATTTTTAAAAAAATTTTAAAATTTCATTTCATTTTAGATTCAAGGGCCAGAACACAAATACTGAATCAAGAAAAGGAACAAAACATGTCATAAACTTGAATGTTGAAACTTAAATACAAAGAAAGAAAATAAGCATGTTACATGCATATCAGAACATAAGATTCAAAATATATAACAATAGATTTTCATTTCATGAAAGCCTATGTAATAGACAATACATGTTGTGTTGAGAATTGTCCATCATTTCTTTGCTTCCTTGTGAGTTTTCTTTTTTCTCTGCTGTGTATTTTTTTACTTTGTTCTTTTTTTTCCTTCCCCCCACCCCACCCCCAAAGGCTATAATAAAGTTTAGATATGTTTCTCAATAGCTATAGATATATACATACACATGTACATACACATATAGACATATACTTTCCCAAACATACTCTACTCCTGACCTTTGTTTTTATATTCATGCATATCTCTTGTTTCCCATCCTTCCTGATTCCTCTACTTTATTTCTAGTGATTACCTCATCCTCCTATCACTTGCCTACCCCCTGTCAAGGATCCCTCCCCTATCTTCCCATTCTCATTAATCTAAACACCCTTCTATACCACCCTTTTACCTATTCCCTCATTCTCCCCTCTAAAAATCCCTCCGTTTTCCTCTCCCCCATCTCTATATCCCTATTATTTTATTTCTTCTAAATTTAGAAGACTTTTATACTCTTTCAAATATATATATATATATATATATATATATATGTATGTATGTATGTATTGTTCCCTCTAAAACCCATTCTTGATGAAAGTAGGCTACCAGAACTACAAGCCCTCCTCCCCCATCTAATTCCTCTATATCCTTTCCTCTTCTTGCACCTCTTTTGTATAAAATAGTTACTCTTTTTAGCTGTTACTAAATGGTTTTACTTTTTAAATTCATATCATAGTGACTTTTACCCCCCTCTTTCTTATGAGATAGCCAACTATTAACAAGAATCTTAGACATACATTTTACATTTTATGTTATAAAAAAGGCAAACTGCCTATCCTTATGAATCCTTATAGTCAGTCTTTGGTATGTACCTTATGTTTTTCTTGGTTCTTGTGTGTTGAATCTTCTATTAAGTTCAGGATATTTTTAACAAGTCTTGAAAGTCTGAGAGTTTATCAAATGTCCATTTTTTTATTCAAGATAATATTTAAATTTGCAGGGTATGATATTTTCATCCAGAGCCCTAGGTCTTTTGCTCAGTGATATATTGTGTTCCCAAGACCTGCAATCCTTTAATGTCTCTGTTGCTAGGTGTAATGTTAAACAGGATGGGACTTTTTTTACTGTTTTCTCTTAGAGTGCTAAAGTAATCAAATGCCTTTGATGAGTCTGGCCTTTGTTTCTTTATTAAATTGGGAGTCTTTGATGATCTGCTTACCTCAAGGGAAAGCTTAGTTTACATAGGTTTGAGTCCCATGTTTGTGATGCCTTTTGACCCTGAAAAAGCTTTTAGGTCACATGGGTTGGAGTTGTTGTAACAGCATTTGACCCAGAACAGGGTATATGAACTCAGAAGTTAGCATTTTGTTTGGGGCTCTCATTCACTGGAAGAGTGTTCATGTGGGGACTATGGGTAGCCACTGGAGCCCCCTACCTTTGAAGAAAACCCAGATGTTGGTGCTTCTCTTTTTGGTAACTATGTATGTGATGTCTTGATCGGACAAATCCTGTCTGTTGAATTGTGTTATTTGACTTCTTGATACTTTCTGTTTGTATTTTCTATTTTTATTTTCTCTGAAGTTCAGGGTGCTGGCATTTCCCCTTGAATTAAGTGAATGATATATGTATGTTTGATTAAAGTGAGATTGTTAACCCTTAAGATTGCTTTCCTTAGAATAGCAGATCAAATATCCTGTGCTGGCAGCCTTCCTGGGTGCTGGTCTTGTTGGGTCTTACACCTCAGCAGCAGCTGCAAGCCACATTGTTGTTATACTAGGTCTTGTGTAATTCTAATTGTGGCACCATCATATTCAAGTTGTTTTAATCTTGATGCTTTTAATATTTTATCTTTGAACTGAGGATTTCAGAATTTGACTATGATATTCCTGTGAGTTTTCCTCATAGGATCTCTTTTAAGTGGTGTTCAATGGATTTTTTTCTATTTCTACTTCCCTGCCTTGTTCTAATGCTTCATGACAATTTTCTTTTTTTCTTGTATTATTGTATCAAGATTCTTTTTTTAATTACAACTTTCAGTTAGTCTGATTATTTTTATATTTTCTCTTCTTGATCTACTTTCCAAATCTGTTGTTTTTCTTATAAGATGTTTCACTTTCTCTTCTATTTTTTCATTATACATGTTTTGTTTAATTATTTCTTGATCTCTTTTAATTTCACTGGCTTCACTTTGTTCAGTTCTAATTTTCGTAGTGTCAATTTCCCCCTTGAGATTCTGGATCTCCTTTTCTAATTCATTGACTTTCCTTTGATAACCTTCTTGTTTTTCTTGGATTGTTTTTTTTTATTTATTTACTTATTTTTAGTTTTTCCTCTCTCTCTGTCATTTGATTTATTTTTTGGAGGAAGGATGGCAGGGCAGTTGGGGTTAAATGACTTGCCCAAGATTACACAGCTAGGGGGGACAGAGAAGAGGGCAGACTGGGGAACGAGGCAACCAGAGTGTACACCATCTTGGAGTGGGGGGGGGTGGAAATGGGGAGAAAAATCTGTAATTCAAACGCATGTGAAAATTAATGCTGAAAACTAAAGATGTTAATAAAAAAATATTAAAAAAAAAAGATTACACAGCTAGTACATGTGTCAAGGGTCTGAGGCCGGATTTGAACTCAGATCCTCCTGACTCCAGGGTCTGTGCTCTACTGTTATTTGGTTTTTAAAGTCTTTTTAAGATATTCTATAAATAATTTTTGGGCAAATGACCATTTGACTTTATTCTTTGGGGGTTTCTTTATTTCAATAACCTCCTTTGAAGATGAACATAGGTCATCTCTATTCTTATAATAGGTTTCTATAGTTGGATTATTTCTCCTTTGCCTGTGCATTTTTGTGGTAATAGCTTGATTTTTGTAACCACCTCTAGCCTTGGGGTATGGAAAATGTTCCTCTTGCCCCAGATCTTCAATCCTCCCCTCTAGCCTGGAACTAAAGCCAAAACTCCAACGTTCTGTAAGTGCCCACAGCCAGGGCCTTTTTGCCCCATTGCTTCTGCACTCACAGGGTGTGTGCTGGTTCCTTCTTTCCCCCATGGCTCTCTGCAGCACAGCTGGGTCTAGTGCTCCTTGTCAGTAGAGGTTCCTTTGATCTTCCCAGGTTCCAAGGCCTAACTCCCCTCACTCTCCTGGGAGGAAAAATTCCTATAGCTAGGGCTGAGGCAGCTTCTCAAACCAACTAACCCAGGGCTTGCAGCTTGTTGTTAAAAGGGAACTTAGCCGGGAGGTGTTTGCTTCTTTCAGGGACCAAACCTCATCAAAGATCTTTCTTTGGGTCTTCTCAAATTGTCCCAGGAAGATCCTGGTTGTGCCCCTATCTTCTTTGTCTCCACCCATACTTTGTTCACCCCAGGGTGCTTTTTTAATTCTTTTGTGAGGGAAAATCTTGCGAGTTGGAATTTTCTGACCTATTCCTACATCTTCTCAGGAATTATTTTCTTCAGTGAGCCTTTATATCTTTTTTCCCTTTGACCAATTCTATTTTTTAAGGATTTTTTTTCTTCAGTGAATTTGTGTGCTTTTTTTTTCCAATTTGGCCAACTCTGTTTTTTAAGACATTCTTATCCTCATGGTTTTTTGAACCTCTTTTGCCATTTGGCCTAGTCTACTTTCTAAGTTGTTATTTTACTCAGTATTTTTTGAGCTTTACCAAGCTGTTGACTAATTTTTCATGATTTTTTTGCATCACTCTTATTTCTCTTCTCAATTTTCCTTTACCTCTTTTACTTGATTTTCAAAATCCTTTTAGAACTCTTCCGTATCCTGAGACCAATTCATATTTTTTCTTGTAGGCTTTGGATGTAGGAGCTTTGACTATATTATCTTCTTCTGAGTGTGTGTGTCTTGATACTCCTTGTCACCATAGTAACTTTTTATGGTCAGAATTTTTTTGTTGTTGTTTGGTCATATTCCTAGTCTATTACTTGACTTTTTAACTCCTTAATAAAGTAGGGCTCTGCTTCCAGGGTAGAGGGCTTACTGTCCCCAAGTTTCAGTTGTTTCGTGTAGCTGTTTTCAGAAATACTTCTAGGAACCTATAATTTTTCAGTTCTTCAAAGAGGATATGGTCTGAGGAGAGGTATTTGCTACTCCCATGGCCTGTGCTATGGTCTGTGAGTAAACACAAGTGCTCTTTTCTGCCCTAGAACTGTGAAGAGAATCCCTACTCCACTGTGGCCACAAGCTCTGGTGTGCTAGTACTCCTCCTCACCCTGGAACTGGACTTAGCATTGTAACTCAAGTCTGAGTATGGGCAAAGCAGAAGAGTCCTGCCTCCCTGAGAGCAAAGAGACCCCTATAATCTCCTTCTGATCAGTTATTCTACTCTCTTACCATCATGTTGGCTGAGAGCTTCAGAAGCACCTGCTGTCCTCAGTGACTCTCAAGGCCTGCTCCTGATTTGCTGAGCTTGGTACTCTCCTGACATGGGTGCTGGACTGTGCTCCACTCTCACCCAGGTGTAACAAGCCTTTCCTTCTGAGCTTCTAATTTGTTTCTAGTATCAGAGGGCTGAGAGGTCTGGAAACTGTCACTGCTCTCACTGATTCACTTGCCTGGAGGCCTGTTCCTGGTTTGCTGGGGCCCGGTCTGCACTGGCTTGGCCTGCCCTGGATTGTATTCCTCTCCTATCCTGATGCAACAGACCTTTCCTGCTGACCTTCTAAGTTATCTTGGACTGGAAAATTGTTTCATTCCAACTTTTTGTGGGTTCTGCCACTCTAAAATGTGTTTGGAGGCATTATTTAAAAGTATTTGGAGAGAGTTTGAGGCAAGTTCACGTGTGTCCCTGCCTATTCCCTGCTATCTTGGCTCTGCCTCCCCATAAAAATTATTTCTGACAGAGTTTAAATGAAAAGCATAGTAAATTACTTTAGTAGTTCTTTACTTTTATGATAACTTACATTATTTCTTCATTGGTACAGTGGACTAGATTGGACTAGAATCAGAGGTTCCCATTGTGGGTGATACTGCCCCCTGGGGAGTACTAGGATGATCGGGGGTTATAGTTGCCTTGGATGCAAGTGGGGAGGAGGGGATATTGAATAAAAATAAGAAGTTGGTGAAACCATAAGGAAAGAAGAGAAGAAAATTTTGAAAAACTATTCATATATGTTCCATCTGTTGTATAACAGTTAAAGTTGTAATGACTACATTATTTTTTTCCTAATAAACACACATAATTCAAGTTATAACCAATCAGTGGTCAAATGTGCTGACAGGCCTTAACAAGTAAGTGTTGGCAGTTGAACATATTGTGTGTTGTCAGGAAGTCCAGTATGCATCAATAGGAATATGTGCATGTAATTATTTGTTTACAATACTATACAGTTACATGATGCAATATTGTGTCATTGAAATTTCAGTGCAGAAAAACAAGTATAAATTTACAATAAATTGTTAAATTTAAGATACATCATTTAAAAAAACTATATATTTTTTAAATTACCCAAATTAAAAAAAAAACACATTAAATGGTAAAGGAAAATAGATTTTCAAGGAGGCAGGGGGCACTGAGTAACTCTTTTTTGAAAAGATGGCAGTAGGCCAAATAAGTTTGGGAACCCCTGGACTAGATGTACTTTAAGGCCCCTTTATCGTTTGGCAATAGTAGTTTCCCTAGTTCTTAGGTAGATAATATTTAATTTCAAGCTACAATTTTTCAGAGATATTTTTCAAAATTTCTGGTCGCAAAGCAATCTTTTGTCATCAAGAAATTTACAATTCCTTATTTTGTCAAATTAGAATAGATAGTTTATATATAGTTGGGAGGTCTCAAGGACTTTACTGATTATCTTGATTAAACAAAAAAAATCACTACTGTCTTTGCCACATAATTTCAAGGATTAGTGGCTCCCATCACCAACACTATTGCTATGAAATCTTCTTTCTCCAACTTGAATTAACTAGTTATTTTAATTATCTAGTATTTAAACTATGCTATGACTATTGAGATGAATGAAAAGCTGGAGACGAAGGATAATTTCTAGTTAATTATCAATTTATTAATTAGACTAGCAAATAATCAATAAATTAATAGTTTCTCTCAGTAAGCAAAGACCATGGAAATCATCAAATACTTCAATACCTTTGGAAAAATGGGTACCCCAACAAGCAGAGGTCAACTTTGATTGGTGGACAATCAATGAGGGATTGGACATATTAATACAAAAGTCAGCCAAAAGTTTTCAGCTCATGCTGCTAAAAATATAACTTAAATCATGAAACTCGGCCTCCAAGATTCCAGATGAAAGAATCCATCTCCACCCACATGTTGTTGTTTTATTTGTCCTTTGTTCTTGAAGAGGACCATGAAGTCAAGGAAACAATGACATCACTTGTAGTTGACTTTGATTTGAGTGAGGGAGGGCTATGCAAGGTCATGAGGCTCACTTTCTCTTCCAGAGCCATCTGGGTCCAGTGGCCTGATATTTATTAGGACAATTGCAGATGGCCTAGGATGCATAAGGAGACCTTGGCCCTTTCAGGCTAAGGTCTTTTCAGGTTCCCGCTTTGAGTGAGGTAATATTATTCAGTGAATAGGCCTCTTTAAGAAATTAATCAAAGCATGCCCCCCCCAATCAAAACTCAAAAAAAATGAAACTGGGAGAGGGACACCCTCAAGGTTCCTGCCCAGAAGAGAAACAGTTACTATTTAGTATTTACATTCACTCTCTGCTAGGAGGACAGGGACCTATTGTCTAATCCACGAGCTCCAGAGCGAGTTAGGTTTAAGGCTTGTTTTTTGAGAGAAATCTAGCTAGTAAACCTAAAAGTTAAGGAGGTAGCCTCAGCCATTGAAATGTACCTTCCTTTGGGCAGAGCACCCTAGGTGAGGAGAGAAAAAGGGAGGGGAGGCAGACAGGGGAGGGAATGAGAGGGGAGGGGAGGGGACAAGAGGCTACGTTTGTAATTCATTCCCTAAGGGGACCATGACATCAGGGAAGAAGGCAGGAATTGGAAGCCATACCAATTAAAGGAGTTAAAGTCTGCTAGGGAGGAAGAGAGGGCCTGGAGTAGCTTAGTGGCACTGTAAGTGGGCAAAAAGAACAAATGTGAGAGGTGATAAGTAGATAGAAATAACTAGACTTGCCAACTCATTGGACATGGGATGGAAAGAGAAGAGCTTGATCAGACCTTGAAGACACCAAGGTCATCCACTACATCCCAGGACATTGCCAGTTGTCTTGACGTTTGTCCTGTCACTGGACTTTGATGACTCTGGAACAGAATGAGGCTGGCCAATTTTCACAATTCTGCCTCACTTAAATCAAATTCACACTAAGTCAAGATATCATCTATCATCCACCATTTTACCCCAATAATAGCATCAAGATGTTATTATTTTACTTCAAAAACAAAGGATGAACAAGTTCAAAGGAATATATAGAGAAGAGGGCCAAGACAGAACCTTGGGATACAACCTGTATTTAGGGAGGTGGGATATCTGTGATGATCCTGCAAAGGAGACTGAGGAGTGACCAGATAGGCAAAAAGAGAGTCAATAGAGAATATCCAGGGAAAGAGAATGGTCAATAATGCATTTATTAAGCACACACTATTTGTCAGGCTCTTTTCTAAATACTAGGGGTACAAAGAAAGGCAAAAACACTGTCATCAAAGAACTCATATTCTAACTGTAGAAGACAACATGAAGTAAATCAGTAACACAAGATACAGAATAGATAGCAGATCTTGCATGTGAAGTGCATTAGAGGGTTTTAAACAAAAGTTTAACATTTGAAGGAAATGAGGAGATGATTCAAAGGAAAAGTTGCATAAACTTTGTACTAAATGACCTTAGAGACTATTTAATCTAAGTAATTTAGCTAACATTCAAGACTGTCCATGATCCAAATACTTTTTTCAGATTCATTTTCTCTTCGCACACTTCTGCAAAATTAGACTTTATTTCAGAAAAACAGTGTGAACTTTTCTCTTTATCTTTGTTCATACTATTATTTATGCCTGGAATATCTTCCCTTCCCATTCCTACCTATCCTTTAAAAGACAATTCAATGTTATTTCCCCCATGAAGCCTTCCCTGATGACCTCATGGTCAGTGATGATGTCATTTGAAATGCAAATAACATTATCTTTCCTCCTTTCAAATGTCCATAAGTCAATGACCTGTGACTTTAATGCTAGAGTAACTGTTGACTTAAAGTCAAGGGAACTCTCTACCATAAGAGAGATGACAATATATTTATAACATAGTTTTAGAATATTTTGTGAAATTCTTATATATTTGGCATATATTACTAGCATTTAAAGTCATCTAGGTGTTTGTTATTTCTACTTGCTCAACTACAGATTTCATGGAGGAAGGGACCATATCTTCTGTTAAATTGTACCTAGTTCCCTGCACTGTGTTATATACTTGATGTTGTTGAATCATTTTTCAGTTATATCTTACTATTCCTGACCCCATTTGGTGTTTTCTTGGCAGAGATATTGGAGTGCTTTGCCATTTCCTTCTCCTGCTCATTTTACAGATAAGGAAACTGAGATAAACAAGGTTAAGTGATTTGCCCAGGGTCACATAGCTATTAAGTGTCTGAGACCGTATTTGAACTCAGGTCTTCTGGACTCTAGGCCTAGCATTCTATACACTTTGCCACCTATATGTACCTAATATATATTTAATAAATATTGATGTATTGAATTAAGCATCCTCATTTTTCAGATGAAGAAAATGAGGCTTGAGTGGGTTATGGAAATTTCCCAGGGTCACACTTATTAGTGTGAGATTAATAGAGAAGAGGAAGTAAAACTGAATTCTTTTAATTTCCAGGACTATATTGTTTCCATTAAACAATAATACCATCGTAAGCAACATAGTACAAATATCTAATATAAAAAAAACTACTAAGGAGTTTCACTGTATTTGTAGTTGCCAGAAGTTCCACTTCATAAATAGTACCATTTATGCTGTTATTGTATGGTTTCAAGATTAGGTTAACCTTTTAGTTACTATCCACATTTTTCAACAACTGCTAACTTTGTTGAAATTTTTTTTTTACTTTTCCTACTTCATATTGAAAGCAAATTCAATTGTCTGCTCGGAATCTTAGAGAAGACTCAATTGAAGGGATTTTTAAATATATATATATATACATATATTATAGTTTGTGTGTACATATGTGTATATATATATATATGTATATATATATAGTCATTTTATAGTACAACTAAAATATGATCCTTCCATCACAACCATCAGTGACTAAAAAACTTCAAGGCTCATCAAAAATAATCAGTCTTATTTTATTCTCATTACATATACCTATCTTTTCTCTATTTCAAAGAGAAATACAGGCAGCTTGAGAATTAAAAGCTTTTCCCATTCAAGTAGAAATCCTTTCATCATCTTCTCTTTTCTATTTCTTGATAGAATGGGAAGACTGTCAAAACACCCAGGTAGCACAATGACTAGAAATAGGTAACACAATAAAAAGGCAACAGATTGATAGCTCATAAATGATTCCAATGCTTTTCTAAAACTGTTTACACATAATATTATTGGTCATTTCAGAGATATAAGATACAAGTTAATCAAAGACATAATACTGTAAACAATGACAGTTTGAAAATACTCTTGCCTAATTATTCTGGGGAAATAATAAAGGTTCTCTGCTTAATAAATGCATTTGTTTTGATAATTAGAGAATTACAAGTTTATATTTTAACATAGCATATCATTTATGAATGCAGAAAAGGAAAATTAAATTCCATTTCATATTCATCCTGTTCTCACTACAATCATGCATATTCGGAAGAGTTACTGAATTGAGTTGGTTTGGTATAAAAAGAAAAGGTACATAATTATGATTTTAGAGATATGTGTATCCCTTTAAATTTTATAACATAAATAATTGTTGGATTAGATGCAATGTGGACAATAACTATTTTATTCTATGCTTAGTAAAAATGATTTTTTAATTTTTTTTGAGATTTATGAGGATACCTTTTGGGCCCATAGCTTAAAGTTATGTTGGTGTTGTTAATATGTATTTGTCTAATATATAATTTGTCTAACATTCAAGACTCTCCATGATCCTGATATTTGATCAAAGAATCAAAATTATTTTAATTACTACAGTATGATTAGATTGACAGCTAAAAAGACAGTGCCTAAAAAAAAGACATTGTCACTTTTCCTTTCTCCTATGATAGATTCTGAGTTACTGTGGTGAAAATGAGAAGTGTTAAGATTAAATTTCAATTTCAGAAAACTGACGCCGAGTAACTAAATGACTAGGCTCAAATCTGTGAACTAAATTAGTCAATATAACAAAGGAACAACTGGATGGTACGCCAAAAGAGTTGCAAAGAGGCAGATTTAGGCTTGCCATCTGGGGTGGGAAACCTTCCTAACTTTTAAGAACTATCTAAAGGAGAAATAGGCTACCTTAAGAAAGGATGTGTTTTTTAACCCTTAGCCCCATTGCGTATCTTCACTCAAAGACTGGAGGGGCATTTAACAAGTATGTTATGGTTGCAACTCCTTTCAGGTATGGATGTGCTAGTTTGGATTGCACAGCTGCTGAGGTCCCTTCTAATTCTCAAGTTCTGTTATTTTATGATTCAGCTAAATCCAACAAACTTTTATCAAGCATTTACTACATATAAAACATTGTGCTAAGTGCTCAGTTGTGTGTTTGTTTGTCTGGTTTATTTTGGAGGGGGGATCCAGGGAGGAGCAGTTCAAACCTATGATTTTATCAGTATGAAAATATCCATTGTGGACATTCATTCCGTTGATGTAAATTGGCAGAATTTTATAAATTTCATTTTAGAATCTTAAAGAGTTTTCTTGGGAACTAAAAGGCTAAATGACTATAAAACTACTATCAATCAATTAGCAAGTTTTAATTAAGTACCTAATACGCACCAGGTACTGTGCTAAGCAATTGAAATACAAAGCAAAAGCAGAACAATCCTTGGCTTAAGGGAGCTTGCATCCTGAGTGACACAACACGTACGTATGTTAGCATATATAAAATTTATAAAAAGTAAGTGGATTTTGAATCTACGTTAGATGCATCAGCAAGTCGGGAGGCCTGGAAAGGCATCCTAAAAAAATTGGTGCATAAGCTGTATCTTGAAGAAGCAGGGATTCCAAGGAACAGAGGCAAGTTAGAAGAACATCCAAGTCATGAGGAACAGCCAGTGCAAAGAAGTAGAGAAGGCAGAGACAGTATTGCATATGAGGAACTTAAATTGATGAGCACCTAGATTGTAGATGCATAATTCAGTCATACCAAGAATTTCCATCCCAATAATTTTGTCTGTGTCACTATTAGGCTTCTATAAGTCTTATATTAGTCTTCTATAAGAAGAAGGTCAATATTTGTAACCTTCCTTTTTCCAGGCATTTACTTTTAATGCATTTGGATTTTCTTGTCTATAGGAGCTGTTTAACATTCCCACTGCTTCTTTGAATTAATATCCTAGATTGCTTTTGCATTCCCTGTCAGGGAGGCTCAGTTTCAAATGTTTTTGTTTGATTGGTTGTTTTGGTTTTTAAGGGTTGCTATCAATGCAACAGGAATGAATGAATAAGATCATGCTTCCATTTCATTATTGAACTACAGATTGAGCCTCCTTCTTTACCTTTTCAAGCATTCATTGAGCAAATGGCACAAAAAACAAAGGGAAAGCATTTCCCAGTTATTAACAAAGTCACAATGATTGCTTAAAGAAAATGTTTATTTGATCTTAGTCTAAAAAGATTCATTCACAACTTGAAATCAGAATACCATCCTGAGCACTTCACTTCCTTTCAACCAGACTGATTGAAATGTGTAGCAAGACACTATTTCCCCATGTATCCTTTTATTTTTATGAAAAGAATTCCCTATTCCTGAAGATCCTAAGGGATTAAAAAAAATCCACATATTTCCAAGTCGACTTTATAAAGCTTATGTTCACCTACCTTCATTTGAGACTAAAGCGCATTTTCTTGAGATAGTAACACTAAATAAAGAATACTAAGTAAAATATGTTATCTTGCACACAATGGGGTAGAAAGGCAAAAATCAAACATATCTAATGCACATAGCTGCTTAAAAGTAGGGCTTATTTCTCCCCTGTGGTTTCCTACATGTAATACCTGCCACATTTTGGCAACAGATCATTTCTAAGTTATTCTCTGAGACATGAAATGGCCTAAATGCTTAAATGGTGTGTTTAGAGAGCTGTAAAGATGAAGAAATAGTGGGGTTTTTTGCTATAGGAAATAAGAGAAAATTGGATTAACTCATCTCTAAGTGACTTCTTTTTAGAAATAGTTTCTGATAAAGACAATTCCAGTTGTCTTACTTGTTCAAATAGAAGAAAACGTGATAATTTGCTATATTTAGGTTTAGCTTAGGCCTTCTGCATCCACTCAACTGGCCTCTACCATGGAACTAAATTAGCTGGATTATCCCATTTCTATTATTGTTTCTATTCCAGCTGGTTTTAATAGAATCATACAACAGGGATGAAGAAACTTAATGGTGATGGCGATCCTGCCAATCTGCTCTAATCTCTTCACTTTCCTGAGGAGCAAACTGAGGCTTAGGTAGATGAAATGACATTGCAAAGAAGACATAGCTAGTTGGTAGTATAATTTTCTTTATATTCTTAGTAGTTAGTTCTTATATAGTCAAAGAAATTAGCCATACAGTTGTTAGAATAAAAAATGTCAACTTCAAACCTTTTTTAATTTTTTTTTCCATAATATAGAAACAGATTTGGAGATGGCCCTTTCAATTCACTGTTGAATCAATGCTGTGGTTTACATAACAGCCTGTTATTCTCTAGACTGTACCTTGGACCAAATCACACACACACACACACACACACACACACACACAATATACCCACATACACGCACAACCACACAGTTAACCTATCAAATAGGTATAGGGCTGTGCCCCAAGACAATAGTTATAAAAGGTCTCTATCTTGATTTTGTGCCTTCCACTAAAAAAAGTAAAACATCCTATGAGGGGGTAAAATAGTCTAGAAATGCAAATGACCTCACTTCATGATATGGAAAAAGGAAATAAAAAAATGAACATTTATAGCATGAAATCATGAGTAAATATATTACTTGAAACTCCCCTCCTTGCAAGGTAGGAAACATTAGAAAGGAATATTTTCTTCTTTATTTTGGTAATGAGAGAGTCCACTGTTTCCCATAGGTTTGGGAATTTGGATTAATAATAAACATATCCTAAGAATCAAAAGTAGTTAAGGGGGAGTTAAGTTTTTTCCAGGGCCAACAATACATATACCTTGTTTTAAACCTTCATAAATAATAAATAAAAATAATCTTGCAATTTCTGGACAAAATGTCAGAGAAGATTGCTGAAATTAAATTTACTTTGCACAATTTTTTCAGCATGAAACACTAAACAAGAGTGACATATTTCTAATTTGGAAGATAAAGATGGGAGTTGATAACAGTGTATGTGTGGAGGTGGGGAAGGAAATAGGGAAATGTAAAGAATTTATGGCAACCTTTAAGATACCAGTTTACAACAAGTTTATTTGGCACCTAGACTCTGGTGCATCAACATGTACAAATGTGATGTTTTTCTATCAAAACAAGAATCAGAGAAAGCTTATAAAATAGGAGTAAATATTGTATAAAATAGGATGAAAGCTCCTTAAGGGAAAGCATTATTTGTTTGACTTTGTATTCTCAATTCTGAGCACAGTACATTACATATATTGGCTACTTGATAAATGTTTGCTTAATCAAATAAAATATTCAAATAGCCCTATTGATTAATTGGTGGTTGTATTTGTCCTTTTACCCTATGGTAAAGAGCTAATGCAAAAACTAACAATTCAAATATATGAATGACAAAAGAAATATGAGAATTATCTAGACTATATACTCAGACTCTGAACAATGACCGTAACTAGAAATAAGCAATTTTCTGCTTTCTGGTTGCTTATCACTGGAAAAATCTGAGGAAAATTATAGTCTTCCCCTTGTTATTGAGCTATTGAATTATTCAATGGTCAACATTATGTTGTATTATGTGGAGTACACTGGGCAATGTACTGCTCTCTAAATGCAAAACTCTAGTTAAAGGAATAAGACAAATATGTATTGAATAATGGTGCACGGCCTAGATGCCCTTGCTCATAGAAATATCATCATTTTTATTTACTCTGTTGAGACCCAGGTTAACATAGTTATACCCTCTGGTAAGTTCAATATCCGCCAGAGGGAACATTGGACATCATGATAACTTGTAAGGTCAAAAGGAGCCTACAATCCCAAAAGTGATTGGGCCCAAGTCCAATCATTGGGCATCTCATCCTATTCATGAACAATTACTTTACCGCAACTGAAAGTCAGTGAGACATGGTGGATTGAGTACTTGTCTTGAATTCAAGAAAACTTGAGTTAAAGTCTCACCTCAAAGATTGTTTCACACTTGGCAAGTTGTATTTTTTTTTCCCTGTTTGAGGCTCAGATTATACTTATCAGCAAAATGAAAAGAAGAAATAACATCTACTTCCGATGAAATAATCTGTGTAAGGCATTTCGCAAGCCATAATGTATATTCTACCTAATGTCAATTCTAGTCATAAATAGAGAGAAAGAGAGAGAGAGAGAGACAGATAGATACAGATATTATTTTTCACAGAGTTGCTATAAAGATCAAATTATTTACAATAGTAAGAACATTTTACAAACTTTAATGTGCCTTATCAAAGGCAGCTATTATTCTTGCCTTGTTGTTGCTGTTAAGTTGTTTCAGTCATGTCTGATTCTCCATAATGCAATTTGGGGTTTTCTTGGCAAAGATGCTGGAATGGTTTGCCATTTCTTTCTCCAGCTCATTTTACAAGTGAGGAAACTGAGGTAAACAATGTTAAGGGACTTGCCTAGGGTCACACAGTTAAGTAAGTGTCTAAGGCCAGATTTCAACTCAGGTCTTGCTGACTGTAGGCCCAGTGATCTATCCACTGTGCCATCTAGCTGCACTTATTCTTGCCTAGATTTCCGCATTTCTCAGACTTGAATTTCATGCTTCCATTTTGGCTTGTTCTCCTTTCCCCTGTCTTCCTAGTTTTAGTCACTAAATCAATTAGTCAATAAGAATTCATTAAACACCTTCTATGTTCTTAACACCTTGCTAAGTGCTTAGATATGGTAGTTAACATTTATATAGCACCTACTACATGCCAGTTACTGTGCTAAATATTTTACAAATATCTCATTTTATCCTCATGAAAATCCTGGGAGATAGATGCTATCATTATTCCCCATTTTACATTTGAAGAGACTGAGGCAGACAGAAGTTAAGTGACTTGTCCAGGGTCACACAGGTAGGCAGTGTCTGATGCTGGATTGAACGTAGGTCTTCCCAACTCCAGGTCCAACACTATATCCACTACACCACCTAGATGCCTCATATATTTGCACTCTAGTTCCCAATTACATTCTCATCTGTCCCTTAGCATTCCATGCCAAAGTATTCCTTTGACAAATCCCAAATTTTGCCCTCCAAAGCAGAACACCATTAACTGACAACTTTAAGAATCATCCTCAGCCTATTGTAGCTGGTCTAGTTCAGCCAAGGTTCTTTTCTATTGTGCAACTCTTCATCTGTTGACAGTAAATTATGTACGTATTAACTCTCTGACACTTTATACCCCAATGCAAGGACATTATAGCACTTTGACAGATGTCCTAAAGAATCTACTGATAGGACCAATGCATTATATTTATTTTCCTGCTTGGCAAACTGTGAGCATTCTACAGAAATTGTTTTCTCCAAGGGCATGGATGACACCTTACTTGGAAAATACAATAGTCTTTTCTTAAGCTTCATTTTCCTTGATCTTCAGCATTTGAAACTCTTGCCACCTTTTTCTTCTTAAATTTTCCTTTGACTCCCATGACACTTGAGATTGCTTCATTCTTTGTATTTGTAACCACAATCCCTGGTACATGATAAGCACTTAATAATATGATTGATTGCATGAAGAATATTCTTAAATTATTTTCCATCTGTGTAACCTCATCTTCTGGGTTTCTTTGCCTGTGTCATCTTTCTCTTCTTATGCCTTAAATGTGGGCAAACCCCAAGAATCAGTTCTCTGCCTTCTTCCTCTATACATTCTCTCTACCACATGTCATGTCATGGTTTCAGTCATCACCTCTATAAAATGATTCTTTGATCTCTATGCATTCAGTCTCAGTCCTACATTTACAACTACACACTAGATATCACCATTTGTATATCTCTGCAGCACTTAAAACTCAAAATGCCTAAAATTAAACTCATAATTTCCCTCCAAATATCTCCCCTTATGAAAAAAGTTATAATTCTTCAATGGCACTCCTCATAGTCAACCAGGAGCAAGACTTTTCTATAATGCTTCATCTTTCCCTCTGTCTCACTTCACATATAAATCAATTGCCAAGGCTAATCTATTCTACCACAATATATTTCACATGTTTCCTCAATTCAGTTCAATTGAACAAATATTTTGGCAAGTCTACCACTTACAAGATACTACCTTAGAATTTTGCAATATAAAGAGAAAAATTTGTCAGTCTCTGCCATTAAGGAGTTTATGTTTTTACTGGGTAGCTTACATTAAACTGTGTCCATAGCCTTCACCACCTTTAGCCTACAATGAGTATCTGTGCCTTCGTGCTTTGCTATCTCCAATTTATCCTTTAAACAGTAGCCAAAATAATCTCCTTGTTGCATAATATTGACCATGTTAGTTTCTTATTCAATCATTTTCAGATGTGTCTGACTCTTCATGACCCCATTTGGGGTTTTCTTGGCCAAGATACTGGAGTGATTTTCCATTTCCTTCTGCAGCTCATTTTGCAGATGAGGAAACTGAGGCAAATAGGGTTAAGTGGCTTGTCCAGGGTCACATAGCTAGGAAGGAACTGAGGCCAGATTTTTTTTTTTACTTGGGAAGATAAGTCTTTCTTACTCCAGGCTGGCATTCTTTCTGCCACACTACCTAGCTGCCCTTGACCACATTCTTATCTGGCTCAGAAACTTTAAGTGACTCTTTTCTATCTTCAGAATAAAATGCATATTTCCTAGCCTGGAGTTTTATTCCATCTATAACCTTGCTTCAATTTACCCCTTCAGTTTTATTCCGTCCTTTTCTCAATCTTGGGCTCCATTTTTCAGCCAAATAGTACTGTTTCCTTAATTGCATTTTATACTCTCTTGCACTGATGTATTAATGAACTTCATTCATATTTCTGCTTGTTGAAGTTCTTTCTTTTTAAGGCCAGTCTCAGGTGACACACCCAGAAAGCCGTCCATGATCTACTCATCTGGAAGTGATCTCTCCCTCTTCAAATATTTTAGACAAGAGGCGTCAAACACTGGGCAATACTCCTGAATGCAGCCTGAACCATATTAAAATGTAATTAAGAAATATTTAACAATAAAAATATATGAGACCATAAATAATGTTAATATGTGATTTTCTAAGTTAAAATGCTGCACATAGGGATCCTTATGTATGGTTTAGTGGCCCAATTTCTGTCTGAGTTTGATACTACTGTTTTAGACTACTTGCTCTGGATGTTTACGCTGTTCTTACCACATTCTACCTTGTATCATGTTAATTTGTGTACAAATTCTACTCCTCTGATTCTACTGAAAACTTCTAAAGGGAAAATGTTGTATTATTACATCTTTGAATCCCCAGTGCCTAGTGTTATGTACTTCATTTAATAAATATTTTCAGATTAAAATAAATTAGTTTCAACCTTGTTTAGAAAAAATGTATGGAACTAAATATGACCTCTTAAATCCCTCCATGTCCTAAAGTGGAGATTTTAAGAAAGAAGTCAACACAAAGTAGATAAATCTGGAATAATTTAATCGGAAATCAAGCAGAATCTTTGACACAGTTCAAACAGTCTAACAGGATGCTATTTATAAATTGAACCAGAAAATTGGTAGCATTGACCTTGGGGGAAAAATCTTTAGTGATGCCCAGAAATCATTTCAGCTGTAGTCAGCGACATTATTTATTCATGAACCTACCTTTATTTGTTCTTTGAAGCACAAATACTTACAAATTAGCCATATACTTACATAGTCTTTTTCCATTTCTTTAAAGTCTGTAGAAGAGGTGAAAAATTCCTATGTATTTTAATTACCCAGAAATTGTTCAAATTTGCCTCAGTTATGAAGAATGGAATGAACGCATCTCTTTTTTCCTTCTACTTTCCCCTCTAAACAAGTAAGTCATGTAGACCTCCCTCTCAGTTTAGTATATATTTATATAAGGATTATTTAGAATACATGCATATAGGCACTTAAATCTCCCTGCCCCTGCCCACCCCCTCCAAAAAATCCCAAAAAACATGGAGGACTTATTCGAGGAGTTGAGGGAAGGAAACCAAAAGCTTACTCACTACCAAGGAATCATTATGCCATGATGGGAAGCATATCATTGTAATGACAAGCAAAGTGGGATTTCTGTTGTCTTTTGTTTTATAGTGCTTCTCAGCCCTAGGGCAATTAAGTGCCTTTGATTGGGTCTTGCCTTTGTTTGTAGGAAGGCCCACATCCTTTTGCTAGTTAGGTCATGAGAGGCGTAAAACCCTCAAGACGTGTGAAATGCTCTGACTCCAAAAAAGTGTATATATACTCTGAGGTTAGCATTTTGTTTGGGGCTTACTCATTGGAAAAGTGTTGGTGTGGAGACTCTGGGTAGCTGTTAAGGAGCCCCCTGGCTTTGAAAACCCAGATGTTGGTGCTTTTCTCTCTGATAACTATGTATGTATAGCTTTGGTCAGACAACTAGAAGTCTGTCTGTTGATTTTGTGTTATTTGCTTTGTTTATATTTTCTCAGTTTGTAATTTCTGTTTGTATCTTCTCTGAAGTTCAGGGTGGTGACTTTTTTCCCCTGAACTAAGTGAATGATATATGTATGTTTAATTAAAGTGAGATTGTAAACCCGTTTAAGTTGCTTTTCTTGGAAAAGCAGATCAAGGAACCTATCTTAGCAGCCCTCCTGTGTGCTGGCATTATTGGCCTTACACAGCCACAGTAGCAGCAAGTAGCATTGCTATCACAGCCATTTCTAGAATCAGTTCGCCTTAATCTGGATTTAAATCTTGCCTCTGCCACTTTTTGTCACAGTGAACATGGATAAATCATTAAACATCCCTGAGCTTCAATTTTTCCATCTGTAAAATGAAGAAATGGAGCTTGATTACTTTTGAGGTCTCCTCCAGCCCTAGGTTGATGATTCTTTTTTCCCCCTTTTACTCTTTTTATTTATTTCTTTATTTGATAATTTATTTTTTCTCAATTACATGTAAAAACAATTTTAACATTTTTTTAAATTCTGAATTACAAATTCTCTCCCTCCCTCCTTTCCCCCCTCCCCGCCACCTTTTTGAAGAGGCAAGCAATTTGGCACACGTTATACATTGCACTCATGTAAAACACATTTCCATATTAGTCATGCTGTGAAAGAAAACACAGGAAACAACAAGAAAAATAAAGAAAGTAAAGAAAAAGAATCTTTAATCTGCATTCAGGCTCCACCAGTCTTTTCTCTGGAGATGGACAGGACCTTTCATCATAAGTCTTTCAGAATTATCTTAGATCATTATATTGCTGAGAAGAGCTGAGTTATTCATGGCAGGTCATAGATAGATAGATACATAGATACATGGACACACATAGATATAGATATATAGATATGTTGCTGTTACTGTATATGATGTTATCCTGGTTCTGCTCATTTTGCTTTGCATCGGTTCATTTAAGTCTTTCCAGGTTTTTTCTGAGAGCATCCTACTTGTAATTTCTTATAACACAATAGTATTCCATCACAATCATATATTACAATTTGTTCAGCCATTCCCCAGTTGATGGACATTCCCTCAAATTCCAATTCTTTGCCACCACTAAAAGAACTGCTATGAATATTTTTGCACCTATGAATATTTTCCTTTTTTTTTCTCACTTTGGAATAAAGACGTAGTAGTGGTATTGCTTGGTCAAATGGTATGCCTGGTTTTATAGCCCTTTTGGCACAGGTCCAGATTGTTCTTCAGAATGGTTGAATCAATATACAACTTTCACCAACAGAACATTAGTGATTTAATTTTCCCATATACCCTTCAACATTTATCATTCTCCTTTTCTGTCATATTAGCCAGTCTGATAGTGGTAGCTCAGAGTTGTTTTAATTTGCATTCCTCTAGTCAATAGTGATTTAGAGAATTTTTCATGTGATTATAGGTAGCTTTAATTTCTTCCTCTGAAAACTGTTTGTTCATATCCTTTTACCCTTTATCAACTGGGGAATGGCTCTTATTTTTATAAAATTTACTCACTTTTCCATGTGTTTCAGAAATGAGATTTTCAGAGAAACTTGCTATAATTTTTTCTCCCCAGTAATAATTACTATCTATTTTCCTCCATCTTATTTTTCCCATTTATCCCATTTTCTTTCTCCTTTCACCCTGTCCATTCTCAAAACTGTTCATCTTCTGGCTATTACCTCCCCCAATCTGCCCTCCCTTCAATCAGCAGCTGTCCACTCCCCTCTCCCCCTGCTTTTTCTTATTTCCTTCTCCTTCTACTTTCTTGTATGGTAAAATAGATTTCTTCACCCAACTGTGTGTGTGTTATTCTCTCTTTGAATCAATCCCAATAAGAGTAAGATTCACATGCCCCACTTTCCTCATCTTCCCCTTCACTGTAAAATCTCTTTTGGGCCTCTTTTATGTTAGATAGTTTATCCCATTCTACATCTCCCTTTTCCCTTGTCTCAGTTCATTCTTCTTTATTACTCTTTAATTCTATTTTTTTAGATAATAATCCCATCATATTCAACTCACTCCTGTGATTTCCATCCATGTATATTCCTTCTAACTGCCCTAATAAGGAGAAAGTTTTTAGGAGTTACATTTATCCATGTAGGAATGTAAGCAATTTAATCTTCTTGGATCCCTTGTGATTTCTCTTTCCTGATTACATTTTTATGCTTCTCTTGAGTCCTTTATTTGAAAGTCAGAGTTTTTGGTTCTTCCAAAGTAGTACAATCTAGGGAGAGGTTTGTTTACTATTCTTCTGTACTATGCACTGGTTTGTGAGTGGCTACAAGCACTTTTTTCCACCCTGGAACTGTGACCAGGGTTCCAACTCTCCTGTAGTCACCAGCTCTGGTGCCCTAGGGTTCTTCCTTGCCCTGAGACTGTCACCCAAGACTTTGAACCAGATCCAAGTATGGCCAATACAAAAGAGTTCTGTCTCCAGTACCAGCAAAGGGACCAGTATCCTTTTGACCAGTTGTCTGATCTCCTTACCGTTTGTAAAACTGCCACAGCTGCAGTTGATTCAGCTGTCTCCCAGGCCTGCTCCTGGTTTGCTGGGGCCTGCACTGTGCTGGACTGTGGTCCACTCTCACCCTGGTGTACGAGATCTTTTCTGTGGCTCTTCTGAATTGTCTTGGGCTGGAAAACTGTTTCACCCCATCTTTTTGTGGGTCCTGCCACTCTAGAATTTGTTTTGAGGCATTATTTAAAAGTATTTGGTATAGTTTGGAAGAGAGCTCAGGCAGGTCACTCTCTTCTCTCCACCATCCTGGGCTCAGCCTTTTAGGTTCATGATTCTTTGACCATTTATCTGGGAAG
The DNA here is from genome assembly GCA_028646595.1 of Phalanger gymnotis. Taxonomy (NCBI): domain Eukaryota; kingdom Metazoa; phylum Chordata; class Mammalia; order Diprotodontia; family Phalangeridae; genus Phalanger; species Phalanger gymnotis. The sequence continues at coordinate 231,697,825 of CM053624.1, read as the reverse complement.
GAGCCAATCTAACATTATCTGTTGCTAAAACCTTATATTATATGCTTATGTTGATAATTCTCTGATTTTTGCAACCAGGGGATGAATTTTCTACCTTGGATCTTTTCAAATACTATATGGGTTTGTGCTAAGTGAACCATGGGTTGAATAATTGACTATGACTTGTGATGGCAGGAGACCCCCTCCCCAAAAGACCCCTTAGCTAAAATTACACCTGTGGTACTTCATAGCTTATGCTTGAAATTATAGTGAGCAAAACCTTCAATCTTTAGGCAGTTAGGAATAAGACATAAAATTCAAATAAATACTTTTTAAAGAGCTAACACTTTTCCTAGATATTAACAAAAGCAGATCGATCTATTGGATGGTAGAAGTCAAATCAACACACCCATAGGCATTTATTAAGCTCCTACTATGTGCCAGAAACAGTGCTAAGCAACGAGGATACAAAGGCAAAACAAATGAAACAAAACAGTGCCAGTTCTGAAGGAGCTCACAGTCTAAAGGGAGACAAGGTACAAGCAGCTATGTACAAACAAACAACGCACAGGATAAATTAGACATAATCAGAGGTAAAACAATAAGATAAAGGAGCACTAGAAAACATTCCTTGTAAAGAGTAGGAAGGGAGAAAAGAGACATTGGGAACTTGAGGGAGGAGGGATAGAAGAAATGAATTGCCACTGATGATTAAGAAAGAAAGGTTAAGAAAGAGCAGAGAAGAACCCTAAGCCTTACTTTCCCTAATCAGGTTTTATCTAGAGTTGACCCTGTATATGATATCTGAAGTATGCTGTAGATTTAAAAAAAATTAAATTTTAGGATAGAAGAGGCAACCATTCTTTAATGGCTCAATCTCCTGAACAAGGACTATGGTCAAAGTATGTCCCTTATTTAAAAAGAAAGAAGATCCTGATGAGTAATTTTCTTTCTTGCTTGCTTTTTTCTCATTGTGAAAACTTGATGTCATGGAAAAGCTTAGTTGAGATAGGAAAGAGTAAGTACCCTGTGGGTAATAAAGTAGGGCAAAAAAAGGAAAAAAAAAGAGTGTGGAAGCTATTCTCAAAGTTGGTAAACTTAACTTCCTTTTTAAAAAAGTAAATATTGCTTCTTTAATGGGAATGGAAGAAAGTAGCATTTGCTAAAATTCAAATGAAATTTGCCCACTTTTGAAGCAGAAAATTGGCAGCCTTATAAACCATATCTCAGAGGGCTTTCCTGAATTAAATAACAGTAGCTACAAGAAAACATTTTGTATTAACTACACAAAAGAAATATATGCAGAAGCTATAAGGTGCATAAATTTAAGTATTCAACTTTAAATTCAATAATCAAGGGAGATACAAATTAAAAGCTTTTTTTTCTGCCAAAACAACTATAGCTGAGTGAACTAGATTCTATTTTGCCTCACGAGATTTCAGTACAATTGTTGGCTTATTTCTTTTTTAACTTTTATTAGTTTTTAGGAGAATTGTGTAACTGATTCATTCTCATCGCAATTTTTGGAACTAGGTAAGACCAATGCAAACTCAAACAGGAGGTTATATGATCTCTAAATTAAGCAACACCAGGATTATAGTCTGCTCTCTCACTGAGCTAACCAATCAAAATTTGATGCATCTTTTATTAGTCTAATACGACTATGCTACCTGTTCTGTTCTAATCGCAGAATCGTTATAATTTAGGATAATGAAAAAGTCAGAACACAGCTTGATTTTCAGATCCTGGACCCATTTTTTGCCACATCATAAGTCAAAGATCAGACTATTGGCTTGTCACAAAAGGCTTTTATATAGAAGTCATAAAGATCCTTATGTGAGTAACTATAATGACTAGACCCTCTCAAAGTAGGCATGGAATTTTAGGTGTTTGATTCCTCATATTCAAATTCATTATATGATCTAGTATAATAGGGCTTGAAAAATAGAAAGATATTCAAATTTTTGAAGACCATCTACTTTAACTTTCAAATTATTCAGGGTTCCACAAGTGTATTGGGTTTAAAAAAATACTTCAGATAGTCCTTCCATCACAGTTGTTTTCAATTCAAGAGCTTGTTTTTTAATGCTAGATAACTGAGATAAAGTTATGAGAATGTATGCTTTTTTTCTAAGTAAAATGTAGGTGACAGATATGCAAGTTTCAATATATATCTGTAAAGAATAAAAAGGATGAAATATAATTTCTCCTTGGCTAGCTTCCTGAAAGAGAGCCCCAAAGCACAAGTACTTGGAGACACAATGATGTCTTCATTCAATCACTATGTTTTGCCCATAAAGATATTTCAAGGACAATTACTTTGTTTTACTGCCAGAGGCCAAGGATACCTGAGGATGGAAAGTTTCTATTAATCCTACTCAAATTGCTTTAATCCATATAGAAGAGGGGAATAGCTAGCTGAAGAAAGAATTGAAGAAATACTATCACTCTTCTTAGCTAGCTGTAAGCAGTTTATTAATTGGCTGTCATCCTGAAAACTTCTGGAGAAGCAAAATTTCATCTCTCTGCTACATTGGATGGACCTGAGGGAATGAAGTTATACTTTTGTGAGTGTGTGGGACTGCTTAGGGTATGGAAGTGGGCATTTTACCTTTGATTTCATTGGTATAGGCAACTCCTAGTGAAGAAATTCTATCAGTAGAACAGTCAATAAGGAAATAAAGCTATCACTTTTTGGAGTGATATGATGGTATACTTAAAGAATCTTAAAGAATAAACTAAAAAACTACATAAATAATTAACAACTTCAGCAAAGTTGTAAGATTTAAAATAAACCCACGTAAATCATCAGCATTTCTATATATTACTAACAAAGCCCAACAGCAAGATATAGAAAGAGAAATTCCATTTGAAGTAATTGTAGATAATATAAAAGATTTGGGAGTCTAACTGTCAAGACAAACCCAGGAACAACATGAACACAATTGCAAAATACTTTTCACATAAATAAAATAAGATCTAAACAATTGGAAAAATATCAGTTGCTCATGAGTAGGCCAAGCTAATATAATGAAAACGACAATTCCACCTGAACTAATTTACTTATTCAGTGCCATACTAATCAAACTACTGAACATTATTTTGTAGAGCTAGGAAAAATAATAACAAAATTCATCTGAAAGGACAAAAGGTCAAGACTATCAAGGGAGTTAATGAAAAGAAATGCAAGGGAAGGTGGCCTAGCTGTACCAGATCAAAAACTGTATTATAAAACAGCAATCATCAAAATTATTTAGTACTGGTATATCACCAACTAAATATTCACAGAACCCAACAGCAACTGTCAATATGCTGGCATAGTTCCGAATTGCAAAATATAAAAAAAAAACTCTCCATGTGGAAGACAGAATCAAAACATTTATTCAAACACCAGAAAGCCAAATCCCAACACCAGAAAATGGAATTCATCACAGCAACAAAGAGAGCCATACACAATCACAATGCAAGGGGCACCACCATTCCCAAGCCCTCCCCCTGCTAAGGCCTTCCCAGAAACAGAAGAACACAGCTAGCCTGCTTGCCTACTTCCTCTTTCTCTCTCAGCTCTAACTGCTCTGACCAACTTCCCCCATTCTGCTCCACCCTTCCTGCTCCACCCTTCCTGTTCCACTCATTCAGTAAGCTCCTCCCCCCATAAGCTTCATGTGACTTAGGCTTCCATGTGATTTAAGCAGGTCACATGAGTTTATTGATGGATGGGAAGATCTTCAAATTTACATTACAGTTACTAAGAATAGCTAAGAAATAGAGTGGTGGATGAGTGGAATAGGTCAGGTACAGGAGACACAGCAATAGTCAATGACTATAGTAATCTACTCTGATAAACCCAAAGACTCCAGCTTCTGGGATAAGAACTCACTATTTGACAAAACCTGCTGGGAAAACTGGAAAATAATATGGTATAAACTGGACATACATCAGCGTCTTAGACCTGTACCAAGATAAGGTCGATATGGGTACATGATTTAGCCCTAAAGGGTGATACCATAAGCAAATTAAGAGAGCAAGGAATAGTTTACCTCACATATCTATGGAAAAGGGAAGAATTTATGACCAAATAGGAGATAGAGAACATAATGAAATGTAAAATATATAATTTTGATTGCTTTAAATTAAAAATATTTTGCACAAAGCTAAGATTAGAAGGGAAAAGCTGAGAAACAATTTTTACAACCAGTGTCTCTGATAAAGGCCTCATTTCTAAAATATATAGAGAACTGCATCAAATTTGTAAGAATACAAGTCATTTTGCATTTGATAAATGGTCAAAGAATATGAATAGGCAGTTTTCAGATGAAGAAATTAAAGCTCTCTGTAGTCACATAAAATGTTCTAAATCACTATTGATTAGAGAAATGCAAATTAAAACAACTCTGAGGTACCACATCACATCCATCAGATCTGCTAATATGACAAAAAAAGAAAATGATAAATATTGGAGAAAACATAGGGAAATTAGAACACATGCATTATTGATGGAGTTGTGAAGTGATCCAGGCATTCTGGAGAGCAATTTGGAACTTTGCTCAAAGGGCAACCAAACTGTGCATTCCCTTTGATCAAGCAACACCACTACTAGATCTGTATTCCAAAGCAATCACAAAAAGGGGAAAGGATCCACATATACAAAATATTTATAGCAGCTCTTTTTCTGGTGGCAAAGAATTAGAAATGGAGGAGATGCCCATCAATGGAGGAAAGGCTGAACAGGTTGTGGTATATGAATATAGTAGAATACTGTTATTCTATAAGAAACGATGAGCAGGAAGATTTCAGAAAAACCTGGAAAGACTTACACGAACTGTGATGCTGAGTGAAGTGAGCAAAACCAGGAGAACATTATACACAATAATAGCAACACTGTGCAATGACAACTCTGAAAGACTTAGCTCTTCTCAGCAAAACAATGATCTAAGACAATTCCAAAAGACTCATGAAAGAAAATGCTACCCATGTCCAGAGAAAGAAATGTGGAGTCTTATTGCAGACTGAAGCATACTATTTTCTCTTTTTTTTTTCCTTCTCATGGTTTTCCCCTTTTGTTCTGATTCTTCTTTCACAACAAGACTAATGTAGAAATGTTTAATAGGATTCTACATGTATAGCCTTTATCAGATTGCATGCTGTCTTGCCGAGGGGAGGGAGAGAGAAAAAAAATTTGAAACTCAAAAATCTTATAAAAGTAAATTCGAAAACAAAAAAAATATTTTTTTTTGCCAAAAAACAAGCATTCGGTAAGCACTCCCTTAAGTTTAGAAGTTGGTGTTCAGCCATAAGTAGAGCAAGACTCTCTAACCATAGTACATTTCTAATTCAAGCAACATGGTAGCATGGTTACTCCTTGGTATAAATCCATGAAGTATGGGGGACAAGCACCTTCAAATGCAAAGAGAATAATACTTCTGGTTGGAGAGTATTGCTTTGTCAGCAATTGGGAAGATTTCCAGGGTGGAATTTTTTGCCAAGCTTAGTACAAGGTATAGTGGATAAAGCATTAGACTTGGAGTAAGGATGACATGACCTTGAATCCTGCCCCAGATGCTTACTGTTGTATGATCCTAGGCAAGTCATTTAACCTTATTTATTATCAACTATAGTTTAAAGATAATAATACCAGCAACCCCCAGGATTGTTGTGAGGATTAAACTCAGCAATGTGTGTAAAGTGATTTACAAAATGTAAAGCACCATATAAATTTTAGCTATTATTAGTATTGCTATTATTGTATGACTTTTAGTCTGTGGGACAGAGTTAAACAATGAAAAGTAGAGAATTCCTGCCAGTGGAGGTAGAGAAATTCTGCCAATTAAAATTATTCTTAAAGTCTTTATTCCAAGAGATTGCCTTTTAAAAAATAAATTGTTTTATAAGATTTATTTTTAAATTAAGCACTTTCTTGCAATTAAAAAAAAAGAAATTCTATCAATACAAACTAAGACATGGTAGGATTAGAAAACAAAAGTAAACTTACTTTATATGTTGTTAGCACTTGTATCATATATTTTTAAACCAAAGAAGCAAAATGGGAAAAAGCTGATAGTCTTAAAACAGAAGACAGATAAACAAGAGTAGGGAAGTAGATTCACAAAATCCTAGATGAGAAAACTGAGGCCCAAATAAGCCACATGATGTGATTAAAACTAAAAACTTTGTCTTGTCCGTGAGTCTCCTTCGAGTTCTTGCTAACATACCCAGGTTTTGAGCATGTTCAGTTTGCCTAACATGGAGCCCACTGCAGCCTCCACCACCTTGGTGAGGCTATCCTCTTTTGACTGGCTGACTGACTCTCTAAAACTGGTGAGACTGAGCTAGTTCCTTTCTCACTCTCCACCATATTTTTTTTACTATATTCCTGCAAACTTTGCCCTGCCCCTCACACAGAGCAGAGCATTCATCTTCGTTAATGAGGAGAGAGTACCATACTAATTGGCTTTTTGACTGGGATCACACCAAAAACACAAACAAAATAACTTCAGGGGTATGAGGAATGTGTTAATATGCATGGAGGGCAGGAGCAGACAAATAGGAAAGCCTTAGTTTTAACTTAGAACTTCCAGATGTTTTCAACTAGCATCCTTCTCCCAATTTGATTTCAAGGTAAAGATAATAGTATACATATGTGTTGTATTTCGGTTGTGTCAAACTCTTTATAATCCCTTTTTGGATTTTCTTGGCAAAGATACTAAAATAGTTTGCCATTTTCTTCTCCAGCTCATTTTAGAGATGAGGTAACTGAAGCAAACAGAATTAAGTGACCTGCCCACGGTCACACAGCTAGTAAGGGTCTGAAGTCAGATTTGAACTAAGCAAGACTCATCTTCCTGACTCCAGACACGGTAATCTATCCAATATGCCATCTAGCTGCCTCCAATATACATACATATGCGTACACATGTACACATATGTCACATACTATATATATATATATATATAAATATGTATGTATGTATATATGCATATATATACATATAAGTTTTATTTGTACAACTTGAAGCACAAGAAGAAAGTCATTGAGACAAAATAGTATTTACCTGAATAATTGAAATGGCTTGTTTTGAGCTGTTTTATTTACTCTTTGGATAAACATTTATTATTCAGGTAGTTTGCTTGGATGCATTACATATTTATATAACATTTTAAATGCATATGGTTCTACAAACCCAATCTAATGCACCTTGTTTGCTGACAATAATTACCAGGAGCTTAGTCATGTCATAAAAAATCCTATGTAACTTCTAAGAAAAATCTATTCCATTTTCTTTTACTACTTATGTAATCACTTTGGGATTTGCAGATTGTCATGACCAAGCAATCGGAAAGAACAAGGATTTTCTCTGCTTACATACTGATAGTTATGCACAAAAATTTATAGCTAAATTATAGATATTTGTTGTGAGAAAAAATGTTAAATCTCAACATTTTAGATTGATTTATAAAATTCTTCTGCATGGCAGAGCATATAGCGGATCAGCTTTGGATCTGAATGCCTGAGTTTAAGTCCTACTTCTGGCACCCTGAATATGTGACAATGAACCACACATTCTGTCTTTCATTGCCCCCAAGTAACTCTCTAATGTAAGTTGCAATAAGTTTCCAAGCTGCATCAGTAAAGTAAGTTTCCATAATGGGAAGTTGACCATGTAGATGAAATTTCCAGTTCAAAAAAAAAAGAAAGAAAAAGAAAAAAAGAAAATTCAAGGCAAAGAGAGAGAAAGAGTGACAGTGAGAGGAATGGAAGAAGAGAGGAGAGACAATAGGGGAAAAGAGAGGAGAGAAAGATTGAGGAAGGAAAGGGGGAGAAAAGGAAAGAAAAGAAGCTCCTTCCAGTCAGGGGCTGTTTCAATTTTTGTTTTTGTTTCCCAATGTCTTTCATAGTGCCTGAAACATAGTAGGCCCATAAAAGATGTGTTAAATTGAACTGAATGCTCAATAACTCTGTGTGAGCAGTCTTTTTTCTTATTTTATTTTTATTAACTAATTTATTTTTAGTTTTCAACATTCAGTTCCACAAGATGTTGAATTCCAAATTTTCAGCCCATCTCTCCCCTCCCCCCTCCCCAAGATAGCATTCATTCTGATTACCCTTTTCCCCAACTGGCTCTCTCTTCTATCACCCTGCCCCTCCCCCCCTTCTCTTATCCCCTTCCCTTCTATTTTCCTGTAGGGCGAGACAGACTTCTATACCCCATTGCCTATGTCTTATTTCTCAGTTGCATGTAAAAACAATTTTAACATTCACTTTAAAACTTTGAGTTCCAAATTCTCTCCCTTCCTCCCTCCCCACCCACCCATATTGGGAAGGCAAGCAATTCAACATAGGTTATACTTGTGTAGTCATGCAAAATATTTCCATAATAGTCATGTCATAAAAGACTAACTAAATTTCCCTCCATCCTATCCTGCCCCCTATTTATTCAGTTCTCTCCTTTGACCCTGTCCCTCACCAAAAGTGTTTGCTTTTGATTTACTCATTTACTCCTCTTTTCTTTCCCCTACCCAGGATCCAATAACAAGTTCACGTACTTTCTTTCTTTCCTATTATTATCTCCTTCATGATTTATCTATTGATGGTAGACTTGATTTTAGTTATTATTAATTACTCCCTGAATTTCCCTTAACTCTTAGTTTACTTTTCCTCTCTCATACACCAACTGATTCCCTGTAGAGATTAACATATTTCTACTACAAACCATGTATGTGTTTAGTCTGCTCCTCATACCATTTCCTCCATGTTTGTATATCCTTTTTCTTACATATTCCAGTTATTTGAAATAACATGTCCCACTTAAATCTGCCTTCTTTCTTCTCTAGTATACTCCATTGAAAAAATAAAATATTGATTTTGTAATTTATATTTGGTTCCATTCTGTAATTGATTGTATTCTGTAACTGCCTGAGGCATTTTTTGTCTCTGAATTAAGTTCTTAAGCCCAGAAGTTCAGTTTTCCTTTTCAGAGTTAGTTTAAAATTCAGTTTCCCTATAAATCACCTTAATTTAAAGAAATATGTTATCTCTATATAGATTTGCATACCCATGTAAAATTAAGGGAAATCTGTTATCTTACCAACAAGCCTTACAGAATGCTGGTGCCAAGAATGCCAAGAAGTCTGTTATCTCTGTTCAGCTAATAAGCATATGGATTCTTTAAATGAATATTTTTTGACAGCAGGATGGAAGGAAGGGTTGTTGCTAGACTCAGATGTCCAGGCAATCATATTGTTTTCCATCATCTATGATACTCCAGACTTCCCAACCAATCATACTGTTTTCCATTTGTGATGCTTCCTATTCATTGTTCTCTTGTACTTCTCAAAACTATATGAAGGCTTAGTAAGCCCTACCTTGTGGTTTTCTGGCTGAGTAGTCAAGAGACCCTGTTTATTGGTTATTGCTAGCCTTATCAGAAATTAAGCACACTCAGAACTTTGTACCTCAGTTTAATCTTAATTTTTAAACATGACACTATTTTCTTAATTTTTTCCTCTTATGACAAAAAAATAACAAAACTGAACCAAGGCCTTCTGTATTGTTTTCTCATCTTATTTTTGAAGACATTGGGGTTCTGAGGAGATAGTTGTTTCCTTTCCCTCTACTGAAATATTCTTTAAAATAATATCTTTTTTTCTTTTTTAACTAAACTTTTATTTTTTGTTTTTGTTTTTTTAGTTTATTTATTTTCAGTTTTCAACATTCACTTCCACAAAATTTTGAATTCCAAATTTTCTCCCCATCTCTCCCCTGCCCCTATTCCAGGACAGCTTGTAATCCAATTGCCCCTTCTTCCAATCTGCCCTCTTTTCTGTCCCCCCTTCCCCCTTCTCTTATCCCCTTCCCTTCTATTTTCCTGTAGGACAAGATAGATTTCTATACCCCACTGCCTGTATATCTTATTTCCCAGTTGCATGTAAAAACAATTTTTAACATTCATTTTTAAAGCTTTGAATTCCACATTTTTCCCTTCCTCCCTCCCCACACACCCTCACTGAGAAGGTAAGCAATTTGATATGGGTTATACATTTGTAGTCATGCAAAACTTCCATAACAATCATGTTGTGAAAGACTAACTATATTTCCCTCTATCCTGTCCTGCCTCCATTTATTCTGTTCTCTCCTTTGACCTGTCCCTCTGCAAAAGTCTTTGCTTCTGATTACCCCTTCCCCTTATCTGCCCTCCCTTCTATTATCCCCCTCTCTTATCCCCTTTCCCCCTGCTTTCCTACAGGGTAAGATAGATTTCCATATCCAATTGAGTGTGTATGCTATTCCTTCCTTAAGCCAAATCCAGTGAGAGTAGGGCTCATTTATTCCCTCTCACCTCCCCCTCTTCCTCTCCATCGTAGAATCTCTTTCTCACCTCTTTCATGTGAGATGATTTACTATATTCTACCTCTCCCTTTCTCTTTCTCCCAGTACATTCCTCTCAACACTTAATTTCATTTTTTAGGTATCATCTCTTCATATTCAGCTAACCCTGTGCCCTCTATCTACACACACACACACACACACACACACACACACACACACACACACACACAGGTTTTTATATATACATACACATACATACGTACATATACGCATACACGCATATGTACATATATACATATATATGCACACACATGCACACACACACACACTCTACCCTAATACTGAGAAAGGTCCTGTGAGTTACAAAATATCATCTTTCTATGTAGGAATGTGAACAATTCAACTTCAATAAGTACCTTATAGCTTCTCTTTCCTGTTTACCTTTTCATGTTTCCCTTGATTCTTGTATTTGAAAGTCAAATTTTCTATTCAGCTTTGGTCTTTTCAAGAAGAATGGTTAGAAGTTCTCTATTTCAATGAAATTCCATTTTCCCCCTGAACTATTATACTCCATTTTGCTGGGTAAGTGATTCTTGGTTTTAATTCTGGTTCCTTTGACCTCTGGAATATCATATTCTAAGCCCTCCAATCCCTTAGTGTAGAAGCTGCTAGATCTTGTGTTATCCTGATATGTTTCCAAAATACTTGAATTGTTTCTTTCTGGCTGCTTGCAGTATTTTCTCCTTGACCTGGGAACTCTGGAATTGGGCTACAATATTCCTAGGAGTTTTTCTTTTGGGATCTCTTTCAAAAGGTGATTGGTGGATTCTTTAAATTTCTATTTTACCCTCTGAATCTAGAATATCAGGGCATTTTTTCATCAATAATTTCTTGAAAGATGTTATATAGGCCCTTTTTTTGGTCGTGGCTTTCAGGCAGTCCAACAATTTTTAAAGTATCTTTCCTGGATCTATTTTCTAGGTCAGTTGTTTTTCCAATTAAATATTTCACAACATCTATTTTTTTCATTCTTTTGGTTTTGTTTTATATTTTCTTGATTTCTCATAAAGTCATTAGCTTTCATTTGCTCTATCACATTTTTAAGGAATTATTTTTTTAAGTGAGCTTTTGGACCTCCTTTTGCCAATTCTGCTCTTTAAGGCATTCTTCCCCTTATTGGCTTTTTGGACCTCTTTTGCCATTTGGGTTATTTTTAAAGGTGTTATTTTATTCATAATTCTTTTGGATCTCCTTTAACAAGCTGTTGACTTGTTTTTCATGATTTTCTTGCATTTCTCTCATTACTCTTCCCAATTTTTCCTCTACTTCTCTTACTTGATTTTCAAAATCCTTGTTGAGCTTTTCCATGGCCTGAGACTCTTCCTTATTTTTCTTGCAGGCTTTTGATGTAGGAGCTTTGACTTTGTTCTCTTCCTCTGATTATATGCTTTGATCTTCCTCGTCAGCAAGGACATAAGAAAATACATTTTTACCTAGAAAGTAACATCCTATAGTCTTATCCCCCCACCCCCCACCATTTGCTAATTTTTCCCAGCCAATTACTTGACTTTTGAGCTCTTTGTTGAGTGGAGGGTATATTGCCCCAAGCTTTAGGGGTTTTGTGCAGCTTTAATCAGAGATATTTCTAGGGACCCATAAATTTTCAGTTCTTCCAATGTGGTATGATCAAAGGAGAGGTGTTTACTCCTCCCCTGGCCTGTGCTCTGGTCTGTGAGCAACCACAAGCACTCTTTTCTGCCCTGGAGCTGAGGAGGACTTTCCCTCTATAGCCACCACAAGCTCCGCCATGCCAGCACTCCTCCTTACTTCAGGACTGCCACTCAGGACTGTGACCCAGATCAGCTACTTAATTCCCCCACTGTCTGTAGGCCTAAAGTTCCAGAAGCAATTGCTGCTGGGGCAATGGCTACCTCTGCCCTGGGGCTGGGGATGGGACTGGACCACCTTGAATGGGAAGGATAATTGTGATGACTTCACAGGGTAAAAATACAGGGGTTACACTCTTCTCTTATTTTTGAACTAGGGAATGTCTGAGGGAGTAGGAGAGGCTTAGAATTTAACCTTGTAGTGACAAAGCTAACTTCTAGAAAGTCGGCCTGAAGTGGTAGGAGCCCTTCTCTTCCCCCTCTCTTGCGACCAAATAAGGGAAGGGTCACTGTGACCTGCATTGAATAAGGCTGAAGGAATTGTTCCCCTGCCCTCTCCTAATTTCTTCTCCTAGGCTTTCTGATGCTGCCCTCCAGTTGAGTTCTAGTTTTTCGCACCTAGATTGTAAGCCAGCCTCCCAGCCAAAGGTGAGAAAGGATAGAGGTGGGCAGTAATCTTTTCATTAAGAGTACAAATTAGGGCAACCTTCCCTTTTACCCCGCCTCCCCCACTAGGTTTCCCTAGTGGAGGCGATGTCCAAATCTTGCAAGGTTTGTAAAATAAATTCACTTTGTTTCTCCTAAAGATGTCTCTCCTATTATTTGAAAATTCTGTCCCATACAACCTTCTTCTCTCACCCAGGTGAGAAACCTTTCCCACTGACCTTCAAAGCTATCTTTGGTATTTGTTGGTTGAGAAGTCTGCAGCTGCCAGTGTTTCAGCACCTCGAGGCCTGCTCCAGCCCCATCTGTGCTGGGGCATCCCATGCTGGGCTGCACTCTTCTCTGAGCCTGGTGCAATAGATACTTCATATCAAGCTTCAAGATTTTCTTGGGCTGGAAATCTGTTTCACTCTGTCATTTTGTGGTTTCTGCTGCTCTAGAATTTGTTCAGAGTCATTTTTACAGTTATTTTTAGGGGTTGGAGGGAGAACTCAAGCAGGTCCCTGCTTCTACTCTGCTATCTTGTCTCTGCTCTCTGTGAGCAATCTAGAATAGACAGATTAATACCCCCCAAAATCTGTAAATCCAGAAAAAAATCTCACTATTTTGAAATAAAGTCATTTTGTTTTTCTTTTGATTGTGCCTTCACGGCACTGAACTTTTGATGTAGTTTTGCTCTCGACATAATATCTTATCACTAAAAGGTTGTTCTCATCTCTTGAGACTATTTGTTCCATGATTCCTCATACTTATGTATGTGCTTTTCCTTGAGGATAAGTCACTTTTAAAAAAGTGACCTTGGCACTTCCTGTCTTGTGCTAGAAATAGAGCAGAACTTTCCATAGAAGACTACGATTATCACTTAATACATTTCAGTACCTCTGCAGTAGCCAAATTCTGAACTCTGTGGCAGTTTTAAGGAAAACTGGATGTATTTCCTTGATCTATACCTAATGGTCTGAGATACTAAAGAAATTATTCAATCTCTCTATGGATCTGTCACTTCATCTCTTCAATGAGGACTGTGACTGCTGTTCCCTGCCAACCTTACAGTGATATTCTGAGTGTGAGAAGAATACAACTGACCTAAAACAAGAACATCATTCTGTGAGTTGATGCTAGGTAAATTTTATGATGTTGTGTTGTATCAGGAGACATACAAAGGAGATAAGATCACAGGAGATTCATCTGAAAATTCCACCATACTAACCCAGGAGAAAAAAGCTTTCCCTTCCCACTCAACTATCAACCTCCTTCCCCACCACCAAAAATACGCCTCAAGATTGAATCCAGAGAAAGTCAGAAAAGCAACTTTAAAAGAATACAATGAATCTTCTCGGGAGTCATTTCACATTAAGCAGAAATCTTAAAAAAAAGTAATCTGTGTCCTGGGAGCAGATCATGCTGATTCTACTGCTCCCAGGGCATACATTTAAATGAAGATCATAAAAATCCCATTTTAAATGGACACCCCATAAGAATTGATATACATTTCATCTCTTTCAGACTATTTTTAAATGCTTATTGGAGATTGTTTAGATGTTTGTCTTATGGTCTTATGGGGGCAGGGAAGAGAGGCATAGAGAAGTCTGAATCCTGATCCCCTTACTTTTTAGTTCAAGAACATTTCAACCTAATATTTGCTTTCTGGACAAATGGTGAAAGGGGATCTATATCCTTTCACATATGTGAGTTATGGCTTATGAAAATAAGGTACTTATTTTAGGATTGCTCTTTTTTCTTTTCATAAGGATTTGTAAAAATAAATGTTTATATCAGACAAGACTCAGAACTGAATCAAAACATGATAATTGTAATGAGATGGCTGGGTTCTGAAGAGAGTTGAGAACATGCACACCTCTATCTTGTTTGCAGAGTTCAGTAACTATGAGAGTGGAATATTGCATAAGCTTTCAGACACTGTTCATGCATTGCTTAGTTCTACTGAATGGCTTTATTTCTCTTTCCTCATTCTTTGTTACAAGGGATGGCTCACTGGATAGGAGGAGAGAGATATATTCAGAAATGAAAATGAGATTAAAACCAAGTAAATCCATAAAAAGAACATTAAAAAAATCTCAGAGAAGCACTTGCTTCTTAGAAGAGCCTAAGTATTGTATGCTGATTGAATATCTAAATGTCTCAAATAGATCTTGTAAACCTAAAGAGCAAGACAACTGGGTCATTGTAGTCTTAAAATCAGAATTAGAATTAATAATTTCATTATCAAAGCTAAGTACTATAAAAGAACTGTGGCTGGAGTAAGTATATTCTAAAGACTGTTTCAGGTTTAGGTAACTGACTTTTATTACCATCTCAAGGGCCAAATCTAAATAAAACTCTTCCAGTCTTCACACCACATTAGGCTAAAATGGAACAGAATGGAATGAAGTTTTTAGTGCCTAGGAATAATGTAGTATAGCAGTTTGATTTAACAATCACTCACTACCATTGCAAAAACTTTTTAGGTTTACAAAGTGGTTAAAGAATGTTATTTTTTTCTTATTTTATTACTTTTAAATTTCATGAATTAGAGGTGGAAAATTTGGGATAATGGAGGAATAATGGCCTACAAAAGAAATATCAATGGACATACAGAATATATCCAAAGTGCCCTTGCTTTAGAAGCCTTTATCTATTAAGTTGATACTGACATGCATATACTACGACAGGTTCAAAGAAGTAATAAAATAGTCTATCTTTAAAGAACTTATATGTTGCTTGACCCTAGAACTTGAGCCTATTGAAAGTTTGCCACATTGGAGCATTCCTGAATCTATTTTTATCTACTGGTTCTTTTCCCATCTCTTATAAACATACTCAAGTCTACCTCGTTAATAAGCAAGACAAAACAAACAAAATTCTCTATTTGACCCCAACACTTCTCAAATTACCATTTTATATTTCTCCTAATTTTTACAACCTCCTAAAAAGCAATCTACACTCACAGCCTTCATTATCTCACCACCAATTTATTTCTCTTAAATTTTTTATTAATTTTTTATCGTTCTATTTCTCAATTACCCTGCCTCCTACCCTCACCAAAAGAATAACTTTCCTTTGCAATAAAGTAGTTTTGAGCAAAGCAAACCAACACATCAGCCACATATGACCAGAGAGGGGTCCTATGCCTGAAATCTTCCATCTGTGGAAAGGAAGTTATGTTTCATCATCAGAACTGAGTCCTAGATTGGTAATTGCATTGATCAGTGTTTTGATGTCCTTTAGTATTATTTACCTTTACATTATTGTGTTCATTATATATATACATATATATATATTGTTAAACCTTATTGAATTTTTTTTCTTGTTTTTCTTTCCTATTACCTTTTTGTGTTTCTTTTGATTCTTACATTTGAAGATCAAATTTTCTGTTCAGCACTGGTCTTTCCATTAGGTAAGTCTGAAAGTCCCCTATTTCATTGAATGTCTGTCTTTACCCCTGAAAGATTATATTCTGTATTGTTAGGTAGTTGATTCTTGGTTGTAATCCACGTTACTTTGCCTTCTGGAATATTATATCCCAAGCCCTCTGATCCTTTATGTAATAGCTGCTAAATCTTGTGTAATCCTGACTGTGGCTCTGTTGGTAAGCAAAATGGGCTCTTAGCACTTAAACCCTTATTAGGTGTAGAACCTATGTGGGTGTGGATTGGTGACTAGGGCGGGGCCCAAGGTGGGGCTGGCTAAGGGGAGGTGCTAACTCCAGAGCCATGCCCATCTTGAGTCTTATTAGGTGCTAAGCCCCAGGCCCAAACCCCTATTAGGTGCTAAGCCTGTGTGGGTGTGAAGCTCCCAGGGTACCAAGGGGTGGTGCTAACTCAAGAGCCAATCATAGCAGCCTAAGTTCTGGTTATTCAGATGACATTTGATGACATCTGAAGCCCTATAAGAAGAAAGGACAGGGCCATTTGTGCAGGGCTCTCACTCATGGTGGTGCTGAGGTGGAGGCTCCGGGCAGCTGTAGCCAGGAGCCCTCCAGCTTGTAACCCAGATGCTGAGACTTTGTTAAACTCTGGTAACTATGTATTGGGATTTGAATCAGACAAGGTCTGTCTGTTGATGTTTGTACTTTGTTTGTAATTTGCTCTGAAGTTCAGTGTGCTGGTCTTTTCCCCTGAACTAAGTGAATGATATTTGTTTGCTGATTTAAAGTAAACTTGTCAAACCCTTAACCTTGCTTTCCTTAGTTAAGCAGATCAAAAGAACCTGTGCTTTTGCAGTGTGCTGGTAGCATTCTTGTGTTGGGCTTTCACCCCCGCAACAACTGTTAGTTGGATTGTTGAAACAGGCTCCTTGATTTTTGAATTGAAAGTTTCTTTCTGGCTGTGTGCAGTATTTTCTCCCTGACCTGATAGTTCTGGAATTTGGCTATAACATTCCTTGAGTTTTCATTTTAGGATCTCTTTCAGGAGGTGATCAGTGGTTTCTTTCAATGACTATTTTACCCCCTGATTCTAGAATATCAATGCAGTTTTCCTACATAACTTTTTGAATGATGTCCAGGCTCTTTTTTATGATCATGGCTTTCAGATATTCCAGAAAAATTCTTAAATGATCTCTGCTAGATCGTTTTCCATGTTAGTTGTTCTTATCCAGTAAGGTATTTTATATTTTCTTCTATTTTTTCATTCTTTTGATTTTGACTGATTCTTGTTGTCTCATAGAGTCATTAGCTTTTACTTTCTCAATTCTAATTTTTGAGGAATTATATTCTTCAGTGAGCTTTTGTATGGCCTTTTCCATTTGGCCAATTCTACTTTTAAAGGATGTGTTTTCTTCAGTGTCCTCTCCCCCCAATTTGGCCAATTCTATATTTAAGTAGTTTTCTTTAGGTAATTTTGGTACTTTCTTTTTCCAAGCTGTTGACTCTTTTTTCATAGTTCTTTTGTATAACTCTCATTTCTTTTCCCAAATTTTCTTCTACCTCTCTTGATTTTTAAAATTATTATTTAGCTCTTCTAAGAAGACTTTTTTGGCCTTGTGACCAGTTAACATTCTCTTCTGAGGTTTCTCATGTAGGCATTTTGACATTGTTATCCTCTTCTAAGTTTGTGCTTTGATCTTCCCTTATTGCCGTAGTAGCTTTCTATCATCAGGGCTACTTTTTGCTTTTTTGATCATTTTTTAAAAGTTGAGTTCTGCTCCTAGGGCACAGGGATCATTGTCCCAAATTTCTTGCAGTTGGAGCCAGGGGCCTGGACACTGGCTTTCTGCACTTTCTTTCTGGGGCTGGCAGCTTACCCACTGCACTAGGAGGGCCCTGCCTAGTTGTACCTGTTGCACCTTAAGTTCTGAGGCTGGCAGTTTGACTGCTGTCCTGGGGTTGGAAGCCTCACAGATAGCCTGCTGTACCACTTGCCTGCTGAGTCAGGACTGCAGGGTCTTGGATATTGATTTATATTGTACATAAGTGCCTCTGTCTGGCATTCCTGAAGGTGGCCTGCACTGAGTTGAGCTCCCCTTTTATCCAAATGAGACAGACCTTTCCTGACATCCTTCTAAACTATCTTAGTCTAGAAAATTTTTTCACTCTTTTTGTGGATTCTGTCACTCCAGAATTCTTTTTAGAGGCCTGATTTAACATTGTTTCCAAGGGAAAGTTGGGAGACCTCATGCAACCTCCTGACTTCTCTCTGCCATCTTCAGGATAGAAAAAGTTCAAAGGTGAAGATACAAGTTTGGAAAAGACAAGTAATTGTAGAAAAAGCTAGGATAGGTTCCCAACAACTAAAGTTTCTAAGCCAGGGGTGGGGAACCTGCAACCTTGAAGCCATGCCTTCTAGGTCCTCAAGTGCAGCCCTTTGACTGAATCCAAACTCCACAGAACAAATCCCCTTAATAAAAAGATTTGTTTTGAAAAACTTGGACTCAATTGCAAGGCTGCACCCAAGGATCTAGAAAGCTACTTGTAGCCTTGAGGCCACAGATTCTCCGACCCTGAAGCAGACAAGTCAACAAGTCTACAAGAATCAGCAGTATGTGCTCTCTTCCTGGGCATTACTTTCAGGTTGGTTTGCTAGATTATTCCATAATCAAAGATTAGAGCAAAACTATCAAACACCTCTAGGGTGTTTGTACATGTGTACATTCATATGCACAATATCAGGTCTGACATATTTGATAAGGCCCCAAGGTCAAAGAATCAGAGGCACAGTTATTGTAATCTGCCAGATTTTAGGAATTAGACCAAAACAACCAATCAGAAGTGTTCAGAAGTGGTCAGAAGTGGAACCAGCAGTGGTAAGAAGAAAAAATAAGACTAAAAGGCAGTATAAAAAAACCCAAAGAAGGTAGACAGAAAAAAAAAATTAGGAAAACATAGATGAACACCACATCAGGTTGAGAAGCTGTCCGGAGAAAGTTATAGTAAGTAGGGAAAACTTAAGTAGGAAAACAATTGTGTTTTGTCAATAACAGGGATGAGTTTTGGAAATGAAGGAAAAGTCTATTTTAGATGAGTCTATTCAGTCAAAATTTCCTAATCTTGAGTTTATATATGTTTCCTATGAATGCAGGATACCCATGCAGATATGTAAATGGCTTGAGGTTTTCTGGTACAGATTACAGAGAACACAGATCAATAGGGGAGTGAGAAGATGAAGAGAAAGGAACTTTCTGGAAAGTAGATTGAATATTCTCTAAAAGTAATTTCAATTTTAATCAAAATAGAACTTCTCATAGGTGACAAATTTTTTTAAACTGACCTAGCGCATTCTGTCAGGCTGGTTACAAAACTTCTCCATATTTTTACAAGATCTTATAAGTACCCTAAGCAAGCTAATTCTTTAAACTTTGAGATTTGAAAGGGTTAACCAAAACCTGCCACCCCAAATAATTTTTTTCATATATTTTTAGATACACACTATTCTGGAAAATAATATTTACTTTGCTCATTATTTATTATTAATCAAAAACTTCATTAAAATTGTAGAAGCCAGTATGTAGTATTTTAAAGTTCAAGATGAAGACAAGATGAGTTTGTCATTTAACCTTTGGTTGAAAGAATTTATGTATATTGCACTAAAAAATGAATTATAAATCTGAGACTTCAACACTCTAGAATATCATTTTGGCTCTGTGATATTAAGGACATTGAGACATCTTTCTTTTAAGAACTAGTTGATAAACTGACAACAGAACCTCTTCCCTCGTAACATTTATTGAACACAGTGCTCAGTTAAGTTAAAATTGTGAAGTAGTTCCTTTATAATATTCCAATATCCACATTTTCCCTTTCAGGTTTTCACTTTTACCCCCAATTAATAGCATTTTATTTTTCCCTTTTCATGTAGAAATATTTTTCAACATTCACTTTTAGGTTTTGCGTTACATTTTTTTTCTCCCTCTCTCCCTCCCCTCTACCTTCCCCAAAATGGCACGCAATCTGATATAGACTATGCATTTACAATCCTGTTAAAGATATTTCCATGTTGTGAAAGGAGAAGCAAAACAAAAGGCAAAAACCATGAGAAAGAAAAAAAGTGAAAATGGTATGTTTCAATCTGCATTCAGACTCCACAGTTCTTTCTCTGGATGTGGACAGCATTTTCCATCACGAGTTCTTTTGCAGTCTTTCACTTTTGCCAAAGATCCAGTGTCCTCTTTCTAAATTTTTGGCTGGCCAGAAAGCTTATCCTACTCCTTATTTTGTGGCTTCATAGGGACTAGAGCACTGCTCCATTTTTCCAAACATTAAGGGATACATAAACTTCATTACAAAAGATAGTCAAATGACGAATCTCATCATCTAGCATCCATCCAGTGCTGAGAAGAAAGCCCAAGTTATAACTATTTGCTATGCTCATTTCCTTCAGTTGTGACTTATATTCACTTATAGTGATGCAAAGAGTCCTACAAGCAAGTTCTACAAGCAAGTCAAAAAAGAAAAGACAAAGTGATTCTATACCATGCAATTCAAGGAAAAAAACTTTTAAGACAATTGATCATATAAAGTATGTCAAATGTTTTATGGAATCAACATTTTGTTTCCCATTCATAGATTTATCAGACTGTAAAATCTGATGTGAGCAGAGTTGAGAGCTACACATCAACAACTACAATGTTTTTTCTTTCTTAAGCGAAATTCAACAGAAGTCAAATTTAAAAGAATCTGTCAAAATTGAGTCTACAACGTTTAAATAATTCATAAATAATTGTGATATTTTTAAAAATCCAAATGTACTCAAGTTAGATATTTCATTTAAAACCTGGCACATCAGAACATTAAAAGCAACATTAATTTGAGGTCTAAGTTGTTACTTTTTACCAACTTGTGAGGTTAATTCTATAACTTTCATTATAGGTCATTATAGGGAGGTGAAGAGGTTAGTCTCATGGATGATGAGAAATTCAGACTCCTCCCTTACATTTTACAGATAAGTAAACCAGGGCCCAGAGGGAGTAAATTATAGTTTTCTTCTTTTTAGTTTTTTATTCAGTTGTGGATTTTTTATGAAGGGACATTGAGTCTGAACTCAGTTGGGGTGGGGGGGAAAGAACCCATGATTTAATTTATGTGATGAATTCCTATTGTAGAAATTTCCTCCACTGACAGATTTGATAATCCATTAATAATTTATAATTACCAGTCTTAGAAAACTGCCTGGATTACTAAGAGGTTAAATAATTTTTCTCTAGTGACACAGCTAATATGTATCAGATATAGGACTTAAACCAGTTTTTTTTTTTTCTGCTGTCTACCACACCATGTTGAATTTAATCACAAGAAGAAATGACACAGTTGGTCTTTTACATGAGGAAGTTGTTTACAATGGTTCCATTGGATGAATGCAGATTGAACCATACATATTCACTCCTTTGACCTCTGCCTAAGACCAAGCCTAGACATTTGTAAGACTTTAGCCCAGGGCTCTGGTGATAGAACAAAGAAATTTTCACTCACACAGGAACCAAATTCTTGACAGTTGGGTCCCATTAACACTGCTCCAACCAACTTGTCTGTTCAAGGACAGATACAGAAAACAATGATTCCCCAAGTATCGAAGATATTCCAAGAACAATTTTCTTACCCAATAAATGAAGGGAAATAATTCACTTATTCTGAATTATTTAACAGAGAGTCCCCTGAAAGTGGAAGACAATATTTTGTGACTTGACCTTTCTCCAGTTGCTAGGTATAGTTGGGCAGAAGGTAATTTCCTTTTTGTTTTTAAGTTGCATGGTATGATTTCTGGACTTCATTTTCTAATGTTACTCGTCATTTTTATATTTCCCTGTATGAGGAAATTTGATCACAGGATGTCTTTTTTTGTTGTTATGTGCTACACTTTTTTTACCTAGATACCAATTAGTTGATAATTATTAAGCATGTGGGTGAGAGGACACAGATATATATTTATAGCTGAAATGAAAAGTTGGCTAATTTTGATTAAATATTATAAAAATCTTTACAACAGTACTATTAAAACAATTAAGTAGTGGAACAAGCTGCCAAGGAAGGTTGCATAATCACTGTCACTAGAGGTGTTCAAGGCTGAAATAGCCACCTGTTGGGAAATGATGATTCAGAACTAATTACATCTTCCCCAATACCATTTCTGCCTATATACTAGACTACCCCCTACAGGTCACTAGCAATTTCAGTGATTCTATAAACCTCGATTTAAAGCCAGTTTACATAAGTAAACTGGGGCATCCTGGGTGCCAGCATGCTTACTGAAATACACTTTAAAAGCCTCAGAAGGCCAAGGACTGTCAGCCCTTTGTGTCAGAGAACTGCCAACTGAATAATACAGCTGGGTGATACAGCAAGAGGATATCATTACCTTGAAAAGCTACCATTACTATTTTTAGAATCTAATTCAATACCATTGTAAAGCCCATGTGCACACAGACTTCTCAGTGACATGGATGCTAAGACAGATTCTTATCCACATCAGTGTTTATGGAGAGTTTCTGGCAATATGACATATATCTTGAGGAGCAAAATTTATCCCCCCAAAAGTGCTTTAAGCAAGTTGTCAAAATGCAGATGTTGTTAAAATTCACATTATACTCTTTATTCTCCTCTGGTTGTTTTTAAATTTTCGTTTCTAAAGACTTATCAGCATATATTTGGGAGATTTTTTCACCTTTTTTCTAAAATCAGATCAATCCAATCTGCCAGTTTTGATAGATATTTGTTTGCCTGCAGTTATAAGAAGAAATTTCATAAGTTTGAGTCATGATACCAGCCAGTTGGATTGATTGACTCTGATTAGGAAAATTTTTGGCAGGATTTTCATTCTTGGCAATATAAGAGAGTTACTGTGTTGAAGAAGAAAATGGATTTCTGATCGGCATGAAACATACCTGAGCATATATATCTGTTGTTCCACCCAAGACTTGATTTACATCTAAATTAGTTAATATTTTAGACTCCTCCCCTCCAATTGTTGCACCAAACCTTTCATTTGATCCCCAGGCAGTAACTCTGCCATAGGACAGTTATTGATTTTCTTGATCTTTTGAAACCTTAGTGCTTCTCGGAAAGACCTTATCTTCATTTCTTTCTCCCTTAGACTCTCAGAATTTAATTTTATCATATGCAATTGGCTTGTTTCTGCCACTGGCTAAACTCTTAAGTCAGTTCATTCACTTCTAAGGTTCAGTAGTGTTATTTAAAATCACATATGCTATGTAAAGTGTAGTCTTATTCTATGTCTCATCATGCAAAACTGGAATGGGAAAGTGGCAAGCAATGAATTTTCCCTGAAGTTATCAGTTGGGTTTCAGAAATCCAAACAAAAGACCTTGAGGCCAACTACTTATATTAAAAAAAATAGTGCTGACACCATTTACATTCTTACTCAGTACTTAATGTCTTAATCTTTCAAGGCATCGCCTAGTTTACAAAACACACACACATGCTAAATTAGATATTCAATCTGCATATTTTAGGAAGAAATACTGAACTAAGCCTATTGAGATTTAAACCTAGTATTCCACTGTGCCAAAGCATAGAAAACCTGATGTTTTAAATCATTAATCCATCCCCTCTAGCTTACCAAGGGAATATATTTCCATATAGTTGTGTGTGATATATTGAGGCAGACAGAAATTAGATTTCATTTGCCATTTAATTTTTCTCCCAAAATGACTTTAAAAGGTCATCTGATGCCCATACACTTTTTCTATTTCTAGGATATTTTCATTTTCTACTATTAGAAATTCATTGTATTTCAGGTATTTGTTTGAAGAGGACTTTAGCTGTTCAGTTAGCTGAACAAATATACAGGGGTTCATTCGAGATTAGAAAATAAGGGGGCAAAAAACTATCAATACAACATTCTGGAATTAATATCATTATTATCAATAATAATAATAAAATTATAATTATAAACTATATCTATATTTTTACCTATATCTATATCTACATCTATAATATCTTTAGTCACTTAATAATACTATACAAGTTCTTATCCCTGATCATGCCATCAGCTATTCCCCTAGAGAGTTAAGGGCAAGGTCAAAATTCTTTGTCAAAATTCATCTTTCTTATTGAGGGAAGTTTTCATGACTAAAGAGAGGAAAGATTTTAGAGGTATCCCTGTCTGGCAGGAGACACAGACAGTTCTCTCTGAATGACAATTCGAGGACACTGTTCAGACAAGGGACTTCCTTTCCCTCAGTGAGATTAGTCTTCTTTGCAACCACTACCATTGACACCTGGTCTCTGGCCTCATGAATTCATGCCCAAGTAAAGGAATAAGACCTTATTGTTCTCTAACTTGAAGAGAATCCCTGACACCAATTCCAGGTCCAGTCTTAATATCATTTCTCCCTCTGTCACCTGAGAAAAATACCCCACTTGAATGAACATTTCTGACTATTTTGAGAGCCAATAAATTCATTTTAAATTTAAATTCCTTCCTAATTATTTCTTAAATGTTAAAGAATTATTAGGCAAACGGATGTATTTTTTCTACATTGTCAGCAATCCTTGCTATTTGGTAGCTAAACACTGACTAGGAGGAAGACTGAATTAACTTTGGGAATCTACTCAGTGTTTTAAATAGCTCCACATTTCCCCTGAAACAAAGGATGTATATGGTTAACTAATTTTTTTCTTAATATCTTTTGTTTTTTCAACATTTATATTTTCCCCTTTTGTTACTCCACCAACTGTCCCAGAGGCCCATAGTTTAATATAAAGTATGAAGAAAAGAAGAAATTAAAAATTGTTTTATGAAGTCAAAAACGTAAAACAGTCTGACATTATATGCAATATCCTTCAATCATGGGACCTCATTTCTTCAAAGAAGAAGTGTTAGGTGTCATATCTACTCTTTGAAACAAGGCTTGGTCATCATAAATGTACTACATTAAATTTAATTGTTTTATTGCTGTTTGTTCTATTTACATTGTTGTAGTTGTGTATGTTGTTTTCTTGGTTCTGCTTATTTCATTTTGCATTGATTCATGTCTTTCTGTGCATGTCTGTATTCATTGAGTTCACCATTTATTATTCATAGTACTATTCCATTACATTCACATGCCACATTTGGTTTAGCTATTCCTCAACGGATACTACTTCATTTCCAATTCATTGCTGCTTACAAAAAGTGTCATTAGAAATATTTTGGCTCATATGAGGTCTTTCTTATATCACTGATATCTTTGTCCTATACGCCTCTGAGTAGAATCTCTGAGTCAAAGGCTATGGTCATTTTAGGCACTTTCTTTGCATAATTCTAAATTGCTTTCCAGAGTGGTTATATCAATTTATAGCTCCACCAACAATGCATTGGGGTGTCAGTCTTTCTACAACCCTTCCCAATATTGACTGTTGCCATTTTTTGGCATCTTTGACAATTTGTCGATTGTGAGGTGAAACACAATTTTGATTCTAATAAGTTACATTATTAGTAGTAATTTGGAA
Organism: Phalanger gymnotis; assembly: GCA_028646595.1. Classification (NCBI taxonomy): domain Eukaryota; kingdom Metazoa; phylum Chordata; class Mammalia; order Diprotodontia; family Phalangeridae; genus Phalanger; species Phalanger gymnotis. The sequence goes on along the minus strand of CM053624.1, from coordinate 231,672,306 downwards.
AGATCATTCAAATTGATGTTAATTATTTGCAAATTTGGGGGGATGTTTCTTCATATCCTTTGACCACTTATCTTATTGAGGGATTGTCTTTTACACTTTTTCTAAATTATCTAACTTGAGTCTCACATCCTTGGGATCAGTGAGGTGGCTCAATGGATTGAACGCTGGCCTGGAGTCAATAAGACTCATCATTCTGAATTTAAATCTGGCCTCAAACACTTTCTAGCTATGTGACCCTGGGTAAGTCACTTAACCCTGTTTATCTCACTTTCCTCATCTGTAAAATTAGCTGGAGAAGGAAATTGCAAACCACTCCAGTATCTTTGCTAAGAAATTTCCAAATGGGGTCAAGAAGAGTCAGATACTACTATAAAAGATTGAAAACAACAAGAACAACGCACATATATATATGTGTGTATACACACATATGTATATATGTATGTATATATACACATAGACATAAATGATATACATATATAAACTGCTTCTCTTCTATGTTTTATGGTATGATTTAAATTGAATTTGCATATCAATTTCATTTTTTTGTAGAATATAGCATATGATGGTCTAAATCTAAGTTCTCCCACACTGATTTCTGGTTTTCATAATAGTTCTGATCAAAAAGAGAATTCTTTCCTATATATTTTATGTTTTGAATTAATTGAATATTTACTTATTTTGTTCCATTATTCCTAGTCTTGCTGGTTTCATTGATCTTTTTTTTTTATTTTTTAACCAGTACCAATTTTTTTCATTATTGTTCTTTCATAATATAGTCTGAGGCCCAGAAACGACATTTATTCCTACCATTTTTCATTTTTTCCCTTAATTTTATAAATCTTTTATTTCTTCACATGAATTTTATTATTTTTTCTAGGTCTGTGAATTATCCCTTTGTGAAGTTAAGTGACACAGCCCTAAATCTGTAAGGCCTAACTTTTCAATAATTATTTTCCTCCCATGGAGATATTGTAATGTTAATAGAATTTGAAGATCTTCCTATCCATTAATAGACCCATGTGACCTTCTTGAGTCACATGGAAGCCTGAGTCACATGAGCCTGTGATGGGAGGAGCTTGCTGAACAGGTGCAGCAGGAAGAGTGGAGCAGAGCTGAGAGGAAGTGAGACAGAACAGTCAGCTGGGAGAGAGACAGTGGGAACTGCAGCTTGGAGAGAGAAGAGGCAGTCAGAGAATAGAACAGCTAGCATGGGTGAGAGAGGGGAATTTTTGCCTAAGGGAGTTTGCTTTGTGGGAAGGCCCACTGGAGGGAAGGCTTGGGGATGTCTGTGCCCCTTGCATTGATAATTTGTATAAATTTTTTTGTTGCTATGATGGATTTGGCTTTCTGGTGTTGTGATTTGGCTTTCTGGTGTTTGAATAAATGTTTTGGTTCTGCCTTCAGTGAAGAGAGTCTATTATATCTTGCAATTCAAAACTACACCAGCATCTTCTTAGCCTAAGTGGCTGCTGCAGATATTGCATTGGCAATACAGATGTATGGCTATGAATTATGGAACACCACAATGTCCAAAGGATGCAAATTGAGTCATCTGAATGGTGGAGATATAGTCTAAATTGAATATAGAGCTGGCTTTGGATACAGAAACACCTGGTTCAAGTCCTGACACTGACATATACTCTCTTTGTGAAGTGAAAGTGACTTAACTTCTCAGTATTCCAATTAACTTTCTAAAACAATCATTTTCAGAGAAGGTGGTGATGATGACATGTAAATCACTGAGCTTCCTCACCAAGAGCTCGGTACAATAATGAAATCATAGGTCTACTCTCTATCTTTCCAAAGGACAATGGAGAAGGACTTGGTGGAGAAGAATAAACTGAAACACATTAGTAATAAAAACAAATGAGCAAAAGAATAAGAGTAAAATATTTCATCAAAGGGGATAGATGTATGACTGGAAAAGATTGTAGGCCAGTCGTGGTAAGAAAAAGGAATAACTGAAGGACATTTACATCCATGTAATGTCAAAAGAACTAGCAGATCAGGTATATCCCTGGTGGAGGATTAAAAAAATGAGCAAGAGCTAAATAAGATGATATGGTATGGATGGCTTGTGATCTGAAGCAATATAAAGATTGACCTCATCATTTGATAACAGATGCATCCAAATAATGAAAGTATTTTAAATCAACAGGTTGCTTGGAAGAAGCTATGCAACCTTCAGATTAAACAGCCTATGTCTAAAAATACATCTTTCTGTTTGGAAATTGAGGAAAATAAGGAGAGTGTGCAGGCATCAGCTCTAAATCTATCCAATACTTTGCATGGATTGAATGCTAAACATTGTAGAGTCAAAGAATCATAGAATTAACAGAAATTCAAAAGTCATCTACTCCAATTCCTGCATTTTATAAGTGAGACAATTCAGGTCCAGAGTAGTGAAAGGGTGTGCCCAAGATCTCACAGTCATTAAGCAGCAGGGTCAAAATTTGGTCAGAAATCCACTGTTTCCAAATCCTACTTTTTCCATTATACCACATTATACCATATTAAATGAATCCCACTTAAAATGATTGGTTTTCTTGAGGATGCTAGCAATAGGAAACTAATTAGTCCCTGAGGCATTCCATTTTTGGGCAGTTTCAAATTGTTGGGAACAGCCTTACTCCCAAATAACTCACAAATATATATTGATTCAAAAGTTGCCTCCCTCTAAAATCTATGCATTCTTCATGAATATGCCCTCTAGGATCAAGTTGATTGGATTTTATAGGAATTTGCTTTCTCCACACATTTGCCATCTTACATGTATATAGTTGTTGTTTTCCATCAAAGATCAGAGCTTTACTTTTATCCCTATTATATGTTATCTTATTAGCTTCCGCCTATCAATTAGACTGCAGATATAATTTTCAATTCAGATTTTGCTGTCTGATGGACATATGTATGTATATACATATAAATATACATTATATATATATATGTACACATTATTTGTGGGGGGGCTATTTTTTAGATCACAAAATCTTTCACATTTGATAATAAGTTTTGCTTCTTTTTATCTCATCAAGAAGAATGGGAAAGGAAAGAATGACAAAAGTTAACAGGGAATTAAAAAGCAAGATAAGTGAGGAGACGGCAAGAGAATAGAAATTCTACTGTAGCCATAGCAAGCTCTGTGCAATAGATTTGTTTCCTGAACAATTTAGTTAAATTGAATCCTGATTTAAATTTTATTTATACTATTTAAATAAGTTAGTGTATGTATGTATGTGTGTATGTGTATGAAAACAGTATTATGCAGTGGGAGGAGCACTAGCTTGTAATCTTAAGAGCTGTATCTGAGCCCAAATTCTAATTCCTACTAATCCCTAGTTCTGTGACCCTGGGCAAGTCATTTAACCTCTCTGACTCTCAATTTCCTCATCAGCAAAGTGGGAATAGTCATGCTTATACTATCTCACAGCAATGCTATGAATAATCATCTCTGCAAACCTTAAAAGACTATGCAAGTATGAGCTTTACTTATTATAAAATGTACTTCTCAATTTTGTACTATGCCCATATTTTATACACACATCACCTATGCCTTCATTCAAGAGATTGATGAAATTCTAAACTGATGAAAAGAACAAGGCTTAAGAGAGATATAGTATTCCAAAATAGGCTCCCTGTACAATGACAGTGCCAGGCACATCATAGGTGCTTAATGGATGCTTGATAATTGCTTGATTCAATGACATCAATCCATCAATCAAGAATAATTGGATTTTATTTTTCAATTTGGTTTCAACTAAAAATAAAACTATGTCATCACCTTTTCCCAAAAGAATATCTTAAGAGATTTTATCAAGTACCTTACTAAAATTTAGATATGCTATAAGTACAACATATTCCTAAATATGTCTAGTAACTGATTGTTCCCATTACAAAAGGATTTTCCCTTTATCAAAATATTCACTGTATGATTCCTTTAAATAGTGAATTCTTTCAGAGCATTTAAATCAGGATTTGACTTCAAAAATTGTTCCAGAAACAAATCTATTGTATAGAGTTTGCGATGGCCACAGAAGAATCTCTACTATCCTATCATCTCTTAACTTACATTGGTTTTTTAATTCCCTGCTACTTTTTATCATTCTATCCTTTATTATTCTTCTTGGTAAGGTAAAAAGAAGCAAAGCTTATTGCAAAATGTAAAAGACTTTGCAATTTAAAACAAAAATGCTAGAAAAACTTCTATTTCAATATTTTCAAAAGTACATTAGGTTTAGAAACAGAGATTCTTTGTTTGAATCCCAGCTCTGACACTTCTAACCAATAGGAAGGGACAATTGACTGCTCTGGACCTTAGTTTCTTCACCTATAAATGAAAAAGTTATTTTAAATAATCTCTAAGTCTTATTTCAGTTCTAAAATCTACGATGTTAAATTTGAGCTTTTGTAGCACACTATGCTTTTATTTAACTTACGATTTAGTCTTAAGGTCCTGAATGTAATTTAGATCTATAGTCACTGAAGTGTTTTTTTCAAGCAATACTTTACACTGTGTATGTACTGCATGTATTGATAGTATATATTTCCTGTGCATGGCACACTGATAGGAATATCTGGGACCCTAGATTAATCATCTTCATACTGTCAAGTGTTGATTTTATTTTAATACCACAATGTACAATTATAAATATCACGTGTACCATGGATGATTTTGCAAGGAACTCTAAAATTTCTGACTTCAAGAAAGAATGTTGCAGGGCATCGGAGATTAGTGTTTACAAACAAATATACATTCTCCAATGCCTGCATACATAAGTCCTTGAGAAGCATGGAACTATGTCCATACATGAAAAAAACAGAGTTTCCTTCCCTTGATCTTAGAAGGAGAGTGACATTGAAATCTTATGAGAGGCAAAAAGTGAGCAACACCCATTTGGGAGAGGACAGAGGTCCTTCATGGTGTGTAGGGAGAAGGGGGGTAGGAAAGAAAGAGACAGAGAGAGAAGAAGAAGATGGGGGAGAAAGATAGGAAGATTGGGACTCTGTACTGGTGCTGCTATTGCTGCCATCAATGTTTCTGTAATAATGGCTGACCTAAGCAAAAGCCACACTGAATTGATGCAGAAAAGGCTATAGATATCTTTATTTTCCATGAATGGTTCCTCTCTCTCTTCTCTTACATCTCTTTCAAAAGTAGAATAATTATCTGTTCCAAATCTCATCTCTATTTCTTAAAAGTTTGTCTGATATATTGTTGTTCATCTAGTCCCTAAAAGCTGATAGAATCACTATAGAATTGTGGGTAAGCCTCCCCCAACCAAAACAAAAGGACTAAGTTCCATGATAACACTAAGTGGTTTAAGCTGCAGAAGAGTACTTTTAATCTGGAGGTTTGTGTGTCCAGTTATTAATTTATAGGTGAGACCACATACAATACTGGCATAGTCAGGTTGCATCTTATACACAGGGACTAGGTACATTTGTCTATGCTCAAAGTCTTGTGACAACTTAGGGTAATTTAGAAAGCTTATAAAGTCTTACATTACTTTTTCCTTCTAACAAAGACTTAGGTCAAATAATTCCTGACACTTTTCTCAAAAGGAAGCTTGATGACTCTTTCAAATTGTTTATAGAATACTCTAAATTGAGGGAGAAGAAAAAAATGTTAAATATAAAATTCCTCAATAGAAGTTATTCAACGCTATAACCCCATAGTGACTGGCATAGTGTTGTCTAATTGTTACCATTCAACAAATTCTTGCTAAATTGAAATGGGGAGGGTGTGGTGAAGTGGAAGTACAGTATGACTGCAAACAACTCCATGCCTGGATTCTTTTTTTTAACATATTTTAATGCTTTCTTTTGGTCTTCTTTTTTGTTTGTTTTTTGGCAGGGCAATTGGGGTTAAGTGACTTGCCCAAGGTCACACAACTAGTACATGTGTCAAGTGTCTGAGGTCAGATTTGAACTCAGGTCCTCCTGACTCCAGGGCCGATGCTTTACTCACTGTGCCACCTAGTTGCCCCCATGCCTGGATTCTTTATGGAATTTTCTAAAATAATTATTGGTCGCTTCACTAGAGTTCTACAGTTTTTATAGATGCTTTTTATATTATTGTATTATACTTGTATTATTGTGGTTGCCATGTAAAGTATTGCGGTTGATCTCATTTCATGTTGTATCATTTCATACAAATCTTTCCAGGTTTCTCTAAATTTAAAATATTTACCATTTCTTAGGGTGCCATAATATCCTGTTACATTTATATTTACAGTTTGAGTAATTTTTCATGTCATATAAGTATTTCAGAACACATTGCTGTCCTGCCCTTACAAAGATGATACCATTCAATTAAATTGAGCAAGTATTTATTATATACCTACTGTATGCAAGACATTATGACACAAAAATAAATTAAATAGTCTCTTGTATCAATTAATCAACAAGTGTTTAACTAAGTGCCAGGCACTACCGTAGGTACTGGGGGTACAAGTAAAAGAACATATTAATCCCTACTCACAGGAAGCTTACATTCTACTACTATTGCTTTTAATTGGTTTGCTAATATTAGTTATGGATTTGTATGTATCCATACTCTCTATCACTCAATCTTCCTTGTGACAAATGACAGATATTTGTAAAAGGGTAGGTAGGAATTAAATATACAGTCTAGGTTTGCTGAGAGTCCATGATATATCATGGTAATCTAACCTCCTAACCATGTGTAGCCATTCTGAATTTTAGTGCTATTAGAAAGTATCCTTCCTTGCCTGGCTGAGACTAATTATGGAGAGTGATAAACAAAAGAGAAGCCAAGTAAATTACATACATCTACATTCATTCCCTTGGAAGGAATTTGGATGAAGTCACAATTAAGCAACTGCTATTGGCTGCTGTAAAGCTCTGGACATCCACAATATTACATTCATACAAATTCTAGCTTGTTTGTTCTGTGTGTGTGTGTGTGTGTGTGTGTTTACATGTGTGTGCTTATGTGGGGGCTTGTGTGTGTGTGTTACATTGTTAACATATTTTTGCTTAATCTTTCTCATCCATTAATAGGCCCATGTGACCCGCTTAAGTCACATGAAAGACTGAGTGACACGAGTCTGTGGAGGGAGAAGCTTGCTGAATGGGTGGGATAGGAAGGGGTAGAGCAGGAAGTGTGGAGCAGAGCTGAGAGGAAGGAAGTCAGTGGCAGCAGTTAGAGCTGTGACAGAGAGAGTGGGGAAGCAGGAAGTAACTGTGAGTATTCATTTTTGCAGAGGTCCTATTAGGGAGAGGTTTGGGGATGGTGGTATCCCCTACATTGTCATTGCATATAGATTTCTTTGTTGCCATGATGGACTTGGCTTTCTGGTGTTGGGATTTGGCTTTCTGATGTTTGAATAAATGTTTTGGTTCTGTCTTCCATATAGAGAGTCTGTTATATCTTGCAACTGAGAATTATGCCAGCATATTTATAGCTGCCATAGGCATTGTGAATATCGCATTGGCACTACAATGTGTATGCTGGTGGACATTTGTATGTATGTGAGTGGTGAAGGCATGTGAGTATGTGTGTTAGGTAAGTCCATCTGGGGGATGTTTCCTTTAAAAAGTGAAAGTATACACACTCATCAGCTAAAATGGAGATATTGCATGTGGGAGACAATCGTTGTCAAAGTTACTATACCCCACCACAGTCACTGAAAATATGCCTAAAGCACCCTGTCCAATCCCCCAACTCATCATTCTCTTCATTTTCTTTGTCCAACCAAGGTCAGCCATTCAGTATAGGACTTGGTCCTATAATATGGCATTTTATACTTGTCATATGCATTCAACATTGTTTTGTATTAGGGGCACCACAATTTAGTCGATCACTCAGCTCTGGAATTGGGAAAAAATAAGTTCAAATTCTGCCTCTAAGGTGTACTAGCTATATGATTATAGGTAACTCACAATCTTTTAATGCCTCCAGGCTACTCTCTAAGACTACATGCCATAGGTGATATGTAGATGTGAACTAATAGAGGAAAATTCTACATTAGAAGTTCTCTACATTAACAAAACCACAACTCCAGAATAACAATAAAAATATAAAAACATTTTAGATCTAATTCATCTTAGAGCATTGTAAGCCTGACAAAATTTGCTTAAGCACCTACAGTGTGCAGCAGATTTGCTATGGATAAGGGAGTTTGGATAAGACATATCTCTGCCCTCCTAGTGCTTAGATTATAGTTTAGGGGAAATCTTTATGAACATAAACAGGATAATGCACAAGAACATATAACTGCACTAGAGGAGTGCCAAAGTATTAGGTGAACTCAGATGGAGAAAATTTTTAATTACCCTCCTCATCTCATTACTGAATTTCTTTGAACTTCAAAATCATGCCTAAACTACTGTCTTATCTTAGAGTTTTTCTCAGACTCTGGAGTCCCCTCCTTCTGGTACATCATACCACACTTATAGTCTGCTAATCCTGGAATATCCCACTAAGAAGCCCATCCCCTTTTTTCCATTGGTGAGTTCCTCCTAGAATCTTCATTTTCTGCAGGTACCCAAGCCAGTGTGCCTTCATTCCCCTCCTGTCATTTTCCCTGACTTTAGTATTCAAAACCATGGCCCCATTCCAGGTAACTTCATTCCCACACCACACTCCTTTTCAGGAGTATGTTATCTTTCCCCATTAGAACATAAGTCCCTTAAGTGCAGCCATTATCTTTTTTGAACTTTTTTTTGTATCCCCTGTACTTAGCACAGTGACTAGCCCATAGTAAACACTTGATAAATGTTTCCTCCTTCCTTCCCTCCCTCCTTTCCTTCCTTTCTTTTTCCCTTCTTCCCTCCTTCATTCCCTCTCTCCTTCCATTCTCCTTTCCTTCCTCCCTTCCTTCTTTCCTTTCTTCTCCCATTCCATTTTTCTTAATGGTAGGGGCTGATAAGAGAAAGCTTCTAGGAGATGAGAGAGTTGATTTAGCAGTTATTTATAAATACTTTCATAGACAAGTAATTATAGAGTCCAAGCTGGAAGATGGCTTAGAGGTCAGTGAGTCTAACTGCCTCAATTTTACTGAGAAAGAACCTGAGTCTCAGAGATGTACAATGACTTGCTCATTGCCTCGCAATTAGCAGATATCTGTGTTGGGGTTTGAACCTGGGTCTTCATGATTTCAATTTCAGTACTCCATTCAAGACAACACATTGCTTCACTGAAGCATAATTCCATCCTCCAAAGAAATTGGGATCAATGGGCATGGTTCAAAATTGGCCAATTTAAACTAGAGTTTCCAGTAAATGACTCACACAGAGGCTTCCAAGGGTAAAATGAAGGATGTGTCACCTCCTCAATGTGAGAGCAATTGCATATGAAATACATCTGTGGCTTGTTGCTGACAAGTCACACCTCTGATCCACAGCACTGCTTAATTTAACCATTTTCAACATGTTAATACATTTCCCTGTTTTAAATTCCTGCTTAGTGGAAAGTTTCCCCATTGAGCATCTGATTTAATTTTGTCTGCTTGGATGCCCTTTAGGTAAAGGACACCATTCAATACCAGAATTAGAAGCATTCTATTCATTTCTTCCCCTGCAGCCTGAGGAGAAAGAGAAAGAAATGAGCAAAAAGGCAGGGACTCAAACAAATCCAGATGCAGCAATTCTCTAGCCACTGAGCAATGAGGTTTCATACTCTGCTGGAAGACCCATTCATCTTAATCCATCTGGAAAGAGGTCTACTTGCAATATTTCACAATCTAAGTACTTTCTGACAAATCTATTAATTATGCACTCAAACAAATTATTTGCTGCCTGTGGAGAATTGCTACTGGATTTTTCTCTTGAGCCAGAATCCATGTTCTTTTTTCTTCTTTTAACTCATTCCTGTCATTGACACAGTTATATTGTCCCTGTTATTTTTTTAATATCCAGTCACTTTAAATTCAGATGTGGGCAGTAAGAGAGTTGGGGTGGGGAGTGAAGTTCAACAGTGAAATAAGCTAGCTAAAATGGCAATTAGTTCAATAAAGGCTTTTTGGACCCCTTTCTTGTTCCTTTTGTTCTGTAATTTTCTGGCCCTGGCCATTAGCTCCACTGATTAGTGAGCCTTTCCACTTATGATTCCTGTTCCTCAGTTGGAGCTATGAGTCTTCCTCCTCAGCTCATGAATAACAACTTTATAAATATACAAGATGTGCAGGGGAAAAATTAGTTGGAACTTTGTTCTCACTAATTTAATGATCACACTCAAACTCAAGGACATTTCTCAAAGAACTCAAAGCCCTTTTAGTATTACCTCCTTATGATCATGATATTTCCTATGGGAGAAAAGAAAAACAAATTGCCAAGCTATGCTTCCAGGTGAAGGCCTGTTGCCACTACTCTTAACAATAATAACAATGAGAAAAAATAAATAGATGCAATCTCCAGAAATGAAAACTTTGGGCACATAAAAATTATTGTATCCAAGCTACAAATACTCACAAATTTACTGCAAATAGGTAAGCCAATAATAATTTGAAATGAGGCAAAATGGGAATTGAAGAAGCCAGAAACTCTTTACCTCAATGTCCTTTCTATCTACTTATCATAGATCTATTGCTGCAAGAGTACTTAGAGGATTTCTAGCCAATATTCTCATTTTTCAGCTAAGCAAATTGATTAAGAAACTCAAAAACAAAGTATATGCAAAATAATACCAAGGATTTTCAAGAGATACATTGTGTGTTAAAACTAAGGGAATCAGGATATGTTTTGTATAGGAGGTGGCACTTTGAACTTTGTTAGGAAGAAACCTGGGGAATACAAAAGGTAGGAGTGATGAGGAAATGTATTCCAGATGTAGGAGATCACCTGTTTAATGTCATGGATTCAGGAGCTAAATGGCATGTTTAAAGATTAGCTATTATGAAGGAAATCTGACCTGCTTCCCTAGAACCAGAGGGCAAAATAAGAATTGAAAGAATCCACCAGGAAAGAGATCCCAAAATAAAACCTCTATGGAACATTATAGCCAAACTTCAGAATTATCAGGTCAAGGAAAAAACACTGCAAGTGGACAGAAGGAAATGATTCAAATATCAAGGAGCCACAATTAGGATTAAACAGGACTTGGCAGGTACAAAATTAAAAGGTCATGGTACATGATATTTCAAAAGGCAGAATACCAGGACTATAAAGCAGAATCACCCACCCAATGAAATTAAGCATAATACTTCAAGGGAAAATGTGGTCATTCAATGAAATAGAAAGATTTCAAGCTTTCATGAGGAGAATATCAGAAATAAACCAAAAATTTGATCTCTAATATTAAAACCCAAAAGAAGCATAAAATAGGAAAAGGGAAAAAGAAAACATAATTTAGCTGAACTGTTTATACCACTGCATGGGAAGGTGATACTTGTAAGTCTTTAAAATTATACCACTAATAGTATAGATAGAAGGAATATACACAGACAGAGGGTATGACTATAAGATGAATTTGAGGGAATGACATTAAAAATAATTAAGGTATGAGAAATAGGAGTACATTGTGTGCAGAATAAAGGGAGATGTAGAATGGGGTAAATTATTTTACTTAGAGAGACACAAAAAGCCTATTACAGTGGAGGGAAAGATACTCTGATGAGTATCACTTGAGCCTTACTCCCATCAGTACTGGCTCAAAGAGGGAATAATATACACAATCAGTTGAATATAGAAATATATCATACCCAATAGGGAAGTAGGAAGAGAGGAAATTAAGTAAAGCAGGGAGGGGGCCTGACAGAAGAGAGGACAGACCAAGGGAGGTGGTCAACAGAAGCAAAACACAGGTGAGGAGAGAAAGGTTGAAAGGGGAGAGAGGACAGACATGAAGAAAAATACAATGGAGGGAAATACAGTTACTAATTATAACTGTGAACATGAATGGATTGAACTTTCCCATAAAATGGAAACAGATGGCAGAGTGGATCAAAAACCAGAAGCCTACAATATGTTGTTAATAAGAAATACACTTCAAGTAGAGACACACACAGAGTAAAGGGAAGTGGCTGGAGCAAAATCTGTTATGCTGCAACTGAAATAAAAAAGCAGAGGTAGCAATCCGGATCTCAAATAAAGTAAAAGCCAAAATAGACCTAATTAAAAAAGGAAGGAAAGTACATCTGGTTATAAGGTACAATAGACAATGAAGCAATATTAATACCAAACATGCACCAAGCGCTATAACATCCAAATTCTTAAAGAAGTTAAATCAGTTACAAGTTCATGACCAAACAAGAGATAAAGAACATTATGAAATGCAAAATAGATAATTTTGATTATATTAAATTAAAAAGCTTTTGCACAAACAAAACCAACACAATCAAGATTAGAAGGAAAGCAGAAAGCTGAGAATAATCTTTACAAACAGTGTCTCTGATAAAGGCCTCATTTTTTCAGATATATAGAGAACTGAGTCAAATGTATAGTAAAACAAGCTGTTCTCCAATTCATAGATGGTCAAAGGATATGGACAGGCAGTTTTCAGATGAAGAAATCAAAGCTGTCTATGTGCATATGAAGACGTTCTCTAATTCACTTTTCATTAAAGAAAAGCAAATTAAAACAACTCTGAGGTACCACTTCACACCAATCAGATTGGCTAATATGACAAAAAAGGAAAATGATCAATGTTGAAGGGGATATGGAAAAACTGGGGCACTGATGCACTATTGGCAGAGTTATGAACTGATCCTGAATTCTGGAGAAAAATTTGGACATATGCCCAAAGGTCAACCAAACCGTGCGTATGCTTTGATCCAGCAATACTACTACTAGGTCTGTGTCCCAAAGAGGTGATAAAAAGGGAAAAGGACCTACATGTGCAAATATATTTATACCAGCCCTTTTGTGGTGGTAAAATATTAAAAATTGAGGAATTGCCCATCAGTTGGGGAATGGTTGAACAAGCTGTGGTATATGAATGTAATGGAATACTATTGTGTAATAAGATATGATGATGTAATGGTAATCAGGGCAAGACTTTTTGCTGTCCTTCTGTTTTGGGATGCTAAGGATATCAAATGCCTTTAATGAGTCTCACCTTTGTTGGAATGGGGCAGGTAAAGTGGGATCTTTTGTCTTGGAGTGCTTCTTAGCACTAAGGCAACCAGGAGCCATTGATTTGAAACAATGTGGTACTAGTCATTGAAGAACTTTCCCACACCCTAAATGCTAAGTTGGTCCCAGCTCCCAGGGTCCTGAACAGGGTATAAGAGCTCTAAGGTTGGCGTTCTGCCTTTGGGGGTACACTCATTCAAAGAGTGTTGGTGACAAGACTCTGGGAAAGCCTATAAAACTGCCCCCCAGCTTTGATAACCTAGATATTGGTGCTTCTCTGGTATCTATGTATTGCTATGGATAGACTGGTTTGTGTTATTTGCTCTATTTATATAATATATGCCTGTGATTTCTGTTTGTATTTTCTTTGAAGTTCAGGGGACTGATCTTTTCCCTCTGAACTAAGTGAATGATATATATTTGTTTAATTAAACTGAGATTGTTAACCTCTTAAAATTGCTTTCCTTAGAAAAACAGATCAAAGAACCTGTGTTGGCAGCCCTTCTGTGTGTGGGTGTTATTAGTCCTACATAACCACAGTAGTGGGAAGTAGCATTGTTGTTACAGATCAACAGGCAGATTTCAGAAAAACCTTGAGAGACTTGTATGAACTGATGCAAAGCAAAATGAGCAGAACCAGGAAAACCCCGTGCAAAATTGTGTGATGATCAACTATGAATCATTCAGCTCTTCTCAGCAGCACAATGATCCAAGACAAGTACAAAAGACTCACAAAGGAAAATGTTATCCATATCCAGATGGACTTTGAATTCAGACTGAAGCATATTTTTTATTTACTTCATCCTTCTTTGTACGTGTTTTCCATTTTGATCTGTTTCTCCTTTCATAACTGTGACTGATATGGAAATATGTTTTACATGATAGCACATGTATAACCTATATCAAATTGCCTACCATTTTAGGAGGAGGGGAAGTATAGAAGGAAGAGAGAAAAATCTGGAACTAAATATCTTGTAAAAATGAATGCTAAAAATTTTCTTGACATATAATTGGGAGAAAAATAAAATATTGTAAAAAAAGAAAGTATATTAAGGTGAATATTGTGAAGTAAGACAGAAAATCACCTGAAGTAAGAGTCAGGCTAAATGCCACTGAAGAATTCTTAGAGATTAGTGAGGGATACAGAGTATGGAGATCAAAATGACCAGTTCAACCTACAAACTTCCCCTTCTTCCCTAAAAATTTTCCCATTGGTCTTCCCTTGTGGAAGAATTAACAGACAATTCAAACACTTACATAGATGACCTAGAAACTCCAATTTCTTGGCATCCATCAGATATCCTGACTTATTTAAAACAAATCTATTGCAAAAATTAAATAAAACAAACTGAGCAGCTTGAAGCATTTTATTAAATGAGCCAAAATGGAGAAAAAAGTGCAATTATTAACTCCAAACTTGGCAATGCTTTTCAATATAGCAGGAAATAGTTATTTTATACTGTTTTCAATTTTTGTCTAAGCTATAAATTATATAAATTATATTTGGAGAGCAGCTAGTCCTAGCATAAAGTAACTTCTTTTCATTTCTGATTTCTAAAGAATGTCACTTCTTTTCATAAATGTAATGGACTATGAGTAAAGTAATTCAGATCTTAATTTCAAGATTATTTTTTATAAATGAAAAAAATGTGAGATTCAGAAGATCATTTACATATTCTCAACAATGAAAGAGAAAGGATGAGGAAAAGTCATGAGATTCTTTTAAAAAGGTTACTCTTAAACAAGTGAAATGATCTCTTTGGATTTTAACATTAGGGTTTCAGTCAGATGATGTGGAGAAACTAAGAGATTATAAATTAGAAGAAAATTCCCTAACAATGTGAAATTCTGTCTTTCCATCCAGACTTTTCTACTTTCACCAGCTTCAGGATTTTGAATATCAAGATTGTTACACTAAACAAACTCTTTTTGATCTACACAGTAGAGAGTTAGATAACCATAAGTACTCCTTTCTAGGACTAAAAAAATTCTAAAGAAAGACAAAGATTATCTGAGTTCTCATTCCCTTTAGAAAATGAGGCATACTAGGGATTTAAGGAACAAGCCATTCCTCACTTCAATATCCTTTGTATCATTTAATTATAGGGTGATAGATTTTGAACTAGAAGTTATCTAGAGTCCATCTAGTCCAATCTAAAAATTTTTAAGTTAGGGAAATTGAGATGTGGATAGGAGAATTAACCAACATCACAAAAGACGTGTCGGAATTAGGATGTCCCATGGGGACTCTGACTCCATAAACAATGCTTTTTCCAGTATACTACAGTTCTCTTACTAGAAACCACTGGAGAGTGGGTACTCAAGAAGTGATTTTGAAAACAGGTTCTCTACAATCACATTTCCACATCTCCCAAGATGGAGAGAGAGAAACCAGGCTACTGGTACAACCTTCTTGAAAGATGCTCAATTAAAAGAGTGTTGTTTATGGATGACATCAATAATAAAAATGAATGACATTTATAGAGTGCTTCAAACAATGTGTCCTATCTATCTACTCACTCACATGCACATATGTAATCTCAGTATCTACTAGACTCAAAGGCTCATCTTTTTAACAACAATATTCTTATGGTGCTGTTGGATGACTGGAGAAGAAAAGAGTGTCATGGAACACTATAGTCTCCAAGGAAATGAAATTAGCAATCACATAACAGGCAATAAAAAGATGAGTGATGAGAAGGACCAAACAGTTACGTATCACAGAAATTGTGCAGGAGAGGAGGTATAGAAGAAAACATCAGATAAATGTATGACTGGATAAAAGTATGGGCTTTTTCACATGGTAAGGGTAAAAAAGTAAGGATTACACAGCTTTCAAGCTCTATTATAAGGGATTCTTAACTCTCTCTCTCCCACACATACACACGCACACACAAATGCATACATACAGAGAGAGAGAAAGAGAGAGAGAGAGAGAGAGAGAGAGAGAGAGAGACAGAGAGACAGAGAGACAGAGAGAGACAGAGAGACAGAGACAGAGACAGAGACAGAGACAGAGAGATTGTCCCCTTTGGCAGTTTGATAACACCTATGAACCTCTTCTTAAAAATGGTTTTAAATGCATAAATGAAAATACATAGGATTACAAAGGGAACCAACAATTTTGAAACTGTTAGCAACACTTTGGACTCCTAGGTTAAGAACCCCTTGTTTTAATATAACAATCCCTGGAATGCTAAGCTTATCTGTTATCTGCTAGCTAAGATCCACCTTTTCTGAAGATTAGAATAACCCAAAATGAGTAGCAGTGGGTCACGCCATGCCCTCATAGATGAGAGAGTGAGCACTTTCTGATTGCTCTCATAGGCTCTACATGATCCCTTTCCTTGATTCTGAACCAGGTGTTTGACCACATAAAACCTAATCCTCCTCCCTTCCTCAGAGCACCAGAACTGCTTTAAGCTTTGATTCGTTACATACATCATTTCTATCTTGCCCACCAGCACATGATAGATATGGTAATTTATTTCACTGTTTTGTACTGGCTTCTACCCACTCACATCTTATATCATTTAAGCTGAGCTCTGCATCAACAGCAATAGGCATCAGGGTGCACCTCTAAGTTAGAAAGGAGAACTTTAACCTTTTTCATCTTCTTGTTGATGGAGACTCAATTGAAGTATCATCCAGATAGCATAAGCTTTTTTTATCCCCTTTGCTAAATTTCTTTCTTTACCCTTCCTCTTCTCTTCCTTTCTCTTTTTTCTCTTTCTCTTAAAAGGAATGCTGAGTTTTACAATACAGAAGAAAGAAAACAGTGTTCGAACTGTGTCACTAAAATTGAACAGCCAAGATGAATTGCCAAGCAAGCATACAAAAGCCTTTATAATAAAGAGACTCCTTTGGTGAAATTAAGCGTGGTAGCCTGTCCAGAGGTAATTGTTTAGAGATTTCCTGAACAATGAGTGAGAATTTGTGATTCTAAAATAGAGATAATTTGTTTGAATCATCTACTTCATTAAGACACCAAAAGATTTTTTTTAAATTAATGTGACATTCATAATAGAAATGTGGGCAAGCAGCTTCCCTTGTGCAATTGCAAGTTCTTATGAGGTGGGAGATGGAAAGAGGTATGAAAAGGTTTTACCAACAAAAAAAAATGAAATATTAGTTTTTGCCTGGTAGCCTTTGAAGCCTAATTCATGACATACTCTTAATTCTAGTAAATCTAGGTTTAGACAGATAAATGCAACTGAACCTTTCAGTGAGTTATTCTTAGGTAGTTGGAGAGTGGAGAGATGAACTGCCTTTCACTTGTGTTTACTGGAGATCAGTAAGCTTGGGAAGATAATCTGGAAAGCCCGCAGGACCCAGGAGGCTTGAGTGAGTCAGCAAAATATATATTTAACAAATCAGCTTCTGATCTTCATTACCAAGCAAGGTTAGAAAAACTACAACACCATTTCCACCCCTATCACCTAGTGGTTTAAAGAGATCCAGGAATCAAACTAAGATGTTTAATCCATCCCATTAAAATGTTTTGTGGTCAGTCACTCTTTCCCTATGTCTCTGTGGTTTTGTATGCAGATTTTCTTATTTTTGTGCAGTAAAACAAAATGAAAATGAACATAGGCAAGACTTAATGACAGTTTCCTGAAGTAGTTGTTATTAAATTGTTGCTGTTCCTTAGTGCACAGTAGCTACAAAGATCGTTTCTTCACTCCTCTGCCTGTCATTTAAACCTATGACTAATTGACACCAGTTTGCTTTCACAAACTTATCTCTGACTACAAAAAACAGCCACAACATTCCAAAAAATATGACCTATTTATTAGCTTCCACATATGGCCAGATTATTCTAGTCTCCATGTTTTTACTCTTCTTCCCTACTCTAGACCTCTCTCCTACAATGAATGAATGCATGAAAGAGGATTTATTAAGCTCTTGCCATGTGCAAAGCACTGTATTTTAGGAATGCAAATAGTGAAGGATTACAGTCCCTGCTCTCAAGGAGCTTGCTTAACAGAAAGAACACATATAGAGGTTTTTAGTTGTAAATTGAAAAGAAAACCCACATGGTACTTGGGGTAAAGTATCAAAGTAGGCAGTAATGCACTTTATTTAATGTAACTTTCATTAATAAAACCACATCCATTTCTGATACTGACCTATTTAATAGTTCCAAGGAATTTGGTGGTAAGGACTTTCTTTTCCAGGTATTCAGTAACTATGACTGCTGAAGAGGCAATGGCTGCCTCAAAGGCAGAGAAATTTGCCAGATCACAACTTCACAAAGGCCAATTTTCTCAACTATAACTACAGGATCAGATTCAAACTGGGGCCCATGTCTGGAAGGAAAAGAAGGGCACTGCTGTTCCCAGAGCTCTTGGGTTTACCTACCTACTAGGAGCAGTTGATTGATGGTTAATGGTGGTGGTTTGGAGGATAGTGAGTCCTGAGATAGAAGCAGGTCAGGTTGGACACTGCTATTTCTGGGGATCTTGGGCTCAGGCTAGGTCCTAGGCTGTGTCCTCCAGAATCTGAAGGGAGGTAGTGGTAGAGGTGGTTTGATCAACCCAGGGTACCTTATAGCTTTGGCAAAGATGTGTCACCCGCCCCTTGTAGTTGGTGTTGGTAGTGGCAGGAAAGTCAGGCTGCTTCTCCACAAAGGTTGCCCCTAGTCAGTGATGGACCACGGAATGTCATCCTCTTTACCAATCTAAATCCCAGGCTTGTTGCATAAACCAGTTCAAAATTCATGTACTCAATAAAATCTTTCCTAATAACAAAATCAAAATTTGCAAGACAACTTAGAGATCATCTCGTCCAATTTTCTTATTTTACAAACAAAAACACTGAGGCTAAGAGAGATGAAGTGATGATAGCTCAGAGGTAGAAAGGAAGAGTCAGGGATTTGAACCAAAGTTCAAAAACCAGTTCTTTACAACCACTCTAAAATGCCTTTATCTACTGACATTTTATCTATCTTAGCTATATAATATCTCACCTTCACTTTGAATTCTGTTGGCACTGGAATATGGGATATACAATTAAAATGACATATTGGTTTATATGTCAGAATGGAAATGTGGGATGATATGGGATTGCAATGTAGTTAGCAGCGTGTGTTGTGCTGAATTGTGCATCACTAGGTAGCAACTTTCAGGTAAAAGACAGGGGAAAAGTCTGACTTCACATTGCTAGAACAATAGGTAGTATTTCCATTTAGATGGTGATATTTTTATTTTTGAAAGAGAAAGGTGGTCCTCTTGCCACCTGTTGAATAAGGAAGCTAAAGTTGAGTGATTTGTCTGCAATAAGCTGATGGAAAACAGGTCTTCTGATTCCCAGGCTAGGGTTGTTGATGTGGTTGCTAGGGTTTGGGGGTGGGGTTGAGGAAGGGGATAGAAAGCTTTTCTTATCTCCCTGACTAGATTTCTGTACATTCCATTACAGAATTACATTCTTTGTGTCCCTTTTATTTTTCAGAGCACCTAGATCAATGCTATGCATCTAGCAGTTGTGTTTAATCAAATGAATAAGTGGGTAGATGAGGAAATCTGAGCAACACTACATATAAAACCTATAAGGTCCTGTAGGATCTGAAGAAGGAAATAATAGATGCTCTTCTTTGTCTTAAATGCAGGTATCACACATATAAATACTAGAAAAAGTTTAGCATCGTGGATCTTTGAAAGAAAAAGACCAGAGTTCAAATCCCACCTCTGACATATTTTGGCTGAATGACCCAAGCAAGGGACTTAACAACTCTCTGCCCCAAGCATCCCTCTAAGACTAGAGGTAGCAGGAAAATTGAGTTTTCTCTTTTTTCATATTTTAAATATTTTTTACATTTTGGAGTATATAACCTCTGTGGACCTTTTTTTGGTTTTTTAATAATGTATTGTTTCCCCCAATTACATTTAAAGACAATCTTTAACATTCTTTGTTTTTTAATTTGGAATTCCCAAATTTTCTCTTTCCCTCCCTCATCTCCCCCCTCCCTAAGACAGTAAACAATTTGATATAGGTTACATATATGCAATCATGTGGAACATATTTCCACATAGGTCAACTTGTGAAGGAAGAACAGACTAAGAGAAAAAAAAAAACTAAAAAGTGAATAATAGTATGCTTCAGTCTGCATTCAGATTCCATCAGTTCTTTCTCTGGATGTGGATAGCATTTTCATCACAAGTCCTTTGGAATTGTCTTGGATCATTAGATTGCTGAGAAGAGCTAAGACATTCACAGTCGATAATTATACGATATTACTGTTACTGTGTACAATGTTCTGCTGGTTCTGCTCACTTCACTTTGCATCAGTTTGTATAAGTCTTTTCCAGATTGTTGTTGCTGCTGTTTTTTTTTTCTGAAATCAGCCTGCTTGTCTTTTCTTACAGCACAATAGTATTCCATTACAATTATATGCCACAATTCATTCAGCCATTCCCCAATTGACAGATATCCTTTCAATTTGCAATTCTTTGCCACTGCAAAAAGAGCCATTATAAATATTTTTGTACAAATAGGTCCTTTTTATCCTTTTAAAAAAATCTCTTTGGAATACAAACCTAGTAGTGGTTTCAACCTAGTAGTAGATCAAAGGGTATACACATTTTGATTTCCCTTTGATCAAATTGCTGTTCAGAGTACCAGGATCACTTAACAACCCCACCAATAGTACATTAATGTTCCAATTTCCTCACATCCCCTCTGATATTTATTATTTTTCTTTTCTGTCATATTAGCCAATTTGATAGATATAGGGTGGTATCATAAAGTTGCTATAATTTGCATTTCTCTAATCAATAGAGATTTAGTGCATTACTTGTATGACTATAGATAACTTTGATTTCTCATCAGAAAGCTGCCTTTTTATATCCTTTGACCATTTATTAATTGGGGACCAATTATTAATTGGGGAATGACATATTCTTATATATCTGAATCAGACATATACACACACATATATAAACATATGTTACATGCACAGACATATATAATGCAAGATTTGGCATATATATGTGATATGTGTGTATATGTGTGTATATATGTACATACAAACATGTACAGACATGTGTATGTGTATATGTACACATACATACACACACACACATATATATATACACACATATATATTCATTTAGCCAGATATGTAGAACCACATAAGCAATTATTTTTCTGAAATTTAAGGACTTAGAGAGTTGGCTGGAGCCCTGAGATTAAGTGACTTGCCCAGGGACAACAACTAATATGTGTCAGAGGACTGACTCAGTTCTTAGTGTTCTTTACTTAGAGGGCAGCTCTCCATCCATTACACCACAATACCTGTTACATCACAATACACATGAATGTGATTCCATTACCACCCATACCTTAGCCTTTATATTCAATTCAATACAACTCATATTTATTAAAGCATGTTCTAGGTACAAAACATTCTACTACATATTAGACTTGTAGAAGGTCTTCCGAAGTTGTTATGGTATGAAAATCCATTGTCTTGAAGAAAATTTGGATATGAGCCTCTCTGAATTAAGATGGCCTGGTTCAAAGATGATATAAAAACATCATTATCCCACTGGAACTTGAAGTCATTTTAGCCTAGCAGTATCTGTCAGCCTGTATTCCACTAGCTTATCTTCAAACAATTCAGGGTCATTGCTCTGCCACAATAAAATTCCAGAGAGTGACTTTAGAAGAAGAAAGATATGAATACTGACTGGCCAGAATGTGTAGTAGAAGGCAGCTAGGTGGCTCAGTGGATAGAGCTCTGGGCCTGGAGTCAGGAAGACCTGAGTTCAAAGCTGGCTTAAGACACTTACTATTTGTGTAACCCTGGGTGAGTCACTTAACCTCTGTTTGCCTTAATCTTCTGGAGAAAGAAATAGCAAATCATTTCTGTATGTTTGCCAATAGAAACCTACTGACAGTATGTTCCATGGGGTCATGAAGAGTCGGACATGAGTAAACAACAACAGAATGTGTATTACTAACCTAATTATAAGTTCCATTCCAATGGTTCTCCTTTGGAAATGAATTTCTCTTTCCTCCTCTCCTCAAGCATCTACTGTTTACTGATGACTTGCAAATGATGCCTGGAACCCCAAAACAGAAAAGGCCCCAATCTAGGAATCAGAAACCACTAAGCCTGGTTTTTCCACTGGCTTGTCATAAAAAAAAAAAACTTCACAGTCACTTGACCTCAGTTTCCCCACCTGTCAACTAGGATTAACATTACCTTTTACAAACATTGCACAGTTACTATGAAGAGAAAACAACAGGTAGCAAGAGGCCTTTGAAAATAGAAATATTATCTAAATGAAAATATAACCTATTGATATACCAAGGAGAAGTAGAAGTTTTCCCCTGTCTTTTATCTGAAGTGCACTCCCCAGTGATGCACAATTCAGCACAACATAGGCTGCTACCTAAACTGTAATCTCACATCATCTATTTCTTCTGTCATGACCATGGGCAGAGTAAAATAAAAATTGCACCTGCTGAATGAGGCAGATCTGTACCTTTAAAAAAAAACAAATGAAAGAGGGAAGGAAAGGAAAAAATAAAAAAAAGCTGTTTGAAGGCTGTTAAAATCTAAGGCTTAATTTTGTCATTTTGCAAAGTTATGTTAATGGATTAATATTATGGCTGCTTTATGTAGTTTTGTCAAAAAGTGATGTGTCAGAATTTTAAAATCTGAAATATTTGCTCTTTTAAGCTAAAAGGAAGCGTCAATCATAGGTGAATTTTTCCCCACTGATAGATTTTTCTTTCCTGTTTTTATCAAAAGGAGAATTGTGTCAGTGATCCTCTGACAGAACTGCAGTTTTGAAAACCAGTTCATTTCAAAGGTACCACTAAGCAACCTGAATTTTTATTTAACGGTAACAACAAGACTAAACTGAGACTCTGAAATCCTGGACTGTTTCATTTTGCATTCTCAGATCCCTGCCTCTGCCATAATTTGGCACATCTTTGCTTGTTGGTTCCAGGTTAGAACTGTTGAAGTTTTTTTTTGTTGTTGTTTTATAGGTTTGGTGGTCTCATTTCTGGCTCAAATCTGCGAATTAGGAAGGCTGTAACTACTATGGCCCATATGGAGAGACATGCGTATTTGCAATTAGACTTCCCGTATTGCTAATAGTAAGATAAGTCCTGACTAAATTTGGGAGTCCCATTTAGGGTCATTTAAAACCATTAAAGCCATTAGCTCTCTAACCTGAACTGAACAGATTAAAAAGAAGTCTTGTCCATGAAGCATCATGAAATTAGTCCTGAATTAAAATCAGGAGACCTAGCATTTGGTCCTGGCACTGGATCACCTTCAAATTTGAATGACCTTGAAAGTTAATATTTAGTTCAATGTAGCTTGATTTACTTTGTTTACAAAAGAAGTGTTAGAACAGATCCCTTCAAGAACTGAATTCTATGTTTCTAAGTGAGAATATGAATTCAGCTACCTGTGTTCGTCTTTCAAAATTATTTGAACTAATTAAGATATGTGTATTCCAGGAACACTTGTAATGGGTTATTTTGGGTTTGGTTTTTTTTTCTATTGAGTTTAAATGAGTGGTAGCTTGACAGTCATGTAATTCATAGTCTTTTTCAAAGAGCATTGACACTTTGAAAAATCCTCTGAACTGAGGTAAAGCCAATTTCATTGTTTAACTATAAGTGAATACAGGATATTGTGTTGTTAAGCAAAATTGTCTCATTAGCATGGCTTTTGTTTCTTTTGAGTGGAAGTACTTTCAGCTGTTAAGTGCTAAGCCCCAGGCCCAGGGCCCTGTCAGGTGTGAAACCTGTGTGGGTGTGGATTGGTGACTTAGGAGGGGCCAGCTCGGGAACCAATGGTCTCTGGTCATTGAGGCGGGGCTTGAGAA
>CM053624.1:231633613-231647921 GCA_028646595.1 Phalanger gymnotis | reverse complement strand
CATATGGGTCATTTTCCCACTTGTGTGATCTCTTTGGGATACAACCCTAGAAGTGGTATGGTTGGGTCAAAGGGTATGAACATTTAATAGCCCTTTGGGCATAGTTCCAAATTGCTCTCCAGAGTGGCTGGATCAGTTCACAACTCCACCAGCAACATAACAATGTTCCAATTTTCCCACATCCTCTCTGGGATTTATCATTTTCCTGTTTTGTCATGTTAGCCAGTCTGACAGGAGAGATGTGGTACCAAAGAGCTGTTTTGATTTGCATTCTCTAATCAGTAGTGATTTCGAGCAACAAGTCATTTTAATCCAGGCAACCACCCTAAAATAACTATTCATAAATTCTTTCTCTATTTTTTTAAGTTTTCGGTAGATTTTCTCAGATCTGCATTTGAAAAAGAAATATATTTGCTACTGGTAGAATATCATTGTTTTAGTGTAATAAGAGGATTGCTAGTTAATTTACACAAAAGTTTTTTTTAAAAAAATGTCCAGCAGTCAGAATTTGCTAGTCTTATTTAGGTATTTGTTCATTCATTTGTTCCTTCATTTATTTATTTATTTTTGGTCTCCCCATCCCTTGTTTGGCAAGAGATTCTCCCCCAGCTGCCATGGTTGTGACAGGTATTTTTCCTTATTTTCTTGTGTAGTTTTAATTAGATGATATTTATATTCATTTATATGCTTATTCATTTTCAGTTTATTGTGCAATGGATAATGTAATTTTCACATCTCTTTGTTTTCAGGTTAGCTAGCGGCTTATTGATTTTTTATGTTTTAAAAGTCTGCTCGTCATTTTATCAGTTTTACAGTCATTTTAAAGTCTATTGGGTCATTTTTAAGATTATTGTTTTGGAGCTGCTAATTACATTATTTTCTAATTTTATATTATTCCATTAAATATTATTTTTTTCTATTTTGTTAATATGTGCAAAATATATTTTTTCTGAGTGATGAATACATAATCTAAGTATTCCTGTGTTGAATTGTGAATATCATTCTCTTTAACCTAATTACTTATTGTTTCTATGATTTATTCTTTAAACAGCTCATTACTGAGGATGTCATCACTTATTCTACATTTAGGTTTGTATATTTTGTTCTTTTTCCTCCTTTATTACTATTTTTATTGTGGTTTGGTATATGAAGGATTTACTTCTTAAATCTTCATTTGGAATGAGTTTATTACTCTTTTATGCCCCAGTGTTTAATCAATTTTGGTTAAAAAAATACCATAGGATGCTGAAAAACATAGTGATATTATTGGTTAATATCACTGATATTATTATTCACAGATTGCCAGAGGTTAATTAAATTAAATTTTTCTAACAATCTACTCGGCTATATATTTTCCTCATTTTATCTTTCTGTTGGATTTATACAGTTCTGAAAGAGGAATATTAATGCTCATTATTGTAATGTTATTACCAATGGCTTTTTTATTTTGCAATTCACCTAGATATCCCTGTAAAAATGTAAAAGCAATGCCACTTTAGGCATAAATACTTAAAAACATGATTTCTCCTTGTCCATAATGCCTTTATATATAATAAATATATATTTAAATATAATGATTTAATATAATGTATTTTGCTCATTGGTGACTCAATATAATTTTTATTGCTGCCTTATCTGAAATCATTACAATTTCTTCTTTTTAGAGGTATGTGAAGCATAATAAATTACTCATTTTGCCTCTACATTTGTCTCAGTTCCAAATATATTCCTTGTGTATGGAAATTTTTTTAAAAAATTCATTCCTCTATTTTCTTTATTTTTGTCAGGGAATTTAATCCATTTGCATTTATAACTATTGACTTCTTTCCTCCATGTTTGATAGCTATTTCTAAATTATATAAATATACAAAATTATAACTTCAAATATATTTATATATACATACATTTATAATTATAAGGACTATTTTATTCTATTAAGTATATGTCACATAAATGTTGTGCACCTATAAAAATGCAACTACAAATGGGTCCCACTTTCTTCCTCCTCTGTGCTATCATTTTGTGATACTATCAAAGCCTGTTCTTTCTGTTGCCAATAGGATTCATTTTTTACTCTTCCATCTGTGGCCTACCACCCAGTGTTCAATCCTACCCCCTTCACTGCCAAGGCATAGAGTGAAAAAATGTTAGCATCTTGTCCACATCTCCTATCAGTCTTTTTTTTCTGGAACTCTTTATCCCGCTGTCTCCCAAACTGAGATATATTTCTCAATATTACTGAACACCCCAAAAATACTGATTTACTGAGAAGAGAATAAAATATTTTATCTTTAAAAGATGACTTATTTTGTCTAAATTTTCCAGTTATACTTTTTTCCTTAGATTCTTCATCCCAGTGATGAATCTTTGTAATCTATATGCCTCTTGAGCAATGCTCAAGTTTTCTTTAAGTTAAAAAAAAGGTATCCTATCTAATATTCTGTTATTTTGATGTGCTAGGATTAATAGTCAAGCCTAACCATAGCCACATGAAACAAAATAGTTTTTTTTTTATTGTTAGTTTAGAATTTTTTTTCTCTTTCACCAGTTGGCAAATGGGAGAACCTGTTCATCTTTGTGTTCTTTTGAGGGAATGAAATTAATTTTTACCTTTTTTCATCATATCTAAATATAATCTTGGATGCTTAGAATCAAATTTCCAGGAAACGTTATTTTGTGGAGCCAATAAAGTTTTTTGTGCTATTATAATTCAATATTGCCTTGATTTATTGTAAGCAAACATTCTTATATTATTCTGATTAAGTAAACTTTGAATTTAAATTTTTTCACTTATTTATTGTAAATTTGTGATTTGATATTATAATTCTGATAACTATATGATTTCTTGATGAGTCATACTTGATATTTCTTTTCTTTTTGTGTTCCATAGATCTTTTCTAGTATAAGATTTATACACCTGGGATGAGCTCATAACTAAAGAAGGAATAAAGAGAATCACAGAAGAATTCACAAAAGGGTAATATGGATGAATCTGATTACATAAAATTTTTAAAAGAAAAATTACATAAACTAAACCAATATTGCTAAAACAAGAGAATCAGGCAAATGATAAGAAAATTGCAGGATGTGCTCTGATAAAGGCTCTGATAAAGGATTCATTTCTAAGATATATAGGGAACCATTCCCCTAAGGATTTCAATAGACATTTTTAGAGGAAATATTCAAATCAAAAGACATATAAAAATTTTCTGTTGTTAAGTATGAAAGAAATGCATATTAAATCAACCCACATCACCCTGACTAGAATAATTGGCAAAAACAGAAAATGACAAATACTGGAGGAACTCTGGAGAAATGAATACATTAATGCACTATTGGATGAGCCATGAAATGCTCCAGTCATTCTGTAAACCAATTTGGAACTATGACCATAAATATTGACCATAAATCAATAAGTTGTGTATGTCCAGAAAGACAAACATCACGGGGGGGGGGAGGGTTCTATCCCTAACAAGATCAGATAAAGAGAAAAAGGACCTAGATGGAAAAAAAATATTCCTAGTAGCTCTTTTTGTATTGTCAAATAATTAGAAACTGAAGTGGTAAATGGCTGAATATAGAATATGTGAATGTGATAGAATACTGTTTGGCTGCTAAAAAAAAATAAAGGGGAAAGTATCAGAGAAATTTGGGAAGATTCATATGAAGTGATACAGAATGAAGTGAAAAAAACTCATGATAACAATTTATACAATAACATTCATATAAACAGTTTTGGAAGACATAAGAACCCTGATAAATGCAGTGACCTAAAATTGCAATTGCAAACTTGCGAAACATGCTGTTTAACCCTGACCAAGAGATGTTGGACTCAGATTGCTGATTGAGACATATACTTTTGGGAGGACCTGGCAAATGTAGGCATTTGTTTCACTCTACTATACAATTTTGTGATAAGGGTTTTGTTTTGGGGTTTTTTGGTCTCTTGTTTTTCAGTTTTGGAGGTAGTGAATGAGGGGAGAGACATGTAAGGGAGATAATGTGAATTTTGGTTAAATTTTAAATAAAATTTTTAAAATATCACTTGAAAAGATTAAGTTTATGCATCACTTTTTATAGAAAACTTTTTCCAGACATCCTTGGTTGCTATGGCCCTCTCTACCCAACCAGCTTGTATTTAAATATTTTGTATTTTTCTATATTTATGCATACATATATTGTCTCCACTGATAGAATGTAAGCTTTTTGAGATCAGGAACTCTTTCATTTTTTGTCTTTGTATCTCCAGCATCTAGTAAAGTTCCTGGTTCTTAGTAAGTACTCGTTTATCAATTTCTCTAAAAAGAAAAACAAAAAGGATTCTCTTGATCTGAACTTTGACACTTGCTCTCAATTTTTCCAAGCAATTTCTCTCTGGTTTCTTTTTATGCTTGATTTGTCATGATGGATTCCATTCTGGAATACCCATACTTCTGGCAATATCACGTTTTAACAACAATAAAAACAATCATAATAATAACAATAACAGCTAGAGCTTATAAAGTTTCTTAAGGTTTATAAAGTATTATTTCACATAACAGTTTGCAAATATTATTTCATTTTATCCTCACAACAACCATGGGAGATAAGTGCTGTTATTACTACCATTTTACAGAGGAGAAAATTAATATGAAGTGACCAGCCTATAGTCATACAGTTAGTCAGTTTCTGATGCAGGATTTGAATATGGGTCTTTATTACGCCAACTCACGAGGTCTTCAAGACTTATCTTCCTGGGTGTCACTGGCAAGGTTGGGCAAGTCACTGAAGCCTGTTTGCCTCAGTTTCCTGTAAAATCTGTAAAATGAGCTGGAGAAAGAAATGGTAAACCACTCCAGTATCTTTACCAAGAAATCCACAAATGGGGTCATGAAGAGTTGAGCACAACTGAAAAACAACTGAATAACAACAAAAACAACAACTTTATGACTCCAGGCTCAGCACTACTTTGTTACCATTCCTCAAAGTTTCCTAGTCATTATTTTTTTTTATTTTGTACAAATTTCATATATTCCTCCAATCATATCATCTTGTTTTTTAAAGTTTTTTCTGTCATTTTTGTATATCAAATTGCTTGGTTTTTATTCTCAGAAAAATGACTGTTGAGACTGTCTCTGTCTCATAATTTTTTTCATCTTGGAAGATGCCTACAATTCATCCTAGAATTTGCCCCTCAAAATACCCTCAGCTCTTGTAGGCACTTCCTCTACTTGGATGGCTCCTCCTTTTGAGAAGGCTGCTCAAGCTATCCATCTCTTCATTCCTCACCAAGCTGAAATCATATCCCCTCATCAGATACTTTTCTCCCTCCTCCACTTTTTCAGTTTCTTTTTGTATATTCTCTTTATCTCTTAGAATGTAATTATGCCCTCCATGAGGGCAGGAACTGTCTTGTTTCTTCCTTCCTTCCTTGCTTGCTTCCTTCCTTCCTTCTTTCCTTTCTCTCTTTCTTTCTTTCTTTTGTACTTATATTCCCAGTACTTAGCACAGTGCCTGGAACATAGTAATCATTCAATAAATACTTGTTCACTGACTGACAAATTCTTTAGTCTCATTACACCTATTGATTTTTTTTTCCTTAAGAGCTCTAATTTATGACCCTCCTATTTTTGGTATCTTCCCTCAAAACTTTGCTCTTCTCAATCATCAAAAAAGTGTTTGGAGTTTATGGGGACATTTCAGTAGGCCTTAAACTATTTGTTGTAATACTTTAACCTTCCTTAGAAGATTAACAATCAGTTTTCTCTCTTGCGAAGCATCTGTTTACTAAGATGAATATTTATTTTGATTGATCTGGGGTTCTCTGCAGTCAGCTTTTATCTGTCTTCATTAATAACTGGTTTCTTTTCATGATGTTCTTACTTTTTTCCTTACCACTATCTGTTCCTTTCTACTTCTCTAGTGCTTGTGTGCCCTTCCTCAAAACTTTGCTGCCCATTTTCTGATCACTGAGATCTGTGCTCTTCAAAATCTGCAGGTGATCAGTTGGAATATTACATGAGGGGAACTCTCTACCATAGTAGATCTATTTACTACTTTTTTCAATATTATTTTTCTATATTCCATCTTCCTCTCTGAATTGGATACTAGGAATCTGGTCATAAAGGGATAAGGATGGCGTCTCCTTGGATACTGCTGAGGGAAAACTAAAAAGTTTTTTTTAAGATCTTTAAAAAAATCTTTAGACATGCAATATTGAGAATTCAATGACCTGCATGACTATTTAGAAAAGTAGAGTTGTGTGTTTGTATGTATACATATATATGTGCATATATATGAAAATAGATACAATTGGTTTTCTAATTTATATTATAGGGAAATTACAGAAGATTACAATAGTATACTGTGAAAAGGGAATCCCTTTTACTGTTTTTCTTTTAAGACACTCCCATACATTCTCATACGAATAACCAAGTTCTATTCCATTGAAGAATATCTGCATTAACTCAAGTCATGTCTTGACAACTTAAAAGGTAGACCATGAATGATGCAGTATTTTCTGCTGTCTTATTGGCCAAAATGAATTGCCAGCCAGCCTGCTGGATTTAAGCTACACTGGGACTCAGGTAAAAATAGTGAATCAACTTTTCATTACCAATAGGGAGGGATCATATAGCCATGACTTTATCCTACTTCTATTAGGCATCACCTCAAGTAAAGATTGACAGTATTCTGATTAATTAGACCCAGAGAGATAGCTCTGTTGGATCTCTCCAACACATTAAAAAGCCAAGTTTAAGACTAGTATGATTTTAAGATTAAGATTGTTTAAGATTAGTATGACTGTTCATCTAGTTTGATATTGATGGATTGATATATAGGTGCTGTTTGCATTAAAATTAATGTTGATTTTTTCATAATCTACAACATGGCTGAAGTGCTCTAAAACTAGAGAAAACATATGAGCTGTGAAGGTTAATAATGCCTATCCAAATATGGTTAATAATGCCTTTCCAAATAGATTTGTCACCAGACTAATATGGCTACTCCTTCCAAAAATTCAGCTAGTTATTGACTGACTTTCAAATGACTTACTTTTTGGCAATGAGCCTCCCAGAACCAAATTAGGCTGATCCTCATTCAGGAGACTCAGTCTTTTGGGGTTACTATTGCTTAATCATTTTAAAAAAGGTTTTCAGTCATGTCCAACTCTTCAGGAGGCTAATTGAGATTTTATTGGCAAAGATATTGGAATAGTTGACTATTTCCTTCTCCAACTAATTTTACAGATAAGGAAACTGAGGCAAATAGGGTTAAGTGATTTGCTCAGGGTCACCCAACTAGTAAGCATTTAAGGCCTGATTTGAACTCAGGGAGATTAGTCTTCCTGACTCCAGACCCAGTGTTCTACACACTGCCAGTCTGATGAGGAGGCTTACACTAAAATCTTTCCATCTTAGCAGAACCTAGCAGCCCTTATATTCTGAAGGTATAGCTATTAAGATCCCTGTACATTTATTTCCATGCATAATAAGGCAAGCATTAGCTCAGAATGTATTTACTGAGAGATAAAGAATGTTAAAATTCTAAAATGTGTATTGGCAATAACCAAGTTGAAACTAACAAAAATAGCTTTTGTGAATATAGACACAATGTAAATATTTTCTAATTTTTATATTGTAATAAGGAGCAATGGCAAAGGAGTACTAGTTTAGGAACTAGAAAGCCAGATTTTAAGTCCTTGCCCTGTAATTTATTAGTCATATGATCAGTAACAGGTCATTTCATCTGTATGAGACTGTTTCCTCATCTGTAAAAGGGAAGTGATACTACTACTGTGCCACACCCACACAGCATACTTAAGACCTGAAGAGAGACTAGAGTTGTTTTTTCTGTCTTAAAGCAGGAAGCCAGAATACTAGCATCTCTTTTCTCTCTACCTCTCACCAAACCCATCTTCACATAGTGCTAGAGCACTGAGTAATCAATCTACACCAGTGAAGAGAATCTTATAAAAATGGTCCTTTAAGCCAAGAGTTTCATTGGATTATAATACATCTCTCCCTTTTTCTTCCTCTTCTCTCTCTATTTATGCACCCACTCACTCTGCAATTTAGTCCCACAAGAAGGTTTGATTCACTTGTAAGAAAAGTGGCAGAAGTTTGGGGTTTTATCATCATGGTGTTTCAATTTTGCTCCTTCATCTTCATTTTTCATTTCTTTCTTTAAATTGTGCTTACAGCTTGATCCTCTATGTGTTTAAAAAAAAAAAAAACAAACTCTAAGTGGTCCCTCTTTTTTACCCAATTGGTTCTCTCTCTCTCTGTCTCTCTCTCTGTCTCTGTATCTCTCTGTCTCTCTCTCTCTCTCTCTCTCTCTCTCTCTCTCTCTCTCTCTCTCTCTCTCTCTCTTCCTCCCTCTCTCCTCACACTCTATTTTTATTTGTTTGGTTACTGTACTTATTTAGCTTTCTTGTATTTATGTGCTTTGGACTATTTGCAAGTAGAATACTTTATTGGAGTCTTTCAGTGTTCCTGCCCCCATTTATAGTCTCAAATACCTATATTAAGTTATGTGCCCATCTTTTTGTTCTTGTTGATGATGATAAGGCTTAACTTTACAAAGAATGTTATTTGGTGTTGCAGCTTAATCTCTTGATTTCTGAATGAGCTATCCTATTCCCTCCCAGTGCTCAAGTCCTACATTTAATATATAATGGCTTTGTGGCTATCAGTGCTAGGGGGAAATCTTTAAGACCATAGATTGCAGATCTTCATTAATAGAGGAAATTTCCTCATTGAGTCCCCTATATTAAAGGAGCCCCTACCTCAATTTTGTTGTTGTTGCTGTTTCTTAGTTCATTTGAAAAGCAAAATCTTATTTATGGTTTTATAACCTCTTCTATAACCTCTTCTCTGCTTAGAGAACTCCAGGTAAGAAATGAGGAAACTCCCTCCACCAAGGCAGATCTGTAACTACTGAATTATATTATATAAAATACTGAATTATATTATTATAATTTTTAAATCAGAATATAAAATGGGATATTCATTGAAACAAAGCTGTGGTTTCTATTTATATTGCTGTTCTGGATCCAAGAGCCAGGAGGTCAAAAATGAGAAATGTGGACCAAGAGAATCCTGATGCAATGTCTGTATGAGTTTAATCTGTCAAATACTAAATGAAGTTTGTCTCATGCAGCCAGAGGCAGGAAAGTGGATCATAGGACACAGAAAACATAGAGATATAGATTACTCAGCATGCAGGAAGGATAAATGATATTACAACTCCAATCTTGAAATATATCTACTAAGCAGACCAGATAAATTCCCAGGATGCTAAGTTACCAGGCACTTTCTAGACCATTGCTGTTCTTGCCTCAATGCCCCCCTGAAAATTAAAAAGCACAAGCAATTCTTAGCACTGATTAACAAGTAAATTTTCTTTTGCCTTGTAGAGTGATCTATCTCTGAGTAACAAGCCATTTTTCCTGTATATTTCTCCAAGTAATCTAAGAGCAACTACTTCATTTTGAATGACACAAACTTTTATGAAGATGGGGAATTCCAAACTGAAAGATTTCTTTAGGGAGTCTCCTCAGGTAAGGAATTCTATCAATTCTCTAATTAGTAGAGGATAAACTAGAATGTTGATTAGCTGTTGAGAAGGAAACTTAGAGTTGGCTAATTTTCAAAGGGAATTCAATGGGAACAACTTCCCTTTTATTATGGGATCTGGAGAGGAAGGATGGCAAAATGGTAGAGAGGTGAAGTAGAAGCCAGGATGACCTGGCATAAATCCCATCTTGGATAAATACTGGCTATGTGTCCCTGGGGAAGATATTTAACTCTCAGTACTCTAAGCAAATACTAAAATTAAAATTTAATTTTAAAACTAAAACTAAAATTTACAGACAGGGTACTGATATGAATTAATAGGAGGAAGTTCTCACCTGGAAGTTTCCAGGTCTTTACCAAAAATGTTATTGATTTAGCCCCTATCTCGATTTTGTTGTTGTTGTTTCTTAGTTCATTTGAAAAGTAAAATCTTATTTATGGCTTTATAACCTCTTCTAAAATAAATATCACACACATATACATATCTATATGTATAATACCCATACAAGCACATATATGTAGGGTGTGCCCAAGAGCATACATCATATACATATGTATATATATATATGTATATGTGTATACATACATATATATATATATATATATCAGGTCTGGGGGGTAACTTTTCCTACCTTATTGTCCCTTTGGGGAGTATGTTTGATGTGAGCCAAGCAAATTACTTCCTTGGGTGTTGAAAGGGTTAAGGGCTTGAAGTCTTGGCAATCTCCTTCCTCAGAGAATTGTTTCAGAAGAAAAAGCATGCAGCAATATGCAAGCAAGTCTTCCTCCCCCACCAGCTTTTTGTAGTGGGCAGGTACTACTCAGCTTTTGTAGAGAATTTTTTTTTAATTTGGAAAATAAATTAAATATTTATGCCATAGCTGCCAAAAGGAAGACAAATAGCTCAGGCAAACAATTCTCTTAATAAAATTCAATCACTCTAATGCAAACTGTTGTCAAAAGTGTAAATGGAAGTTAACTTTTAAAAAAAATTTGCTTTATGACCCATGGAATTAATAACTCATGGAAAGAAGACTGAAAATTGAGTGGGTCTTTATAGTCTTTATAACTTCTTGGTAGATTTTTTTAATAAGGTTCCAGTTTTTTTTTAAGTGTCCATCGTTTTTAAGGTCCTCACAGAGTGGAAAAATAATTACATTTTCTCATTTAATTAAAATGTCAATCAGCCTTTTTGGCATATTAAACATAATTAATATTACCCTAGTTTGCTTTGCTTTTTCATTATTTTGTTATGTCACTCATAAATCTTTGCAACTTGTCCAAGACTTCTCCCTTCATTACCATAAAACATCTTAGAGTCCTGCTGCTACCATTTCATCTAGTACAAGACATGATATGGACAATAAACAGCTGGATCCCAAAATGTTAGATACCAGTAGGGGAAAATACACATTACTAGTCACAAAAAATTATATGCTTCCTCCCTTCTTCCTTCTCTTGTAATTTTATATGTATTGACTTATGTATACATACATATATATATATACATATATATATATATATATATATACACACACACACATAGATAGATACATATATACACACACAGGCATGTATTTATTTATCTATGTACATACACACACACACACACATACACACACACACACACACACATAGATCATTGAGAAAAAAAGTCCAGATCAGATGTACCCCTTCTCTCACTTGCATCTCAAAAGAGTTCTTTCCTATATTTCTTTCCTATATCTCTTTCTTTCCTAATTCTCCCTCATTCCATGTCCTTTAAAAGTTTATTCGTCTATAAAATGAGATAAAACAAGCCAGGCACTTCCAGCTCTAAAAATCTGTAATTTGCTTTCCTTTCCTTTATCTATCGTTTCTATAGGTTTCTTAATAGCAAACATGTGGAAGACATGTGTGTGGTGTCTTGCTTTCTTTTCTTTCTCTACCTTCCCAGTTAGAGGTGATTCTCAACCTTTTTTTTTCTTTTGTTTCTTTTTTCTTCCCAGTTAAGGAGCAGGGGCATGTGTTCTAATAGTTTTATGTAAATATAAATGCAGCAGTAAAGTTTTCAGTTTCCCTTTTTCTTGTTCATATCATTTACTTTGTTGTTTCTCCTCAGAACATTCTCTATTAGGAAAGTTAAAATCAGGGAGAATTATTTTTGCACATTTTAGCTTTTATATGCTAAAATGCAAGTGTGTGACTCTTCTTCATGTGACACTTCAATTTTGAGGGACAGTACCAACTAAAAGAAAATACTAACCTACCTGCTGTAATAACTGCACTGCTATTATGGTGATTGAAAATGAGTGGGCAAGTTGACAAGTTATCAACTGGTAGCCAAAACAAAATTTCTGACAATGAAATGGACAAAGATAAAGCCTGAGTGGGGGAGGAGGAAAATGTGGGAGACAGAGAGACAGCGACAGACAGACAGACAGACAGAGACAGAGAAAGACAGAGAGAAGGGGGAGGCAGTGAGGAGTGAGGAAGCCAGGTAGTGTCTATGTCTATAGAATGCTCTTCATTTTTCATGGTCAATTGAACCCTGAGTCTTATCACCCCTCATTTAGCATAAAGATAACAGAATCAGAACTAAGAAAGAAATAATAGCACCAAAAGCATAAACATTTAATAGCTACAGAAAAAATGAGGTGGTCTGTAAGATGATCAACTTACTAAATTAACTAGGTTTTTTTAATATAATGAAATTTACATCTATGTATTAGTTTAGTTTTGGCCTGGAGGGGGAATACACCTTAAAAACTGTGTACCTGGTGGGGCAGAGACAAGATGGCAGCTGGAAAGCAGGCACTTGCTTAAGCTCTCCCCCAAGTCCCTCCAAACATCTACAAAAAGGGCTCTGAACAAATTCTAGAGCTGCATTACCCACAAAATAGCAGAGGGAAGCAGGACTCCAGCCCAGGACAGCCTAGATGGGTCTATCACATGGACCTGGGAGAAGAACAGAGCAGTACCCAGGGAGTGGAACAGAACAGAGCCCAGCATGGGCCGTGCCAGGACCAACCACACCCAGGAGCTGGGAGGAACAGGCTGTAGGGCTCTGAATCATTGAGCTGTGGCAATTGCCAGACTTCTCAACCCACAAACACCAAAAACAACAGAGCACATTAGTGTGGAAAATTTCTGGGACAGAGTGAAAGGAATTCACGGTCAGCCACCACCCAGGAGGCAAAGGAGGTGGTGCAACCCTGAGGCTGCTTCCAGAGCTACAGCTGCAGTTGCTTCTGACCCCAGGCCCACTCGGTGGGAGGAATTAAGCAGTGGATTAGAGCGGGAGTGCAAAGGCTGTTTTGCCTTGCCTGGATCTGGGCCCAAATCCTGGTTGGCACTTCTTGGGGGAGAAGGTGAGTTGATGTGGCAGAGCTTGCTGTATAGAAATAGCTCTGAAAACAGCAGCAAAAGGCCCCTAAAGCTTGGGACAAAGTACTCTCTACTCTACAAGCAGTCATACCCCAACCAAAAGCTCAAGGATCAAGTAGTTGGCTGGGAACATGAACAGGCAGTGAAAACAGACTCAGGTTCAGATGCAGACTTTGGAATCTTTTATTTAGTGAGAAAAAAGAACAAAACATACAGCCAAAAGAAGTCAACAAAGTCAAAGAGCCTATCTCACAAGCCTCCAAGAAAAATATGAATTGATTTCAGGCCATGGAAGAGCTCAAAAAAGATTTGGAAAAGCAAGTTAGAGAAGTAGAGGAAAAATTGGGAAGAGAAATGAGAAGGATGAGAGAAAACCATGAAAAACAAGTCAATGACTTGCTAAAAGAGAGCCAAAAAAACTGAAGAAAATAACACCTTAAAGAATAGACTAACTCAAATGGCAAAAGAGCTCCCAAAAGCCAATGAGAAGAAGAATGCCTTGAAAGGCAGAATTAGCCAAATGGAAAAGGAGGCCCAAAAGACCACTGAAGGAAATACTACCTTAAAAATGAGATTGGAGTAACAGGAAGCTAGTGACTTTATGAGAAATCAAGAAATTCTAAAACAGAGCCAAAGGAATGAAAAAAATGGAACACGATGTGAAATATCTCATAGGAAAAACCACTGAACTAGAAAATAGATCCAGGAGAGATAATTTAAAAACTATTGGACTACCTGAAAGCCATGATCAAAAGAAGAGCCTAGATATCATCTTTCAAGAAATTATCAAGGAGAACTTCCCTGATATTCTAGAGCCACAGGGCAAAACAGAAATTGAAAAAATCTACTGATCACCTCTTCAAAATGATCCAAAAGAAGAACTCCTAGGAATACTGTCAACAAATTCCAGAGTTCCCAGGTCAAAGAGAAAATACTGCAAGCAGCCAAAAAGGGACAATTTGAGTATTGTGAAAACACAATCAGGATAACACAAGATCTAGCAGCTTCTACATTAAGGGATTGAAGGGCTTGGAATATGATATTCCAGAGGTCAGTGGAGCTAGGATTAAAACCAAGAATCACCTACCCAGCAAAACTGAGTATCATGCTCCAAGGTAAAATATGGATTTTCTATAAAATAGAAGACTTTCAAGCTTTCTCAGTGAAAAGACCAGAGCTGAATAGAAAATTTGACTTTCAAAGACAAGGATCAAGAGAAGCATGAAAAGGTAAACAAGAAAGAGAAATCGTAAGGGACTTACTAAAGTTGAACTGTTTTGTTTACATTCCTACATGGAAAGATGATGTGTATAATTCATGAGACCTCAGTATTAGGGTAACTGAAGGGAATATACATACATACATATACATATACATATACATAT
>CM053624.1:231619134-231633513 GCA_028646595.1 Phalanger gymnotis | reverse complement strand
CATATACTTATATATAGACAGAGGGCACAGGGGGAGTTGAATATGAAGGGATGATACCTAAAAAAATAAAATCAAATGAAGAGATGAGAGAGGAATATATTGAGAGAGGGAGAAAGGGAGAGATAGAATGGGTAAATTATCTCACATAAGAGTGGCAAGAAAAAGCAGTTCTGTTTTAAGAGAAGAGGGTGCAGGTGAGGGGGAATCTTGCTCTCATAGGAGTTGACTTGAGGAGGGAATAACATACACATTCAATTGGGTATCTTACCCCACAGGAAAGAAGGGAGAAGGAGATAAAAAAGGGTGGGGGGATAGAAGGGTGAGCAGATAGAGGGAGAGGTAATCAAAAGCAAACACTTTCAAAAAGGGACAGTATCAAGGGAGAAAATTGAATAAAGGGGGTCAGGATAGGAGGGAGCAAAATATTGTTAGTCTTTCACAACATGAATATTGTGGAAGGGTTTTGTATAATGATACACATGTGGCCTATGTTGAATTGCTTGCCTTCTTAGGGAGGTTGGGTGGGGAGGGAAGAGGGGAGAGAATTTGGAACTCAAAGTTTTAAAAGCAAATGCTCAAGAAAAAAGTTATTTTCTCATGCAACTGGGAAATAAGATATACAGGAAATGGAGCATAGAAATATGTCTTGCCCCGCAAGAAAGTAAGGGAAAAGGGGATGGGGGGGCAGTGGGGTGACAGAAGGGAGGGCTGAGTGAGGAACAGGGCAATCAGAATGTATGCTATTTTGGAGTGGGGGGTAGAAATGGGGAGAAAATTTGTAACTCAAAATCTTGTGGAAATCAATGCTGAAATCTAAAAATATTAAATAAATAATAAAATATTAAAAAAAAGAAACTGAAAAACTGAAAAACAAAACTGGTACCTAAAAAGTCTTATTTCATAAGCTGATTGTGGAATTTAGAGTAACTTGGTTTATAGAAATGCAGTTAGTTAAGCCGATCGCTATATGCCCATTTTGGGGGGCAAGAGAGGCCTCTATATCTCTTAAACATGGCTCTCTTTTCATGTGATCCTGGTGAAACCAAATATACTGAAAGGTACAGCTACAATTCTGTATTCCATTTTTTGTCATCTTTATTATGCCACCTAATCTTCTGTTTGAGGTATTCCAAATGCAGTTCTAGTCATATCCATGACTTATGTTCATTATTTGTTATTCACACTAGAGGCAGACTGTCCCCAAATTTGCATTAAAAAAATCTAAATGTTACCAGAATCTAGTCATGCCAGTTTAAATGCTCCTGGGATTACTGGGTCAGTTTGCATACAATCTTGATTAGAACACAGTTTGGTAGGCATTAAGAAACAATTGACTTGTCTCAAAATTTTCAGATAGTCTATAAGTTGGAATATCATTAATTTCAATTCAATTCTGTAAAGCATTTATTAAAAACTATGACAAAAAAGATCAAAACATACAGCTTGAAGAAGTCAACAAAGTCAAAGATCCTACATCAAAAGCCTCCAAGAAAAATGTGAATTGGGCTCAGGCCATGGAAGGGCTCAAAAAGGATTTGGAAAAGCAAGTAAGAGAAGTAGAGGAAAAATTGGGAAGGGAAATGAGAGTGATGCAAGAAAATCATGAAAAGCTAGTCAACGACTTGCTAAAGGACACCCCAAAAATGCTGAACAAAATAACACCTTAAAGAATAGACTAACTCAAATGGCAAAAGAGCTCCCAAAAGCCAATGAGAAGAAGAATGCCTTGAAAGGCAGAATTAGCCAAATGGAAAAGGAGGTCCAAAAGACCACTGAAGGAAATACTACCTTAAAAATGAGATTGGAGTAACAGGAAGCTAGTGACTTTATGAGAAATCAAGAAATTATAAAATAGAACCAAAAGAATGAAAAAATAGAAGACAATGTGAAATATCTCATTGGAAAAACCAATAACATGGAGAATAGATCTAGGAGAGATAATTTAAACATTATTATACCACCTGAAAGCTATGATCAAAAAAAGAGCCTAGATATTACTTTTCAAGAAATTATCAAAGAAAACTGCCTTGATATTTTAGAAAGAGAGGGTAAAATAGAAATTGAAAGAATCTACCGATCACCTCTTGAAAAAGATCCCCCCAAAAAACACCTAGGAATATTGTCACCAAATTGCAGAGTTGCCAGTTCAAAGAGAAAATATTGCAAGCAGCCAGAAAGAAACAATTTGAGTATTATGGAAACACAATCAGAAAAACACAAGATCTAGGAACCTCTATATTAAGGGATCAAAGGTCTTGGAATATGATATTCTGGAGGTCAAAGGAGCTAGGATTAAAACCAAGAATCACCTACTCAGCAAAACTGAGTATAATGCTCCAAGACGAAATATGGATTTTCAATAAAACAGAGGACTTTCAAGCATTCTTGATGAAAAAACCAGAGCTGAATAGAAAATTTGACTTTCAAATGTAAGAATCAAGAGAAGCATGAAAAGGTAAACAGGAAAGAGAACTCATAAGGGACTTACTAAAATTGAACTGTTTTGTTTAGATTCCTATATAGAAAGATGATATTTGTAATTCATGAGATCTTTCTCAGTATTAGAGTAGTTGAAGGGATTATATATATATACATAGAGAGGGGGGCAAAGTGTGAGTTGAATATGAAAGGATGATATCTAAAAAAATAAAATTAAGAGGTGAGAGAGGAATATATTGGGAAAAGGAGAAAGGGAGAGATAGAATGGGGTAAATTGTTTCCCATAAAGTGGCAAGAAAACTGTTGTAATAGAAGGGTAGAGAGAGTAAGTGAAAGGGAATGAGTGACTCTTGCTCTCATCAGATTTGACTTAAGGAGAGAATAATATACACACTCAATTTGGTATCTTACCCTACAGGAAAGTAGGGGGGAAAGGGATGGGGTGGGCAGAAATGATAGACGGGAG
Source organism: Phalanger gymnotis (assembly GCA_028646595.1). Lineage (NCBI taxonomy): Eukaryota > Metazoa > Chordata > Mammalia > Diprotodontia > Phalangeridae > Phalanger > Phalanger gymnotis. The sequence goes on along the minus strand of CM053624.1, from coordinate 231,630,608 downwards.
GGCAGATTGGGGGAGGAGGTAGTCAAAAGCAAATACTTTTGAAAAAAGACAGCATCAAAGGAGAAAACTGAATAAAGGGGAACAGGATAGGATGGAGGGAAATATAGTTTGTCTTTTACAACATGACTATTATGGAAGTGTTTTGAATAACAATATATGTATAACCTATATTGAATTGCTTGCCTTCTCAGGGAGGTGGGTGAGGAGGGAAGAAGGGAGACAATTTGCAACTCAAAGTTCTAAAAACAAATGTTTAAAATATTGTTTTTAAATGCAACTAGGAAATACAGGCAATGGGGTATAGAAATCTATCTTACCCTTCAAGAAAGTAAGGGGAAAAGGGATGAGGGGTGGGATTATAGAAGAGAAGACAGACTGGGGAAAGGGGCAATCAGAACATGCCATCTTGGGGTGGGGAAAGGTAGAAATGGCAAGAAAATTTGTAACTCAAAATATTATGAAAATGAATGTTGAAAACTAAAAATAAATTTTAAAAAATTAATTATTTTTTTTTAAAAGCTAAGATCATCAGCATTGATTTTAAAGAACAAGTCAGCAGGAAAGGCTAAACTAAAGACTTCCTAAGGATGAGCAATATCTAAGGGATCCCTCTGGTACCTGCGCCTTAGCTAAAAAAAAAAAAAACAGCCACAGAAACCATTAGGGTATGACTTGGTATTTATGGGCCACTTCAAATAATCACACTCTGAATCCACCTTGTGAAAACATCTAGTTACTCAGCTGGATAGAGTTCAGTGATAGCAAGTCTAAGCTGCTGAGTTCAGTCTTGCCTGGGCCAGTGAATTTTATTCTCTCATGACCACAGGTTATTTCTATTCTACCAGCCAACTTTTTTTGTTGAATTGAATTATGCATAAGATAGATGATTCATTAAGTTCCACTAGAAAGAATCCTAGATTTGGAATCAGAAGACCTGTTATACTACTTACTACTTAGGTAAACTAGGGAAAATTGGGCTCTCTGGACCTCAATTTCCTTATCTGTAAATGAGAAGATTGGGCTAAATGATTTCTAAAATGACTTTCAGTCTAGGTCCTATGGTTTTAAGAAAAGTTGCACAGTGAAGTGTATTGATTGTTTCATACTATGTTAATTTCATTTTTTAATCAAGTAACATTGATTACTACTTAATGTTAACAGTGTCTGTGACTGCGTAGTGCCAACATGGATAGTCAATCTAGGAAGCTACTAACTATAGGATAATAGATTTAGAATTGGAAAGTACCTTAGAGTCTATTTAACCCATTCCTCTCATTTTATAAATAAGGAAACTAAGGGGAAATTTGTCCTGAATCTTACTGGGTGAGAACATGTTAATGATGATTGAATAAGTCTCAATTTGTATGAAATCAGAGGTCAAAAATGAAAGCTACAATTCATATCTGCAGTCAAATGTCCAAGAGGCATGAATAAAGTGAAAAAAAAATTACTTAAAATCTAGTTAAAAAAGTATGTATTTTTCCCAAGAATATTAATTTCTTTATTGAGGGAGATGAAATATGATTATTGAATAAAATTTCTCACTCAAGCAATAGTAATGTCTATCAGGAAATGCTGTAATTATCTTTAGATTTAATCTTTCTTTTAATGAAATATATAATATCATTACATATAAATTAATTCAAATAATCTTTGTATCCAGATTTACTAGTGCCGATGGTAAATCTGGATATTGTCAAAATCAGACTACTTGAAATATAAGGAAATTTATACATGTTTAATTTTTAAAGTTATTTTCTTGCTATCTTTTTACATCTAGATTTCTCCTCTCTCTCTCTCTCTCTCTCTCTCTCTCTCTCTCTCTCTCTCTCTCTCTCTCTCTCCCTCCTTTTCCAAAAAAAGGTATTGCTAGAACATAATTTTTCAAGAAATAAAAATAAGAAGAGAAAGAAATAACTAAAATTAATCAACACATGGAAAAAAAGTCTGGCATTATATGCAATGTTCCATAGTTGTATTTTTTTAATTTGTTTTTGTAAATAACTACAAATATTTTCTGAGGTAAAAAAGGAACAGCATCCTATATACCCTACTGAAATATTCTGATTATCTTTTATCTCATTTAATGTGTTACTAAGAATTTCTATAGGGAATTCCAAGTTTTCAAATATAAGTGATCATTTCTAGTCTCTCAGCCTTTACAGTTAACATCCTATAAAGTTTGTTATATCTTCAATTTTCCATTAGGGAAGGTGCCCAAATGCTACTTTCACCTTGCAAAGGTCCAAGGAATTTAAAGACCAATTGTTCAGAAACATCAATATGAAAAACATCCATTTTCATGCATTAGCACCTGATCTAATGAGCAGGGCTAAAAAGGAATAGCCAGGACTGTCAGATGACAGATTTAGAGACTGAAAACTAAAGGCATATAAATAAGGTACATGGGATTTTTCATATCTCTATACATTAAACTGGAAGGTAACAAGACAGCTGTGAAGGATGTGTGAAAAATCACTGTAGGAGCAACCCAGAGCGTAGAGCAAAGAATGCTGACAGCATAAAGATGGCAAGAGAAGATAAATAAGACAGTAGCGAGGGAAAAGATTTGTTTGTATGGTGGGGTGTTTTTATTTTTATTTTTTTAGTGCTTATTTATTTTATGGCTATATTAGTAAAACAGTTGAAATGCTGTCATCTGATTAAATTCTCAAGTATTCAGATTAAATTTATTTTATTAGAGGCAATGAAGCAGGAGTTTTACAATTTTTTCAATTAAAATTAGAGTTGAAAGCATTTGGAGAGAAAAGCATCTCAATTAAGGAAACTGACTTTTTATTTTAGTCAGAGGCTATCCAGGATATTCAGTTATTATATCAGAGTATTATGATTTTCAGAAGTTTAAAAGTACATCTCATGGTCACATTTCATATTTGGATATGATATCCCTTTTTTTTTCTTTGAAACTACTCTCCTTACTACATTAGTTTACTATGCATGTGGGAATCCATGCACTGGAATTTGTGACACCTAAGTAGTAGCATATTTTATATGCTATAAATTTATAAATTTTTTTTGTCCTTCACCCACATAACTTCCTTCTGGCTGGTTAGAGAGGAAAGAAAAACAAAACTGAACCAGCACCTTCCCTCTATGTCTTGACTCAAAATTCACTTTACCCTTAAGATATTAAAGCTAAGGGAGTACATGTTTGATCTGATTGTATGTTCAAAGTTCTGTAGTCAGGAAATATGAAATTGCTATAATATTATGATTAAATTATGAAAATATTAAAATCTACAGATCACTCTTCCTTTGAAAGAGGCTTATATTGATATTTTTACTTAGAATTTCCTCCTGTGAATTAGACTACTATCACAGCCAGGCAACCATTACTTCTAAGTACATTTGAAGAAAGATGATGGAAGCCAGCAGTGGTGAGATGTACTATTCATTTATATTTTGTATTTGCTTGTTGAGGTTGGGGAAGGTGTTTTCTTGGACACAAAAGAGATACATAACCTAAGTCCGGCCAATACATGATAGAGCTACATACTTGCATCTTAACATCCAATCCTAGGAAATCTGTGGAATGCAGCAATGAAACCTTCATTGATTTATAACTAGAACCTCAGTCTCTTGATTCTATATGCCTGACACATGGTAGGTACTTAATAAATGCTATTTGATCAACTAACTTTTCAGATCTACAGTAGCTAGCTTTGAGACCTTGGGCAAGTCTCTGATCTTGAGTTTCCTCATCTGCACAATTAAAAAATTGGACTAGATGAATTCTAAGATTTGTGCTAGTCCTAATACTTATGATTGTCTCCCAAGTAGGGTGTAAGCTCCTTAAAAGCAGGGGCTGTTTCATTTTTATCTAGTTCCTAACAAAGTACCTTACCCACAGTTGACCCTTAATGAATGCTTACTAAATTTATTTGAATTGAATGGGCTGAGGAAGGGGAATGAAGAGTCACTATTGCACAGAAGCAATAAACTTATTCAAGGCAGACAGTTAATACTTTGCTGAAACTTTCTTCTTTGGGCATATGAGCTGGAATATAGTGATAAATACTTAACTGACTCTCCAAAAACACAAGACATGGTTATGTTTAATACACATTGTTAACATTTTTCCCATCACTTTCTTAAGTTTAGACAATCAACAATAAAAAATCAAATCCTGATTTGTAGTGCTAGCTAATTTCCAAGGTATACACACTTACAATGAATCACTGAATATTTAACAATTAGCTTTCAAGCCAGTATAAACTGGCTCTAGCATATCCCTACAAGAAACCCTGATCATATGTTTGAGAGGCTACATGGGACAGCAATTATGTCACTGGACTTTAAGTCAAGAAGACCTGGTTTCAAATCCTCCCTCATACTCTGTTATTATAACCCTGGGCAAGTCAATTTATCTCTTTATGCCTCAGTTTCTCATCTGTAGAATGGAGTTAGATTTGTTAATCTTTAAGATCTAGGTCTATACGTGTGTTTATTTTTAATGATCAGCCAGAATACAGAACTAGTTCAAAGCAAAGACATTTACCAATGGAACATTTCCCCATAAACCTGAGGTCTACTTCTACTTCTACAACATCAGTAGGAATGAGTGGTCACCCACATAAAACAAATATGGAGCAGCACATTGGCAAGGAGCATGTATGTCCAATGCATGTGAATGGAAGGCAGCACCTGCCTCTGACACTGCATGACCTCTAACATCTTCTAGTGAAGGCATGATGTTGCCACTGCCATGCTCACACCCTGTTGTTCCTATAGGCTCTGTGTGGCACTGCTTGTCCAGATATGTGGTCCACATCACCAGATGTTCCTCTGCTATAGTCTCTACTGGATACTGCTAAGGCAAACATAGGACTCTGAGGCCTACAATTTCTGGACCAACTAAAATCTTTGGATATCTTTTTCTCAGAGGAAAAGAAAGGATTGACATGTCCTTTACCTTAAAACCCTTGTTGTTATTTGTTGTTTAGTTTCTTTTTATTTTTGTTTTCTTTTAGAAAATACAGAAAATCTTGCTTGATATCAGCAAAAAATCTTCCCTCAGTTTCTCAGATCTGAGTTCATTCAGTGTCTTGACTAAGATTTCCTCATCTACCCAGCAAGACAGTCTTAGATTCAGGTTTTATTTATTACAAAAACCTGGGTTCTCCAAGCTGGCTAATGGTTAAGATGAGTTTTGTTTGTTTGTTTGTTTTCCCTCTGAACTCCTTTTCTTCCTGGTCTAGAAACTTGGAGCCTTTTGTCAGAGACCTCACTCTAGTTTATGAGCTTTACATCTCATTTCAATATAAGTGTGGTAGTGCACACACACACACACACACACACACACACACACACATCATGTAGCATGGGAGTGTTGGACTTCAACAGAGGCAGAAGAGATCTCTAGCCTCTACTCCCCAGTGTTTCAATTCTCTGGGGCATCTCTAGACAGTCTGGACTAAATGTTCTGAACACTTTTGTGTCAAGGATCCTTCTGGTTGTCCAAAGAAGTATGTGAAATCTTTGTCAGATTAATGTTCTTAAACACATAAAATGAAATACATAAGATTACAAAGGAAACCAATTATATTGAAATACTTGTCAAAATAGTAAATCAAAACAAAACCAAAAATAAAAATTCCACATGCTTCATGTTAAAAAAAACCCTGATATAAACATTTTCTTTGGGTAGATAGGGTAATAGTCCAATTCTGAAGTTTCAGTCTATTAGCTTAACAGGCTCCTCTCTAGGGCCACACTAAACTATCATTTACAAAAAAATGTTCTGTGATCCTGAAGAAAGAAGTTGACTCACTAGACTTATTTCTAATTCTTTTTAAGATAAATTTTGCAATAAATCTGAAGTAAAATCTCTACATTTCTGTTTCAGTGACTAAATTGAAATAAAGGTACATCTGACCTAAGTACTTCACAGGGTTATAGTATGAAGCAATGAAAGACCATGTTTAGAGAACAGTGGGTTCTTGAATGATGAAAGATTGATTGATTGAGAGATTGAATAACAGAAATTAATTAATTAAATTACATTTGAAAGATCAAAATAGTAAATGTCAGAAATGTGCCTAATCCTAGGTTTAGCAAAATGCTCTCCAGGAATGTAAGGTTCAAAAATGAGAAATGCTCATCTCTCACAGATGATTAAGCACAGGTGGTTAATAAATGTCTGTTGAATTGACTTGAATACACAAAATATGTTTTATTGCCATTTGGGCACATTGAGAGGTTACAAACTGAGTGGTCTCAGCATCACAGAAACAGTCTGTTTCCCCTTCCTGCCTACCACTCCACTAGATGCGATCTGGACTGTCTTTCTAGTTTTGAAGTTGAAGGTATGCCCAGACCTACACTGGCAGATTAACTCTACTATCAATCTCAAAGTCAATGTGTCAGCTGTACCCCTAAATCTGTCAGTGTGCTCCTTGGTCTCTTTACAAAGGTCGTTTACCTTGAGAGCACCAGTTAATAAATTCATACTCAAAGAATTCACTTCCTGTCTGCTGGCATTGTGAAAAACTATTCTATAAACAAAAATTCCTTCCAACTCAGTCGTCTATAACTGGTTTAATGAAGAGCTGTTGGTTCATCTCCAAAATTTACCCTGTTGATCTCCAGTCTGTAGCACAGAACAGGCTGCCAGGGATGTGCTGTGACCGGATGGCTAAATATTCAATGTGAGTATTTACAACTCAGAAATCAGCAAACTCTACAAATCAGTGCTTGATTTATTGTTTTGTTGATTGTCTAGACTTAAGAAAGTGATGGAGAAGATGTCAGTAATACAGATCAAAATCAAAAGTACATTTTTTCAGTCACACCCCTGCAGCTACCTTCACTACATTGTGCTACTCATAGCTTAAAGAGTGTCCCAGAAAAGAAGTGTCAGGATGGTTAGGATACAGCTACCTCCCCTCTCCCCTTCTTCACTCAGATGGCTCACAGAGATTTGAAAAGGAGAAGAAAGCATGGTTTGCATCCCTCCTGAGATTAGTGGAAAAGAAACACCAGATCTCTTTACCTCCCTCACCTTAAATCAGCTAAAAACTTGCTTTCAGAGGGAAATATTAAATTCTATTTTCCACATTTCTCTTGTTCTAGCAGCAAGGAGACCATGGGGAAGAAATTGGGAAGATGCTAAAGCCTATAAAATAAATGAACATGTAGGTGTAACAAATCCTGTGATCTTATAACAAGAAGACACTATTTTCATCATTGAATATGTTCATTTCAGAAATATCATAAAAATAAAATGAAATTTTGCCTTTTATTGTCACTCCTTATTTGACAGTATTTGGCAGATTCATGATTTCACCAGTGAGATTTCTTATTACTTATTCCTTATTACCTCCCTCAACACTCACTCCAAGTGCTCCACGACTGAGTAGACCATTTTCTTGAATTACTGTGGCAAAAAAAAAACCAGCAACACAAGCAAACATCACCTGGTGACCATTCTTCATTCATTTAACAGATATTTACTTAATGCCTACAATGTGCTAGTCTGTTCTGAGCACTGAGGATGAAGACAGAAATAAAACCTTCTCTACACTCAAGGAATTTGTGTCAGATGGGGCTTAGAGAGGTGGGGGAAAAAACTTGAGCATAAAAATGTAAATTCAAAAATGCACACAAATGAAATGCAAGATTGTTTCCAATGGGTAGGGCCCATGGGGGCAGCTAGGTGGTGCAGTGAGTAGAGCACCAACTTTGGAGTCAGGATGACCTGAGTTCAAACACGGCCTTAGACACTTGACACATTTACTAGCTGTGTGACCTTGGGCAAGTCATTTAACCCCAATTTCCCTGCCTTCCCCCCTCCAAAAAAAAAAGAAATGACCAATGGATAGGGCCCTTGTGATGACAGTTGGGGAATTAGAGAGGCCTGTGTAAGTGGAGACATGTGAGTTAAATCTTAAAGAAAGCTGGAGATTCCAGGAAGCAAATGAGGGAAAGGGAGAAGGGATGAGGGGAGTGGTGGGAGGGGGGGGGGAAGGAAGCAGGCAAATGCGGCTGGAATACAATGTGTGAAGGAGAGTTGTATCTAGCAAGATACCCTGGAGCCAGACTGTGAAGGGTTTTAAATGCCAAAGAAGTAGGTGTCTTATCCTAGAGGCAAGAAGGGATTCAGTGAAGTTTTTTGAGTACAAAGCGATATGGTCCAACCTGAAGTCTAAAAAATTTAATTTGGTAGCTGTGTGGAGGAAAGACTGAAGAGGAGAGAGACTTGAGGTTGAGAGAACAATTAAGAATATGGCAATAGTGCAGGTAAGAGGTGATGAGGACCTTACTATAGCAATGGCTATGTGAGTTGGGGAGAAGGGGAGAAATGTGAAAATTTTTGTAGAAGTAGAATTATCAAGAGTTAAAAACTGATTAGTAAAGGGAAAGGGAAGTCTTAAGAATGGCTCCAAAATTGTAAACCAGGGTAACTAGATGAATGGTAGTACTCTCTCATAGTAGGGTATCTTTTTCAAATCTGCTAAAACTATTCCTTACTCAATGCTTTCCCAGTGTTATATGACATTCCAGATACTTTGGAGTAACAAGGGAAAGTGGCTTTCATTCTGAACCCCCAAATATGCATATAGAGACACCATACATATGTATTCATACATAATGTGTGTGTAACTTTATCACCATCTGTAGTCATATTTTTTATTTTACTTTTCAAAAAATTTTCCAGCTTTCAGCTTTTCTCCCAAGCTTGGTGCCAGGTTCTGCTGCTTCAGTTGCATCCCTGAAACAAGATGGGGAAGGTCAGAGTCAACAGATTTGGTCATATTGGGCTCCTGGTGACCAGGGCTGCATTCACCTCAGGTGAAGTAGACATCATGGCCATCAATGACCCCTTCATTGAGCTCAACTACATAGTTTATATGTTTTAATATGATTCCACCCATGGCAAGTTCAAGGGCACTGTTAAGACTGAGAATGGGAAGCTGGTGATCAATGGAAAAGCCATTACCATCTTCCAGGAGTGGGATCCCACCAATATTAAATGGGGAGATGTTGGAACCAAGTATGTTATAGAGTCCATTGGAGTCTTTATCATCATGGAAAAGGCTGGGGCTCACTTGAAGGGTAGAGCCAAGTGGGTCATCATCTCTGCCCCTTCAGCCGATGGCCCAATGTTCATGATGGGAGTGAACCATTAAAAATATGATAATTCCCTTAAGATTGTCAGAAATGCTTCCTGCACTACCAACTGTTTGTCTCCCTTGGCCAAAGTCATTCATGACAACTTTGGCATTGTAGAAAGACTCATGACTACAATCCATGCCATTACTGCTACCCAGAAGATGGCTCCTCTGCTAAGCTGTGACATGATGGGTGTGGTGCTGCCCAAAATATCATCCCTGCTTCCAGTGGTGCTGCAAAGGCTATAGGCAAGGTCATATCTGAGCTAAATGGGAAGCTCATAGGCATGACCTTCCATGTTCCTACTCTCAGTGTATCTGTTGTGGATCTGACCTAGAGAAACCTGCCAAATATGATGATGTCAAGAAAGTGGTAAAGCAAGCATTAGAGGGACTTTGAAGGGCATCTTGGGCTACACAGAGGACCAGATTGTATCCTATGACTTTAACAGCAACACTCACGCTTCTGCTTTTGATGCTTGAGCTGGTATTGCCCTCAATGACCATTTTTGTCAAGCTTATTTCTTGTTATGACAATGAGTATGGTTATAGCAACCATGTAGTATACCTCATGGTCTACATGGCCTCCAGGGAGCAAAACGGAAAGCCATGGACCTTCATCCCCAGCCAAAAAAGGGAGATCTACCACTTGGAAGCCCACATTCCTAACCCACATTCCTATATTGGGGATCTGTATCCCATTCACATCCTTGTCCCAAAGCACCCTTGTTGTAAGGGGGAGAAGCCTAGAGTCCTGTACCACCACATCTTTCCAATACATCCACTAGGGCCATTATCAGGCATAAGAATCATTCTTGCAGTGAAAAATATATATACAGGTATTGATAGTGACTTTAATGAAACCAATACTAGCTTCACTCAAATAAAAATTTATCAGAAAGAAAATGTAAAATAGATTGTTCCCAAATGAATAGTAGTAACAGAATCACAAAAACACAGAAATGAATGATGGCAAAGAAACGCTTATGGAGAAAATATAATCAGACTAAACTAGTTTTCGAATCTTGAAGTTTTGAAAGTTACAAAAGATTATTTTTCCCTGAGGCCATTTAAAGACATGCTGCAGTGTGTTGTAGTATTTGAAAACATGACAAAGGAAAAACAATCACTATTTACATGCATGGAAGGTCTTTTACAAAGAGTTGATTCCTTATTTCATGTCACTAGCATAAAGGAACCCATCCTTCTGTTGATTACTTCCAATTTATCATGTTTATACCTTTTATGTACATGTTTGCATGTTGTATCCCTCACTAAACTATGAGCTCCTTGAGAGCAGACACTGTCTTTTTCCTTTCCTTGTCTCTCTGGCACAAAGTACAGTGTCTAGTACATAGGAGGCACCTAATAAAAGTTTATTGACTGACTCTAAATTGAGAAACATGATATTTCAGGTTAAATTCCATTATTGAGGAATTCCTAGGGATTGCCTATTGTTTTGTGTTGAATATTGCATGAAAAAAAAACTATCAAGGAGATAATGATTGGAATTTTTTGTTAAATAAGGCTTTTATTGTGATGATATTTATGGAAATAAAATTTAGCTATTAATGGTACTTCTAGTGATAAAAGCAATATGTGTAATTTTGTTAGTATTTCAGTGGGATTGTCATCTCAGTTACGTGAGTATTCCCCATATGGATTGTTTAACCAGTCTATAATTTCTCATTTCACATGATTCTTGACTATGTCCTCCCAGAAATCCTCCACTAAAGATCTACCCAAAATGCTAAAAGATTCAATGGTTATGGCCTTAACTTCAAGTTAAAGGGGGGAAAATATCTTTATAAGGAATTGTTTTCAGTAGTCCCTATATTCCTCAGCCAAGTTATGTCATCAGTTCTCATTATCCAGGAAAATTTTATATCATACTCAAATTTTCCTTTAGTTGATTACATCCTCATAATTAACTAAATAACTAAAAAGTCAATTGAAATGACACTTTGCAACTCTTCAGTCCTAAAATATTGTTTTATAACTTCATCCCTCTTTGGAGAATTCATTAGTGACATCTCCAAATGAGGCAAAAAGCACTAAATGTTTAGACTTAATTTTTCCAGAGTTCATCTAATACATTCCAAGCCATAAATATACAATATAAAAATCATTTATTTAAAATAAGTAGAATTTGAAAATTAGATTACCCCACCCAACAATTATGAGTCATGTAATGGAAACAGATGTATTCAATGTTGTAGTAGGAAGGCTGAATTTATAATCTCAAATATAATCATGTATATGTTTGAATGGTTTGAAATCACAAGGTATGAGAGGTTCTCTAAGGAGAAAACAACAAGAAATTTATTTAGGCCCCACCGCAGC
>CM053624.1:231590974-231618634 GCA_028646595.1 Phalanger gymnotis | reverse complement strand
AAAGGTTGGGAGGACAATCTTAGTCTCTATCTAGGATGGGATCCTCTTAGCATAGCTTCCTCATTGTGTTCCTTTTGAAAAGAAACATTTCCTACCTGAGTTAGGCTATGGGATCAAATTCTTGAATAATTGGAGTCTCAACCAGAATTCGGGTGATTTTATTTGAAGTATAATAGCCCATACTTGCTTACTCTTTTGTTCTTTGTCTTGGTTTAACTTGTTGTTAGTTCTGTCTCCTTTAGGCTTAAGCACCCTACACTCTCCACTGACTGCCTAAGCATGTAGTATTCTTGGAATTCCTGCCAGTTTGCTAAAGAACTGGCCTCTAGAATGGGACTCTTGGGGCAGGGACAGCTTTACGTCCAATTTCAGCAGGAAGAAGTTATGGAAATGAGACCCTCGCCCCTTACCCCAAAATTTTGAGCCCCAATCAATCGAGTGGGGGTGAATGATGATACTGTTCTGTCCAATTATTTTGTATTATCCTGGCTGTATTGTTTTTATTATTATGGTGTTATTGACATCCCTTTCTTATGTAATGGGTGCAAAGATCTAGGGGTGGACATTGAATTGTTAAAAGTATTTTGGGAATGATTGATTTGAAGAGATTATCTTGCTGGGACCTAGGGGTGGGTCATGTTTGTATTGTAAACAAATATTTGAGAGATTCTCTGTATAATGTCACTGAATGATATGTCTTGCTTTATTGTGAATGGTATGTTTTAGTTTCCTTCGTAATCGGGTCAATGTATGTTCTAGGATACATGGCTGATTAAATTATGTATCCTAGAACAAGGGGTGGAGTGTGTTGTTAAGCAAAATTGTCTCATTAGCATGGCTTTTGTTTCTTTTGAGTGGAAGTACTTTCAGCTGTTAAGTGCTAAGCCCCAGGCCCAGGGCCCTATCAGGTGTGAAACCTGTGTGGGTGTGGATTGGTGACTTAGGAGGGGCCAGCTCGGGAACCAATGGTCTCTGGTTGTTGAGGCGGGGTTTGAGAATGCCAGAAGTTCGGCTGTGAGGAAAGGTGAGCCAAGAGACAGTTTCAGCGGAAGCAGAAGCTGCTGCGGAAGCCCGAAGCTGCGGAAGCCAGACGCTGTGGAAACAGGGCTTACCCGTGTGTAGACCAGCAGTGCGAGCAGGAACGTGAGGCCAGTAAAATGATTTGGCTAAATACTATCTTGTTTTTCTGTGGCCTCCTGGTTACTTTTGTGAGGTGGGCTTTCTGGGCCTGGAGTCTTTTTGTCAAGATGTTAGAATGGGGAGGCTGGTTCATGGTTCTGCTGCGGTGGGGCCTAAATAAATTTCTTGTTGTTTTCTCCTTAGAGAATCTCTTATACCTTGTGATTTCGAACCATTCGAACATATACATGATTATATTTGAGATTATAAATTCGGCCTTCCTACTACAAACTGAGATATTTGCATTTCTCAGTCTTCTGCCATATCTATCTCTGCTTTCTCAAACATAAGAATAATTAGTGACTGTAAGTCTATAAGTTAAAGAAAAAATTCTTATCTGCATTAGGAATTTCCTCATTTAGAGGTCCCTACCTAGATGAAACCACAAGTCTAGAACAACAAGAATAAAAAATAAAATTTAAGTGACAAAAAGGATCTTAAATATATTGCTTATTGTAATCTCCTCATTTTGCAATTAAATTCAATAAACTTTTATTAAGCACCTCCTATGTGCCAGGCTAAGTGCTGGGAACACAAAACAAGGCAAAAGATAGTGCTTGACCTCAAGGAGCGTAACATACAGTTGTCTCAAGATGATGCTTACGAGGTATTTCAGACACAACTAATTTAACAGTTACATTGTCATGATTTTGGGGGAGGGGTATGCCTTCTTCCAGTACAAATCCAAACGCACCCATACTTTCTTCTCCTACATTACTCTTGTGCTATTTGTTTGTGTAGTTTCAGAAATTTTCCCATAGATGACATTATCCTCTTAGCCTTTTAAAATTTACAGTACAGCAGTGCAGCAATCTTACAGTCCATCTTTTTTTTTAACTTCACACAACATGAACGTCTCCTTTTCCAGTAAATATATCTTTTATGAGGTGTTTTGTACCAATTCTGATGTGTCAATAATTGCTAGTAAATTTCAGGTAATTTTCACCTACCACACATCCTTTCCATTTAGGTATCATGGATAATTTTGATTTGTTACTAGGTTGTTGTGTTCCATGATTCAGTCATAAGGAATCAGTGGAGTGGTGGGGCTTGCTTTAGGGTCACATGATTAAAAAATGGCAAATGACCTTTTAATTAGTCTTCATCAACTCTAAAGAAAAAAAAAAGACAAGTTATACACCAGAAGTAGAGCAATTTTATAGCTAATGCCACTGGACAAAAAAAGCAAGAGGTATAAAAGGTAACAATCTTATGAATTAATGCTGGAGAGCATCAATCCTTAAAACCTTCAGTCAACACCCCTCCCCACCACCTTCCCCACCAGAAGTAAAAAGAAGATGGATTATAAGATTGCTTCCTTCCTTCCCCTTCCCCACCACGCAAGTATGTGGAAACCCTCTCAGGGATTTCCTAGCTACTGCAGAAACATTCCAACTCTGCTCTTTCTCATGTCTTGCAATAAGCATCAGGCACCAACTTGGCCCAGCTACATGATGAAGAAAAGTAATGTACAGGAGGAGGCATACTTACCTCTGCCTAGGGATACACATAGGTTAGATAATCCAAAATCAGTTAGCAAGATTATGCCTTTTACCCTCTACCAACCCAGCAAAGCATAGAACCTCAACATTTTGCTCCTGAATTATTCAAGAGAGAAATCAAAATCTTGAGAGAAGATTTGTATGAATTGATGCAGAAAGGAACCAGAATGAGAGGAAACAACTTATCCAGTATAATACCATTATATAAACAACCTTGAAATACTTGAGAACTCTGATTAGTGCAATCATCAACAATAATTTCAGAGTATTGTTGATGAATAATGCTATCTACCTCCTGACTGAGAGATTGATGGACTCAAGGTGCAAAATAAGACATGTATTCTTGGACATCATAAATGGAAATTTATTTTGCTTAACTATGCATATTTTTATAATAGTTTTAGTTTTCTTTTTCCAGTAAGGGAAACAAGCTATAAAGGAGACAAAATAGAATTTTGTTAATCTAAAAATAGTAATTTAATTTAAAAATCAGAGCTCATCTAAGAATCCCCTCTGTCATCATATTGGTTTCTTTGTATGTTTTTCCATTTTCTTCTAAAGTGAAATTATTTGAAATTTCATGATCAAAAATAAATTTTATGTCCTCCCTTTCTTTTTTGCTATTCCTTTTAGCCTTGATCCATGTGATCATATCTTTTGTTTGAATTTTTAAAAGCCACTTCTTAAACTTCATTTATTTATATCCAACTATGTTCAATGTTCCCTTCCTTCAGAATTATGAATTTCAAGAAGACAGGGTCACTTTATCCCAGTTTCTATTACTTATGCATCACCAACCAATTCTCTTTTATTTAATAAATAAAATCCAGCACAATAATATCCTCACTGGTTTCTCCATCTGGTTTCTCCTCAAAGATAAAACTATCATTAAGTTACAAAAGGAATGCATCTGTTATTAACAGAATTAAATTTTCATCAAATATTGAAGTTATTTGTCACTGTAATAGCTTCCATTTCTCCCAGTTTTATTGTTTGAAACAATTATATCCTGTATTTTGCAGAGGGGGTTTGCAAATAATCTCATAAGCTTGTAATTGTGGTTCTCTTTTCCTTTTTTTCCCTCATCCAAATGCATTCTATTATGCTACTACTAAGAAGTCTGTGATTTTCATTCATTGTCTATCTTCTTAACTCATAATCAACTCATCATTTACTAGACTGGTAGGGTCAAGAATTGTTATAACAGTGAATTAAGCTCATTCATCCCCTTCACATTGTGGTATTCCATTCATATCCCCACCCCATACCCATCCAAACAAGGCTCAATGATACCTATTAAATTATATTTAAGTTGTTATATTAAGATTTCAAGACTATTTCGATATCTATGTTTTACATATTGGTTAGTGCTGATAAAAATAGGATGTTAAATGAAATGGCATACAGTACGTGCTATGTAAGTAATGCCATTCAAGGTTACATCAGGTTAATTTGCAAAATAAGTTTCACAACTTTCCAATACTTGACTGTATTATAATAAGAATGCTATTGCAGTGATGTGGGGACAGGATAATTTTATACAAACTATAGTGGTATAGACATATAAAAGCATAAGTAACTTTTATTAACCATTTTCTTGATTATTTCTTTGGCCAGCTTGGCACCAATGCCTCGAGGAGCAGAGTGACCTTCCTGACACGTGGTGACTCACACAGCGGTGATGCTACCTTTGCATATGAACTGAGTTAAGTTTTGATCCTATGCCCCTCTAGGAACTGAGATGTCATAAAGGAGAGTGTATCTGGAGATATTGGTGGAAATGTTTGTAAATTTGTACTTGCTCTATCTTCAAAGTAAATATCCCTTTGTAAAAGCTAAAAATAAAAATAAATCCTGAATTTGATGCTTACTAGCTACATAGTCTTGGAAAAATAGTTTACTGAATTATGAAATTCAAGATCAGAAGCTGCATCTTGTCAAAACTTTCTACCTCGTAATTGTAGAATAATCTTCATACAGTCAAAGTTTAAATACTTATTTGCTGAATGAATGAATGAATGAATGACTAGTAGCCTTTCTGGATTTACATTCCTTCTTCTATTTAATGTTGGCAATTGTTAAACTACATAACTCACAATAGTTGTACTAACTTTCCTCACAAAGTTGTGGTGAAGAAAGGGTTATCAAGTGTCATATAAGCATACATTACTGTAGTTGTTATTACCATCAACATTAACTTTAGTTCTTTGTAGTTCCTACTTGAAACTTCTCATCACCAACCAAGAGGGGAAAAGAATCAAGTCAAGAAACACAGCAGGTACAGTACATAGGAAACCCCTGCTCAAGTAGCTGCAAAAGCCTTAGGAACAATTTTGGCAGAATAGGTTGGAAGGAAGTGTGTACACATGGAATAGCCAATTTCCTTGACTAAGTGAATTGAAGAATCCATTCCCTGTAGGGAGCCAACACAGGAATTCAGGCTGATATGCTTGACCTCTACTCCAATCACATCATACTGAACCAGAGAAAAATAAGGCCAAGGAAGAGAAGCAGCACACCTAAGTATCACAACTCTTAATCATCTGCTTGTGTTACTCAAATAGTGGAGCTATATATGGCAGTGGCAGAACCAGTTGGCACTGGTTTTCATAAGACTAGTATATTTACTTCTGGGGAAATCTGAGTAGTTACATTAGACCACAACAGTTAACTCACAATTCAAAACATAAGTGTGGGGCATGGATCCCAGAAGCTCCTATGACCAACTGCAAGATGGATGATGTGGTTGTGGTTGAGTACATGGACACACTCGTTGCTGTTGAAAATATGTGATTTGGATCTGGGGGCAGAGGCTAGCTAGAGAATTGATTCTGGGGGCAGTCACTGGTAGGGGTAGTGAGACTGCCTATGACTGAGTTTGGAGGACTTTGATATGGTCAAGGCCAGTGGAGCCCATAAAGAAATGAGAATATTGGGGCTGGAGGCAGAGTTATTAGGATTCCATCAATAGAAAGTTACTATAGTAACAAGGAAGATCAAAACGCACACTCAGAAGAAGACAGCAAAATCAAACCTCCTGTATCTAAAGCTTCCAAGAAAAATATGAATTGATCTCAGGCCATGGAAGAGCTCAAAAAGGATTTCGAAAATCAAGTAAGATAAGTAGAGGAAAAATTGGGAAGAGAAACGAGAATGATGTAAGAAAATCATGAAAAAAGAGTCAACGGGACAGCTAGGTGGCACAGTGAGTAGAGCACCAGCCCTGGAGTCAGGAGGACCTCTGTTCAAATCCATCCTCAGACACTTGACACATTTACTAGCTGTGTGACCTTGGGCAAGTCACTTAACCCCAATTGCCCTGCCTTCTCCCCTCAAAAAAAAAGAGTCAATAACTTGGCAAAGGAAGCATAAAAATAGAAAATAACACCTTTAAAAAATAGGCCAAATGATAAAAGAAGCAGTGGTCACAGTCTCCAGTCTTCCCCATCCATCTTCACATCCAAATTGTCACGATGCCCTGATTTTCCTTTTATGGGTTAGGGTCACTACATATTTTCTTGAGATGGCATATGGACTCTGAAAAGACACTCTATTTTCTCCTGTGTTTCCATGTGTTATGAGGCAGCTAGGTGAAGCAGCAGATAGAGCACTGGGCCTAGAGTCAGGAAGGTGAATTCAAATCCATCCTCAGACACTTAATTGCTGTATGAGCCTGAGCAAGACACTTAAACTTTGTCAGCCTCAATATCCTCAACTATAAAATATGGGTAACAGAATCTACTTCACAGGGTTGTTGTGAGGATCAAAGGAGATAAAATTTGTAAAAACACTTAGTAGGTGCTGAATAAATGCTTATTCCCTCGAACCTTTCTTTCTCCCTTGTACGGGTATAGCAAGAGTTGTCATCCTGGAAGCAAAATTGTTCAAAACCTGACTATGCCCCATCTGACTGACTCTAGTGTTTATTACTATAATAAGAATATCAACCACAGGAGACAGTCTAATAGTACCCAGCTTTCCAGTGGGAATGTTTTGTTTTTTTTTTTTTTTCCTGCTGATCCTAGATAGTCTTCCTTTGATAAGCTACTAAGTCCTGCCCTCCCTTACCTCCTATCCTGTCAAACTGCCAAGGAGTATTTTAATTTAAAAGGAGCCAAATACTACTAAAGCAGCCGCCAACACAAATCTCTCCCTGGCATTACACACACACACACACACACACACACACACACACACACACACACACAAACACCACACACTTCTCCCAAGTGCTCAATCCACACAGGAACAAGCCATGCTTTACTCACCTACTTCCTGCTTGTTTCCAGGTCCGGATCAGCATTGTCTGCTCTTAATTGCCAAGCCCCTAGAGGGTAGAGATCCCATCTGGTGATGTGCTCTGTATAGCATGTAGCACAACTTAATAAATACTTTGGGGGATGAAAATGATGTCACAAAAGGAGACATTTACAAAGGCTTTTACTCAGGACCCAATCTCATATCCCCTCTGGATTCAGCTTCCTTGGCAATTTGGGATTTGCCAGTTCACTATGCAGAGGTTTTCAAAGAGAAAGAAAACATCTTTGTATTACATGAGCAATATGACCTTCTTGAATTACTCTTCCTTGGAAGAAAAACTCATATAGAAAAAATGCTAGCACTTAACTTAATAATAAAGCTATTTCCTCTCAAAACAAACACATTTTCTTGAGTTCTGAACAACAATAAATTACCATCTAAAACACAAAGAGCTCCAAATTCATGGGTAATGCAGCAACAGTATACATGAAATTAAGACCACTACAAAACATCCCTAATTTGGCTAACCCCAGTCACTTAATGCCAAGTCTGATCATACAAATCAGAAGGATATTGCTATACAGGTGAGGAAGGTTATTAAAAGGCAACCAAAAGGATTTACAATTTTTAGGAGTTTTAAGAGTATGAATTATGAAGAAAGATTAGCCTTGATTCAGCCTTCCTATTTTAGAAATGAGAGGATTAAGCAAGATCTCCCTGATTGCAAAGATGAGGCTTTTCAGATCCTAAAAGGCAGAATTACAGATTGATTCCAATGAACTGCATAAGCTGCAATAGAGAGAAACTAATTTAAAAACAAAAAGTCATTGACTGAAGGTGATAAGGGACTAGCCATAGGCAAACAGGAATATATTCTCTATATTAAAGAATGCTAGAATTTGGTACCAAGGAGCAAAGTAAGGGGGGAAAGGATTCATATAGAATACTTTAAGAAGGTTCAACAGATTTTTTTTTTGAGGGGGAAAGGTTGAAACTTTCTGAGAACATTTTGGATATACACATATGTGTGTGTCTATGTGTGTATGTATGTTGTTGGCTGTCCAGAGCCATAAGAGAATGCTTTCGATCTAGAAATGCACATTTAATTTTAAATTAAAAGTTTATTTGTAAGTGATGGGCTGAAAAATGTTAGCAACTTGCCTTCCTTCAAAGAAATGGAATAGTAAATCTAGAAGCTCCAATCTACCTTTCCAAGATTACTACAAATGACTTCCCTTCATGGACACTACACAGACCAGCCAAACTGGATATCTTGGTGGTCTTCACAAGCATTATATCTCCCATCTCTGTACCTTAGCACATACTGTTCCCCACACCCAAGATACTGTCCTTCCTCATCTCCACCTTTTAGAATTCCTACTTTTTTCTCACAGCTCAACTCAAATGTTGCCTCCAACATGAGACCTTTCCTGATTCCTCATTTTGTTTTTATTTTATATGTATTCTGTTTATATTTATGTGTCTGTATTATATCTACCAACAAAATGTAAGCTCTTTGAGGGAATAAACTGTTTCATTTTTACCTTTGTAAAGGTAAAAGAGGCAAATGGATGGCACAGTGGATAAAGCATGGGACCTGGAGTCAGGAAGACCTGAGTTTGAATCTAGCCTCAGAGATGTAGGCAAGTCAACAGTAAAATAGTGATCATAATAACACTTACCTCCCTATGTCATTGTGAGAATTAGATGAGATAATATTTGTAATGTGCTTAGCATGGTGCCTGTCACATAGTAGGTGCTTAATAAATGCTTGTTCTCTTCCTTCCTTTGTCTCCCAATATATAGCATACTGCCTCAAACATAGTGGATACTTAATAAATGTGTATTGTTTAATTGTTAGTAGCAAGATACCACTAACTTTGACTAACATAGATATACTAGTTTAATCAAAAGTTTGAATTTTAGATTATTTTAGTAAAGTTCATTCAAAAATCTGTGCCCTCAAGGCCACATGTGACCCTCTAAGTCCTTGAGTGTAACTCTTTGACTGAATCCAAACTTCACAGAACAAATCCCCTTAATAAAAGTATTTCTTCTGTAAAACTTGGACTCAGTCAAAAGACCACACCCAAGGACCTGGAAGACCACATATGGCTACAAGGCCACAGGTTCCCCACTTGGGTAGAAGAGCTACTTTATATGTTCATGTGTATATAATCCCTTCCAATCTTTCCAGTTTTCTTACATCTTACTTCCCCCCACGTAGTCTTCAATCTAGTGACAATGACCTCTTTCATGTTTTACAATCAAGACACTCAATCTCTCTTTGATAGAGGCATTTTCTTTCGCCATCCCTCATGCCTTGAGTACTCTCTCTTATCATCTCTTCCCACTGACTTTTCTGGTTTACTTTAGGTCCCATCTAAAACCTCATCTTCTACAGGAAGTATTTCCCAGCTCCTCTTAACTCTAATGTTTTCCTCTTTTAATTCCTATTTATCTTTTATATAACTTGTTTTACATATCTATTTGTTTGAGGTCTCTCTCATATATTGTCAACTACTTGAAGACAGAGACTGTCTTTTGCCTCTTTTAATTTCCCCAGCACTTAGCATGGTGCCTGGCACATTGTAGCCTCTTAATAAATGTTTATTGACTGATTAACTGAAATACATACATATATGCAGGCAGCTAAGGTTTTTTATAAAGGCATATTCTCTTAAACTGGTTAACAGTTCCCCTATTCTCTTCTTGAGTCTTTTATTGGTTTAACAAATTTTATTTACCATTGCTAATACAAAGACAAAATAAAACAATAGCTTGTCTGAAAATTTTTAATTTCTGAATTTCTGCAGTCTGAAATTACGTGGTTTTACTGCATTTGCATAGGATACCACCTGTCCATATCCTGCCCAGCTCTCATATCACTGATTCTAATATAAGCAAACAGTTATAATCTTAGATAAACAAAAGAGGAAAAAAAACTTCCCATAAAAAAATTGTGTTTTGACATAATGTAATGGATTGGTTATTTAAAAGCATGTAACCACATAGGTTTCAATTCTATTTTAGACATGAGAAATTGTCTTGTTTGCTAACTGCAAAAAACAATAGAATTGGGAGGAATATGGAAACAAGTTTTCATTATTTCAGAGCTACAGAACAATAGCAACGACAACAAAAAGATGAAAATCCTTCTCCAACCTAATTGACAATTACTACTAGATTTTTACAGTGTGTCAAAGTTGTGGGCAGCCTAAAGAAAACCAAGAAATATTGTGCACATATATATCTGCTGACCTTCCTACCTGACCACATTTTTTTCTACATTCCATACTGCTCACCAGAGAATGCTTGGAGGAATAAATAAATAAATTAATTAATTAATGAAAAAGCATTAATTCAACACTCATAATATGACAAGCACTCTAATAAATACTGGGGATTAAAATAGAAGCAAACAAGACCAATACCGCCTTCATGGCATTTACATTTTAATAGAAAAAGACAATACAGATTATAGAATAGTATCCAGAAAAGGGTGTTTTTGACAGGAAAGTCACAGGAATCATGAGAATCATGATTAAAGTCAAGAAGCAGTTGTTTGACATGTTTTTTCCCAGGAATTATGGGCAGCTAGGTGGCACAGTGGATAGCATGCAGTGTGAGGCCTGGAGTCAGGAAGATACATCTGACTCAGTTCAAATCTGGCCTTAGACACTTACTAGCTGTCTGATTCTAGGCAAGTCACTTACCCCTGTTTGCCTCAGTTTCCTCATTGGTAAAAAGAACTGGAGAAAACAGTGGAAAACCACTCCAGTATCTTTGCCAAGAAAACCCTAAATGGGGTCATGAAGGGTCAGACATGACTGAAAAATGACGGAATAACAATTTACAGGAATTATAATGTTCATTTGATTACTGTTCTCAGAGCTAAGGTTTGAAGATAGAGTTGGGAAAGGGAAGCATACAGATGTCTAGGGAAAAAATTATGATAAGTTTGGTTTTAACCTGGAAATGATGAATATTCACGAGTCAGAAGCATAGAGTACCACAATGGGAAGTTGAGTCCTGGAACAAAGATAGAGACGAGTACAGGAATATGGTAGCTAGAAGTCTGGGACATCTGGAACTGAGTTAGAAAAAGTTACTGACAACATACAGCTTCCTCTTCATTACTCTTCACCTTAAGTGGGGCTTATGCCAACAACTAGGAAATGCTTACAACGTTAATCAGTTTGAACAAACTAATCTAGTTGCTCAAGATTTTTTTTCCAATATTTCAGAGATCAAGAGGGAGAAAATAATGGTCTTTATTAACCTGTGAACAAGTGAGTTTTCTCCCAGTTAGAAGATACTATTCTTTTGTGTCAGAAGAGAATAGAGCATCAAGATTCAGAGGCACCACAAATGATCCTGAAGTTGGTGACAGATATTCTCAAAGTTAGAGAATAACAGGAGTCTGCCCACTGGGTGAGGTTTTGTGTGTCCAGACATCAGGAAAAGTGGTGGCAAATGGAAATAGCCTAAGTGAAAGTGATTAGTCTGATAACTACTTCATCAGCATGGTTATTCAGGGAATAATTGTGACTTTTGCCAGAGGAAAAAAAATTGGAGACCTTTGTATTTATGGTAGATAGTTGGCATGAAAACAAGAAAAAAAATGCACAGGCAGATAGTTTGGTCATGCCTGGCCAAAAGACAATGTGAGAGTTGAGGAGTCCCTTCTTGGGCTACTTCCGTAGTCTTTGTAGAGAAACTATAGAGGGGATTGCAATAAAGAACAATATCTTCTGTAAGCAATATTGTACTGGACCAGCCATGATGAATACTTCTACTTGCTATGAGAAAGCAGGAACCTCTCTTTTCAGGAATATAACTTACTGGAAATTTACACAGATCTTTGAGAGAAAGTCGTTCTTTGGATAGTGTCTGTTTATTTCTCAGTTCTATAAGGTGGTGATGATAATAACACTTACCTCACAAGGTTGTTTTAAGGATAAAATGAAATGATCTTTGTAAAATGCTTAGCACAGTGCCTGGCACATAGTAGGAGCTATATAAATACTTGTTTTCTTGTTCCCCGCTTATTTTGGTTTATTTTTACATATTTTATCTTCTTCAATTTGTGAACTGAATGCTTAAAGGAGGAGTCAAGATTAACATACTGGGTTGATATCAAGTCCTGTTTTTAAGATTTTTGGAACAGGAGACTTAAAAACTTCCCAAAATATATCTAGCTACTGAAAAGAAAATTAACATCTATTTACTGAGAACCTAGGTGGTACAGTGAATAGAGTGCTGGGCCTGGAGTCACAAAGACCTTTTTTATGACTTCAAATCTGGTCTCAGACACTAGCTGTGTGATGCTGGGTAAGTCACTTAACCATGATTGCCTCAGTTTCTTCATCTGTAAAATGAGCTGCAGAAGGAAATGCAAAGCATTCCAGTAATCTTAACCAAGAAAATCCCACATGGGTTCATGAAGAATTGGACATAACTGAAAAATGACTGAATAACGAAACAACTGAGCATTACACAAAATTACTTCTTTAGTGCTTTGACAGATAAATAATTTCACCCCATTCAACCAGTACACATGAAAACTCCTTCACGTGATTTTGCTATGTGATTCTTGTCCATGTCTTTCCACAAATTCTCCAGAAAGAAATAATGTAACTTGCCAAAAGCCTCCTACAGATGACTTTAATACTTTATAGCTATCAATGTAGCACTTGAGTTGTCCATCTGTTTTCTCAGACTACAGTAGCTTGAACAACCTACCTCCTTCTCAGAATAGACATATCCTTGATGATTTTTTTCATTCCACTCCTTACATATCAATAATTAGTGATATCCCATGATCAGATGTACATGCTTAACGGTAAGCTCCTCAGTGGGAAAAAAATCCATGCAGAATACACTTTTTAAGTTTAATCTTTATTATTAGCATTTTCTTCATCACTTTCTTAAGTCTAAACCACCAGCAAACCAATAAATTAAGCCCTAATTTGTAGCATTTGCCAATTACCAAGGTATCAATGTTCACATTAAAATCAGAGATTGGGATCAGATTGTCTGCAGACAATGAAGTTATACATACTTTGCACTGGTGCTTTTATTTGCTTCTTATTTTAGGTTAATAAAAATTTGATGGAAGGAAACAAGCATTTACTAAGAGTATACAATATGCCAGGAACTGTGCTAAGCACTTAAAAATATCTCATTTGATCCCCATGACCACCCTGGGAGGCAGGTGCTATTATCTTCATTTTACAGTTAAAGAAACTAAAGAAGACAAAGGTTAAGTGACTTGCTCAGAGATCACACAGATAATAAATGCCTGGGGTCAAATTTTATCTCAGTATTTCTGGACAGTTAGCCCCATACTCAATGCACTGTAACACCAGTAAAAATAATTATAACATTAAATGTTAATGAGCTAAACATTATTTCCCTTTCTGTGATTCTTGTCAATGTCTTTTCTTAAATCACATAGGTGGTCCAACTCATCCTTCCATTTTGGTTTTATTCTTTCTTCTTATTTGTATTATTTTTTAAACCTTTGCTGTAATAAATCAGTGGTCTTGATTGTACACAAATGGCTAAGTCAGAAATGCATTAGCAACCAACCACTTTCCATCTGCTAAAACACAATCAACTTCATTTTTTATATGTTATTTGAAAAAGTCATCCTATATAGGCATGATGCTTTGATATAGTATAAAAGCCTTTATCTTCTCTCACTTCTTACTCTGGAACCATGTCTTCCAAAAGAGTTCACACTATAATCCCATATTCTTTCCATTTTTCTAAAGGCATTGAAGTTTAAAATACATGTTGATTTAATGTAGAGTGTCTTACCATGTTTTTCATTAAATTTATCTATCCCCTCATGCTCTGCAACAGATATTGGATCATAAGCTGCAATTCTTTACATAGCAATCTTTCTGAAAACATTTATAATGAGCCTTGCAATGTGAGATGATCAAGTCACTCAGGGCAAAATATTTCTCATTATATAATAAAAGGACACACAATAAAAGCCATTCTATCAATTTCTCTTCTTGTCTCTCCAATGAGAACCTCTGAGCCATCTTTCCATTTGTTAGCAACTTCCTTTTTGTCTTTTGTTTTCTTTTATAGTGGGCACACTGAATCAAAATTCAAGAAATCTAGGTTCAAATCCTATTATTCTTTTCTTAATGTTTATGTGTCTTGCCCAAATTACTTAACCTCTGTGGGACTCATTTACTTCATCTTTCCCTCTAGTCTTACAATTATGATCCTATGACAAGTCCCTATGACAAGATTAATGATTCAGTTCCTCCAGTACATGTCCACTCAGTTACATGACAAGGATCTCAAATTTAGAGTACAAATAAGTTAATATGTACTGGTAGTCCAAAAGCTATGTGATTCTCAGTCCCTTCTGTCCCTTTCTTATCATGCTGTCATGTTCACTTCAGAAAGGAAAGGTACATGGTTAAGGAACTTATTACTTAGTAGTTAACCTAATGATAATGAGCCTCCTTAGACTCAGCTAGAGTAACCTTTGAACAATAATTGTCTTTGGCTAGCACTCTTCTGAAAGACATTTCAAACAGCACAATTGTGTCCTGTTTCTATGAACTTTGAAGGCAAAGGTCACCAAAATGTGCTGTCATAGTAGGATTTTATGGAGGATAAATTAAATTAAAAAATAAAATTTTACAAAAATACAAATAATTATCATAGAAATAAAGAAAGACTTAAATAACTCAAGAGATATTTAGTCTTCATGCCTGATTTGTCCTTACACATTAGCTTCTTTGTACGGCTGGTTGGAAGTCAAGGTTTTGAACTTCCTGGCATGCATCGTTACAAGTATAAACAAAGATATAGGTATAAACAAAGTATAAATTAACAGGGGAGAGGTCTAGACTGCACATTGATACCTGGTTTCTAATCCCAAGTTTGCTACTAATGAATTGTTACCTTGAATGAATCATATGATGTCTGTAGGCCTCAGTCTTCTCACTTAGAACGTGAAGGTGTTGGGCTAGATAATTCATATTCTTCAACTTCAAGGATCCATGCTTTTGAAAATATACTCTGTCACAAAAGCAAATTCCAACAATAATTTTTGAAGATTGTCAATTAAGTCACAAGGCTCTAGAATTCTACCATTTTAGCAGCTGAGAATTCTCTTGAAATAATGAGTAAGTATGAAATAAGCAAATTGATTCAGAGGTTATTTTGACAACAACTGCTCCAAAGTTTTAACCATGTAGTTTGCTGCTGCTTTATTATTCTTCTTTCAGTCCTTCTAAGAGAACCATTTAAAAAAGTAAAATACCAAAAACAAACTCAGATCACAAGCTGTGACATGCCTGAGGCAGAAAGATAGTTTTTGGTTTTTTTTTTGTTTTGTTTTTTAAACTTCTCTTTCAACCCCTTCTGTCTGTGATGGATGATGTGACAAAAGAACCTATTCTAAGTTCTATATTTTGAACCTGAAGCAGATGCATAAAAGGAGCAACCTTATTCCTCCTGTCTCTCTAAATTTTCACAGCTATATTTAATGAGTCTCTGACACTTTGCCTGACTACAAAATGTCAGGTTAGTTTGGGGTCACATTTAGAGTTGATGATTTGCTCCGAAGAACATTTTTACTCACAACATGAAAATATGTGGGTTGTTCATGAATTCTAGGTGGAATTAATAGGTGACAAATTATATCCCTGAACTCAGACTCTTCCTTCACAAGATAAAATTGTTCTAGTGATTCTATTGATGCATTTCATAATCTATTCCTAGATGGAAAAAAGTATTAATTAATTAGCTAATTAATTTATGAAAATGCATTTCTAAGTACTTATCATGTTTGCGGCATTTCACTAAGCACTGAGGATGCCAAAAAAAAAAAAAAAACAAACATGCAAGCAAAATAATGCCCGCCCTCAGAAAGCTAAAAATCTAAAGGTAGAGAAAACATGTAAAGTGAAGCTAGAAACTGGTAGGTAATGAGATAGGACATGGTTCCAAGCAAAATATGGTAAAAGCTTACTTATCAGAATCAAGACTACCAGGGTCATATTACATGTTCTAATGGTAGGTAGAATTTACAGAACATGCTTTGGAAATGGATGGGAGGTAAACTACATTTAACAACTGACTAGGTTTAACCTATAGCTCTTATCTAGCCCATAGGAATCTCTCCTTATCATAACACTTTTCTGATTCTTCTAGGAAAATATGGTTTCTAATAGATTTGAAAATTCTCAAGAGATGGAAGAAGACACTCTGATGAGGTTAAAGAAAAATGATGATATAGGGAACCATATGTTTCTAGGGGTGCTCAAGACCCCAAAATACCAACATGCTGAGTCCTGATGAAAGAATTCAACTCAAGCCTTCTCAGCCAAGGAAAAAGACAAAGTTTATTAAGATTCGCCATAATGGGTTGTCTTAGGCAATCTTACCATGTGTGATGCTTGTTTTCACAAGTGGGCCAGATTCAATCTGAGCTAGATTGAATCTGCGTGCCTTCATGGAGGCAAGACAGATGTTATATACAGAAAGATTGTGGGAGGGATTGAGGGATGGTCAAGTAGTCTGGGGTGACTAGAGGAGGGGTTTAGAGAGGGTCTTGAGGAAGGGGTCTAAGGAGGATCTTGATGGGACTAGGGTGACTAGAGGTCAAGACTCCAGGAAAGAAGAATGGGATTTTCATAGGATTAAGGGTGGGAAGCAGCTGGACAATAGAGGGCTAGGCTAGGTAGAGATTGGGGCCTAGATAATGAAAGGCTTATGGCCTCAGGGGAAGGGATCTACTGGGAAGATTCAAGGAGAGTTCAAGGGGGGTCCCAGAGACTGTACCCCATCAGGTTCAAGGGGGTTCCCAGAGACTGTATCCTCCTCATTCCCCCTTCAGACAAACAGGACCCAAATTCTTTTGGGGCCAGGGACAAAGGTCTGAGCTTCTGAAATTTCTGCCTGCTAGCAAGGGGCATAGGGTCCCTGTCTCATTCGGTCCCACTGGAGGGGTGCTTAGACTGAGCAGTCATCTGGAAATTGATGGCTTGGAGCCTGGAGGAGATAAACCTGGCAAGGAGGTTAAGCAAACAAGCACCCAACAGGCAGTATAGGAGTATAGAAAAAGGACATTACAATAACCACACTCTTATACATTTACCCATGACTGCTCTGTCCTTTCCAAGTCCCTACATAACTCTAACCTTTTTCTTGTGCTTTCTGTGTTTTGTTGTTGCTGCTCAGTCATTTTCAAAGATGTCCAAATCTTTGTGAACCTATTTGGGGTTTTCTTGACAAAGATAGTAGAGTGGTTTGGCACTTTCTTCTCCAACTCAGTTAAGTGACTTGCCTAGGGTCACATATCTAGTAAGCATCTGAGACTGGATTTGAACTTAGGAAGATGAGTCTTCCTGACTCCAGGCCTGACACTCTATTCAATGCCCCACCTAGCTGCCTTGCCTTCTGTGTATCCTATCATATTATGAACAGTGCTCTTCATGTTACACTTGTACCATTCCTTTTAAAAATCACTTGTGTATTTTGTGTTTAGTTTTCTATATATATGACATTTCCCTAATAGAATGCCAACTCCTTCAGGGCAATGACTCATTGACCATTTGCAGTTTCTAAGTTATATGTATAATTGTGAAATAACTCAATGAACTAACCTTCTATTGATGTTTAGGGGTGCTCAGCAGCCCAAAATACCAACACACCAGTTCATGCCTGAATGAATTCAACCCAAGTCTTCTTTTGGCCAAAGTAAAACAAAGTTTGTTAAAGATATGCCATATTGGGTAGATTCTTAAGGAGCCTGAACATTGGCTAGACTCATAAGGAATCTGAGCCTTTGTGAAGCTTGCATTAACAAGCAGGCCAGAACAATCTGACCCAAACTAAGGTTTGAGCTGGATTGAATCTGAGCATCTTCATGGAGGCAATATGGATGCAGAAAGACTGTGGGAGGGATCTAGATGTGGCCAAGTAGTCTGGAGTGATGGGAGGAGGAGCTTAGGGAAGATCTTGATGGGACTGGGGTGCCTGGGGGTACTGGGGTAACGTCAGACTCCAGGAATAGGACAGCTGAGAAGTAGCTGAAGGATACCTGGAGATAACAGACAATGGAGGGCTAGGCTAGTTTAAAGGTAACAGATTTGGGTATAGATATTTTCATAGGATCAAAAGGTAGGAAGCATCTGAAGGCAATCTGGAGGTAAGGGACAATGGAGGGCTGGCTAGGCTATGGATAACAGATTTGGGTATGAAAAAATGGAAGACAATGTGAAATATCTCATTGGAAAATATCTCATTGGAAAAACCACTGACCTGGAAAATAGATCCAGGAGAGAGAATTTTAAAATTATCGGACTACCTGAAAGCCATGATCAAAAAAAGAGCCTAGATATCATCTTTCAAGAAATTATCAAGGAGAACTTCCCTGATATTCTAGAGCCACAGGGCAAAATAGAAATTGAAAATATCCACAGATCACCTCCTCAAATAGATCCCAAAAAGAAATCTCCTAGGAATATTGTCACCAAATTCCAGAGTTTCCAGGTCAAGGAGAAAATACTACAAGAAAGCCAGAAAGAAACAATTTGAGTATTGTGGAAACACAATCAGAATAACCCAAGATCATGTGCACTTTTCTTTTAAAATTTTGGATTCTATGTCTTTGGATGTATATATGTTTTGTATTGATATCATTTCACTGTCCATGGTACCTTTTAGCAAAATATAGTTTTTCATCTTATCTCTTTTAATTAGGTCTATTTTTGCTTTTGTTTTGTCTGAGATTGTGATTGTTATCCCTGCTTTTTTTCTTTAACTGCAGCTGAAGCACAAAAGTTTCTACTCAATCTTATTTTTATTCTGTCTGTATCTCTCTATTTCAAGTGTGTTTCTTGGAAACAACATATTGGATTCTGACTTTTAATCTATTCTGCTACTCACTTCTGTTTTATGGGTGAATTCATTCCATTCACATTCACAGTTATGATAATTAACTCTGTATGTCACTCCATCCTATTTTATTTGTTTACCCCCCCTCTCTCTGTTTATGTGTGTCTCTCTCTCCCCTTGTCCTCCATCAACAGTCTGTTTTGCTTCTGACTGTGACCTCCTTTAATCCACCCTCCCTTCTATCATCCTTCTTCCTGTTATTTGATCTTTTCCCCTTTCCTACTTCCCTGTGGGCTAAGATAGATCTCTACACCCAACTAAGAGTATATATTATTCATTCTTTGAGACAATTCCAATTAGAGTAAGGCTCAAGCTTTGAACATCCCCCATCTTCCCATCTTACCTTCTGTTTCAAAGGCTCTTCCTTTCTTGCCTCTTTTATGTGAAATAACACACAGGGGCTACACACATGGGCTTAGCCAATCAGGTACTATACACCTGAGCTCTGCATGTGGGCTCTCAGTGCTGAGCCAATTAGTAAAACTAAATAAAAACTAAGCTGGAAAATTGATATCACTTTGGGGTTCATTCATAGGAAAAATACTTTGCCTGAGAACTCTTGAGAAGAAGAAGACAATTCCGGGTACTTGTTAGAGTGTCCTCTGGGTATGAATGTGAACCCAGAAGAAGAAGATGAGCTTTGAGCATTGAGCATCGAGGGAGAAAAAGAAGAGGATGAACATGAGGAGGAAAATGAATGTTTAGCATTTAGCGTTGGGAGAGCTGGCAACAGTGGCAGCAGCAGTAACAGCAGGAACTTGCTGAGCAGCAGGAGCTTGCATAGCAATGGGATTTGGTGAGACTGGGATAGTTGTCTGTTGTTTCCCAGTCATTGTGTTACTTTTTGTAGTTAAAGCTTTTATAGAGCTAATGCAGGAGCCAGGGGATTAGTTTCTTTTGAACTTCTCAGAACCAAGGCTATGATCAGAGGTAGAACATATGTGGAGCCACAAGATGAGACATAGAGTAGGAGCAGAGAGATGTCTGCATCTGTATCCAGGTGGGAGCCTGGAGCAGTCAGCCCACAGACCTGTAGCCCCAGGGCTTGGAATTAAGCCCTGGGTCAAGATGAAAACTTTGCCACACAGCCATTCCTTAGGACTTGGAAGCTGAGGCTGGAGAGTGTTAAGACTTGGACTCTAGAGAAAGACACACCTCCAAGAGGACTTTACTTGGACATTCTGTCTGAATTGAGTGGATTGTGACCTACTATGACCTAGAGGTGGAGTTTAAGGGAAGACCTGGCCTGGGATGTGATTGTATAAACAAGTATTTTGGGACGGTATGTTATATATTGAATGAGACATGTGCCACCCTGGTAATAAGTTGTTATATAGCTTTAGTTTCTTGAATAAGTTTTAGTTTTGAGTAGAGTTCATTATACTATGCAATTTGACCCTAAATAAATATATACATTTGTTCACAGCAGTAGCCCTCAAGTATGCTGTGTTGATTAGTGTTACAGCTGAGAGTTCCCAAAGCTGCTGCTGCTGCCACTAATGTAGACCCCCCCACCCCCCCACCCCTGACCTCAGCTGAGCTCCATTTCAAAGACACAGACCTTTCCTGAGAGATCCTAAATTATCTTGAACAGGAAAATTGTTTCATTCAATCATTTGTTGGTTCTGCTCCTCTAGAATTCTATTTGAGGCATATTTTTTTTGGAATTGTTTGGAGGGGAATTTGGGAGAACTCGGCTGAGGGCTTCTCTACTTATTTTGGCTCTGCTTGTATCATAGAATTTCTTTGCTTTTATTCTATTTAGTAATTTTTTACCCAATTACCTGTAAAAAACAGATTTTAATATTTGTTTTTAAAACTTTGAGCTTCAAATTCTCTCCTTTCTTTCCTCCCTTTCTCCCTCCCCATCCCCATCATTGAGAAAGCAAGCAATTCAATATAGGTTATGCATATCATACAACTTCTTAAGGACATCCTTTACTCTTGTTCTTCTTCATAGTTCATTACTGGTTTTATTTTGCAGCCTACTGACACTTACCATGTGTCTCTCCATTCCCATCTATATGATATTCATTGTTAAAAAAATGAGTACTGTTTTATCCTGTGTCTTATTACCATGTAAAAGTTTCAGTAGAATTTCAGTAACAAGAAAAATGGCTTTTATTTTCATAGTAAGATAGAGTTATTTGAGGTCCTTTGTAATTTCCAAAAAGCAAAACATTCCAGAAAGGGAGGGGAGATATAAAATACCTTGAGGGGATTATAGGCTGTAGTAAAGATTTGCTTTGCCTTTTTATGTTTGGGGAAATTGAGGCATGATTGACAGCAAAAAGGAAAGAAACAATGGATTGGGAAAGGTTAAAGATTAGAGACGGAAGGAGTATGTGATTCAGGGAATCTTCTGCTGGAAAAGATAGGAAGGGATGGGATCAAGGAAATAAATTTAGGGTTTGACTGCACAGGAGGCTGATTTAGTAACCACTAACATTAGTTACCAGTTGTTTTGTAATTTATGATATAGCCAGCTTCATTTTTTTGGCCATATTCCTCAGTGGTCACAGTGCTTAGTGTCTTCTGACACCCTTCTTCAGGAAAGTATTCATGAAATACAAGCATGAGTTTTATGAGTAACCTACAGGCAATTGGCATCATTCACTTTTCAATCCCAAATCACATTTTCCAACATAGATTTTTTTTTTCCATCCTCCCCCATAGTTATCTGTGATAGGTCCAACGTTTTCATGACACAGCTTCCCTGACATTCCTGATGTAGGTTCCTCCTTCCCATGTGTAATAGTAATTAAGGTGGGTTTTTTTGCTTTTCTTCTCTTAAGTGCCTTTAATGATTCTGGCCTTTGTTTGAGTGGGGCAGACAAAGTGGGGTCTTTTTGTCTTGGTTATTTCTCAGCGCAGAGACAATTGGGAGTCATTGATTTGTATATGATGTGATTCTAGGCACCGGAACTATCCCACACCCAGCCTGGGTGAGGTCAGAGCCCTCAGGGCTCTGAACAGGATATAATTGAGGACAGCTTGGCATTTGACTTTTGGAGCACACTCATGGAAGCAGTGTTGAGACTCTGGGCAAGCTGCAAACCGCCCCCCAGCTTTGCAACCCAGAAGTTGACACTGGTAACTATGTATTGTGATTTGAATCAGACAAGGTCTGTCTGTTGACATTTGTAATTTGTATTTGTATTTGCCTTGAAGTTCGGGGGGCTTATCTTTTCTCCCGAACTGGGCATGATATTTGTATGTTGGTTTGAAATAAGTTTGTTAACCCCTTAATGCTACGTTCCTTGGTAAAGCAGAACGTGTGTTAGCAGCTTTCTGGGTGCTGGTTGTTGGTGGTGGATCTTACAGCCCCACAGCAGCTAATGGCAAGATTGTTACAACACCATGCAACCTGATTGGCCCTAGCTTCCCTAGTGAAGCTTCCTGGTCTGCAGGCATAAAAAGTCCTAATCAAGTATAGTGAGGGCCACTCAGATTTGGTGGGTGCCTAAGACTATGTCAGTTGCCATACCCTAAAGACATACTGATGAAACAACTTTCAAAATAGAGGGGCACCCCATCCAGAGAAGCTAAGTGCCACTGCATCCTTCTTGTACTTTCATGATTCATTGGGACAAATGTTCAGTGACTTTTGAGTACTTCATTTCATCCCAACATAGAACTTAAGAAGCAGACTTTGGAGACCAATCTCTATAATCTTTTCACTGAAATTGCTGAAATAATGTACAAATTAAGTGAACTCAAGCCTTCTTAGAATAATGTTTTTATTCATTATTTTATATTCATTTATGTTTTATTTATATTTATTACTATTTTATATCCATTCATTTATTTATATTCATTATTGTTCATTCATTATTCATTAAATGCTTATTTGTTGCCTACTACGTGAAATATGTACCATACTATGACGTTAACTCACATACTGTGCTATTTTTTTTTTACAAAGAACTTTCTTTACAAGAACTCTGTGAACTAGGTAATACAAATATCATTTTCATTTAACAAATGAGGAAACAAACTCAGAGATATTAAGAAACACATACAAAGTCTAAGCTTAACAGAGACAAGGCTCAAACGCAATCCTTTTGAATACAAGTATAAAGTGTTTTCCATTACGACATATTACCTCTTCACTGTGCTTAAGTATGGTGAGCAGAGTATCAAAAAAAGATCTCAAAACTAATCCTAAAAAATGACTAATAATAAAAGTTTCAGGCAAGAGGAGATACATACAATTTGGCAATCCAAGAAAGAGCAACTATTTTCCTTATTCTGCCTTTGAACTGGACTGAATCACAAAAATATCAATAAAAAAATATAAAACCAAGAAGTTAGAGGGAATGGGAATTTTTGTTTAAACTTATTTTTTGGATATCTTCGGGATAGCCTTTGTATATTGATACTTGTTCTCAGTTCATTCAGGATTAAAGGGCTGTTATATGTCAGTGCAGTAATAGATATTGCAAAGGGTTTTTTTTTTTTTAAAGACAGTTTTCAGGCTATTTGGAAAGAACCATAAAATAGTTAAATCATACAGTTCCCTAGTTGGCCACATCTCAAGTTTGAAATTCAATGCTTAGCATCTTCTTTGAAGAAGGACAGTGACAACCCGGACCTTGATGTCTAAAAAGTGGTAATCATAATTTAGGGGACTGAAGATTATATCATACTAGGGTCAATTGAAGGAATTAGTCAATTTAGTCTATAGGAGAGAAAACTTAAATGAGAATAGCCCTAGATGTGTGGGGCCATATCCCATTTCTGACAGGAATTAGAGGAGGTGGCATGTTTTACTGGGAAAAACATTGTATTTGGAGTGAGATCACCTGGATTCAAATCCCATCTCTGCTATTTACTGCATTCGTGACCTTAGGCAAGTCAGTAACCTCTCTGGGCCTTAATTTCCTCATATATAAGATGAGGTGTTTGGACTACACAGCCTCAGAAGTCCCTTTTAGTTCTAAATCTAGCCTCCTATTATAATTAAGTATTTAAAAACTATCATGCAGAATTGTGTTGTTAAGCAAAATTGTCTCATTAGCATGGCTTTTGTTTCTTTTGAGTGGAAGTACTTTCAGCTGTTAAGTGCTAAGCCCCAGGCCCAGGGCCCTGTCAGGTGTGAAACCTGTGTGGGTGTGGATTGGTGACTTAGGAGGGGCCAGCTCGGGAACCAATGGTCTCTGGTCATCGAGGCGGGGCTTGAGAACGCCAGAAACTTGGCTGCAAGGAAAGGTGAGCCAAGAGACAGTTTCAGCAGAAGTGGAAGCTGCTGTGGAGGCCGGAAGCTGCGGAAGCAGGGCTTACCCAAGTGCGAGCAGGAACGTGAGGCCAGTGAAAATGATTTGGCTAAATACTATCTTGTTTTTCTGTGGCCTCCTGGTTGCTCTTGTGAGATGGGCTTTCTGGGCCTGGAGTCTTTTTGTCAAGATGTTGGAATGGGGAGGCTGGTTCACGGTTCTGTTGCGGTGGGGCCTAAATAAATTTCCTGTTGTTTTCTCCTTAGAGAATCTCTCATACCTTGCGATTTCGAACCATTCAAACATATACATGATTATATTAGAGATCATAAATTCGACCTTCCTACTACAAGAATAAGGATAAGATTTTTTGCTTAGCTCTAGAAATCTAGAAAGCTGAGAGGAGCAAGGAGGGAGCTAGGTGGTGCAATGGGTAAAGTGCTGTCTTGCGACTGGAGTCAGAAAGACTCATTTATTCCCAAGTTCCAATCTGGCCTAAGACACTTATTAGCTGTCTGACCCTGGGAAATTCACTTAATCCTGTTTGCCTCAGTTCTCTCATCTAAAAAGTGAGCTGAAGAAGAAAATGGCAAACTCGTAACTTTGCCAAGAAAACCCCAAATGGTGTCATGAAGAGTCAGATGTGAGTTAAATGAATGAACAACAATGGGGATCTAGGATCAAAGGGTAGAAGTTACAGATATGCAGATTTAAGTAAGACTAGATAACGTCTGAAAAACTTTAGAATCCAAGGATTCTGTGATTCTCTGGTATTGTCCTTCTCTTGAGAAATTTGCAATATATTCACTGTAGAAACAAGAAGCAGCTTGGTATAAAGGATCCTACCCAGTTCAAACCCCACTTTTAACAAATACTGGCAGTGCAACTCTGGGCAAGTCACTTAACTATCTAAGTATGCCCAGGTAACTCTCTAAGACATAAGTAGAATAGTTACTGATCTGCATGGGGTCAAAGATTTGGCCAAAGAAATGAATGAAAAAGAAACCTCTAAAGGAAAATTCAGGCAAAGTGTTAGAAGTATTTAGAATCTGACTTTTATCAGGCAACAGGAAACTTTCCTCTTATTCTAAGCCTTAAAAGTTGACTGTAATCTCAACTAGGAAGAAAAATTAGACACTTTTTCCTTTTAATTTCCTTAATTTCCCTGGGTTGACGCATGAAAGCAAATTTTGCTGCCTTAACCTTGGGACTTTATATTCCTCCTACAAGATTTCTTATGAAATGCCTGGATGATTGAGGATTATCTGCACTGATAACGCAAATGCCAATGATATCAAGGGAACTACATAAAGTATCATGAAAAATGCAAGCGCACTTTCTGGGAAAAAATAGTACAGCATTTAATTATGTAAATAAGTAAAACATGAGGCAGTTTGACATAGACAATGTCTCATAATTAATGAAGTCATAGGCTTAAAATGTGTATCACAATGGCCAATTAACTCAAAATTGTTACCATCATGTAATCACTTCAGAACATAGGGAGGATGAATCATAGGTTTGCAAATGCATTGCCCTGTCTAGTTAAGGAATTTTTTCCATTATTATTATTTTTATTATACTTATCATTAAGTTCTTATGCTGCACCTCATTTGCAAATTGATTTGCGCTGACATTTTATTCATGGATTTTATTTCTTTTTCTTTTTACTTTCCCTCAAGTGAATCATGGGGTAGGGAGTTCATTCCTGGAGAAGCAAGGAAACAGCATGGCCTAGACAATAGACTATTGGCTTTGGAACTTGATTTGAATACCAATTCTGATACCTACCAGCTGTGTGGCTACCGGAAGGACACTTAAACTCTCTCTGGACCTCAGGCAAGCCTTTAAAATTTATCTAATAAGTTACAGACAGATTTTTAATCTGCCTCAGTAAAGGGAGTTTTGACAACAGTGAAAGCACCATGGCATAATAGAAAGAGTGCTGAATTTGGAATGTCACTAGACCAAAGTTCAAATTGTACCTCTGACACTTATTAACTGTGATTCTAGACAGATCACTTAACCTTTCTGGGCCCTAGTTTCCTCATCAATAAAATTAGGAGGTCAAACTAGATGACCT
Source organism: Phalanger gymnotis (assembly GCA_028646595.1). Lineage (NCBI taxonomy): Eukaryota > Metazoa > Chordata > Mammalia > Diprotodontia > Phalangeridae > Phalanger > Phalanger gymnotis. Next base: position 231,592,454 of record CM053624.1, on the reverse strand, counting down.
CTAAAATCCTTTTTAACTCTATATCTAGGATCTTCTCTAATCTATTCAAAGATTCCTGATCATTTTAATGAATTTATTATTTACTTATTTTTAGCATTCATTTTTTAAAATGTTGAGTTCCAGATTCTCTCTCTCCCTCCCTTCTCTCATTGAAAAGGCAAGCAATATATCAATTATACTTGTGAAATCATGCAAAATATACATTCTATATTATCCATGTTTAAAAACATGCAAGAAAAATCAAGTGAATATATACATACATATATATGTATATATACATATATATACACATATATTTCAGTCTGCACTCAGAGTTCATCAGTTCTCTCTCTGGAAGTGCACAGATTTTTCCATTATTTGTCCTTCAGAATTGTCTTGGAAAAGATTCCTGATTATTAACATATAAATGGGAAAAGTGAAACCCTGAGAATTGGTCCTCCTTGATATGTCTCCATCCTCTGAAAGATATTCTTCCCTATGTGTGCCAGTCTAGAAGATAACAAGGGACAAAATGGCATCAAAATGTTGCTATTTAGGGGTGGAGCCAAGATGGCGGCTGGAAAGCAGTGACTGACGTGAGCTCCCCACCAAGTCCCTCCAAAAACCTATAAAAAAAAGTCTCTGAACCAATTCTAGAGCTGCAGAACCCACAAAGTGGCAGAGGGAAGCAGGGCTCCAGCCCAGGACAGCCTGGATGGTCTCGGGGTAAGGTCTGTCCTGCACTCAGCTCCCGGTTCCCAGCCATTGGGAGCGGAGCCGAGAGGAGGAGAGCCCAGCATGCACTGCACAGACCTATCAAGGACTGACCAGACCAGGAGCCAAGCAGAGAGTGCCCTAGCATCCTGAATAACTGAGCTGTGGCATCTACCAGACCTCTCAACCCACAAAGAGCAAAGACAACAGAAAAGGTTAGTGGGAAAAGCTGCGGGACTGAGTTTGCGGTTCGGCCACTGCCCCTGGGGCTGTGGAGGTGGGGCATCTTTAGAACTACAGCTGCAGTTGCTTCTGGCCCCAGGCCCACCTGGTGGGAGGAATTAAGTGGCTGATCACAGCAGGAGTGAAGAGCCTGCTGAAGATTTAAGCCCAGTCTGGGTAGGGGATTCTTGAGGAAGGAGGAGTGCTGGTGAGGCAGCGCATCCGCCCAAGCGTGGAACTTAGAACTCTTTAGTCTACAATCAGTCATACCCTGCTGAAAAACCCAAGGGTTAAGTAAGTTGGCTGGGAACATGGCCAGGCATCGAAAACACACCCAGATTCAGTCTCAGACTCTTGAATCCTTCTTTGGTGACAAAGAAGACCAAAACATACAGTCAGAAGAAGTCAACAAAGTCATAGAGCCTACAACAAAAACCTCCAAGAAAAACATGAACTGATATCAGGCCATAGAAGAACTCAAAAAGGATTTAGAAAAAAGGTAGAGAAGTAGAAGAAAAATTGGGAAGAGAAATGAGAAGGATGAGAGAAAATCATGAAAAACAAG
>CM053624.1:231573440-231590474 GCA_028646595.1 Phalanger gymnotis | reverse complement strand
TGCTTCCCTCTGCCCCTTTGTGGATTCTGTAGTTCTAGCATTGGTTCAGAGCCATTTTTTCATAGGTTTTTGGAGGGACTTGGAGGGGAGCTCACGCCAGTTACTGCTTTCCAGTCGCCATCTTGGCTCCGCCCCCGTTTTTATGTTCTAAAAAAGAAATGTGGTATCTTGGATAATAGGAGTCCGAAAATCTGGATCCTAAATTCAGTACTTACCATTAAGTGTGGTAATGTGGTAATGTGACCTTGAGCAAGTCGTATCATTTTTCTCCTCTATAAAACAAGGGAGCATGACTAGACAACCTTGAACATTCCTTCCAGCTAGAGAACCTCATATGCATGGAACTGCAGTTTCATTACCTGTAAAAATGTCTACTATGCCTACCTCACAGAGTTGTGGTGAGGATAAAATTAGATAACATTAAAATGAGATGAGAGGGGACAGTGGGTTTTCCCACATTGAAGGTCTTTAAGTGAAGGCTGTATGAGCATTTGACCATTATGTTGCTATGGTTTGAACTAGAGGGCCACTGAGATCCTTTCCAAACTCAGTAACTTTGTGATTACGTATCATATACTTTAAAAGTGTTAAAAGTTACAGAAATGTAAATTATTAACACTACTTCCCATTTGGGAAAAAAGTCTTTCCCCTTGGAGACTTCTTTCTTCCTATATTCAAACACAATCAGTCATTTTCCAAAAAGGATATAGTTAACAGATTGGAACAATTGTGATTTGCCAATGGAAATTCCCTAAAAACCAAAAGGGAGAAATCTTTCAAGTTTCTCCTTCATTAATGTTTTCTTTTATTTCCATAGTGTCATGTTAATTCCCAGTCACAGATACAGAGTAAGTCCTCACAGTCCTCCTAGCACCTAGAATTCCATCTAGAATAAGAAATAGAATTTAGTCTCATTCATTTAAAATGTCAATCTCTCTACTCCAAGCCTTTCCCAACATGAGAAAGTAGCCTTTTTAATCCATTTAAATAAAATACTTATTTTAAAAGAATATATGCATTTTTAAGCCTGTGACCTCCTTAAGAGATTTAGGATAAATCTCTAGTTTTTTGAAATCTTTCTTGCATTTAAAATAAAAGAGCTTCCTTAATTCTATAAAATCACTACTGCACTGTTTAAATCACAGGATTTAGAAATTAAGAAAAAAATCAGAAGTCATCTAGTTCAACTCTTTTATTTGATAAATGAGAATCCTGAGGTGCAAAGGAGCTGTGACTTGCACAAAATAACAAAGTTATTAAATAGCAGAGCCAAGATCAAACCTAGGTCATATAGCTCCAAATCCATTGCTCCTGTAACTATGCCAGTTTTCCAGCCATAGTTTATCTGGACACTATACAAGTCAAATATTTGAAATAATTTCTGTACCTAGTTTATATCAACAAATAACTTATACTTTTAGTTATTTGTCTAAGACTCAGAAAGATTTAGTGACTTGCCCCAGGGGACACAACTATTAGGTGCCTCAATCAAGAAAAATTCAGAGCTTCCTGAATCCAAATCTAGCAAATATACTATTTTATGCATGTTACAAGGTTAGTATAATAATATATAGGATTTTAATTGGCTGAAACTCTTCACCAGCTCTATATGTTCACATTGAGCAAAATATTGCAAGTTGTCATAACTGCAAAAAAATTGCAATAATATTTCTGAAACTGGGTTTTCTTCTGAAGTTCAAAAATTAGTAAGATTCAATTTTAAAGTAGAAACCTCAGGGTTGGCCCCAGGTAAATACGAGCTCAACCTTCAAATATAATCAGCACTTCCTGTGTTTCTCAGCCTACAGTCCAAACTAGAAGACCCTATTATCTGGGCCTTCCTGCCTGAGGTCAAACACGTGCTTTGACAAGAACAGCTTTTGCCTGGATGTAATTGGAGCAAGCCACCTTTGTCCATGCACACCTTAGGAATCCTGAATAAGGAGGCTAAAAAGATATCTAATTCAAATTCTATGTATTTTAGAACATTTTAACTAGCACTGTTGATTATTATGTGTGTGTGTGTGTGTGTGTGTGTGTGTGTATTTATCCATCAATGGGTTTATGTCACTGACACAAAGCATATGGGAAAATCCCATAATTACAGACCACTAGACAAAATCTTCTGGGAGGCTTAGACTGTCATTGCTCCTTTTCCCTTTATAATAATGCCCAACTTAAAGGTTTCCCTCCATACCCAATTATCTTTCTTGGGATTTGGACTAGTGTCTCTAGAAGAAGGTAATAAATTAATTCCTCTTCTCAGAAATTATTCCACTAGTGCCCATTAGCTGTTCATCTGATGTATGGTCACTTTAGGCAATGAGAAATGCAATTTTAGAGACACAGAGTAGCTGAGATATCTCTCCAAACAGGAATAGGTCCTGCAAGGGGAAAGCTAAGAACAAAACTTGGACACAGCAGCACGACAAGTAGCTCTGCTCTAGTCATGGTAGATGACTAGACACAATGCCCAGAAAAAGCCAGTTCAATGTGGCAGAATCTAGTGTTTCTGAAAATCAGTGGTAGGTGCAAGGATTACAATTGCCCAGTATTAACAGAACTCATACACAGAGCTACAAACATGCAAGCAGAGATCAGAGGGACTTGCCAGTGATGAGAAATGCCACTGAGCTGCAAAGACACTAGACAGGCTTTTAAGAATAAAGCCAAATAGGATCCCTAACCCTAAAACAAGAATTCAGGACAAAAGTATGTGAGAGAAGTGCCTGAAAACTACTCTTACAAGCATCCCAGAAATGTAAACCCCAAGCAAGTGAAATTAATATGAAAGGGAGGCCAAGACAAAAAGAACAAAGATAGGAGGGGAAAAAATAAAAGACTGAGGCTGAATGCTTCATCAAAGAGAAAAAGAATTAAAACAACTAGAAGCAAAATGAGGAGAAGTAGCAAAGGGCAAAAGTGAAAGAGATTCAAGCCCCAAAGCCAAACTTCTGAAAAGCAAAATTAAGCAAATTAAATTCAAGCAAGAAAAGGCTTAAATGGAAAAAGGGAATTTAACAAATGTTAAATGGAAAGCCAATTAGGACACCAAGCTGTTCCAACCAGTCCTCTTTCATCTCCTCTCTGCTTGTCAGAAAGGACAATACCAGGGTTTTATTTGAGCAAATTGGGAAAGCATCAGGGTAGATGAGGGGAGAGAGAGGGAGAGTATGAAGATGGAGCAGACTAAAACCAAAAGAAAAAAAAAGGTAACCAATTCTAAATATTTCCTTCCCAAATTTTTTCCTTTTCAAAAAGTACAAAAGGATATTCAACATCCTTAGCTCACTCTATCTTTGTCTCTATCTGCCTATGTGCAAAAACAAGGGCTAGTCAGTCTGTCTGAGGAGATGAGTAGCAGAGCCAAACTGCAAATCACCTTAAGTTTAAAACCAAAGTCAATTTAGATCCAGCGTCAGCAGAGCAAACAGGGAGATCTGATAGCTGAAAGGAAATCAAGTTATAACAGAAATAGGACCCCCTCCCCCAACCAGAGTTCAAAATAAAAAGCAAACACACAAAGCAAATGAAAAATAAATTTTGAAAAACAATAGCAAATTTCAAAATCGGATAAGAGAGAGAATGATTGAATAGGTTTGCTGAAAAGCACAGCATTTGAGAGCAGCTGTTGGTATTTGAAAAAAATTATTCTAGGTGACTAGAGATTTATTTACTAGGAATTTTTTTGGGGGGGAAGATGAAGGGAACAAGAAATTGGGTCTTTTAGTCAATGTCCAAAATGCTCTTTGCTTCCCATTCCAACTGAAGGGTGGAAAATTGCAACTGTTTGCGTGTTTACATAGAACTTAGAAAGAAGTAAAGGGAAGAGTTCCTTGTTGAGGAATATAGAAGTAAGAATGTTTTTTGGAAAGTATCACGCTATGGACAAATCCATTTTTAGTGTAATCTAGGGAAAAGGGTACAGCTTTGCTATGGAATGAGTCAGCCTTAGAAGCTATTAAAATAACAGAAAGGATAGGCCATTTTGATTTATGATTTCTCAAGAGGTAGGTGGGAGAGGGGTCATTTACAAGAACTTTCAGCTCATTAATGTTTACTTCCTCTAGGGTTTACTTTGAATGATCTGTCATTTTTGGTTCAGTGTGATGGGAATTATTTTCACTTTTCCCCTTTTCCACCTGGATCCTAGCTTTTGAGGACTTCGTTTAGCTAAGACGACAGCTGGCTACTGTCATGTCTAGGTTGGGATATGAAATACAGTTTATCTCATTTATTTCAGAGATTGAAAACAATGCATTGTTTTTTTACCTCTGACCTGCCTAGGCCCATACTTGTGTTTGCAAACTAGAAGAAATCACGAAAGTTTGCAAGAATAGTAAGCTGTTCCCCATGCCAAGACAATAACTCTTCCAAAAGCAGAATCTCATTAAAACAATAGATTTGGAGATAAAAAAGTTTTAAGACACTAACAAGTTATTTCTATTTGGTACATTATGTTGTGTCCTACTCTGGTGCTGTGATCATATCAAAAAAATACAGACACTTTCAGCTCCAATGGCTAATATTGCTTATCTGAATAAAGTAGGCAATGTTAGCTACTGAATATGGAAATATCTCCACTGTAGATAGAGAACTGGTCTGGAAGTCAGGAAGACCTGGATTCAAATCCTGTCTAAGATATAACCCTGGGCCTTGAATTCTCAGTGCAATTCTCCAAGAAGACAAGTTACAGAATAGTTACTTAAGGAATTCCTTTTTTGGAATTTTCTACATTGACAGAATCGTAGGTCTAATCAATAGAACATGATCATGTTTCTTACTAGACTGTAGTCTCCATGAAGGCAAAATTTTGTAACCTTAGCTTCTCCCCCTAACATCTAGCAAAACAGTCATTTAAGAGTTGATTTTTAAATGAATTCAGTGACTGACTGACTGAATGAATGAATAAATGATATTGATTTCTTTATTGTGGCTATACCTTTTGGGTTATTCACAGCTCTTAGAGATGAATCACCTAATAGCTTCCACTCTTGAGGATTTATTTCAGCTTTTTCTTTAAAAATATCTCCTTCCTATAGATGCTGAAATTCTCCAGCCTTTGATGTTATATAGATTTTTCCCACCCAGTTTGTGTGCTTTATAGATAGGCTTGTAGGGAAAAGAAAGTAGAGAACAGATGAAGAGAATTCCCTAAGTCTGAGAAAGTATTCAGACAAAGGGATCAATCTGTGATTCTTCTCTGGTCCTTTCATCTCTCTACAGCAAGAAAGGGGTAAAAAGCCAAACAAAAACAAAAATTACATATTAGGGTAAGGAAAAACCAAGCATTTCCATGAAAGAGGAGTCCATAGACTATTTTTCAGATTAATACCTGAAGTGCCACAACACAAGGGAGAAGAATTCACCCTATTAATTCCAGAACAATGCCCCAGACCAGGGATAGGGAACCTGCAGCCTTAGCCACACTTGAGGACCTAGACAGCCACATGTGGCCTGAAGGCCACAGGTTCCCCATCCCTGTCCTAAACCAAGGTCATTATTATTATAATCAGAAAAGGGAATGAGAATCAAAAATATTTCAGGTGATGATACCTTAGGCAACCAGGATTTTCACCATGATTTCTGGGCAGGAAGGTTGTGCTTCTTAGGGCAGACAACTGGGGATGGGAGGTGACATTAACAAACATTGTGACCAGCAAAGCTATAGGCAATATATGACCCAACCTCCTATCACATTGGAGGAATGAAGTTGGGGGAAGTAGCAACTCCACGAATTCTATCTAAGGACAGCCAAGGCTCCCCACCCCAACATGAAATCATTTCATCTTAAAGCTATTTAATAAGGCAGAGACTGGGGCAATAATTGACAGGTGTTCAGCATGTCTCAGAGAGCAACTGATCATTCATATTTCTCTGGGCAGGCTGTTCCTTCATTGTCCCCAATTCCTTGATGTGAACAAAATGCAAATTTTCTTTTTTTAATCTTCATAAAAATGGCATTCACATTTTTAAGCTACAATAATGAAACAAAGAAGACACCAGTGGGAGGATTGTTTTCTTGTGTCCTTTCTGCTCTTCAGCTAGTTCAGAGAATGAGACAGCTTGAGTTGGTTAACAAATCCACACTGCCCTCTATTGGGAAAATGATTCATCCTCAACTGCTCTCCAAACTGAGGGAAGCCACACATGTTTATATCAAACTTAAAATGGTGGTAAATGGAAAGTAAGCAATCCATTCATTTTTGGTGGTCTAATTATTTTCTAATCAGTCTAAAGGAGGAAAAAAGGAATAACAAAATGTAAAATTTTGTGAAATTATGAAGTAACTTCAATCCTACAAATAATATCCCAAATATAAGCCTAGGATTGTTTTTGTTTTGTTTTTTTTTTAATTTAAAAAAATTACACTGAGTTTTTAAAGACAAACAAATGAAACAATTTGTTTAAACACAACTTAATTTAAAACATGAGAGGTTCTGATGATGGAGAAAATAAATGTGGATTTTAATACTTTTAATAACCTCAGTTAAAGAATTCTTAAGTATTTTTGTGAAATGGAGCCCTTTGGTAATCTGGTGAAGCCTATGAACCTCATGTCAAAACAGTATTTTAAATGCACAAAATTTAATAAGTAGAATTAAAAAGAAGACCAGTTATAGTAAAATACAATTAATGAAAGATAGATTTTTTAAATCACAGAACTCAAGTTAGGAACCCTTAAATTAATATCCCTAAGATCAGAACCAAAAATGAGCATTTTCTTAAAGAAAGAGCCCTAAAAATAATCTGCCCAGATTTTATTTTTGATGAAAGTAATTGTTTATGACTGTGAGAAAAAGGGAGAGAGAATTAAAGAAGGGATCCATACTTAAATATTGTGCAGTGAAAGAAGAATATAAATCCATCAGAAAACCAGGGATCAATTAAAGGCACTGACTCAGAAAACAGAAATTTAGAACTCAAAGAGACCATAGACACCGCTGAGTCTTGTTCTATGTCACTCTGGACAAATCATTTCTTGGAGTTTCAGTTTCCTCATCTGCAGAAGAGGAATAATAATGCTTCTATTACTCAGCTGATGGGGTTGGAATTAGAAAAGCATTTTGTACACATTAAGAAACTAAATAAATGTAAATGAACCATTATTGTTATTATCATTAGCATTAATAATAATAATAACAATATTACATAGCACCATTTTTTTAAAATAGAGTGTGTTAGATGCTGAATTACTTAGTGTTTAAAAAAAAATAAAGCCCTATGGACTCAGAGAAATAGTTCATCCTTTGGAGCCTAGCATTTAAGACAAACAATCCTGAAATAGAAACAAATAAATATGCAAGTAGCAGAATATTAAACCAACACATGAATAGGCAATATTCATGAAAAAGCCAAACATATATGCATTTTAGAGTTAGGAAGTAGTCTAAAGAAAAGAACTTAGAATGAATGAATGTGAAAGATTTTTTTTCCTCACAAAAAGCCAGAGCTAGAAGAACACTAGTCATCTACTCAATAGAATAATTTTATAAGGGTCCAGAAGAAACTAGGGTCCAGATAGGTTAAGTGATTTACCCAAGGTCACACCAATAATTCTTGGCTTGACAGGTCTCCTGTCTCCCAGTTCAGCACTGTTGCTAGAAATTTTTCTACTAAGTAACATTTCTTGTTTGCCTTCTCTTTGAAAAAGTTGACATGGAGTCTTAAAGGAAAATTCAAAAGAATGTCTATGTCTAGTGCAGAGGTTTCCAATTATGTTTCGCATCACCTACTGCACATTTACCAGTCTATCTTTATGTCTGCATGTAACAAGCACAGTACCCCACTTTTACAAAGAAGGAGGAGTCTCCTTATATCTTGTCTTTGGGAACATGTTTGGTCATTATAATATCAAAGGAATAAAATTATTTTATTGGGAAGTTTCTTCTATGTACATTGCTGTATTCATTAGATATATCATTTTCTTCCTTTTATTTATATTTACTTCTGTTTGCATCAATTCATGTAAGTCTTCCTAGGATTTTTGTTATTACATTATTCATAATTTCTTGTAGCACAGTAATATTCTACTACCTTCATGTGCTACAGCTTATTTATTTTTTAATCTATGGGTCTCTACTTTGTTTCTATTTCTTCGTTATTTCAAAAAATGCTACTAAAAATATCTGGCATATTTGGGGATGTTCTTTTTTGTCACTGACTTATGTGGGGTATATGCCTAACAATGGAATCTCTAGATAAAAGAATATGGACAGTTTAGTCATTCTTTTCATGTAACTCCAGATTGTTTTCCATAATGAATGGATCAGTTAACCAAGATCTACCAATAATGCATGGGCATGCCCTTGTTTCTAAATCGCCTCCAAAATTGACTAGTCCTATCTTCTGTCATCTTTGCCAATTTTCTGGCTGTGAATAAAATCTCAGATTTGTATTTTTCTTATTGTTATTGGCTTGAAGCATTATTTCACATGATTATTGATAGTGCTTCTTCCACTGAAAACTATTTCTTCATCCAAATGAATGACATTTGGCCTTATATGTTTCTGTTAGTCGTCCTATGTATTTTGTACTTTTAACAAAGATATTTGATACAAAGGTTTGTTTAGTGTTGCTTTTTTCTCCTCCCTCAACCATTTCCCTTCTTTTCCTAGTTGAATCAATTTTGTTCATATAAAAGTTTTTCAATTTCATGTCATTAAGATTGTCTATTTTACCTCTTCTAATTATCTCTATCTCTTGCTTGACTAAAATTCCTCCGTAGCCAAAGCTGTGAAATGTATATGCTATAGAAGAATCATGTTTAATATAAATATACAATGTTGTATCTGTGTTTTTACGGTATTATGATAATGTATAATATAATATAATAGTAATATGCACACATATCTGTTATTTAAGAGTGTATACATACATATGTATACAGGTATATGTGCATATGTGTGTGTATAATAAGATCAATTTGTTTTCTTTCTGCAATTGCTTTTACTTCAAAGTAAATTAGATATTTTTTAGTCTCTACCACTAGTAAATAATTATCAGTTAACGATAATTAGTTAACTATAGAATTTTACCTTCACTACCATTTTGCCATGTAAAATGATAGATGCTTGTGTTGTTAAGCAAAATTGTCTCATTAGCATGGCTTTTGTTTCTTTTGAGTGGAAGTACTTTCAGCTGTTAAGTGCTAAGCCCCAGGCCCAGGGCCCTGTCAGGTGTGAAATCTGTGTGGGTGTGGATTGGTGACTTAGGAAGGGCCAGCTCGGGGAACCAATGGTCTCTGGTCATTGAGGCGGGGCTTGAGAATGCCAGAAGCTCGGCTGAGAGGAGGGGTGAGCTGGGAGACAACTTCAGCGGAAGCAGGAAGCTGCAGAGGCAGGAAGCTGTGGAAGCAGGGCTTACCCAAGTGCGAGCAGGAACGTGAGGCCAGTAAAAATGATTTGGCTAAATGCTATCTTGTTTTTCTGTGGCCTCCTGGTTGCTCTTGTGAGGTGGGCTTTCTGGGCCTGGAGTCATTTTGTCAAGATGTCGGAATGGGGATGCTGGTTCACGGTTCTGCTGCAGTGGGGCCTAAATAAATTTCTTGTTGTTTTCTCCTTAGAGAACCTGTCATACCTTGTGATTTTGAACCATTCAAACATATACATGATTATATTTGAGATTATAAATTCGGCCTTCCTACTACAATGCTAAGAAATAGAAAAAAATTTAAATATTGTCTATTTCAGTCTGAAGCCTTTCAAGGATTCTGTCTAGAGTATTTATAGCAGATGGTCATCTACTTTCTAGTCAAATACTTCTATGTATTGGGAACTCATTACCTAACTAGTCAAGTCAGGTTTCAAATAGCTTTTACTTTAATCCTTCATTCAATAATCTTGTGAAACTTTTATGAGTGTTCTCCTAGAATTCTTCCACATGGATCACCAAAATGCAGAAAGTCTTTATCATTTTTGAAATTGCATAGATATCAGTAGAGTATGTAGTTCCTCCACTAGATATCCCTTGCTTTCATCACATGACCTCCTTTTCTAGCTACATTTTTTGTGAACTACTTCTCTTCTGCAGTGCCATAAATATCTTTATACACTTTTTTTGCACAATATCTCATTTTTAAGCTGTTGAAAACTATGCATTGCCATTATGTGTGTCTCCTTTGACCTTTGTGTGATTTTCAACTCTACTTCTTTAAAGACTTTACTCATAGGTATACACCATCATTGTAAGATGATTGATGTGTGTGTTGGGGGGGGGGGTATATGAAACAGACAGACAGAAAGAGTGAGAGAGAGAACTGGAGTCTTCAAAAGCACTACACAACTTCCCAAATGGAATCTATTCCAACCTCCTTTTCCTATTGAATCATCAGTCTATTTCATCATCCCTCTGCAATGCAGACCTAAGTCGAATCTTGCCTCAGACATTTTCTAGTTTTGTGGCCCTGGGCAAGTAACTTGATTTCTCTCTGACTCAGTTTCATCATTTGTATAGTAAGGATATTAATAGGCCTAGCCTCTCTGGGTTGTTGTGAGGATAAAGTACAAATTTTAAAGCACCATATGAATGATAATTCCTGTTGTTATCATCATCATCATTATACATATGGACAACTTTTGTCCATCCAATGTATTACCTTATTCTAGATAATAAGCACATTTCATTCATTTGCCTTTTCTTATGTGGATGGCTAAACTGAACTAAATCATCATTTGTTTTGGACATTATTTAAGAAGCCCTAGAATGTTCCAGGATTCAATGCAACCATCTCATTGTTAACTACAGAAGTGATCCTCTAGAGGATTTTTACTGCGTACAGGGACTCTCTTCCACTTGGACTCTGTACTGAACATTTTCCATGACAGCAGCAAATATGACAGTCTCCCTGTTTTAGTCTATGCTTGCTATACATAGAAAGTCAAAGCTATTTCTACCATTAAAAATGTGAATAATCTTGTATGATTTTGGCACAAATACAAGAAGGAGAGTTTTGTTGTTGTTGTTGAATGAGAGTTTTTAAGGTCTTTGATATAGCAAATCAAACTTTTTTTTATGTTTTTATAGTGGACAAACCATGAGCACGGTGGGATCTTTCCTTCATATGACTGTTAAGAAGTGATCTACTACAGAATATAATTTGTAAAATCCTTCTCTTCTCATAACTTAATCAAGAAAACTTATGTTTGGGTATATATGTAGATTACTTTTCCAAAAAGTTGTAGAGATAAGGAAGGTAATTATTGATCTCTCTCTGTATATCACACACACACACACACACACACACACACACACACACACATACATCAATCATCTTGTGGTAATAATGTATGCCTATGAGTAATGAATACCAAAGTCTCTGAAGAATTAAGTGTCTCTTAATCAGTCTCTCTCTCCTCATAAATTCCATGATTTTGTCCAAGAATTCCCTTCTTTTGGATATATTGAAAATTGTTCTCTTGATGTTCTGAAAATTATGTTGCTTCTGGCATTGACCTTCTCAGTGTATTCTGAGCCTAGCACTGCCACTCTTTGCATTTTTATATTCTTTTTAATTCTTGATATAGTACATCAAGGGCTACCACGTTAGATGCCAAATATTGTATTTACATTGTCATTGATAAAGTTTGTTATAAAATATTTATAGATCTTTTCCCACTTTTTTGTTTTTCTCCTTGAATTTCCTTTAAAAGCTCTTGTGATAATCTGACTTAGATGTGTCTCTCACCAACCTTTCTCTAAACTAATTTGTGCCTTCTCTGTGTCTGTAGTTTTGTGAAATGATTCTGTGCATACTTTTCTAACATCTTCCTCTGCAAAATTTTACAAATGAGTTTATGACCTAAGCCAGTGTTGGCCTCGGCCATAATATTTCTCTGTTTGACAAGGATATCAAGTTTTTGCTGGCTGAGGTTATTTCTAATTTTTTTGGTACTCTCGTGGTGATTGATTTATATGGGCTAAACTTTCTTAGGAAGTTTTGATCTGACAGCTCTAACTCTGAGAAAAGTCTTAGTTGTATTGATCTTAAAAAAGCTGCCTCCCTGTAATTTTCACTCATCGGTATTAGTTCTGCCTTCTGGAGACACATAAAGTTCATCCTCTCTTCCCATTTTCAAATTCTCAAAGAAAACTATTTTTGTCTTCTCCTTAACTTCACAGGTAAAACAAATCAATTGCTAAAGTTTAGTCATAATTAGAAATCTAGAACTAGTATCACAAAAAGAATATTATCTTCTATGAAATCATATCTTTCTGTAAAGTATAGATGTGACAACTACATTTCTTGAATGCTATAAGAAACATGATATATAATTTGAAAAAGGATATTCTTTTAGCAAAGCCAAAACTAATTATAGATGATTTGTCTCAATCATTTAAGGTTGAAAAAACAGTATACCTACAATTTCCCATTTTATCTCACAACAACCCAGGGAGGCAAGTAATAAAATACTCAAATAGATCTGTGATTTTATTGATTTGTATAATTATCCAGTTAATTATGTAAGATTCTTACCCAAGCCATCCATACATTTATCACAGGAGGTTTATCTAATGTTCTGAGTGGTTTCTATTTTTTTTCTGACATCATAAGAACACCAGCAGATTATCTGGACCACCTACTGGTTAGCCCTCCCTCTCATCATGTGACCTGCCAAACTTTTTTAATCTTACTATTCCCTGTTGAGATCCATTACTGAAATAATGTAAAGTACCTTATATGTTTGATGTTGTTATCTGTTTATACCACACAGAACCACCATCTCACAAGCTTCTCTATTGCCCTCTAAGATTATTAAATCATATAATTCATAGACATATAACAATATCAATGAAGTAGTAGTTTATTTAAAAATATATCTTTGTTCATGGAGAATGGCTATGTTCAAAAAAGGAATTTTGAAGGATAAGCCAGGCCACTGCCCTCCTTCTGGGTCCATTCATAGTATATTTCCAAGACAGACAAGTCTAGATAGATGTTTAGACAAATTAATTCTGTATCATAGTATGGAAAAAGCATCCTTCATCACTTTTTTTCCTATTAGGAAAAAATTACTGTTTATTCATATTATTTCCTATTTAGGCACTTAGATAGATAAAGCACTAGGCCTGGCATCAGGAAGGTCTGAATTCAAGTCTGGCCTTGGACACTTAATTGTTGTGTGACTTAACTTCTGCTTTCTTCAGTTTCCTCAATTGTAAAATGGGAATAATAATCACATATATATCTCAGGCTGTTACGGAGATAAAATGAGAAAATTCACTTAGCACAGTACCTGGCCCATTATAAATGCTTAACGAATACTTGCTTCATTCTTTCCTTCTTTCTCTTAACTGATATGGTTCTTGACCATTAAGTTGTGCAATGTCGTTCAAATGAAGAGATGTAAGAAGATACCCCTAGCTTACCACTTCATGAAAGTTAGAGGTCCACAATTATTGCATATCACATTTTTGGACATTTTCAATATATCCATAAGTTACACTGGTAGTTTTTTCCTCTTTAAAAGATATTATTTGTTATACAAGATGGCTCTCTGAGGGATGCAGAAGGAGGGATACCTGAGAGAACTATGATAATGCAAGAAACAGAAAATAGCAATAAAAACTTTTTAAAGTAAATACTACAGGTGCTATTATCCTCGCTTTAGAAAATAAAAGGTTGAGACATGAAAAGATTAAGAAATCTGATTATGGGAAGCACAGCCAAGATGGTAAAGGCAGGTACTCACCTGACTTCTCTTAGACCCCATCAAATACCTTTAAATAATGAATGTAAACAAATTCTAGCATGGCAGAATGCGAAAAAAGACAGAGTAAAGCAATTTTCTAACCCAAGACAACTTAGAAGGTTGGCAGGTAAGGTCTATTGCACCAGAATGAGAGAGAAGCACAGTCCAGCACAGGTTGCACCAGGGCAGACCAGGCAGCAGCAAAGCATTCCTCAGGGCAACTGAATGAGTGGCAGCAGTGGCAGTTTCCAGATCTCTCATCCTACAGACAATAAGGGGGTTGAATAACAGGTCAGAAGGACTTTATAGAGATCTCTTTGCTTGTATTGAGGCAGGACACTGTTGTTTTGCCCATTCTTTGATCTGGTTGCAGTCCTGGGTGGCAGACCCAGAGAAAGGAGGAGCATCAGTACACCAGAGCTTGCAGCCCCAGTGAGGCAGGGCCCCTTGCCACAGTGCCAGGGCAGGAAAGAGTGCTTTTGGTTATGCATAGAGAAGAGTACAGGACAGTAGAGTAGTAAACACTTATCCTTAGATCATACCATCTTGGAAGAACTGAAAACTTACAAATATTTTTGAAAACAGTAGTACAAAACCCCTGAAACTTAGGACAGTGTGCCTTCCACTCTGGAAGCAGAGCCCTGCTTCAACAAAGAGTTTAAATCAAGTAATAGGCTGAGAAAAATGAGAAAACAACAGAAAAAGTCTGACCATAGAAAGTTACTATGGTCACAAGGAATATCAAAACACACTCAGAAGATAACAAGTTCAAAGCTCCTACATCCAAGGCCTCTAAGAAAAATATGAATTGGTCTCAGTCCATAGAAGAGCTCAAAAAAGATTTTGAGAATAAAATAAGAGAGGTAGAGGAAAAATTGGGAAGAGAAATGAGAGTGAAAAAGAAATGAAAAAGAGTCAACAGCTTGGTAATGGAAACACAAAAAAATACTGAAGAAAATAACACCTTAAAGAACAGACTAGACCAAATGGTAAACAAGGTGCAAAAAGCTAAGGAAGAGAAAAATGCAATGAAAAGCAGAATTGGGTGAATGGAAAAGGAGGCACAAAGGCTCACTGAAGAAAATAATTCCTTAAAAATTAGAATGGAGCTAATGACTTTATGAGAAATCAAGAAACAATAAAACAAAACCAAAAGAATGAAAAAATTGGATACCATGTGAAATATCTCCTTGGAAAAACAACTGACCTGGAAAATAGATCCAGGAGAGATAACATAAAAATTATCAGAATTTCCTGAAAGCCATGATCAAAAAAAGAGCCTAGACCCATCTTTCAAGAAATAATCAAAGAAAACTGCCCTGATATTCTAGAACTGGAGGATAAAGTAGAAATGGAAAGAATCCACAACTCACCTCCTAAAAGAAACCCCAAAATGAAAACTCCCAGGAATATTGTAGCCAAATTCCAGACCTCTCAGATCAAGGAAAAAATATTGCAAACAGCCAAAAAGAAACAATTTAAATATCATGGAGCCGCAGTCAGGATAACACAAGATTTAGGAGCTCCTACATTAAAGGATTGGAGGGCTTCAAAGATGATATTCTGGTAGGCAAAGGAGCTAGGATTACAACCAAGAATCACCTATGAAGCAAAGCTGAGTATAATCCTTCAAGGGAAAAAATGGATATTCAATGAGATAGACGAGTAGGGGGCAGAGCCAACATGTTGGAGTAAAATCAGGTAAAATCTTCACCAAATCCCTCCAGATAATTGTAAAAAATGACTCCAAACAAATTCTAGAACTGCAGAACTCACAAAATGACAGAGAAAAACAAGTTTCTAGCCCAAGACAGCTTAGAAGGTCGATGGGAAGAGCCTATTGCACTGTGCTGGAAGTGGAGCACAGCCCAGCATAGAATGTGCCAGCAGAGACCTGGCCAGAGAAGAATGAGTGAAGCAGGCCTCAGGGGACTGAATCACTGGCAGCTGTGGCAGTTTCCAGACTTCTCAACCCACAAATGCCAAAAACATAGTAAAAGATCAGTTGGAAAACTCTGTCAGACCTGGGTGACAGAAGAGCCCGGTCCCACTCTAGCCCCAGGGTTGCGGCAGCAGCAACAGTGGTAACAGCTGCTTCTGGAGCTCCAGGGCCACAGACAGTGGGGGAATCAAGTGGCTGATCAGAGTAGGAGTCCAGAGATCTCTTTGCTGGTGCTGAGGCAGGATTCTCTTGCTTTGCCCTGCTTGCATATGGGTCACAGTCCCGGGTGGTGGTTCTGTGGTAAGGAAGAAAGCTGGTATAGTAGAGTTTGTGGTGGCTATGGAAAAGGAATCCTCTTCACAGTTCTATGGCAGAGAAGAGCGCTTGAAGTCACCCACCTCTCTTTGAATCATACCACCTCAGAAGAACTGAAAATTTACAGGTGCCTAGAAGTAGCTCTGAAAATAGCTGTACAAAAGCCCTGAAGCTTGTCAGTTACAAAGGAGAAAAGAGTGCTTGAGGCCATACACTGACAAGAACATAGGACAATAGAGGAATGTTTCCACAATCTGGCTAGCAGCTTCTGTGGGGGGTCCAGATCCACCCGCAGCAAGCACCCAGAAAGCTGCTGGACAGCCAGAAAGCCCAGGTTCTTTTAATCTGCCTTAATAAGGAGAGCAAGGTTAAGGGGTTGGCAAGCTTATTTTAATTCAGCACACAAATATCATTTACTTAGTTCAGGGGAAAAAGCCAGCACCCTGAACTTCAGAACAAAATACAAACAAATTACAAACATCAACAGACAGATCTTGTCTGATTCAAATCCCAATATATAGTTACCAGAGTTCAACAAAGTCTCAGCATCCAGGTTTACAAGCTGGAGGGCTCCTTAGCTACAGCTGCCCAGAGTTTCCTCATCAACACCATCTCAAGAGCCCTTAAACAAATTACAAACAGACAGATCCAATACGATTCATAGTTACCAAGGAACGATCAACATCTGAGTTCAGCCAGGAGCTCAACAAGGCTGGCTCAGAGTAACACGCCACTCCTGCTACAAGAGCTCCAAGGAAGAAGAGGCCAACACCTGGCTTTTTATATTTTTGTCAGCGTCAGGGGTGAGTCACACATATGACTCACCCACGCGACCCAAAATTGCCACAAAGAGGCAGACTTAAACCCACGTGGTCTAAGAGTCTCTGCTGTCCCAGACATGTCACTCAAACTCATGTCTAAACTAAGCCCTCCCCTGAGGCAAGGAGGCACCAAGGACACCCAAATCTTGGGCCTGGGGCTTAGCACTTAACAAGATTCAATGAAATAGCTGAATCACTCAAAGCAAACAAAAGCCAAACTCTTCAAGGGCACTTGTTGAACTAAGTGCTAAGGAGCCCATTTTGC
>CM053624.1:231557386-231572940 GCA_028646595.1 Phalanger gymnotis | reverse complement strand
CCCACATAGGTTTTACACCTAATAGGAGTTTGGTCCTGGGGCTTAGCACTTAGTAAGACTCAATGAAATACACTGAATTAATCAGCAAAAACAAAAGCCAAACTATTCAAGGGCACTTGTTGAACTTAGTGCTAAGGAGCCCATTTTGCTTACCAACACAGTATGTATGCATGTAATTTATTTATTTTGCTCCCTGCCAATGCAACACATGGAATTTCAATAATTATCCTAACCATAAAGACTCAGAATTAGGACTATGTAATGATGAAAAGTCTTACTGTTGGCTTTGGTGCCCAAAAGACTGATGAATCAGGAAAGGATAAGGAATAACTGAGTTTGCATACAAAATGTTTGAAAGATCAGAGGAATTTTCTGAGAAATTCACAAAAGGGATAAAAGAATTTCCAGGGCTAGAAGTTGGTAGCAACTCCTGGCCACAGATATTGTCTATAGATGTGCTTCACTAACAATGTGAGCCAACTCATCATAAGGATCATGTACATGTCCAAGGGGAAAGGATGACTTGAGTTTTGGGGGAATATTTGTTAATTACAGCTCTTGCTATAACATCTCCATAAACACTCTTTTCTAGACTCTAAGCTAAGAGATTTCTACTCTTTGATTGATATGAGGGTGGCAGGGCAAGGCAAATAGTTAGGGGCCTGTGAATGGTAACTACCACCCTTTCAGATTTCCTCTTAGAATCTTAAGGTGATTTTCTCCATTTTGTAAACTTTACCTGACAATTCACTGTGAATTGGGACAGTGAACACAGAACTGCCTCTATATTAGAACAATCAGAAACATAAAAAATGTCAACAAAGTAAGTGAAATATCCATAGTTCAGAAATGCTATATAAATCTATCGTTGCTTTTTGTCCCATCAAAGAGCTAATTTGGTTGCTTAATACTTTCTGAGATGGCTCTTTAAGTAGGATATATAGACAGACATACAAACATCGCCTTTTAATCAAAAAAACGGAAATCAGAAAAAGAGACAGGCTACCTAGTTTTTTTTAATTAATTAAAGCTATGCCAATACAATATAAATTCCAGGACCTGTTTTGTTTTGTTTTGTTTAAATCAGTCCATGCTGAGCTATCTTATTTCATCATTAGGTCAAAAAGAATTTTACAGGCAATTTGGCTATGAGGTCAAATAGTGCTTTATTGCCATCTTTTTAAATCATGTCAATACATAAGCATTTATTAAGTAATTACTATGTGCTAGGCACTATGCTAAGTGCTAAAGACAGGAAGAAAGGCAAAAACATTGTTACTGACCTCAGGAACATTCTAGTTGTAGACAATGAATAGACCATCATTTATATTCAATGTCTATGCATACCATATGTAAATAATGACCTGTGTACTCTGTATGTGTGTGAGTGTGTGTCTATGTGTGGGTGTCTGTGATAATCTCAGAGGGAAAGCATTAACTGGGAGAGGAGGGGAGAGAAAAGGAAAATCCTCCTGAAGAATATGAGATTTGAACTGAATTAAGGCAGTGAAGGAAGCCAGGGAAACAGAGTCAGAAATGAGGAAAGAAAGCATTTCAGGCATGGGCAACAGCCAGCACAAAGGCAGAGTCAAGAGATAAAAGCATCCTTTTACAAAAATAACAGATTGGTCAGAGTAGATACATAAAAGAATACATGCATGAGAATAAAGTCTAAGAAAACTGCAAAGAAAACTAGAAAGGATCCAGGTTGTAAAAGATTTTAAATGCCATTAAAGCATTTTATATTTGAACCACAAGGTAATAAGGATCCAATGGTATCTATTGAGTAATGGAAAGATCTGCTTTAGGAAAACTAGTTCGGTAGTTGAATGGAGGTTGAAATGGACTAGGGACAGATTTGAGACATGGAGGTCAATCAGAAGGCTATTGAAATAGTTTAAGTGAGAGGTGACGGGGAACTGAACTAGAGTGATGGCTGTGTGAGTAGAGAGAAGGGCATATGCATGAGAGATATTATGAAGGTAGGAAGAAGATTTGGCAAAAGACTGGATATATTAGTTGAATGGAAGTGAGAAATCCAAGATTATATAAAACTTGGGAGCTTCAGTGACTAGAATGGGAAAGAGTTGAGTGGAAAGCTAATCCTATATATGTATATATACACACATACATATATATATATATATACACACATATACATATATACATATGTACACATATGCATGTATATATATGTACATGTATGTGTACATGTGTATACATATGTTACGACAGAACATTGAAGTTAAAACATTCAAGTTTCACTTCTGTCACTTATTGCCTATGTGATTGAGGAATACTTAACATCTTTATGCATCATCAGGATCTTCATGTAGGAAATAAGGACAATAATATCTATATTGCCTACTTTCTCCATGAAAGTCTCACCCTACTGTCCTCATTGTACCATGAAGATGATGCTGGATTATCAAAAACTATAAGAGCGGGTTCCAAGTTCTTGCAGATTCTACCAAACCAGGAAGGCTCTGACTATAGGCCCAGTAGTAGAAAATTAGTCTAGTGACCAAGATCAGGCTAGCTGAAAATGAAGAGGTTCATCATTAAGTTGGCTACTGTGTCATGAACTTTTGAGACATAGCAACTAATGAAGGCCATTGATAAGTTATTGGAGAGAGTTTTCATGTAAAATAAGTAAAGGAATAGACACCTTCATTTGGTAGATCTCTGTAGATCTGTATCACAGACCCTTTGGACAGGCTATAAAAGCCTGTGGAAACCTTCTCTTTTAATTAATTATAGGAAATACTAGATTCAGTTAGAGGTTAGTGGGAAAATTCATGTGCTTTCTCCCATCAAAGTTCATAGACCCCCCTCCCCCCGAAATCTATTCACAGAACCCTATGAAGCCTACCTTAAGAACCCTTGTTCTAGATGAACAGTGGAATTAGTGGCCCCTACCATTACAAATAAGAGTCAGATCTTTTATGTTACCCTCTAACTCAAGCAATATCATTGGAAGTACTGGGGCAGTGGAGCAATCTTTAACCATGTAGTCAGAAGAAATGTTTCAAATATACTGATCCAATTTGAAAAGATGATCCAAAGGTCTGTTTTCTTGTTTTGGTTTGGTTTGGATTTTTGCCAGCTGATATTTGTCTGAAACGGTTACCAGCTGGGTAACAGGCAGACATATGTGTACATAGTGGATTAAAAAAGAAAAAAATATTGGCAGGGAAAAATAAATTTAGCACCAGAATCAACAAGATACTGAGGGTTGGAATTAGAGAGTCTCTTAGCCATGGAATGCAGATACAGAGAGAATTCAGGATTCAGGCCAGGCCATTCCATGGGATCTAGTACAGATGCAAGAACTGGGATTAGACCTAAACTTGTCATTAGGAATTAAGATCCAGGTAAACAAAAACTCATTCAGGAGCAGAGTTTTCATCAAATGGCAGCTTTGCTGAATTCAGGTGAAATGCCCATTTATGGTAGGATCTGTGTATGCTGAGCCCACAGAAGCTTATGGTATGAATTATCCCAAATGTATTTGTATTTTAAAAAGGGACTTAAAGAAAATCCTTCAACATTTAAGAAAAAAGTGAGGCAGATATTTATTGCCAAAAGAATATATCTCCTATGGTAATTGGGCACCAGGAAAGGCTAGTGCAAGATTTGCCCTCTACCACTTATGGTACCTTTTCATTTGAGTTTGTCTTCTTAAGCTGAGACATCAGAAAGATACACAAGCCCAATGAACATTCTTTAGCAGTGGAAGATTGTAAATACTGGCTTCCACTCCAAACCAAAGGTGGTATTCTTTATTAGCATCAATATATGAAAAAGACCAATGGTAATAACTGACAGTATACAGTTGTTTAAAGTCTGTAAATAGTTCTCCTTATAACCTGGTGAGGTGGGTAGTACAAATATTATTATCCCCCTTGTTTAGATGGAAAAAAATTAATCCCAGAGATGCTGAGTGACTTGTCTAGCATCACACAGCTAATGAATCTCAAAGGCAGTTATTTTAGGTCATTGCAGCTCTAATCCACCACCCAACAAGTTCCCTTAACAGCTCTTTTCAGCTTTTCTCCCTCTCTCCCTCTCAAATTATATTTATGTAGATTGTTATTTTAATTCATCTTTACTAAGGTACTAAGTGATACCTAAGGTGGAATTATTTCCTTGTGGCATAATAAAAGTTGTGGCAATAGGAATGTGACATATATATGTATGTGTATATATGTGTGTATATATATATGTGTGTGTATGTGTACATATACACACATATATGTGTATACATGTGTGTATATATACAAATATATGGGAGTGAGGGAGTCTGTGTGTCTGTGTATATTGCATATATTTATATATGTACATGCTAGCTCCCTTAATGGAATATAAGGTCTCTGAGGGGAGGGACTATTACACTTTTTTCACAGTACCTGGCACACACTAGGCAATTAATAGATTTTGTTGTTTTGTTTTTTATTGAACTTCACTTAGGTATTATGTGTACTAGCTATAGTTTTTCCATTTTTTTGGTTCCAAATTACCTCATACTTTGAGTCAAAGTCCTTAATAATGTTCTACACAATGACTGGATTATGGAATAGAGACTAGACTTGTGATTTCATTGATATGAAGAATTCCCAAATGAGCAAACTCCTATCAATGTAGAATGGCATGCTCTCTGCAATCTTAAGTCTTAGAGAGTTTCTAAAGGCATTGAGAAGGTAAGTGACTTGCCCAGGGTACATGAAAAGTGCATATCAGAGGCAGGACTTGAACCTAAGGCTTCATGGATCTAATTTCAGCTCTCTATCTACTTCTGCTTGACTGGATTATGATTGCTCCAAACATATGAGAACAACAAAGCTGCTCATACAATCAACACCCAAAGAACATCTTCTTTTGAAGATGATTTTAACTAAAAATCAGTGGGAAACCATATTATAAGAATTCAGCACTACATTTTAGAAAACAACTTATTTTCATGTGGAAAAATCCATTCACCATTTCATTATTTTTCATCTATCTCCATCCCCATAAGTAGTAACACCATTCTTATTCTCATAAGAAAGATTGAATTTGAATATACCTGAATGTGCTACACTAGAATGCCATCAAGTATCTGCTCAGAGGAGGAGGAGGAGCATAATCACCCAAGAAAAATCTTCCTGAAACCATACTTATTCTTTTCTTAATTCCATATGGTTTGACAATGATAGTAATCCTCTTGCAGAGGATTGGTGATAAAGGATGCTGATCACTTTATTACAGAAAACTGATGGGCTAACAAACAATGAAAAAAATATTTTTTCTTAAGGCCAATACAAAGATTATTTTACTCTGCTTCAATGATACAAACACTTTGAATTTCTTTTTTTTTCTTTTTTAAAGGTATGGGGAAAGGAAGAAAATAGAGGTTTCGAAATTGAAAAAATAAAACAAAATAACCACCTTATTCATTCCTACACTGTTTGGAATTAAAGCTGGCTTAAATAGGTGCTTCATTGCACATAGCCTGACAAAACATTAGTTGCAAAAATGGAAGGAAAAAAATAATTCCACTAGTAGCTAGAAACAGTCATAACCAGTAATTTTGGTATGTAAAGCAAGTATCACAAAACATGCCTTCAAATCAAATTTTAAGACATTCATTTGAGTGGGAATGGGAGGGAGGAAGAAACAATGGTATGGCTGCTACTGAGGTGCCCCTTAAATTTGGTTGGGGTAAAAAGGGGATGCACAGTTAATAGCTTCCTATTTTAACATATTATCCTTACTAATTAGATATGGAATTGTTTCTAAACTGAGAAAAAAATGAAAATACTGATGATGTCATCTCAAACGGTTTGTTCTGTGTCAAAGTTCTGGTCAACATGTCTTAGTTAGAACCCTGCCCAGAAACAATATCCATTTGAACTTACATTGAAGCTATTGCTCTGTCAAAATGAAAACTAATTGCAAGTAGCATATATGTTCCTTTTCAGTAATTATTGTGTATATCTATTAATAAATGTTCAAAGGTAAAATTTAACATCTAAGAGTTTTATGAAGATATTTCCCTTAACCCATTTAATGCACAAAGATTGTCTTCCTTATTTTTCCTGTTCATTTTATTGCTGTTGCTACAGAGGAATAAGACAATGGGGAGACCATAATTATGAGCCATATAATTAGGAAGAAAATCCAGGGAGTCACTGATGTGACCATTTCTAATTGAAAAACTTCTTAGTGTCTAGCTGTAATACGTTTATATTCTATATACAGAAACTGCCTACCACTTAAGATCTACTCCAGTACCTCACTATGGCCTAGAGGTGACATGGTCTTTTCAAAGCCAAACTAGTGAAGTACAAATTCTGGCACAGTCCACCAAACACAGAACGCTCTGCATACAAGGCCAGCAGCAGAATGTATTTCTATTGTCCAAGGACTTAGCATAGTTAAGTGCGGAAAACCTCATCATCAGAGTTGGCCTTTAGCAGATGGATTTTTGTCAGCCAGGCAACTGTTAAAGGGTTGTAATCTGCATTAATGGAAGGAATACCCAAAGTAAGAAAACCACGTATTATTTTATGTTAAAAAAATCTGTATGAGAGCACAAATATCATAATCAGAGCAATTTCCGCTAGTGGAGTATGCATTTGCATAGTTCAAGCTTCCCTGGGGAAAAGATATTATAAGGGCAATGCTGAGTCAGCAGCAATCTGCTATCTGCCTTTTTTTTTGTTAAATTATACAGACCTTTATGACATTCTGACATTTGTCATGCCCACCATAAGATCAATATTGCTAACGTTTCTCATTAGGTCATTATAAGCTACCCAGTTTTCTTTTTTTTTTTTTAAATGACTTTGCAAAACAGAATATAATCCTTAAAAATGATACAAATCCTGAAACAAAAAAATGAAAATAGATTAAAGTGACTTGGGGTTTTGTCTCTATTGTTATTTTTTTCAAAGCCAGACATTAAAATTTGCCACTCACATTTTACCCAATGTTTTAAAGATTCTTTATACATTTGTTCAGTAGTTATAAATTTGAGGATGCCATGCTGCTTCCAGCATGGCCTTTTTTCTATAATTTTATATGAAGAAGAGAGATTTTTGAATTTTTGTTGTCATGGTAACCCCTGTATTGAGGTTGAAAAGCTTTATTGAATGTTTTGGGTATTTCTCTATCACTGTGTTCGTTTAGTGGCTCTTGATGTTCAAATGTTTCAAATTCTCTTGTCTCATCTATGACAGGGCTGTTTGCTTCTACTTATCAATATGCAAATATGTGTGTATATATACACATATACAAACATATGTATATAGAGATAAGCATAAATACATATATGTGTATAGATTATATGACCTAGTTTCAAAACTTCCAGCTCACAGAAGAGAAAGCCCATGGAGGACAGGATAACTGTCTTCAAATATCTGAAGGACTATCATGAGCAAGAAAATTTAAACTTATTCTATTCAGTTCCAGAGAAAAATATTAGGAGCATATGATGCAGTTAGGAGCAGAAGATGCAGTTGGAGGTTTGATGTTAACAACAACTTCCAATATGGAAAGTGCCTTAAAAAATCACAGATGAGTTCCCTCTTTTTTCCTTGAGAAAGTGGATACACACTACTTGGACATCTTCAAGTAGAGGCTAAATCACCATTTGTACTTATTGGGTTTATAATCATGTAGATTCTGTTTATATGTGAGTTGGACTAGGTGACTTCTGAGGTTGCATCCAACTCTCCAATTCTATGGTTTATAATTCAGTTCATTATTGTGTGATGTTGAGCAGGTCACATCTCTTCTTACTTTTGTTGTTGCTGTTCATTCATTTCAGTTGTGTCTGAATTTTCATGACCCCTTTTGGGGTTTTCTTGGCAAAGAGACTGGAGTGGTTTGCTTATCTTCTCAGTTTACTTATCTATAAAATGAAGGAGTTAGATGAGATGATCTCAATAGTCTCTTGAAATTTTAAGCTTATTTGATCCTCTCTGAGCTACATTTGCTTTTTTATCTTTAAAACATATATGCTGCCTATATTCCTATACCTCAGGGTTGTTCTAAGGCTTAAATAATATAATAGATGTCAAAATCTATATAAATGCCAGCTGTGATTAGTCACTTTTGCAGTTGGTTCATGTTACAGGTAGTTGTTGCAAATTTAGACAATGAGAAAGGCTTTCAAAGTACTTCTGAATATTGAAATTGGGTTCACATCTTTCCTTCATAAGGGACTAAAAATTTCTTTGAATGAAAATGTCTCTGAAAGCAGTCAGGAAATTTATGAACTCCTTTCTACCAAAACTATTTAATAGGGCTACCGATTTACCATGCAAATGACATGTTTCTTATGCACCCTTATGGCAACTGATAACAGCAACTAAAAAATGATACCCAAAGGTGAACTGTGGAAATTAGGTCATGTAGGTGATTCCGAGAGTGGTCCAAATAAAGCCCCAACCTAGTAACTTTTAGGCCATAGAGTAAGACTGGCCTTTTCGGGCATGGCTCATCCTAGAGGTACAATTTTTTCCCATTGAAGGATTTCAGTGAGTGTTAAAACCTTTAATTATCTTCATTTTAATTACAGTGGTATAAGCCCAGGGTATAGATTCAATCAAATAAATATTATTTTCAATGAAATTTTGAAAGAAATAAAAACATAATTACTGTGACTGGTTTATGCACCTTTTACAATTCATAGAAATTCTGTGAATATTCTTGTACAAGACAATTAGAAATCATTACCTGCTGCATTTCAGTATGATACTTTAGATTTATTCTGGGTCTAACTAATAATTGCTTGTCTATTAGAGTGATGATAATTATTATTTAACATTTATCAGGTATAGCCCTATGTTCAATTAGGCCTCTACCCAGGCTTATTTCTAAATGCAACACAAAACAAAACAAAAACTATGCAATGGGGAGGTAGATGACTCAAATAAGAGAAAATAACTACAGTTTCTTCAATTTTTATCGGCCCTAGGGAATTATTTTTTCCCTGATTTCATCTTCAAGTTCTCACAACTAGCAACTTTATCTTACTTGCATGGCATGAGACTTGGGGGAGGAAAAGAAAGTGAGGAACTTATCAAAATGAATAAAAGAATTAAAAGAGGAAGTAGCTAGTACTGCCTGTTTGTCCAGGTCTGTTTCATACCACAGCAGGCACTGGCACTATAGGTTGGCTTTTTTATTCTTTCTTTTTTTTCCCTTTTTTGGAGGGGTGGGGGTGGGGCAGAGCAAAAGAACAACTGAGTTTAAAACTTATTCATGCCATTACTAAATTCTCTTATTTTCTACAAGGCCTTAAGCCAGAACTCCAATTTCAAATGGCTAGTGTTTCCCAAATGGTTAAGCTACATTTCATTCTCCAGATTTCACCATCATGCCCTCTATGCTCCTCCTTGGGCTTTTTTGCTTATCTTAATAACAATATCAAGGTCTAGGTTTGACTGTGGCTGATTAGTCCAATATGAACTTGGAAAGCTCTAACACAGGTCAGGCACAAATAGTCCATTTGAACATTTGGGATAGAGATGTCTCTACATTTGCACATCTTGTTGTCTTTGTGCTACCGTGATTCTGCTTTGCTCATAGAGCACAGTGCCTTCTTTAATGCAGGCATGCTACGCTGGGAGATCTGGTGCTAATATCTCCCACATCTCACAATCAATACTAAGATTCTTCTAAGAGACCTTGAGAATATCTTTGTCCTGTTTCTCCTGACCTCTGTATGAGCACTCACCTTGTGCAAGTTCTCCATAAAATAATCATTTAGGTAAGCTTATGTTTGGCATTCAGGCTATGTGGTGAGCCCATTAGAGCTATGCTCTCTGCTGTAAATGTTGAATGCTTGGGAGTTCAGCTCAAGAGAGGACCTTCGCATTCTTATCTTACCAGATAATTTGCAGAATCTTCCCAAGATAATTCAAATGGTTCAGTTTTCTGACATGGAGCTGGTAGACTGCCCACTTTTCACAGGCATGCAACAATGAAATCAGCACAACAGCTCTGTAGAGCTTCGGTTCGGTAGGCAGCCC
Source organism: Phalanger gymnotis (assembly GCA_028646595.1). Classification (NCBI taxonomy): domain Eukaryota; kingdom Metazoa; phylum Chordata; class Mammalia; order Diprotodontia; family Phalangeridae; genus Phalanger; species Phalanger gymnotis. The sequence goes on along the minus strand of CM053624.1, from coordinate 231,562,921 downwards.
AGCATCTCTTCTCTCTCACACTTTCTTTCAACTTCAAACCTGTCAAGTGCTAAGCTAGTCCTGGCAGTGGGTGTATGTAATGTGAACATCCCTGGAAAGTATACTGCCAAGGTAGGTGAACTTATCCACAGCATTCAAACATAGTAAGCACTTAATGAATGCTTGAGGACTTGAATTAATAGAATTGGGTTGATACATGTACATGCAATATAGCTTTCTTAGGTCTCATTACTTGATTGGCTTCTTTTCTGTCTCAAAAACTTGAGTAGATAGGTTTGTCTCTTTCATGTAACCTCTGGGGACACTATGTAAAGTCATCTTCTAACAGAAGGCTATTCTAATACTGATGAGGTTCATTTCAAAACCAGATTTTACTATTGTACTTTGAGTGAAGGAGGGCTTAATGCAGAAACAGCCATTATCTATTTGAACTATAAATCTGAATTTAGAAATGTACGTAGTAAATTCGCCATGCTGCAGAAGACTTATGACTCCTAATGAAGATTCAAATCATGATATGTTTTTCTTTTCAGAAATTTTATGATTTTACAAATTTCATTTGACATCTAAGATACCTCAGGCTGTTATGCTGGTAGATTTGTAAAAAGAATGTGTTCTAGAGACATGGGCATTTTAAATAAGAATAAAATATATCTCTGTTATTAAAGATATGTAAAATTGCTGTGTTAGAGAATTATCATCATTCTTTGGTGACTGGTGGAGACATCTGGCATATAGATTTGACTATCCATCCATCAATCAATCAACAAGCATTTATTCAATTCCTATTATGTGCCATGTACTATGAAAAGGTGTTGAATCACATTTGGTTTTAGCTTAGTCCTCTTGCATAGCTATTCTTATGATTGAATAATAGCTAAATTACTGTAGTAGTTACTGGGAATGATTTTAGATTAGCTCAAGGCTTTCTCAATCATGCATGATTTCTTGCTCTTTCTCCTTGGGGGGAAATATTGGTTTTCCCTCTATTCTCTGAACTAGTTACTACTACTCATCTCTAAATGAAGAAAAAACATCCCTGAGTCAATGATATTTATTGAGCAGTCATTTTGATCAATACACAGTGCTAGGCACTCTACTAAGTGTAATAGTTACATGATCTACTAACTGGAATTAATTTAAATATCAGAAAAAAATTCAATTGTGGCCTATATTATCCTGAGTGGAATCTATCTGGATCCTAATTTATGAACTTATAATTGACTAGAGAACATCAAGCTTCAATTAAAATTTTCAAAAGGAGCTAGTAATAAATTTTCTTTGACAATTATGACATGGCATGTGCTTATGAGAATAGGCATTTATATAGATAGTGTCAATTACCTATTATATGCAGTTTCTGCTGCCCATTACAATCAGGTCTGGCATCCAAAAATTCAGCAATTAAAATGAGAAGATGAAAAACAACTCAGGACATTAAGATTAAAGCAAATGGACTAGGGAGTTGACAGAGGTAACAAGAAATGTCACCTTTTAGCAGAAGGCAATATACAGATAATAATGTCTAATATGGATGAACAGAAGTACATAAAGTTACAACTTATAGATGTAGATGCTGTCGACCCCAAAACAGAGTTTGATCTAGGAAAGACAAACTATTAGGTCATGTGTCCATGTTTTTATTTCTCTCAGACTGGCTTGACATGCACTGCATGGGAGTTACAGTCCAGAACTGAACCCTCCATGGGGGCCAGTCCAGAACTGACACAATTTGAAAGTTGGGGTGCCCAGTTTATGTAGCTTTTCAACAGGGGCTGATATCACCCTGCCATCATTCTACCTCCTGACAAAGGAAATATCTGTTTTATCAGATCACCCCCCACCACCACCATACCAGAAGACTCCCAACCTTGGGCTGTCTAGGCTGTCTCCACCCAAGCAACTTTCAATGCAGTATCATTATTAGTAATGTCTTCCTGAAGAACTTTGGAGACAGGGGATTGGTATGACTCTGAGGGAAGCTCTAAGTCTCCAAGATAGATTAGAAAAAAAATTTTTTTCGCATTATATAATTCACTGAGATAAGTAGGAAAGAATAAGTTTAAGAAAAACAAGAAGTCTCAACATGTCGTTAGGATTTGAGAGATTCAAATCTTCATTTTGCCATGTTTTTCCTCAAACATTCTCTTAGTTGACAATAGCCAAGTACCGAAGGATTTAATTTCCAACGACCCCTTGGAGCCATTGTTTCATCATATTTACTCAAATTATTGTTAATGTTCCATCGAATGATGCAGACTACCAAATAATCATCACTTATTATGGGGTAGCAAGGGGACACTGTGGATCCAGCATTGCCTTGGAGAAAAGAGGAACCAGATTTTAATCCTGCCTATGGATTTACTAGCTATACGACCCAGGGGAAGTCACGTAACCTCTTTTAGTCTCAGTTTCCTCATCTGAGAATGAGAATAGGATAGCTAGGTCCTAGCTAGGTGCCAAAGTTGTTATGAGGATCAGACAAGATAATTTATATAAAATAGGTTTAAAACTTAAAGTGAATTGTTATATAAATGTAAGCTGTTATTTTTATGCACTTACTGTGTCAAGCACTGTGCTCTGCTCAGACAGATAGTAAATGTGAGGATTTAAACCTGGATTTTCCTGATGCCAAGACTAGCACTTTATCTACAACCTCATACCATCATTATAATGTGCTGAGGTAGAAAATTCAGTATAAGTATATAACATCATGCTTTGCTAAGTGAAGATACATATTGTCTCTATGTCTCAGATGATAATTAATAACAAGTATGGAAACTGGGCCTAAAGGTGCTACCTCTAGATAAAGACTTTTGTCCAAATTTACCAAATCTACTCAATAAAAAGGCAAATTAAAGTACATAGCCAATGTAACATTTGGGTTTTTTTCCACCAAATTGTTTGAGCTTGGGGGCAAAAAAAAAAATCACATCGAGTAATTGTTCAGTCTTTATATCTCAAGCATAATAACATCTACAAGTTATGAATTCTAACATCCTGAATTTTTATTGAAAATCTCATTCCAATTATTCACAGGTGAAATGAGCACTAATTACTGTGCTTTCCATTTCTATTCATTTTCTTACCTCTATTACAACTTTTTTCTAGGAGTGTAATGGAGACAGTTCAAAATGACTCAAGAGAACCAATTGTAAAGTTTTCAGTGTTATCATTCGTACCTGAGAAATCAGCAAATGCTACAAATTAAGGCTTGATTTGTTGGTTACTTGTTTTTTAATTGTCTAGACTTAACAAAGTAATAGAAAAAATGTATATAATTCAGACCAAATTTTTAAAACTGCCGTGCCTTTTCAGAGAGCTGGTTGTTAAATATTTATCAATATACTCTTACTTTTTTCCCTCTTAAAGTTTTCATTCCCAAAGGAAGTAGAGTGTCACAATATTGACTAGGGTTATTTTGACTTGACCTACTTGGTACATATATTTGGAAGGACATTTATTACATGAAAACATGTGACCACTTTCATGGTGACCACTATGTACATACATCCAAGGAAGATGTGAACTTTCAGACATCAAAATTGAAGAGAGAGAAGAAGCAGTTTTACTTATCCTTGTACTTTGAATTACTCATTGATCCTGTTGATTGATTGATGTTGCTATTGTTTTTGTTTGGTTAGGACCTATAATTTCATTAGTATGAAGAGAGACATTATTGAAACTCCTTCTCCTATTGCTGATTGGAAATTTGTTGGTAATGCAGTTTTAAGGATTGGCCTGAGGCAAAGAAATATTAAATGACTTGCTCATGGCCACACAACTAGTAGTTATCAGAGACAGTAAAAAAAATATTTCTTGATTTCTTATTTTGTACTAGGCAATGGGAATACCAAGAAAGGCAAAAAACAGTCCCTGCCTTCAAGGAGCTTATCTTTTAATGTGTGGAGGTGGGGGGAAGGGGCAACATGTAAATGAGGAGAAGAGAATAAGCGTTTATATCTGTGCCTATTATATGCCAAGCACTGCACTTGGTGGTTAATATCTCATTTGATAGTGTAAGATATATAGATATAGATTTACAGGTAAATATATACATAGACAGATACAAACCTATATACATAATACATGCATACACAGAAGATGTAAGGTAATCTGAAAGGGATATTTATACTAGCATCTGGTGTGGGGTGGAAGGATTAGGAAAGTCTTTCTGAAGAAGTTCCTTTAGAGATTAGTCTTAAGGAAACCAATGAAACCAAGAGGTAGAGGTGAGGAGTCAAGCATTCCAGCATAGGGGACAGCCAATGCAATGCATAGAGACTCCATTTCTGGATGAAGTCTACTGTAGGAACTGAAATTAGTCCAGCATGCCAGGGCCGTACAGTGTGGAGAGAGGAGTAAAATGTAATAATACTGGGAAATTAGAAACAATACAGGTTAGAGAGAACTTTAAACACCAAACAGAGGACTTCACAGTAGATCGTATAGAAAAAAAAAATAAAAGAACCACTGAAGTTCACTGGAGCCAGAGTACATAATATAGTACATAATATAATCAAACTTAAATTTTAGAAAAAGAACTTTGCGGGGCAAAGCCAAGATGGCAGCTGGAAAGCAGGGACTTGCCTAGGGCTCTCCCCCAAGACCCTACAAGCACCCATAAAAAATGGCTCTGAACAAATTCTAGAATTGCAGAACCCACGGAATACCAGAGAGAAGGAGGGCTCCAGCCCAGGACAGCCTGGATGGTCACTGGGTAAGGTCTATTGCACAGAGCTGGGAATAGAACCCAGCAGAACCCAGCATAGGCTGTGCCTGGACCAAACAGACTGGGAGCCAGGCGGAACAGTCCCTAGCACACTGAATCGGTGAGCTGTGGCAGTTACAAGACTTCTCAACCCACAAACACCAAAGACAACAGAAGAGGTTAGTGGGAAAAAACTGCAGGGACAGAGTGAAAGGAGTTGGTGGTGCAGGTACAGAACTACAGCTGCCATTGCTTTAGGCCCTAGGCTTACATGGTAGGAGGAATTAAGCAGCAGATTAGAGTGGGAGTGCAGAGCCTGCTCAGATCTGAGTCACAGTCTGGGTTGGCAGTTCTTGAGGGAGGAGGAGCACTGTTGTGGCAGAGCTTGCTGTGTAGAAATAGATCTGAAAACAACAGTGCAGCCCCTCAAGCTTAGCACAAAGTATTCTATGCTCATACCCCATACAGCAGTCATACCCCAACGAAAAACTCAAGGTTCACGTAGTTGGCTGGGAACACAGCCAGGCAGTGAAAATGGACTCAGATGCAGACTCAGACTCTGGACTCTTTATTTGGTGACAAAGAAGACCAAAACATACAGTCAGAAGAAATCAAGAAAGTCAAAGAGCCTTTTGATAAAGCCTCCAAGAATAACATGACCTTGTCTCAGGCCATGGAAGAGCTCAAAAAGGATTTGGAAAAGCAAGTTAGAGAAATAGAGGAAAAATTGGGAAAAGAAATGAGAGTGATGTGAGAAAATCATGTAAAATAAGTCAATGACTTGCTAAAAGAGAACCAAAAAAATACTGAAGAAAATAACACCT
>CM053624.1:231532826-231556886 GCA_028646595.1 Phalanger gymnotis | reverse complement strand
CTAAAAAAATAAAATCAAATTAAGGGATGAGAGAGGAATATATTGAGAGAAGGAGAATGAGAGAGATAGAACGGGGTAAATTATCTCACATAAAAGTGACAAGAAAAAGCAGTTCTGTTGGAAGGGAAGAGGGGGCAGGTGAGGGGGAATGAGTGAATCTTGCTCTCATCAGATTTGACCTGAGGAGGGAATACCATACACACTCAATTGGGTATCTTACCCCACAGGAAAGAAGGAGGAAGGAGATAAAAAGGGGGGACAATAGAAGGCAGGGAAGTTAGGGGGAGGAGGTAATCAAGAGCAAACACTTTTGAAAAGGGACAGGCTCAAGGGAGAAAATTCAATAAAGAGAGATAGGATAGGAAGGAGCAAAATATAGTTAGTCTTTCACAGCATGAGCATTGGGGAAGGGTTTTGCATGATGATACACATGTGGCCTAGGTTGAATTGCTTTCCTTGTTAGGGAGGGTAGGTGGGGAGGGAAGAGGGGAGAGAATTTGGAACTCAAAGTTTTAAAAGCAGATATTCAAAAAAAGTTTCTGAATGCAACTAGGAAATAAGATATACAGGCAATGGGGCACAGAAATCTATCTTGCCCTACAAGAAAGTAAGGGAAAAGGGGATGGGGGGGGAGTGGGGTGACAGAAGAGAGGGCTGATTGGGGAACAGGGCAATCAGAATATATCCCATCTTGGAGTGGGGGGAGGGTAGAAATGGGGAAAAAGTTTGTAATTCAAACTCTTGTAAAAATCAATCCTGAAAACTAAAAATATTAAATAAATAAAAAAGAACAAAAAAGAAAAAGAACTTTGGTAGCAGAGTGGAGGGTGCATTAGAGAAAGACTTGAGGCAGAGATATGACATAGAAGGCTATCGCAACAATCCATACAAAGGGTGACTAGGGCTTAAACTAAGGTTGTGGAAAGAATGGAACATACACAAGAGATGTGAAGGTAGAAATGACAAAATTTGGCAAAGAGACGGACATGCAGAATGAATGAGAATGAGGAGTTAAGTATGATATTGAGGTTCTAAGCCTGGGAGAATGGTGGTGCCCTTGATAATAATAGGGAAATTTAGAAGAAGTGGGAGTTTGAACAAAAGATAATGAGTTCTGTTTCAGATCTATTGAAGTTGAAATGCCTATGTGACATTCAAAGGGAGATTTTCAAAGGCAGTTGGAGATGTGTGACTGTGAGGAGAAGCCATAGAGTAAGATACAGAAATCATGAATACAAGGCCAGTCCTTGTATCAACACCAGGCAGTAAGTAGCCTATACACACAAGGGAGGAATAGGATAGGATTTAGTGGATGAAAAACTGTGTGGCTTAGTGAATGCAGAGCTCACCTCAGACGCCCCACCTTTGGCACATGCTGACTGTGTGACCCTGAGCAAGTTATTTAAATTCTCAGCAATCTAGGTAAACCTTTAAGAACATAAATTGTGGAGAATGTGCCAACTTAAATTGCAAAAGGGAAATTCTACATCCAAGGAGTTCCTTATTCCAATGAAATCATAGATCTAACCCCTATCTTGTATACCAATAATCACATTAGAATAGCTAAGTGGACTTTGGAGAACAAATTTTGATCTATGCATTTAAAAAGTAAGCAAACTTGGCTTATAAGTACAGCAGCTTAGCCTGGCCCCCTGGGCAAAGATGTAATGTGCCTGCTCTGCATACCATATATTTAGAGGGTTAATTGCAAGATTTCCTCAGAATGCAATATACATTCATAATGCTTATGAAAGGTGATGAGTAGAAGATGAAAGTTGATTCAGAGTCATCATGGCATCATCAGAAAAAAGTTATGCCAGGCTAATCTCATTATCTTTTTTATAGGGTTCCTAAACTAGTACATCAAAGGAATGCTAGAAATATTGTTTAAAGTGATTTTAGTAAAACATGTGACAAGGTTTCTATGATATCCTAATAAGTAAAATGGAGAGATATAGATGGGATGATGGTAGAAATAGGAAGAACTGGAAAAGAATGAATGATCAGACCTAAAGAATTAATTAATAGTTTGGTGTCAACTAGGTCTCAAGTGAAGTGCCCTGGGATATTTTCCTGGCCTTATTTTGTTTTAAATTTTTATCACTGACTTGACTCTAGAAATAAATGGCATGCTCATCAAATATAGAGTTGACACAAAGCTAGGAGGGATAGCTTATGAGGTAGTTTAAAGAAGAAAAAAATAACTTCATAAGTACAAGTAGAGGAGTTCTGTCTAGATAGCTATTCACCTGAAAAAAAGTTTGGGGGTTTGATGGGCAGCAAGAAAAAGAACTGTGGTAGAAAACTCACTGTAAGTCAACAGTATGACAGGGTTTTCAAAAAGGTTGAAGTTAAGACAAAGTTTCCAGAATGAGGGAGATAATGCCCCTAATGTACACTGCCCTGGTATAAAGACATTTGGAGAATTGCATTCAATTTCCATTGTGTGGCACTCGAGGGCAAGATCTTTTTGCATTTCTTTGCATCTTTAGTGCTTAGCACAGTATCTAGCATATAGAGGTACATACTAAATGCTGGTTAACTTCAAGTTGCCTTATATCTGTGTTCCACACTCAACTCCCTAGAAGGTTTTCTACTGTCATAGGAAAGTTGTAGCCTGCATCACTGGAAGGAGAAATCTTTCACACATCTTTCAAAGCAATTTTCAAAAGTCCCACCGCCAAAGTTGTTGTGTCATTCACTCAGGAGTTAACAACGACTTCTTAAATATTTACTATACTTACTATATGCCAGGGATGATACTAGGTTTTAGGCATATAAAGAAGAAAAACACTGCCCCTACATTCAAGGAGTACACATTCTAATGGGGTGTAGTAGGAAGGCCAAATTTATGATCTCAAATATAATCATATATATGTTTGAATGGTTCAAAACTGCAAGGTATGAGGGATTCTCTAAGTAGAAAGCATCAAAACATTTATTTAGGCCCCACAGCAACAGATTCATGAACCAGCCTCCCCATTCTGACATCTTGACCAAAAGACTCCAGGCCCAATAAGCCTGCCTCACAAGAGTAACCAGGAGGCCACAGAAAAACAAGATGGTATTAAACCAATTCATATTTACTGGCCTCAAGTCCTTGCTTGCACTCCTGGGTCCACATACGCGTCATCTCTGCTTCCGCAGCTCCTGCTTTGGCTTCGGCTTTTTTTTAGCTTCAGCTGTAGCTGTCTCTTGGCTCACCTTTCCTCCAGAGGCAGCCAAGCCTCTGGCATCCTCAAGCCCTGCCTGAATGACCAGAGGCAATTGGTTCCCAAAGTTGGCCCCTCTTAAGTCATCAATCTACACCCACACAGGTTTCACACCTGATAGGGCTTTGGGCCTGGGGCTTAGCACTTAACAAGATTAAATGAAACAGCTGAATCACTCAAAGTAAATGAAAGCCAAACTCCTGAAGTGCTAAGGAGCCCATTTTGCCTTACCGACACTGGGAGGACACATAAAAACAGCAGGCATATAAGATAAATACAAAGTATAGATAGAAGATAATCTACCATCAATGAAGGACTGGAATAAGTCTTCTAAAGAAGATGGGCTTTGAGATCAATACTAAAAGAAACTAAGGAAAACAAGAAATGCAAGTAAGGTGGGCAGAACCTTCCAGGCATGGAGGACAAAAAGTGCAAAGATATGGAGGATGGATATTGAATTTCACATTGAGGAGCTGCAAGGAAGTCAGTGTAAGTAAATCACAGAGTATGTGAAGGATAACAAAGCATAAGAATACCAGAAAGGTATAAAAAGAGAAAGTTATGAAAAGTTTTATATGTGTAACAGAGGCCTTTAAATTTCATCTTAGGGGAGATAATGAGTTAATTGAATGGGTCCATGTGGAATACACCAGCCCTATGGTTAAGAAAAGTCACCTTGGAACCTGATTGGAAAATGGACTTGAATGAGAAGAGACTTGAAACAGAGAGACCAAGTAGGAGGCTATTCCAGTAGTCCAGGTGGTGATACCAGGCTATATGAGGGGAGAGAAGGTGATATACAGGAGACATGTTTTGAAAATAGAAACAAGAAAATGGAGGAGAGACATGAAGAAGTTGCCTGAGCTCTCCCCAGGTTCCCTTGGAAAGATTTTTAAAACAAGCCTCTAGATGGATTCTGGAGAGACAGATCTACAAAAAGAAGTGAAAAAAACTTACAGCTCGAGATAGCTTATAAGTTCTTCAAGGAAAGGTCTGTTTCAGGTAAAAGGGGAGAATAGCCTAGCACAGACTAGGTGTCTGGGCTGCCAGCATGAGGCAACAATCAAGGCCCCTCAGTCCTGGCTCAACAGGCCAGCAATGCATCTTCTGGTCCCAGGAAAGAAGGCAAATTGGAAGCCCCGGAACACTGGAACTATAAACATGACCAAGCTGGACCATGCCAGCACGGTGGGCAAGTCACAAGCACCTGAGGCCCCAGCATGAAAAGGCAGTGAGCAAGCCCCTGGCATCCATCATGAGAAACTTGGGAAAGTATCCCCTGTGTTCAGGAGCAGTGGTCAACTTTAAAAATCATAACACAGGATGAAAAATTAGTAGGAAACAGAAGGATCCCTGACCAGAGAATGTGACTATAGGAACAGGATAGATCAAAACACCTACTCAGAAGAGGACAATGTCAAAATGCCAACATGTGAAGCCCTAAATGGCAATATGAAAGGGTCTCAAGCATAAAAAGGCATCTCAAAAGAGCTCAATAAATATCTTAAAATCAAGTAAAAGATGTGGAAGAAAAATTGGAAAAGAAATGAGAGTTACACAAGAGAATTATGAAATAAAAAGAGTTAACACCTTGGAAAGGAAAGCACAAAAACTGACTAAAGAAAACTACTTAAAAACAGAATTGATCAGATGAAAAATAAAACCCACTGAAGAAAACAACTCCTTCAAGTACAGAATTGGAAAGTTATCTTTTGAGGATTCAGCAAAGAGCATCTGCAGATATTAAGACTATATTTGGAAGGCAGAGCCAAGATGGTGCAGTAAAAGGAAGGTCTCCCCTGAGCTCTTCCCCCAAAGCCTCCAAATACCTTTAAAAATTACTGTAAATGAATTCTAGAGCAGCAAACCCACAAAGAGACAGAGTGAAACAAATTTCTAGCCCAAGACAACTTGGAAAGTCAGCAGGAAAGGTCTGTTGCACCAGGGTGAGAGAGGAGTATAGTCCAGCAAACTAGGAGTGGGCCTTGGGAGTGACTGAATCAAGCAGCAATGGCTGCTTCTGGAGATCTCAGCCCACAGATAGGAAGGCGCTTGAAAAAATGGTCAGAAGGAGTTTACAGGAGTCTTTTTGCTAACACTGAGGCAGGAATCTGTTTATTTCTTGGTATTCAGATGCAGGCACAATCTTGGGTGGCAGTCCCAGGGCATGAAGAAGAACTAGCATAGTAGAACTTATGATAGGAGTGGAGGAGGGGGTGACCCCTCCTCATACTTCCAGAGCAGAAAAGAGTGCTTGTGATCCCTCACAGACAACAGCACAGGCCAGGAGAGTAGTAAACCCTCTCCTTAGATCATACCATCTTGGAAGAACTGAAAACTTACAGGTCCCTAGAAGTATTTCTGAAAACACTTGCACAAAACCTTTGAAGTGTGGGACAGTGTGCCCTCGACTCTGGAAGCAGAGCTTTGCTTTAACAAAGAGTTAAAAGTCAAGTAATAGGCTGGGAAAATGAGCAAACAGAGGTAAAAAAAAAAACCTCTGACTATAAAAAGTTACTATGGTGAAGGGAAGATCAAAACGTGCACTCAGAAGAAGACAACAAAGTCAAAGCTCCAACATTAAAAATCCTTCAGGAAAAAAATATGAATTGATCTCAGGCCATAGAAGAACTCAAAAAAGCATTTTGAAAATTGAGTAAGAGAGGTAGAGGAAAAATTGGGAAGAGAAATGAGAGTGATGCAAGAAAATCATGAAAAAACAAGTCAAAAAAAGAGGAAAGTAGAAATTTAAAAATACTGAAGAAAATAACACCTTAAAAAACAGACTAGGCCATGTGGTAAAAGAGGTCCAAAAAGTCAATGATGAGAAGAATGTCTTAAAAAGCAGAATTGGCCAAATGGAAAAGATCCAAAGGCTCACTGAAGAAAATAATTCCTTAAAAATTAGAATGGAGGGGCAGCTAGGTAGCTCAGTGAGTAGAGCATTGGCCCTAGAGTCAGGAGGACCTGAGTCCAAATCCAACCTCAGATACTTGACACATGTACTAGCTGTGTGACCTTGGGCAAACCACTTAACCCCAATTACACTGCCAAAAAAAACCCAAAAACAATTAGAATGGAGCAAGTGGAAGCTAATGACTTTATGAGAAATCAATAAACAATAAAACCAAAAAAAGGAAAAAAAATGAAAAACAATATGAAATATCCTATTGGAAAAACAACTGACCTGGAAAATAGATCCAGAATAGATCATTTAAGAATTATTGGACAGCCTGAAAGCCATGATAAAGAAAGATCCTAGACATCATCTTTCAATAAATTATCAAAGAAAACTGTCCCAATATTCCAAAACCAGAATGTAAAATAGAAATTGAAAGAATCCACCAATCACCTCCTGAAAGAGATCCCAAAGTGAAAACTACCAGAAATATTATACCCAAAGTCCAGAGTTCCCCAGTCAAGGAAAAATATTACAATGAGCCAGAAAGAAATAATTCAAGTATGGCCAAGTCACAGTCAGGATAACACAAGATTTTGCAGTTTCTATATTAAAAGATTAGAGCACTTGGAATATGATATTCTGATGGGAAAAAGAGCTGGGATTACAACCAAGAATCACCTACCAAGCAAAAGTGAGTACAATCCTTCAGGGGAAAAAAAGGAAATTCAGTGAAATAGAACTTTCAACCATTCTTCATGAAAAGGCCAGAGCTGAATAGAAATTTTGACTTTCAAGTACAAGAGTTGAGAGAAGTGTAAGAAGGTAAACAGGAAATGGAAATAATAAGGAACTATTAAGGTTAAATTCTTGACATTTCTATGTAGAAAAATGATATTTGTAACTCATAAGATCCATCTTATTATTAGGGTAGTTAGAAGGAGTATATATAGAGGGTGCAGGCGTGAGTTCAATAGGAGGGGATGATATGTAAAAAAATACAGGGTGAGAGAGGAATGTACTAGGAGAAAGAGATGGAGGGGAAGGGAGGGGAGAAGAGAAGAGAAGGAAGTGAGGGGGAGTGAGTGAACCTTACTGTCATCAAAATTGGCTCCAAGAGGGAATAACATACACACTCAGTTGGGTATAGAAATCTATATTAACCTACAGGAAAGTAGGAGGGGAAGAGGATAAGAAAAGGGGGAGGTTATAGGGAAAGCAATTGGAGGGAGGGGGTAGTCAGAAGCAAAAGACTTTTGAGGAGGGATAGGGTGAAAGAAGAGAGAAAAGAGAATAAAAGGGAGAGGGGAAGATAAGATGGATGGAGATAGAGTAATACAGTAATGGTAACTCTGAAAAAAAATTTTGAAGCAAGTTTCTCTGATGAAGGCCTCATTTCTCAAACATAGAGAACTGAGTCAAATTTGTGGTGGTGAAAGCCATTCCCCAACTGATAAAAGATCACAAAATTCTATCAGTTTTAAGGTGATATATTTATAGCCATATGAAAAAAATTCTAACTCACTATTGATTTCACAGAAATGCAAATCGAAACAATTCTGATGTTCTACCTCATGCCTATTAGATTGGCTAGTAGGACAGAAAAGGCAAATGACAAATGACGGAGGGAACATGGGGAAAAATGAGACATTAGTGGAGTTGTGAACTGATTCAACCATTCTGTAGAGCAATTTGAAACTATGGCCAAAGTGCTATAAAACCATGCATACCCTTTGACTTAGCAATACCACTACCAAGTCTGTATCACAAAAGAGATCAAAAAAAGGAAAAGGACCTATATTTACAAAAATATAGCAACTTATTTCTGGGGACAAAGAATTAGAAATCGAAGGGATGCCCATCAATTGGGAAATGGCTGAATAAATTGTGATAGGTGATTGTGATAGAATACTATCATACAATAAGAAATGATGAGCAATATGTTCTTAGAAAAACCTGGAAATACTTGCATGGGCTGATGCAAAGTGAAATGTATTATGTACAAAATAATAGCAATATTGTAAGATGATCAGTTATGAATGACTTAGGTATTCTCAGCAAGCAATACAACGATCGAAGACAACTTTGAAAGTTTATGATGAAAAATGTTATCGATCCCCAGAGAAAGAACTGACAGTGTCTGAATACAGATTAAAGCACATTTTTTAATAACTTTTCTTTATTTTTCTTGAGTTTTTTTCCTATGTTTTCTTTTACAACATGACTATTACGGACATGATTTATATGACTACAGATGTATAACCAATATGGAACCCCTAAAAATCTCAATGGGGGTGGAAGGCAGGAGAGAGGAAGGGAGAACATTCGGAACTCAGAGTTTTGTTTTTTAAAAATGTAAAAATTGGTTTACAGGTAACTGGGGGAAAATTAATTATTTTTTTAGAATTAGAATTGGCCAAATGGAAAAGGAGGTACAAAAACTAAGTGAAGAAAATAATTTCTTAAAAATTAGAATTCAGCAAGTGGAAAGTAATGACACTGTGAGATATCAAGAATTAGTAAAATATAATCAAGAGTTAAAAATAGTAGAAAATGTAAAATACCTCATTGGAAAAACAGCTTACCTGAAAAATACATCCAGAAGAGATCATTTAAAAATTATTGGACTACCTGAAAGGCATGATCAAAAAAAAAAAAAACCTAGACATCATCTTTCAAGAAGTTATCAAGGAAAATTGCCCTGATATTCTAGAACCACAGGGTGAAGTAGAAATTGAAAGAATCCAGCAATCATCTCCTGAAAGAGATCCCAAAAAGGAAAACTCTTGGCTGAGTTCCAGAGTTCCCAGGTCAATGAGAAAGGATTGCAAGCAGCCTGAAAGAAACAATTCGAGTATTGTGGAAACACAATCAGGATAACACAAGATTTAGCAGCTTCTACATTAAGACATCTGAGGGCTTAGAACATAATATTCTGGAGGTCAAAGGAGATAGGATTAAAACCAAGAATCACCTACCCAGCAAAACTGAATATAATCCCTCAGGGCAGTGGTGGTCAGAAGCAAAACTTTGGTGAGGAGGGATAAGTTGAAAGGAGAGAATAAAGCATAAGTGGGGAGAAAAATAGGATGGAGGGAAATATACAGTTAGAAATCATAACTGTGAGAGTTAATGGGATGAAATCTCCCATAAAATGGAAACAGATATCAGAGCAGGTAAGAAACCAGAATCTTACAATATGTTGTTTACAAGAAACACATTGGAAGCAGAGATACACCAAGAGAGTAAAGGTAAAAGGCTGGAGCAGAATATGTTATACTTCAGCTAAAGTTAAAAAAAAAAATGGTAGGGGTAGCAATCCTGATCTCAGAAAAAGCAAAAGCAAAAAAAAATAGATCTAATTAAAAGAGATAATGAAGGAAATTACTTCTTGCTAAAAGGTACCATTGACAATGAAGTAATATCAATATTAAACATATATGCACAAACTGGTATAGCAGCCAAATTCTTAGAGGAGAAGTTAAGTGAGTTACAGGAAGAAATAGACAGCAAAACTATACTAGTATGGGACCGCAACCTTCCCCTCTCAGACCTTGATAAATCTAACCACAAAATAAACAAGAGAGTTCAGGTGGGGAATGGAATTTTAGAAAAGTTAGAAATGATAGACCTTCAGAGAAAATTGAATAAGGATAGAAAGGAATATACTTTTTTCTCAGTGCTACATGGCACCTAAACAAAAATTAATGATGTATTAGGGCATAAAAACCTCTCAATCAAAAGCAGAATGGCAGAAATATTAAATATATCCTTTTCAGATCATGATGCAATAAAAATGATGTGTAATGAAGGGTCCAGAAAGATAGGCTAAAAACTAAGTGGAAACTAAATAATCTAATCCTAAAGAATGAGTGAGTCAAACAACAAATCTTAGAAACGATCAATAATTTCATCAAAGTGAATGACAATAATTAGATAACATGCCAAAATTTATGAGATGAAGCCAATGCAGTTCTTAGGGGAAATTTTATATCTCTAAATACTTACATGAATAAAATAGAGAAAGAGCAGGTTAATAAATTGAGTGTGCAACTTTAAAAAGCTAGATAAAGAAGAAATTAAAAATCTCCCAAAATACCAAATTAGAAATTCTAAAAATCAAAGGAGAGATTAATAAAATTGAAATTAAGAAAGCTATTTAACTAAATAGTTGAAATAAAACTAAGAGCTGGTATTATGGGGGGCGGGGTGGAGAACAAAAAAAAAGATAAACCTTTCATTAATTTGGTTTAAAAACGTGAAAAGAAAGCCAAATTATAAGTATCAAAAATGAAAAGGGTGAGTTCACCACCAATGAAGAAGAAATTAAAGCAGTAATCAGAAGCTGTTTCGTCCAACTGCATGCCAATAAAACTGACAATCTAAGTGAAATGGATGAATATTTGAGAAAATATGAATTGCCTAGATTAACAGAATAGGAAACAAAATACTTAAGTTCCTTTTAGAAAAAGAAGTTGAAAAAGCAATCGATGAATTCCCTAAAAAAAAAAATCACCGGGGCCAGATGTATTTATGACTGAATTCTACCAAACATTTAAAGAACAATTAATTCTAATACTATATAAATTATTTGGGAAAATAGGTGAAGGAGCATATGAAATTCCTTTTATGACACAAATATGGTGCTGATACCTAACTAGAAAGAGCCAAAACAGAGAAAGAAAATTACAGACCAATTTCCCTAATGAATTTTGATGTAAAAGTTTTAAATAAAACATTAGCAAAGAGATTACCGCAATTTATCATCATACACTATGACCAGGTGAGATTTATACCAAGAATAGAGAGCTGGTTCAATATCAGGAAAACTATGAGCATACATGACAATATCAATAACAAAACTAACAGAAATCATATGATTATCTCAATACATACCAGAAAAGCTAATGAGAAAATATGGCACTTGTTCCAACATAGGAATAAATGGAATTTTCCTTAAAATGACAAGTAACATCTATGTAAAACCATCAGCAAGCATTGTAATGGGGATAAAATAGAAACAATGAAAGAAGGATGTTCATTATCACTACTGTTAGTCAATATTGTACTAAAAATGTTAGCTTTAGCAATAAGAGAAGAAAAAGCAACTGAAGGAACTGGAACAGGCAATGAGGAAACAAAATTATCACTCTTTGCTGATGATATCATAGAATACCTATAGAATCCTAGAGGACCAACTAAAAAACTACTTGAAACAATTAACGACTTTAGCAATGTTGCAGAATACAAAATTAACCCACATAAATCATCAGCATTTCTATATATTACCAACAAAGCCCAGCTGCAAGAGACATAAAGAGAAATTCCATTTAAAATATCTGGTGACATTATAAAATATTTGGGAGTCTACCTGCCAAGACAAATGTAGGAACTATATGAACACAATCACAAAACACTTTTCCCACATAGTCAGATTTAAACAATTGGAAAGATATCAGTTGCTTATAAGTAGGCTGAGCTAATAGAACAAAAATGACAATTCTACCTAAATCGATTTACTTACTCAATGCCATACCAATCAAACTACCAAAAATATTTTATAAAACTAAAAAACAAATTCATCTCAAGGAATAAAAGGTCAAGAATATAAAGGAATTAATGAAATAAAATGCAAAGTAATGTGGACTAGCCATACCACATCTAAAACTATATTATAAAGTAACAATCATCAAAACTATTTGGTGCCAGCTAAGAAGTGGATCAGTGGAATAGGTTAGGTGTGCAAGACACAGTAGTTAATGACTATAGTAATCTACCATTTGATAAACCCAAAGGCTCTAGCTTCTGGGATTAGAACTCACCATCTGATAAAAAAAAAAAAAACTACTGAGAAAACTGGAAAATGGTACAGCAGAAACTAGGTATAGACCAACATTTCACACCCTATACCAAGATAAGGTCAAAATGGGTACATGATTTAGATATAAGGGATGACACTATAATCAAATTAGGAAAGCAAGGAATAGTTTACCTGTCAGATCTATAGAGAACAGAAGAATTGATGATCAAATGAGATACGCAATATCATGAAATGCTAAATGGATAATTTCAATTAAAAAGTTATTGCACAAACAAAACTAATGCAACAAAGATTAGAAGGAAAGAAGAAATCAGCCAGTGGCTCTGATAAAGACCTTATTTCTAAAATATATAGAGAACTCCATCAAATTTACAAGAATACAGTCATATTCCAACTGAGAAATGGTCAAAAAATATGAACAGGGATTCTTCAGATGAAGAAATTAAAGGTATCTATAGGCATATGAAAAAATGTTCTAAATCACTATTGATTAGTGAAATGCAAATTAAAACAACTCTGAGCTACCACCTCAAACCTATTAGATTAGCTAATATGACAGAAAAGGAAATGATTAATGTTGGAGATATGGAAAATTTGGAATACTAGTGCATGGTGGAGTTATGAACTGATCCAACTGTTCTGGAAAGCAACTTGGAATTATGCCCAAAGGGCTATAAAATTGTTCATACCCTTTGATCCAGCAATACCACTACTAGGTCTGCATCCAAAAAGTGATTAAAAAGGAAAGGACCTATATGTACAAAAATAGCAGCTCTTTTCTGGGGGCAAATCATTGGAAATTGAAGGGAATCAATTTGGGAATGGCTAAACAAGTCGTGGTATATGAATGTAATGGAATACTATTGTGCTATAAGAAATGGTGAGCTGGCAGACTTCAGAAAAATCTGGCAGGACTTCAGTGAACTGATGATGAGTGAAGTAAGTAGAACCAAAAGAACATTGTGCACAGCAACAGCAATGTTGTTTGATGATTAAGTCTGACAGACTAAGCTCTTCTCAGCAATATCCAAGACAGTTCCAATGACTCGTGATGGAAAATGCTAACCGCATCCATAGAAAGAACTAAAGAGTCTGAATACAGATCAAAGCATACTATTTTAATTTTTTTACTATTTTTCTTTCTCTTGGCTTTTCCCTTTTGTTCTGATTCTTCCTTCTCAATGTGACTAATGTTTAACATGATTGTTACAGGTACAACCAAAAAAAAAGAAATTAGAAATAAGACTTTGCAAAAGATTGTGTAGGTGGCATGAGTGAATGTAAAGAACCTAGGATGACACTGCTCTTGCAAGCCTGGGTGACCCAAAGGATGCTGGTACCCTCCATAACAATAAAGAAGTCACAGAGGAAGGAGGGGTGGTGAAGGAAATTAAATCTATTTTGGCCATGTTAGGTTTGAGATGTTTACAGGACATCCAGTTTGAGATATGCAAAAAGATATTGTATATGTGTATGTATATCTCAGGGGAGAGACTAGGTCTGGATATATAAATATATAAATCTTGGATAAATCTTGCATAAAGATAACTGAGCCAGCATTGAGTGAAAAGAGAAAGGGGGCCAAGATAGAGTCCATAAACAGCAAACAAGCTTGCAAAAAAGTTAAGCATATAGGAAGTGATCCAAGAGAAAAGTGTTATAAAACCTAGAGAGGAGGGAATTATCTAGGAGGGAAAGGTGGTCAAAAGTTTCAAACGTTGAGGAGACATCAGGAAAAATATTGAGAAAAAGCCTTTGAATTTGACAATTAAAATCATTGTCAACATAGTAGAGAAGGCACCCAGTGTGGAAGACTTTCTCAAGAAGTTTCATTGTAAAGGGGAAGAGAAACATAGGATGAGAGCTAGTAGAAATGGTAGGAATAAGTGACAGTGTTTTATTTTGTTTTTGTTGGTTTGTTTAAGAAAGGGAAGACATGGACACATTTATAGGCAGCATGAAAGGAACAAATGTAGATAGAGACCGAGGATAAAAAAGACTGGAGAGAGTTGTAGTCATTATGAGTTCTTCAAAATGACTGATATTGCTGGAAGCTATACTAGGAACGAGAAATCTGACTCTTAAGGACAAGGCATGTGACAGCTGAGTTTAACATTTGAAATGTGCATGAGGGATTAGATTTGTTCTTTTTTATCTGAGCAAAATGTGAGCTATGGATGGAAGATGCAAACAATCCAATTTAAGCTCAATGTCAGGAAAAACATCCTAACAGTTAGATTGTCCAAAGGGAGAATAATCTGCCTAGAGAGATGGAAAATTCTCCTTCTCTGAAAGATTTCAAGCAGAGGCCAGAAGAACACTTTTCAAGTATGTTATAGTTTTATAGTGTAATATACATACATACATACATACATACATACATACATACATAATATATGGATGTATATAGATGTATAGGTATACACACATATAGTGAGACTAGTCCTTTCTGAAGAAACTGAAGTCCTTTCCAAATCTTAAATTATGTGATTCTGATTCTCCTGATTAAGAACAAGTTTCCAACACATTCACACAACTCTCTACAAGGAAGTTGCTGATAGATTTTCCAGGACATTCTCTGTGGACCTGGAAGCTTATAATGGCAAAAAGATTCAGTGCCATTCATCCAAATTTGATAAATTGACCACTTAATTGACCACTAGAAAACTTCTTTTTGCTTTAAGGGAAAATGCTGAAGGTACTAAGTGTCTAATCAAATGAGGTGTCCTTAGAACAATCATATATAACTGATAGGGTTTGCGAACTATGTTGGTACTAAAGTAAGATGAGACTTTGTGCAGACAATGAGTACAACTTTAACAAGCCACTTGAATAGTACTGATATTCAGTGCATGCTTCCAATCAACTCCCTGCTGTTCTTGCTGAATGGGAGGCAGTTGCCAAACTTGACCTTGATCGAGTTAATCAACACTAGTTGTTGATGCTGCGCCCACAGAAGCCCAAATAATCATCACTCATCAAGGAACATTCCGAATTAAAAGCCTTCTGTTCATATTTTCTCTTGCTTTCAGAATTTTCCAGTGCTACATAAGTCTCTGTTTTCTATATGGCTTGGCACCATATTTTGATGATCATGGAAATAACAGAAAATAAACTTGTGGTAAGAAGCCAGGAAGTCTTCTGCCATTTCAGTGCAACAGATGTATTCATTAACAGAGAAAACTGTGAAATCAACCCTTTTGCAATAATCTACTTAAACAACTATATGAATATATAAGGTATGTCACACACCTACTACAACAACATTGTGATAGTGTGAGGCATTTCTGTGCTGCTTAACTTCTTCTATGGTTTTTCTTCCAAAATGTGAGTTATCTGTGAGATTCTTAGTCTTTTCATGAAAAACTTCATTGCTCCCATGATGGGGAACACCAATGGATATAGGACTATCCATCTTGATTTAGAAACCCTAGATGTTCTGCTATTCAGTTAGGGTGATATGACCACAAATGGTCCAGGTAATTTGTTATTTTTTTGTGAAGCTATTGATTTTCCTTCATCAGATACAAGAGGAGTCACTCCAGGTTTCCTTAATACTTTCTTTGCCTATCTGAATTAGCTATTTCTAAAATGCAGTTTTTCCCTTGACCATGTTTCAGTTTCCATTTGAAACACATTGTTCATAGCTGAAAAACTTTCAAGCTGTCAAACTTAGGAGCATGTCCACAATGCTGTGTCTGGCCCTCTTGATGGTTACACAAGAGTTATTAACAAGGACTCCAGGACCACAAAAGTATATGTTGCCTTGTATGTTAATAAAAGAAGTCTATTCTTGGAAACAATTAAGTTTCTAGGTAAAGCCATGGGCAGAGTATGAGAATGGAGGTCCCAAAACTAAAAAAACAAAAAGTGAAAATATTATCGTGAGCACCAACAAACCAGACATAGAAGATTACAAGATCTAAGAACAGAAACTAAAATGTCACTGTCAAAGTGGACCTGAGGAAGATAAATAAGGAAACTGAATAGTTGATGAAATGATTTATGAAATTATGAAATAGAGGCAGACATGCTTGGTTCTTTGGGTACTTTCTGAAAAAGATCATGATTGGAGTAGAAATGAAGGACAAATGATAACTTAATTAAATACAGGGGATACGGAGTAGGAGAGGAGTACAGAAAGGTAGAAGCAAGTATTGAAAAGTAGATACAGAGGCAGATGGTTTTGTGGGAACAGGGCATAGGGTGATCAAAGAAGACAGGCAATATTGGGGGAAAGATGAAGAAGGGGAGAAGCAGACAATATTGCTCACATGACAATGGATCAGAGTTGAGAAAATTTGGAAGCCTGGACCCAGATGGAGATGGAAGAGGCTGGGGAGGAAGGGCAGGAGTTTGAAGTCTCATTTTTGTAGGATATTTTGAGAAACAGACCAACTCTATCTGTGCCACCTTGTTGGATAGTTCACTAACGTATACAAATCATCTCAAAGTTATCAGTAAAATTTTGAACTTACATGTCAAAGTTCTCAGCATCTTTTTTTGACATTCTAGGGGTCTGGAACTGTGAAGGTCTGGATTTTATCTGGAATTTAGCTATCATGGGAACAAAATCCTTGACAAAGAGCACCTAGATGGCTTCTTCTGATTCAGCACATATTACCAGGATTTGAATTTTGGTTAATATATGATAAAATTGGTAAATTAGGCTCCTTCGATTTTTGGGATGATTTGTATATGACTTCCAGGTTCTTCTTTCAATCTTATTTACTGCTATTGCTCCTTTATGTTGTCTAATTATAAACTTACTGAAATAAGGATAGTGGTGTTAAGGGGAATGAGAACAAGATACAATTTTAATACTGTTGGAAATGTTCATGTATATTCTGATGCCATATATTTCTATTTTATCTTTGAGGATAAAGATCACTGTCAAATGATAAATTAATCATTTCTGAAATTATTTGTGAATGTGTTTGTAAATTACTTGTAAAATGCTATTTAGACATTTTAAAAATTCTATATTTTATTTGCTTTATGTAAAATATTATCCATGCATACATAGAGAGGTGGTCTGGGGGGAGAGAGAGAACAACAAATAATAAAGAAGAAAGAGTCCTTCCTAGATATAGAGCTGGGGGCAGCTAGGTAGGTAGTGCAGTGATTAGAAGGCTAGTCCTGGAGACAGGAAGACTCATTTTCCTGAGTTCAAATCTACCCTCAGACACTTAGTAGCTGTGTGACTTCACCCTGATTGCCCTGTTTCCAAATAGCTAGATTAAGATGACAAAATACTCAGTATCTTTGCCAAGAAAACCCCAAATGGAGTCATGAAGAGTTAGAGACTGAACAATAATGGTGCAGAGTCAAAAGTTTTGCTTACAAATCCTGCCTGTGACACTTCCTACCCATGTGCTCTGTGAGATCGATCAATCAAGTCACTTAACCTCCCCATGCCCTAGTTTCCAAAACTGTGAAATAAGAAGGTTGTACTACATAGACTCAGAGGTCATTCCAGTTCTGAATGTCTGATTCCTCACTTTAGATTGTACTATGTTTCCAATGAGTTGCCAAGTTTTGTAATTTCTTTTTCTACCATATTTCTATTATTCTTGCACATGTACTTTTCTCTCCATTCACTCATCCCTTTCCAACCCCTGACCTAGGATATTGCAATATTCTTTTTTTTTATTTATTATTTAATATATTTAGTTTTCAGCATTGATTTTCACAGGAATTTGAATTACAAATTTTCTCCCCATTTCTACCCTCCTCCTCAGTCCAAGATGGCATATATTCTGGTTGCCCTGTTCCCCAGTCAGCCCTCCCTTCTGTCACCCCACTCCCCTCCCATCCCCTTTTCCCTTTCTTTTTTGTAGGGCAAGATAAATTTCTATGCTAGAGGGGAGAACTGAAGATCTGGGGCAAGAGGCACCATCTCCCATACCCCAGGGCTAAAGGTGATTACAAAAATCAAGCTATTACTACAAAAAATGTACAAGCAAAGGAGAAAGAATCCAACTATAGAAAGCTATTATGGGAATAGAGAAGACTGGGGTTCATCTTCAGAGAAGGATATTGAAGTAAAGAAACCCCCAAAGAGTAATATCAAATGGTCACTTGCCCAAAAAAATTCATAGAAGATCTTTAAAAAGACTTTAAAAATCAAATGACAGAAATGGAGAAAAATCTAAAAAAAATTAGAATAATCGAAGAAAAACAAGAAGATTATAGAAGAAAAGTCAATCAATTAGAAAAAGAGATACAGAATCTTAAGGAATAAAATGATACCTTGAAAATTGGACTTGGGCAAGGTGAAGGCAGTGAAATTATGAGAGATAAAGAAATAATTAAACAAAATAGGGATAATGAAAAAATAAGAGAGAAAATAAAACATAAGAAAGACAACAGATTAGGAGAATAGATCAAGAGGAAAAAACATAAAAATAATCAGACTAACTGAAAGTTATGATCAAAAAAAGAATCGTGATACAATAATACAAGAAATAAATAAAGAAAATTGTCCTGAAGTATTAGAACAAGGGGGGGGGGGAAGTAGAAACAGAAAAATCTCTCAATCACCATTTAAAAGAGATCCTATGAGAAAAACTCATAGGAATATCATAGTCAAATTCTGAAACCTGCAGTTCAAGGAAAAATATTAAAAGCAACGAAAATAAAATACTTTAAATATGATGGTGCAATAATTAGAATCATGCAACCCCTTACAGTACAGACATTAAAGGACCATAAGTCTTGGAACACTATATATCAAAAAGCAAGAGAACTGAGACTCCAGCTGAAAATATCATACCCAGCAAAGTTAAGCATAATCATCAATGAAAAAAATAGAAATTTGATCAACTGTCAGATTTCAAGACTTGATTTAAAGAAAAACCCTGAACTTAGTGGAAGATTTGACATACAAGAGCTAAGAGAAATGTAAGGTACTTGCCAAAGACTGATTATAAGGGATTCAATAAGGACAGACCATTTACTTTTTATATATACAAAATATAAAACATATGTCTAAGATTCTTATTAATAATTGGGTAGCTCACAAGAAATATTGGGGAAAACCTGAGTATGATATGAATTTAAAAAGTAAAACCATTTAGCAACAGCTAAAAAGAATAATTATTTTACACAAATGAGGTGCAAGAGGAAGAATTGATACAGAGGAATTAGATGGAGGAGGAAGGCTGGTAGTTCTGGTAACCTACTTTCATCAGGAATAGGTTTAAGAGGGAACAATACATACATATTTAGAAGAGTTTAAAATCTTCTAAATTTAGAAGAAATACAATGGCAGGGACATAGGGAGGGGAAAGAGGACAAGGAAGAGATCTTTAGAGGGGAGGGTGAGGGAATAGGTAAAAGGGGGTATAGAAGGGTGTTTAGATTTATGGGAATGGGAGGATAGAGAGGGATGCTTGGAGAGGGGGTAGGTAACTAATAAGAGGGCAAGGTAGTGAGTAGAAATAAAGTAGAAGAGGCAGGAAGGATAAGAAACAAGAGATATGCAGAAACATAAAAACAAAGATCAGGAGTAAAATTAGTTTGGGAAAGCATGTGTATATATATATATATATATACATATATATATATATGTATACATCTATAGCTATAAAGAAAAACGTATCCAAATTTAATTGTAGCCTTCTGGGGGTGGGAGGAAGGGAAAAAAAGAAGAAAGTTAAAAAGTGCACAGTAGAGAACAAAAGAAAACTTACAAGGAAGCAAAGAAAAGATAGACAGTTCCCCCCACAAAGTGCATTATTTATCATACAGGCTTTCTTGAAATGGAAATTTATTGTTATATACTTTGAATTTTCTTTTATGTTCTGCTATGGACATGGCATGTTTTTTTTTTCTTTTTTACTTTGTATTTAAGTTCCAATATTTAAATTTATGATATTTTTTTTTTTCTATTCTGATTTTGTGTCCTGGCATATGGGTATAAAATAAATTACTTTGTATTAAGTTCCAATATTTAAATTTATGATATGCCTTTGTTTCTTTTCTTTATTCTGTATTTGTGTTCTGGCCTTTGAGTCTAAAAAGAAAAAAAAAAGAAACTATCAAGGAAAACTGCCCTGATATTCTAGAACTGGAGGATAAAATACAAATTAAAAGAATCCACGGTTCACCTTCTGAAAGAGATCCCAAAATGAAAACTCCTAGGAATATTAGAGCCAAATTCCAGACCTCTCAAATCAAGGAGAAAATACTGCAAGCAGCCAAAAAGAAACAATTCATATACGCACAGCCACAATCAGGATAACACAAGATTTAGCTGCTTCTACTTTAAAGGATCAAAGGGCTTGGAATATGATATTCTGGCTGGCAAAAGAGCTAGGATTACAACCAAGAATCACCTACCCAGAAAAACTGAGTATAATCTTACAGAGGAAAAACATGGTCATTTAATGAAATAGAGAACTTTCAAGCATTCTTGATGAAAAGACCCAGAGCCGGATAGAAAATTTGACTTTCAAATACAAGATGCAAAAAAGCATAAACAAGTAAATAAGAAAGAAAAATCATAAAGGATTTGATAAGGTTGAACTGTTTATATTCCTACATGGGAAAATTATATTTATAACTCCTAAAAACTTTCTCATTATTAGGGCAGTTAGAAGGAGTATACATAGACAGTAAGCGGAGATGTGAATTGAATGTGATGGTATAATTATCTTAAAAAATAAAATGAAATTAGGTAGTGAAAAAGAAGAATGCACTGGGAAAAGAGGAAAGGGAGAAGTGGAATGGGATAAATTATCTGACTTAAAAGAGAGATGAAAGAGATTTTTACAGTGGAAAAAGGGGAAACAGGGAGGGGAAAACATGAACCTTACTCTCATCAGAGTTGTCTCAAAGAAGGAAAATATACACACTCAGGTGGCTGTAGAAATCTATATAGGAAAGTAGGAAAGGAAGGGGACAAGAGAAGGGAGTGGTAGCTGCTAGAAGGGAGGGCAGTTTGGGGTAGGTAGAAGTCACAAGCAAAACACTTTTGAGATTGGACTGTGTGTATATATATATAGAGAGAGAGAGAGACAGAGAGTAGGATCAATAGGGAGGAAATAGGATGGATTGAAATACATAGCTGATAATTATTACTTTGAAAAAGATTTTGCAGTGAGTTTCTCTGATAAAGACTTCATTTCTCAAACATAGAAAAGTAAGAGCCATTCCTCAATTGATAAATGGTCAAAGGATATGAACAGGCAGTTTTCAAAGAAAGTAGTCAAAGATATCTATAGGCATATGAAAAAAATGCTCTAAATCTCTATCAATGAGAGAAAAGCAAATTAAAACAACTCTGAGCTACTACCTCATACCTTTCAGATTGGCTAATGTGACAGAAAAGGGAAATGACAAATGTTGGAAGGGATGTGGGAAAATTAAAACACCAATGTACTACTAGTGAAGTTGTATAGTGATTCAACCATTCAGGAAAGCAATCTGGAATTATGCCCAAAGGGCTATAAAATGCATACTCATCAATCAAGCAATGCTTCTACTAGATCTGTATCCCAAAGAGATAAAAACAAAAAGCAAAAGGACCCATGTATACAAAATATTTATAGCGGCTCTTTTAATGGTGGCAAAGGACTGGAAATTGAGGGGATGTCTATCAATTGAGGAATGGGTGAAGAAGCTGTTGTATATGACTGTGATGGAATGCTATTGTGCTTTAAGAAATGATGAGCAGGATGCTCTCAGGGGGAAAAAAACATGAAAAGACTTACATGAACTGATGAAAAGTGAAATGCATAGAACCAGAATGTTGTACACAGTAACAGCAATATTGTATGATGAACTACTATGAATAAATTAGCTATTCTCAGCAATACAATGGACCAAGACACTTGTATAGGATTTATGATGAAAAGTGCTGTCCATTTCCCCAGAAAGAACTGGTGGAACCTAAATGCTGATAGAAGATACTTTTTCTTTGCTTTCTTTATTTCTCTTGGGACATTTTTATCTGTGTTTTCTTTCACAGAATGACTTACAGAGAAATGTATTTGCATGACTACACACATATAAGCTATGTCAAATTGCTTGCCTTCTCAGAGGTAGGGGAAGGGAGGGAAGAAGAGAATTTGGAACTCAAAATTTGGGGGAAAAAAGTGTTGAAGTTGTTTTTACATGTAATTAGGGAAAAAATAAAATATCAAATGGGGGGGGGAATATTAGCATTCTCCAGTATTCATTTGTAAGGGTTTTACCTTAATCAATATTCTATCTTTTTATCTCATGAATTCAGCCAAAATTGTTCTACACATAACACATAAATCCTCTCTGGTATTTTTTTGAGGTTTAGAGTGTTAAAGGAATAATAAGATCAAAGATTTGGGGCTGACAGAGAATATAGAAGATGCTGAGTCCAGCTCCCTTATTTTACTGATGAAGAAACTGAGACACAGAGAAGTTAAGTAACTTGCTGAGGGTGACACAATTGGTATCTGAAGTGGGTTTTGAACCCAGGTCTTTCTGACTCCAAGTCTATTGCTCTGTCAAACTTGCCATCTTGCTGGTACTATGACCCAAAAGAACCAAGACTATATCTTAACTGAATATCTTTCCTAGGACCAAAAAGAAAATGTTCAAGATGTAGTTGATAATTTAAAAAAAAATTTGAGGAGAATTTCTTGAAAGACATCTAAATGGGATGCAGGCTGCCCCATTTGAACAATGATTAATGACTATACAGGGCAATCAGAATAGCATGGGCAATAGGAAAGGGCCCTCCCCCCCCAAAAAATCCCCAGCAAAACCAATGCCAGAATTTCCTTGTGTGACCATAACTTGGACATGTAGCCTGAAAGGATCTCTGTTCAGAATCTACAAGAGTTGAGAGTTCAAGAAGTCCCAGGGTGGTCAGAAACCCACAGGATAGGGAATTCCAAAGCTTTGGGGAGTGCAGTGAATAGCAACCACCGGTGTGTTAACTAGTGAGTTTGGGGTAGCCCAGAATCAGGGACTCTGATTTCCCTAACACTCTGTCCTGAGACTCAAGAGAGGTCCTTTAAATTCCTGTGCTCTAAACTTCAGAAATCTTGAAGATTAATCCTAGGAGGAAGGGATCAGCACAAGAATTTAGGGGACCTAGGGAAAGACAAAGAAAACTGACCACATCATCAAAAAGTATAGCAGCAGGGAAGACAAAGTCCCAAGTTAGAAATAAAATCTAGAGAGATGAGTAAATAAAGGAGAATACCAACCAGTAAGCAGAGACAAACCTCTTTGGACATAAACATTGTGTTTATTCGTTTCCCTTGACTATGTTTATTTGTTACAAAGATCACTTACCACATTTCCCCATGTATAAGACACACCTTAATTTTGGGGCCCAAAATTTGAAAAAAAAATATATTACATAAAGTTATTGAACTCAAGTTTTATTCATCATAAAATTCATACAATAATACAATGAAATTCAAGGACCTTCTGCTCATAGCTTTCAGGCATCTTTTGGGCAAGTCTAGTGCTTGTATGCATGCTTAGTCTATTTTGTTTCATGAACCTGAAGCAACAATTGTGTCCTTTGAAATCAGTAACTTCTTTTTCATCAGCAATTCTTACCTCATGCTGAACCATCTTTGTGGACACAGGAATTCCAATTGCCCTTTGCTCTTCAATCTATATCTTCAATTTCCTCTCTAAATCAGGCCATTTTGCTGACTTGCTTCCCATGGCCTTCTTCTGCTGTGGTGTTTTCAGTAGGGTTTCTTCTTCCCATAGCCACTCTGGGATTGGTTTCTTAGTTGGAGGAGGACCAAACTTACATTCGGCAGCACGATTTCCATTCACTCTTGCAAACTGAATCACTTTTTTTTTTTGACTTTTTTTTTTTAATTTATTTTTGACATGTTTGGTTTTCAGCATTGATTTTCACAGGCGTTTGAATTACAAATTTTCTCCCCATTTCCTCCCCCCCCCACTCCAAGATGGCGCACATTCTGGTTGCCCTGTTCCCCAGTCTGCCCTTCCCTCCGTCGCTCCATTCCCTTCCCATCCCCCTTTCCCTTCCTCTCTCCCCTGTTCCCTTCCCATCCACCCTCCCTAAGAAGTCAAGCAATTCAACATGGGCCCCATGGATATCATTATGTATAACCCTTCCACAATACTCATGTTGTGAAAGACTAACTATATTT
>CM053624.1:231499121-231527935 GCA_028646595.1 Phalanger gymnotis | reverse complement strand
TCTACAGGAAAAATGTAATCTCCTTGAGGAAAGAGACTATTTGATTTTTATCTTGGTATGCTATAACCAATGCCCAGAATAGTGCCTTTCACACATTAGGTACTTAATAAATGTTTAGTCAATTAAATGAAGCTGAAGACAGAATTTGGAGTGTTGTGTCAAATTGGAGGACAGCTAAGTGATACAGTGGATAGAACATTGGACCTGGAGTCAGGAAGACCTGAGTTAAAATCTGGGCTCAGACACTCAATAGCTGTGTGACTATGGGCAAGTCATCTGGCTATATCAGTTTCCTCATCAGTAAATCTCAAAGGATTGGTGTCAGCACAAATATGTTTGTGAAGTACCTTCCAAACCTTAAACACTATATAAATGCTTATCATCATCATCCTGGTGAACCAGAGTGGTCACTGCTGTTCCCAGCTGCACAAAAACCACAAGCAGCAGCATGTTTGGAGACCCAGGGCTTCAGGTCAGCGTCCAAAGGTCCATGACAGGCACAAAAACAAACCAAAAGTTAAATTGTAACGGTGGGCAAAAGGCAGGTGAAGGAAGAAGATAAACGTTTGGCTTGGGAGGTCAAGAGGTGCTTCTCAGTATCTGGAGCAGCTGCATGAAACCACAAAAGCACAATTCAACAGATGTGCATGAATTGCCTGCTAATTACAATGAATTGTGCTAGACCCTGTGCAAGATAAAAAATACATGATCCCTACCCTCAGGCAGTGTATGATTTCCCAGACGAGAATTATCTGTCTTCTGCTCTGATTTTAAACATCCTTTCTGGTTTATGTGGATGTAGTTCTGCATCTGCTTTGGCTTCCCATTGTGATACAGGTTTCTGTGATGCTTGGTGATGAAGCAGAAGGATGAGTTCTCTGGTGAATATTCATAGTTATGTTTTCTTTCTGAGGAATTACCTGAGCTGTTTACTAAGCAGATAGGTTTTAGTAAAATGGATAGAACAAGTGTTTTTAGTTGATTTAGATCAAATGAGACAGTATTTACAAAGTGCTTAGCATAGTACCTGATATATAGTAGCACTTAACATATGCTTGTTCCCTTCCCCCATCTAATTTGTATGGACTGATAGAGACATGGCCACTATCTGTCTATACAAGACAAAGTGAAGTAGAATCTTGTTTAGTGTCTGGGCAATTTCATCAATATCAACAACCAAAGAAGATGGGAGGGTTCCTGTGATCTTCTATATGTTAGGGAACCTGTACAATGCACCTACTCCTAGGAGATGAATTGGACAATGAGGACTCCAAAGGAGAGCACTGAAACCATCTAGGCCTGGGCAGAGGCTCTTCTTAAGAAATTCAGTACTATCTTTAGCATTGGACTGGAAGATTCCCGGGACAAGAAAAACGAAACAATAACCCTAAACAAGTCAGCCTCACATACACACACACACACACACACACACACACACACACACACACACACACACACACACACCCCCACCTGGTGCCAAAGGACTTAGGTTCAAATGTCATTTATTTTCTTTACAACTTATGTGACTTTGGGGTAGCTAGGTCTATGTAGAGTGCCAGGCCTAGAGTCAGGAAGACTCATCTTTCTGAGTTGAAACCTGGCCTCAGGCACTTACCAACTGCGTGACCCTAGGCAAGTCATTTCACCCTGTTTGCCTCACTTTCCTCAACTGTAAAATGAGCTGGAGAAGGAAATGGCGAGCCACTCCAGTATCTTTGCCAAGAAAACCCCAAAAGGGGTTGTAAAGAGTTGGACTCAACTGAAAAGTGACTAAATGACAATAGCAATGAACTCGGTCAAGTCATTTAATGTTACTAAGCATCAGTTTCAATATCAGTAAAATGGAATTAGTCTTGATGGCTTCTGAGGTCTCTTTTAGCTGTAGAGTAATGATTCTATGGTCTCTACTCAAAGCCCCCTATTCTTTGAAAAAGCCAGCACTTATCCACTTCAAACCTTAGAGGGATCCAGATCTACATTATTATCTCTCCAGGTCATACATATTTGTGTCATGACTGTGCTCAGTCAGGATCCAAACTTCTAGAAGCTAGTCCAGTGGCACCACAAGCATAAGTCTAAAATCAGACTTCAGAGCTTTTCTGAGGCAGACCAGGACCACTTCAGCTACTTGGGCCTGAATCTTTACACCAAAATGGACACATCCTTGTATGTTAACTGGCATGACAGTGAGACATCCGTTTAGCCTAAAGAGGAGTGCTATTTGCTTGCTAGATTTTTATGCGTTAGGCAGCCAAGAAGCTACATCAGTGGGTGGGATCTTAATTCCCTGGACCAGTTATGTCCCAAGATCAACTTCCTTGCCTTTTTTCTCCAATCTAACATTTATTTAATTAGATTTTTTGCAGTTATAAATTACAGTCACAAGTATACCTATAAGTCTTTGTCTTAGTTTGTTCAACTACAGTTTTTCTTAAGTGGACACAGCATGTGTCAATTTGAAAGAAATCATAGTACATAGTATATTTTGCAAATAGGGATAAAAGATGTTGGACGCAATTCCTTGGAAATAAATATCAAGTGACCATAAAAAAATTCAGCCATTTTAGTTATTCAGTGAAGTTCATGCATATTCAGTGTAGAGAATTAAATTTCATCCTTGAAATATCCCAGTTTTGCCAATGACTTCTCTTTTCTCAATTGCTTGACTTCCCAAAACTTCTAATCAAAATCCTGGTGTTTCACAAGTCCTTGCTGGTTATAGTGAATGTATTTTTTTTAAAGTTACACACTTATGTGATTTTGTATCTGCAAAAAGGAGAAATGTAACAGTAGTTTCTTGTCTCCTAACAATTCTGTGTTTGTATGACTTACTCTGACCACTGAGAGCACATTCCTTTGGTCTTCCACATTCAGCTGCAGAAGCTTTATAAATTGAATAGGTTTTAGTCCCACTGGTTCAATGCTTAGGGTATTGTTTTCCACAGCCTCCAGAATAGGTGAAGCCAACTCACTTTTGGAAAAGGTTAAGCATGGAAATCCATCTTCCTGATAAATTTTGTCCAAAAGGGGGCATGTCTTGTCCATTGTGAGTTCATCCTTCCAAGATCTGAACTCATTATACAAAAATAAGTCAGTCTCTTTGCAGTTTTTTACAATAGGTTGCATTACCCTGAGGTCCTGATGACTGCTCCTCATAGGGCTGCTCATACTTTTATTTTTTTGCAAGTCCATTTTTAAAAGGAGCCTTTCCACTTAGCAGCAGCTTTTGAATTGGTGATGTTGGTGAAGTGGACAACAGAAGGGTCTTTAAGGCAGCAACTTCTGCTTGAACTACATCATTCTTTCCCTGTGCTTCTTTTAATTGTTTTTCAGCTGTTACATGCCTGATATTAGCTTCTTTCACCGTTTTAAGAGCTTCCTCAGAAGGGTAAAATAATAACATGATGCACAAAGTGGAAATTCAATAAATATTTTCTCAAACAGACTAGCTGTGAATTCTAATTCTTATCACAGCTGATCTCAGACTTTGGAAGACCTCACATTCTTTATCTTTTAGTTTCACCTCTCCCTGAGCTTTTGCAGGGTCTTTTTTTAATCTTTCATGACCTTTTTCCCTCACTTCTAGAACAGATGGGCTCAGTAAACGAGACAAACTGTCAGTATTCAATCCAAAAAGTCATCATTGCCTTCAGAAATCTCTGTTACTGTGGCATCTTGCAAAAATTCTTTCTCAGCACTGTTGCTATCTTTTCTGGATGGCAGTTTAGTTAAACCATCTGTAACTGCAGAGGAGGAACAATGTCCTGAGTCTGCAATATCTGACATTAATACCTCATGCTAATATCTGATACATCTCCGCAATTTAAATGTCTGGGCAATGAATAAATCGGTTGCATAGCAAGGTCAGGCTAACACAGGGAGTGTGCATGGAGGATAAGGTGGGTTGGTAGATAATGCTTGGTGGGATAATTTGCTCCTGAGATGCTAGCTCATATACACTAA
Source organism: Phalanger gymnotis (assembly GCA_028646595.1). NCBI lineage: Eukaryota > Metazoa > Chordata > Mammalia > Diprotodontia > Phalangeridae > Phalanger > Phalanger gymnotis. Next base: position 231,523,972 of record CM053624.1, on the reverse strand, counting down.
GATCTGGTGAAGTAGGGGAAGCTAAGGTTTACTTCATGGAAACCTTCCAAGGGGTCATTAACCACAGTAAAAGGCTTATAGGACACTTGGAGTTCTATCAGACGATTCATATGACTTCATCTAAAGGGTTTCTTTCATCAAATCCAGTCCAGAACTGCTTTCTTCTGTCCTTACCAGGCACTCCTTCAGTCCTACCGCACCGCACAGAGGCAGGTACTCTTACAACCCTCAACTTCCAGATGGGTTGTGGTGAGCATTCAAAGAGATGATCACTAATGCTGAGTGGTTGGTTTGTAAAGCGCGGAGCACCGCGCCTGGCACACAGTAGATGCTAAATAAATGTTTAACGCTATGCCCAGCCCTGGGTTTGACACCCCAAGTTTCTAGTCTGCAGGGTCAGGTTCCTCCCATTTTTTCGGTCACACTCTGCCCAAGCACGTCTCTTGGAGACTCCCTCGAACTTCACCGGGCTGGCGGGGGTTAAATAGTAACCGCAGTCGCCTGTGGGGCGAGCCTAAGCACTCACGGCGCCGAGGGCCCCAGAGAAGGTGGGCGCCGCTGGGGAAGGTCCGTGGGGGGTCTGGCGTCGGCCAATGCGCTATGATCCCTCTACTGGCGTCCCTCACAGCCAATTTCCTTATGTTTTTAAGGAAAATTAGTTACTGTGTCAGGGGCCTACCAGTCTTCCATGTATTGCAAATTGTTAGTAGATATTGTTCCTATCACAGTATCTTTTTACTTTATTAAAAAAAACCTTCTAATTTGTATCTCAGGGAAGTTAAAGAAAAGAGGAGGAGAAGAAGCCAGAATATATCAAAATATTGATGGCAACACTTTTTTGTGGTAGTGAAATATTGGAAATAAAGTAGCATCCATCAACTCTGGAATAGCTGAACAAACTGTATAAATGCCATAGGATATTTTTATACCATCGGAAATGAGGTAAAATATTCAGAGAAACGTGGAGTGAGTTGTATGGTGAGGTACAATGAACTGGCATAACAATATATGCAATGACTACAATAATATAAATGAGAGGGGAAAAAAAACCACAAAACAAAGCCAAACACTGAATAAGTGCAACAACCATTCTTCGTCAGAAAAGAGATGAAGCACCTTATTCCTTTTGATAGAGAGGAGAACCTGTCTGGGTCATTGTGTTGGTTGGTTTTACATAATTGTTGTTCCTCTATTATAACAGAAGACTCTCAAAATATGGGGTATGCCTGGAGTTTATTGTGATACAGGGGAAAAAACACATCAATAAAACTTTTTTTAAAAAAATTCAGACATCATTATACCTGAGTTTTGCTAAATTTTAAGAGTTTGACTACTGCGTGTTCATCACTATTGGCTGTGTCACATTAGATGCTGTTGTATCTGAACTACCTGGCACATAAATTGGAACTTAATAAATGCTTGTTGAATTTAATTGAATGGGTTCCCTCTTAGTCTGTGCTTGCTAACACATTTTCAGGGAGGGAACAAGAGACTTAGGAAGCAATTGTCTGAATATGTTTCCAGCTTTCAAACTCAATCATTAAAATTTCTGGAAAAAGTCATATTGGAACAGCTTGCATCCTGATGGTTGCAGTCTAGAAATACCTGTACTAAGGAAGACATGTAGATAATTGAGTACTTCTCTGCAGAGTCAGAGGACCTTTATGAATTAATAACAAGATGGAAAAATAATAGTGACATAACATTTAAGGCTGGAGGAAGCCTAGCCCACTCAGCCATTCAAGGTAGTTAGTGCAGAGTTGAAGATTATCATTAGATTCATCTGCTTAGCTTCATTGACACACAGGTCAATAAGGAATGAGAAAACAATCAGAAGGCTAGGCTAGGCTATTTGGGCATGAAAGGCCAGATCAAGTGGGAAGATTCAGGGTGGGGCTCAAAGGGGTTCCCACAGTTTACACCCCATCAGAACTATTCTGAAAGTCTCAGCTACTGTAGCTGAGTCTCATTGCCAGAATTAGCAGAGTAGCATTGTATGATTAAGTTCAAAAAGCACCAAGCCCTAGGCATACCACATCAGCCTGCAAGAATAACTTTTGCCCACTTCCTCCCACTGCTACTGATTTCTTCGTGTTTTAATGGCTTAACTCCTACTCTCATGTTATGATCTCCTTTGTCAAGAAAGCTTGCAGGAAATACCACTACTAAGTATGTATCCCAAAGAGTTCATAAAAATGGTAAAAGAACCAAGATATCCAAAAAGTATTTATAGCAGTTCTTTTTGTGGTGGCAAAAAATTAGAAATTGAGGGGATGCCCATCAATTGGGGAATAGCTGAAGAAGTTGTGGTATATGAATGTAATGAAATACTATTATTATGTAATGAAATACTGCTGTAAGAAATGATTAGCAGGTGGATTTCAGATGAACCAATGAAAAGTGAAGTGACCAGAAGCAGGTGAACATTGTACTAACAGCAACATTGTGTAATGATCACCTATGATTGATTTAGCCCTTCTCTGCAATACCAATGATCCAAGATAGTTTCAGAGGACTCACGATGGAAAATATGATCCACATCCAGAGAAATAACTGATGGAGTCTGAATGCAGATAGAAGCATACTATTTTCACTTTCTTTGTGTTTTTCTGTATTTTTTTTCTTTTTGTTCTGTTTCTTCTTTCATAACATGACTAATGTAAAAATATGTTTTACATGATTTCACATGTATAACCTATATCAGATTGCTTGCTGTCTTGGGAAGAAGGGAGGGAGAAAAATATGGAACTCAAAATCTTTCAAAAAATGTTGAAAATTGTCTTTAGATGTAATTGGAAAAATAAAATACTATTTTAAAAAAAAGCTTGCATGAGGTCCCTGTACTCTCTCTTACCTGTCTTCCCATTCACTCACCCTCCAACCAATTTCCTTTAGTATCAATCAACAAATCAATAAGCATTTATTATTTGAAAATTCAAGACAAGGGTGATGTTTAGAGAGCTGGGAAGAGCTGTGTTCGACTCCACATGCTGGTGTGTGACCCTGAGCAAATCATTTAGCCTCTCTTTGCCCCCATGCAACTCTCCAAGATCAGAAATAGCTGATCTGCATTGTAGATGGAGTCTCCTCCCTAGAGAGCTCCCTATGTCTATGACTTACAGATCCAGACCAAAAAAAATCTACCTGACCCTGTGGCAGATACCTGGAATACACAGACACAGACACAGACACAGACACACACAGACACAGACACACACACACACACCACACCACACCACACACAAACACACACACACACACACACACACACACACACACACACACACACAAATGCCCTTTGCCCCTAAGGAGCTTACATTCTATTTGAGGAAATGAGTAGGTCTTTTAATTCATGTTTGATCATTTGTGTTGGAGGTTTATACCTATTTTCCTGTTTTTTCATTTTATCATTATCTTTTGCTTTTTTAGGTTATTGTCTTTTAAGATTTTTTTGCCTTCTGAATTTTTTTCTCTTCCTTATCATTTCATTGTTTTAAATTCTGGGGCATTTATTATCATTTCACACAGAAAATCAGAGATTGAGGAACTGGACTGTTTCACTCATATCTGTGGTTCTTAGTGCTATGCTTTGCACATAGTAACCACTTAATATGGGCTTGCTTATTGACCGGCTGATTACCATCTTCTTAGAATGCCTCTTATTCCAATTTGAGATGGTTCTGAGTGTTAGAGATATTACTCTTGTAAATAGATAAATGCAAAAGCATCAATGAAGCACTTCCTGCGTGCAAAGCATTTTGCTAGAGATGTGCTTACTACGTGCTGAGAAAATTATAGAAAGTCCCTGCTCTCAAGAAGCTTACATTCCAAAAGAGGGAGATACCACCTGAAGGAAGTTTGACTGAAATTACAGATTTATTTACAATAAAGAAAATTGTCACCTTGAAATGTCTGCCAATTGGTTCTAAATACACTCTCTGGATTAATATATAGTAAGAAAAGGCCCTAGTCCTAGAGTCACAGAACCAGTTCTTCAATTGCAACTCACGAATTACTGCCTGTATCACTTTGGGTAAGTCACTTACCCGCTTTAGGCCTCAGTTTTCATAACTATGAAATGAGGGTATTGGATTAGATGAAATCTATAATACCAGTAAACTAATTCCTGTGGACTAAAAGCCTAACTAGTCTTCTACATGACTTCTGTTAAAGCAACCTAAGACTGCACTGCATATGTTGGCAGTCACATCCTCTGTTGGTTCATATTGAGCTTGTAGTCAGCAAAATCCCCTAGGTCTTTTTCATGTGAACTGCTGTTAAATCAGGTTTCTCAATTCTATACTTATATAGTTTATTGCTTCAACCTAAGTGCAGGATGTTACACCTATCTCTATTAAATATCATCTTGTTTGTTTCAGTCAATAATTTTCATGTTTGATTCCATCCTCTAATAGTTCAACTATTGCTCTCAGGATTGTATCCTCTGAAAATATTATAGGCCAGGCTTCTATATCTTCACCCAAGTCATCAAAAATTTGGCTAGGACAGGGCTAGAGACAGAACTATATAGCAGACTGCTATAGACAACCTCCAGGTTTACATAGATATACTAATCAATATTTAAGTTCAGCTGGCTTTGAACTATACTAACTACACTAGCACACAACATACATTTCTTCTTGTCCACAGGAATAATTTTGGAAATGAGGGAGGGATTGAAGAAAGAAAGAAGGGAAGGGAAGGAAAGATAAAAGAAGAAGATAAGGAATGAATGAGGGGAAAAGGAAAAGGAAAAGAAAAGAGGGAAGGAAGGAAGGAAGGAAGGAAGGGAGATAGAAGGAGGAAAAATCTTTGCTCTTTTATAAAAATAATTAGGAATCATCTTATTAATGGTGTTCACATGTGTGTATGTGTGTGTGTGTGTTTGCACATGCGCAGCTTTATGTTTTTCAAAGCATTTTCGCATCCATTATTTTTTCATTCAGTAACTCCTGGATGCTTTCTATGTGCAAGGTATTATGGTAAATGCTAAAAAGAATAGAAAGAGGCATAAGACACCTTATCAGTCTCCTCATAATCCAGTAAGGAAGACAAGACCTCATAATTCAGTAAGGAAGACAAGACCTAGAGAAAGAACTGAACTACAAGGTAATAGATGTAGAGAATCAGCACTATATAAATTCAGGGCCCTGGCTGGGGTGATCAGTATCTCTCTTTATATTCATCCCCCAGAGCAATGACTGCCAAAGGTGGGGGGGGGGGACATGGCAGAGATACAATATCCTGGGAAGAATATGACGTATATGTGCTATATCTTCTGAAAGTGATAGAGGAAATTTTTACATTAAAACTATTAAAGTTTCAGAATTTCAGCTATTAAAGATCAAGTCAATGGTCCAACCAACTTGGGATTGTCTCTGTCTTTCACCATTAAATATCTATGGGTGAGAAAATAATTACCTTAAATGATGTTGGATACAGTACAACATCACAGTGTAATGGACCTTCCTAATATGATTTAGGAGGATCCATTTTACTATGCTGCCTCCTTTTTTTACTTCTATGGAAATTGAGAGTAAGAGAAATTAAATAATTTGCCCAAACTCAGTCACACAGTCATGTCAGATCAGAAAAAGTCAAACCAGACATTCTAAATCATGATGAGATATACTGAGACAATGAAAAAAGCCTTAGTAAGCTTGAAGGGAGCCACCCCTGACCTGACATGCACACACATATACTCAGAGCTTTGTTCTCTCAGTGGCCACCAGCAGAGAAAGAATAGCCACGAAATATATCTAGGCTCCAAGACCAAAAAAAGTGAAGAATGAGTCCTAGATATAGCCTGAGATATAGCAAGTGTCTGTTTTCCTCATCAAAACCCAGAGGAAAAAGGGATGAGGGAGGCTAGATCTTCTTCCTGATCAAGATAGATGTCCAAGAAAGGATATATTTATATGACTACACCCTGTGTTCTTCGCATTACTTCTAGTCTATCCAAGTAACAGCTATAGTCCAATAAAACTGATTTTGCCTGTTGAGTTTTTCCATTACCTGTTTTTTTGCTCCCCCTTGGGGTTGAAGGCAGAATCACACCTTATGCTTCTTAAGTGTCAAGTTGATTGGATGGATGCCAGTTTAATTTCAAGGATGTTGTCCTTACCTAAAGGATAAGTCATTCTTGAATCAAAAGTGCCCTATCCCATTATCAACAGGAAATTATCCTTTCAACACATCCAAATGGCCCATCACTACTCCTTCCCTAGAGGCATATTCTCAGCTTCCAGAGGTACTGATATTTACCAGTGCCTCAAGTAGTATGAAGGGCTCTGAGAAAATGTGGCATGTTACTACATTGCTACACATTGAAATGGAAAAAGCATGCAGAGCTTTTACTTTGACTCAAAGTTTAGTGCTTTTATTCACTACACTACTCTGCACTTTGGTGCATAATATAGTGGAAATTCACAGGCTCATATTTCTAGTTTAATAAATCATACTGACTCAAGCTTATATCCATCAGCAAGGGAACTTGGTTCAATATGATTAATTAAACCAGGAACATAGGCATACCTTGCAAAACATTGCCTTGACTAACGTCATTTAGCAATAATATCATTAAAATGTTATGACCAAGCCTCACCAAGAAGTCTTAAACCACCCTGTAATGTCATTAGACCCCTGCCTGAACAGACCTGGCTTGTGATTTCTTCTTGCCCCCAAGTGGTTCTGGCCACTGTTAACTTCCTGCCCCAGAAATGTTGTTTCATCTAAATTCAATTCTACACAAAATCACTTAATGACCTTAAGTTGGAACATAGCTGTACGAGACAGTGAAATACTTCTGGTTTCTATTTGCTTAACTAAACATTCATCTGTTTAGTATTACTTTCCCTCCTAACATTATTTCAATTAGGTAATAAGCCTTTCTTTGATGGTTCCTGACTTTCAAGGTGTGCTCTGGTACATGACAAAGGATTTGGCTAAGATTTTAATAAACTTTTAGACTATCATGTTTTCTTTTCAGAAGTCTATTATCTGTAAATGTATTTAGATTTTTTTTTCTGTAAAACTTCCAAGTAATTCCATATTGTCTCATTGCATACAAATTGATGTAGCACACTGGTGGCAGTTTTTCAAGGAATCATAATTTATTTATCATGGTTGTTATTTTTATTAGCTGTGCCCCTTGCTTAGTAGCTTCTGGGCACGTTTACAAGTTTAACAGAAAAAAAAGAATCTATTATATCTTACAATTTAGTAGTCAACATTTTTTGAAAAGGACATTCTCTCTTGAATTCACATATCCATATAGAATCCTAAATATTATGTGGAGAATTCAGGAACAAGTGAATCAATAGAACTAAGATGGGCTTTGAGCTCTCTTAGGTTAGTCTAACTGTTTCTTCTGAAAGAGACAAAATGCAAATTTTCATGGGCTCTTTGGGCATATGTGTTTGCTTTATGTGAGAGAGGATGATATTCTTTTCACATTGCTAGGATTTTTTCCCCTAATCATTTGTGGGTTGTTTGGCACTTTTCTTTTATTTGTTTCATGACACAGGTCTTTTTATTTTTGCCCAGGCTGACCACTGAACTAGGAGTTAGGCATCCTGACAGCTAGGTGGCATAGTAGATAAAGTGCTTGGCCTAGAGTCTGGAAGAACTGAATTCAAATCTAGCCTCAAACACTTTCTAGCTGTGTGATCCTAGACAAGCCATTTATCATCTGCCTTCCTTAGTTGCTCAACTGTACAATGGGGATGATAGTAGTAGCACCTACCTCTCAGAGCTGTTGTAAAGATTAAATGAAATGATATTCATAAAGAATTTAGCACAATTCCTGGCACAAAGTAGGTACTTAATAAATGGTTTTTTTCCTTCCTTCTTTCCTGTCTTTGTCAATATCTGTGTAACCAAAAGCAAATCCCTTTACCCTTCAGTGCTTCAGTTTGATAATATATAAATGAGGATAGAAACATTTATCCTCCCTGCTGTAGGAAATTGTCTTGAGGGTCAAATTGAATTTCATGCCATGAAACCTGGGATCCAGACTACGTAATAAAAATGGCTAACATTTATATAGCACTTTAAGGTTCATAAAGCACTTTACATTTACTATCTCATTTGATCTACAAATTCTCTTCTGAGCTACAAACCTATATTTCCAACTGCTGGCAGGACATCTCCACCTATGAGTCCCACCAGCATCCTAAATGCAAAATGTGAGGGGGAAAAAACTGAGTTCATTATCTTTTTTCCTACAAACTTGCTTGCTCCTCCTTCTAGTTTCTTACTGTGAAAATTTACTCGGTCTCCTATGTTTGGAATTGTTGTCTATCGTCCCTCTTCCTCAACCCTTGTTTATAATCAATCACCATTTCCTGCCAATTGCACCTTCTTACTTTTATGGGCTTCAGTTTCCTCATTCATCAAATGGAAGGGTTGGACTAGACGACTGCTGATATACGTTGCAGCTCTAGACCTATGATCCTATGACATCTCAGATGAATCCCCTTTTGCAACCACCAGCACCAACATCAACATTCACATATAGAGATTATTTTCAGAGCTTCCTTTTTTTTCCTAGCTCAACACTCTCTCCACTCCAATTCTTCATTCAAATCACCTTCAGACTCATCTTCCTTATCAAAAGATATGGTCATGTCATGATTCTGATAAAAAATCTTCAAGTGGTCCCCTATTGTCTAATAGGGAAAGCTCACATTCAGGCAAAGTTTTTGGGCCTTCACGAATATCCTCATTCCTCTTCTGTATCTATAAATTGCTATCTTTAAAGCCCATTTCAAATACTACCTTCTTTTTGAGAACCATATAAGTGTCGACACTTTGATGGAGTTATGATCTCATCAATGTAAATATTTCCTCCATTGATGTAGAATAGAATCTATTCGTGTCTGCCTTTCCTGTGTGGTTCTTGTTCATTCCCTCCTATAAATCAGACATAGAGTGTCTGTTCAACACACTGGAGGCTTTCCTCTGGATCACTTGACGTTCTTTGGATGACGGTGCAAGCTGTGAGATAGTTGATCCCTAAATCACTACCGGTTTATCTTTTTCTTTTTTGTTCCGGTTTTACAGTACTCTGATGAGACCTTTTGTGCCTCTCCTCTTGTACTATTTCTCACTTGTAATTTGTTACAGTTGAATTCACCTTATTGCCCTTTGGGGTGGCCTTCAAATTTAATTCCTCAAAGACGATGGTATTCCATGATAGACAGCTGTACAACATCACTAGAACATTATTATTTGAAAGATGGTCCTTTGCTTCAAGGAGAAACAACTGCACAATTTCCCAAAGGCAATCCTGCATATTCTCCTCCTCATTATTCCATAAACAGTAGTTAATATAATTTAACTAGAGAATATTATATTGGCTTTTAAGGGGTATTGCAATATATAAATAGTTCAGTGGAGTAGCTTAGTTACTGATAAAACCTAGCATAGCATCTCCTTTGAGTTAATACTCCAAATCACATTCAGAATTGGTGGGCTAGATCCCTACAGAGTGTTTTCTATCTGGGGTTGTTGGGGCGGGGGGAACCTATGGGTCTCCATTCCTAATAGCTCATAAATCCCCATCAGTGTGCTTTTTGTTAGTAATCAGCTGGTGGATAGAATTTACTCTGAACAAAGGCACTTGCTAAGAGGCCATAGGAAAGTTACAAAAGATTCTTCCCATAAACCTCTCACAAATACAGAGTTCATGGGAGGAGTGGGATCAAGCATAGAAGAGTGGTAGTAATACAAAAGTAGGAGATGTGTATATGGCAAAGACAACTCATAATTCTTGGCACTGCAGGTCTTGAAGTCATTTATCTCCTTGGGAAGTTGTCACAAAGCTTCCCCTTGAGTACAGGTTGCTGAATTAGCCTTCTAGAACCTGTTATTCTATTGAGTCTATAGCTAGTTCTCTTCTCAGGTGACAAGGGTCATGATCTTTGAAGCTGCTTCCTCCTTCAGGTGACAGTATTTCTGTATTTGTAGCTGCCTGAAAAAAAAAAATGTCTCTCTGCTGGACAAATTATTTTCTACTATTGGTCCAGAATCTCCCCTCAAAATCATGTGGCCACTGGGGGATGGGCGAGTGTAGAAAGAAAGGAGAAATTTCCTACTCATTTTCTACATGAAGCTTGCAAAGTCTAGAAACTCTTAGACTTGACCAGCTAAAATTCATCCAGAGTTTAGCTTTTTAAAGCTTCCAGAGGTGTGGCCAATTTGGTTTCTCAGCCAATAGAATCCATTTTTCTGTTGATCCACTCACAGAAGTCTTTGCACCTTACAAAAGGATCAAGGGATGGAATTTATATGTGTGTGTGTATGTGTGTTTATATATATATATATATATATATATATATATATATACATATATACATATTAATATAATTAGCTAGCTAGTTAGTTAGTTCAGCATCTCATTAAAACCTTGTTATTATATTCTTGGTTTTCTCTGACTAAACTGAATAAGTCTCTACCCTACCCTGACTTATCACTTGCATGCTATTTCACAGGGTTACTATATAAATTATTTGTCACAGAGTCAAAAATGCTTTGAATTCTTCCAAGAAATCCAAATAGGAAAAGTCCTGTTAGGAATTCATGACATAAAGATTATTATTTTCAGTTTTCATTAGTAGATATCTAGATTTCAAGCATTTGAAAAAGAAGCCTTGACTTAATATATTTCCAAATTTTAAGTGAATTTCATGTGTCACAGAGTTAACAAATTTTCCAACACAAAGGTTGTCAGATTGAATAGAAAATGCTGTACCTGTCCTGAACCAGATGAGAAGAATCATCTTCACGGACATACATGTGTTTGTATTTGTTTTTTGGGTCTTGATAGGATAAGAAAAAATTCATGGTGTTTATAAGGAAATTGCTGTGCAAATGGATTTTTAAATATACAGTTACATTCAAAATGCCATGTGCCCTCCTTACCTTTTAAAGTCAACATAAATTAACACAATGTTTACCTCTCCCACAAAAAGTTCCTTGGTGAAGGTCAGAGACAAAATATTAAGCTGGGTGGACTGTCATTCTGATCCAGTCTGGTATTTCTTATATACTCTCAAAAGAGGGTAATATAAAAGAGTTCAAAAGACAGAAATATCAAAGTCCCTTTAAGGAACCAGAGTTTGAAAAAAATACTTGCAGATATTGCAGAGACGAGTTTGTGCATAATCTCTACTGCTCTTTGAGGAAGTGCTTTTATATAATCTGTAAGTTTAAAAGAAAGTGAATCAGGAAAGTTGATTACCCAGGTAATTCAACACTTTCCTTTAAACATACACCTTTCTTTATTAGAAGAAGGAAAATCGTAGGATTGGAAGTTGATTTGGAAGTTGGAAGCCAATAAGATCTAATGTGATTTTGTTCTCCCCATTTTCTGTTCTTAACTGAAACAAAAATGGTGATAGCTGAAAGCATAGTTAGAAATCCAGCCAGGGACCAGGACGCCATCAGAAGAAGGAAATAAGTGTTTTCTCTTTGATAAAGCAAGTAGTTCATCTGACAACCTGAGTCCCTGAAGGCTAAAGCATTGCCCTCCCCCACCCCTTGGCAGAATATAGTAAAATAGAGTCACAAGCTTGAGACAGACTAAATTGTTCTACAGCTTAAAGCAGTACCAGAGCTGCTGAGAAAGCACATACAACCTAAATGATGTCTGACCTTATGAAAAGATTCAGAGTGAACTAAAAGTAGTTCCTACTTATGTTGAGAAATAATTCCAAAGGTAGGGTAAAGTAAGTTCAGAATAGATCTAATAAATTAGTACCTACTTTATCTAATCTAATTTATCTAAATCTAATAAATTAGATCAAAGAAAGCACTTATTTTTGCTCAAGTGTTCTATGTCTTCAAAGCTTGCTCCTAGAAATATTATTCATTACTGTTACATGCAAGTGTAGGTTACTAGTGTTTAATCAGTGTTCTATTCTTTCAATAAATAGTTATTTTAAGTGAAAATAATAACAATTGGGTTGGATTGTATACGTTTACCTACCTCTAGTAATCTGTACTTGAAAAAAAGCTGAAAGACAAGGGTTACAATTACCTAGTAGAACTATGAGAAATGTAGGCATGATGATACCTTGGAAGAACTAATTTGCTTTACGATAAGTGCTTTACAAGTACAAGTCTATTTCTATAAGACAAATGAAAGATCTGAAATAGCATATAGGCCTTCAAAACCATCTGGGGTTACTTCATTTTCTTTTATTATAGTTCTACTGGATAGATACTGACTACAAAACAATCACATTCTAAACTTACTCTTTAGACAGAGTATGAAATTCCTTTGAATTCCTGAGTTAAATAAATCTGCATCACTTGTATTTCTTCCTTGCTCACCAGTTCTTATTTTCTAGAATTATTCTATTCACAAATACCATATTAGGGCCTAGTGTTTAGGTTTCAAGGAGGTAACCTATTACCGATCACTATCAATAGTCCTTCTGAGGTATAAACAACTTAGTTCTGTTTGAACCCCCCAGGGAAAATACCATAACACTTTGTGTCTGGATTTGTCTGTTAGTGTCTCTATAAAATCTTCCATCAGTGAAAATGGAGATCTGCGCTAGGGAGCTGTAATTATTTAACATGAACACTTACTAAATCCTTTTCCCAGAACTCAAGCCAATATATTTTATAAGTAAATTAATGAACCAATTTAATTTTATAGAATTTAGACCTAGGAGAGACCATTGGGATTATCAAGTCCAATTGTACCATTTTAAGGATGAAGAAACTAAAGTTTAGAAAGGTTATATGACTTGCCCAAAGTCACAATGCTACGTAGGTAATATAGTTGGGATTAGAACTCATATTTTCTGACTCCTAATCCCATGTTCTTTTCATTATGCCATGCTGTCTCTCTTACCTGTAACATGTTCCAGCTGCTTTCAAATTCTCTATCAGGTGTTCCTGATGTGAGAAGTAGATCTCATGTTTGAGAGGGGCTAAAATGAAGAGCCTGAAAAGAAATACTAAGAAATGCCTAGTATCTAGCTAACTTGCTAGGTTAAAAGCGTACTACTAGCCACTGACCAAACTGGAAGCTTCTATATCCTATTACCCTAGGGAAAAAAGGGAGAGAGTTGAATAAAAAAAAGTCTATGGAGTACTTGGCCTCAAGTCAGTTGAGCCACAGATTCCCAAGAGCATATAAATCCGGAAACTGGCAGGAAGGCAACAAATACACAGAAATGGAAAAAACATGTCAGCATTTTCGAAATTATCTATTTCCATCATCAGTGGCAACAGAGCCACCACACTTGGACTCTAATCCCTCAGTCTCTGATGTGTTATATGACTAAGTTGAAATGGTATGTATTACAAGAAATGATGAAAGGGATAGTTTCAAAGAAACCTGAAAAGACTTATTGAATTGGGATGAAGTGAAGTGAACAGAACCAGAAGAAGTATTTTTAAAATAAAATTATTGTTAAAAAGAACAGCTTTGAAAGACCATTGCAATAACTAACCATGATTCCTAGTACTTATGATGAAGCATGTTACCTACCTCTGATAAAGAGATGATAGATTCAATATATACAAAAAATGAATCATGCATTTTTGGGCACAGCCAGTATGGGATTTTTTTATGCGGGATTATGCATATTTATTATCTTTTCCCAATAGGAATGGAGGAGTTGGGTGGGAAAGAAAATAAATACTCATTAATTGAAAAATAATCAATTTTTGAAAATAGTACCAAGAAAAAGTCAGGAAAAGCAACAAACTGGATGAGACTAATAGCATACTTAGGAAATCTGTGTTGGAAGTTTTCTACTCTTAAAAGCATAGAAGGATTGCTTTATAAGATATTCGAAGAAGGAAAAAAGGGAGAGAGAATAAGGGCAAAAAGATGTTAAGGATATTTATATATATCAAACCATGGACCTACTTTATTATTTTTTTTGTTATTTTTATAGACATATGACTTCATCAATCGACAGACTTTTTAAATGCTTACTATGTGCTTTAAGGATGCAAACAGACAAATGAAATTTCTGCCATCAAGGAGTATAAGTCTCATCCACAGAGTTAACATGTACAGCATGGAAACTTCCTCCCCTGATGCATATCTGTACTTTTCCCACAGCTTAGAGTTGTATGAAATACTAAGAGGTTAGATGACTTGTTTATAGTCATGCTGGAAAGGGCAGGGGTAAAGCATTTATTAAGCACCTAATATATTCTAGACACTGTACTAAGCACTTTACACATATCTCATTTGATTCTCATAACTCTATGAGATAAATGTTACTATTATCCCAATTTAACAGATGAAGAAGCGGGCAAACAGAGGTTAAATGACTTTCTCAGAGCCACAAAGCTAGTAAATGTCTGAGGCTGTATTTGAACTCAGGCCTTCCTGATTCCAGGCCCAAAACTCTATCCACTGTGCCACCTAGCTATTGCTCAGCCACTCTCCATCCAAGACAGGATTGAAACATAGACCTTCCTGACTCTAAGGCTTACACTTTATCTGCTATACTTCATTGCTTCTCTTCTTATCTTGTAAAAACTTTTTAGGAACACCAAACATGGCACCTAGGTGGTACAGTGGTTAAAATGCCAGGCCTAGAGTCAGAAAGGCCTGAGTTCAAATCCAGCCTCAGACACTGTGACCCTGGGAAAGTTATTTCACCCTGTTTGCCTCAGTTTCCTCATCTGTAAAATGAGATGGAGAAGGAAATGCAAAACCACTCCAGTGTCTTTGCCAAGAAAACTCCAAATGGGATCACAAAGAGTTAAATATGACTGAAGCATCTGAACAGCACCACACATATTAGGAATACCCCTGATGAAAATGTTAAAAGAAAACTGGCAGATTTTCATAATTTTCCACAGGAAACCACTTTTTTATCATCAAATACTTGAGAGCTGCAAAGAGTGACAGATCATGCTTGGGGAGGCAGTTTATTATTCTTTTTTTATTATTCCATCACCAAAAAAAAAAAACCAACCTAACTCAGTAGAGCAAAAATCAGCCTTACAGATTCTCTACTGGAAAGGAGATTGTTTTTGTTTGTTTTTTATTTTGTTTTTTAAAGATCATCCATGATTTCTTAGTAAAGGCAACCACAGGAACAATTCTGTTCAGTGAACTCCTGATTATTAACATAAATCAAGATATTAAAAAAGGAGATGATTTCTTGATAAGGATGTTCACCACTGTCCTGAAAATAGTTCTGGTTAAAGTCCAGATAGAAGGATTTCTTATAGACTATGCGGTCTCCAATATTCACCTCATTACAAATGATATTGTACTGATTATATAAAATACCATAATATCACAGGGTCTCTTTAGTAAGATCTATGAATAGTTAAAAAAAAGATTGACCTAACTAAAATGGGTGGCTTGAACAAAAATGGGTGAAAAGTGCCTGTCATCCAGAATATGACATGACATTGTATGAACAATCCACTGAATTAGCACATCAGGACACATATTTGGTTAGAAACCACAACTGGAATTAGGCCCAGAATTGATTAGGAAGAAGAAATTCTCATAGATTACCTTTGGGAAATCATGCAATAGTCTTCACAACCTCAAGGCAGTTTTGTTTTTCAAACGCAGATGTTCACTTAGTAGTTTGTGGTTGTGGATATTAAATCACAGTTTCCTAAGAATTAAAGTCATTGTCAAAGGGTAACAAAATGACCCATGATGAGTATAAGTAACCTGTACCATATTTCCCGCAATTATATTCATGCAGTAGTAATATGTTGCATTTTTTTTCTTTTGGAAGGCTTGAGTGGGGTATGCAGACCTATGATTTTATTTGTTTAAAGAATTGTTAATATGAAAACTCCCTTCTCCTTCTCTTGACATAGATTGGTACCTTGCTTACAATTTTTTTTGTTTTAAAGATTTGCCTATGCCACTGAAAGGTTGAATGCCTTAGCCCAAGTCACACAGCTAGCATGTCTCAAAAGTAGGAGTTGAACCCAGGTCTCCTTGACTCCAAAGATGACACCTTATCCACTATGCCACATGGAAATGTACATGTCATATATTCCCCTCATTCTACTGCAGCTTCTTTGTATAGAAAGTCACAGGCTAATGCCCAATCTCATCCCAGAAAGCAAGAGTTATTATATATGAAAGAAAAAAGAAGTGAGCTGGTCATGTTACAGACATGAGAAATAAGAGATTTGTACACTGATATCCAAGAAGCATAAAAAGACTCAGAGAAAACATTCTTAACCTGGGATCCAAGAATTAAATATGTGTGAGTATGTATATACATATATGTGCATATATGTGTATATAGACACACATGTATGTGTGTCTATATAGGGAGATTTATAGCTACATTTCAAGATAATTGGTTTTCTTTGTAGTCCTATGTATTTTTTTTTATTTAAACACATTGCTCTAAGAAGGAGTCCATAGGTTTTGCTATTTGCCAAATAAGGGTAAGAACCCAGACCTAGAGGAAAGCCTCCATCAAATTATGTAGATCCTCTGTGGAACATGGACAAGAATAGTATGTAATGAAGAAACACTAAAAAGTTTAACTTCATTCAACGTGCATGAGTTCACCTATCCATTTAAATATGTAGTCAAACTTCCTGTCACGAAGAGAGATTAAATGCCCATAAGCCAGAAAGCTATCACTCCATTTCGTGCCTAATATGGAAAATGCAGGAGGTCTTTGTAGTTCAAACACATTTGGGGGTAAGCTACCCAGCACTTGGGCCCTTTTACAAGGCTCAGTGCAGACAGAAATTATCCAAGGTACAAAGTGAGTTTTAAGATTCGTGTTATAAGAAATGTCTTTGCTTTGGTTGAATTTTCATACTCTGTTATTCGAATGGCCTATCATACTCTGTTTATTATCTAAACAGGGTCTAAATAGTTAGAAAAATGTTTCTGACCTCTATCAAGAGCAAACATGACCTGTCTTAACAACCCAGAAACCTTGCTCTGGAATTTGAATACTGATTTGGAAGCAAGTTCAAGAAAACCAGCCCAAAGCACCAAGCTTTGTGGCCCACATGACATGACATGATCAATGACCACATTAACTACTAATCTGAGCCATAAAACATGCATGAGGTATTAGCATGGAAATCTAACACATTCACACCCCAGGTGGCATTGGATTTCTAATCTGTTGTCCCCTCTAATAGGAATAAACTTAAATAGCTTATTTAGAGTTTCATTTAGAAAGTTAATAATTAGGGTGATTTACTTGGAAGGAAGGAGAAGTGGGGGACAAAAAAAGGAGTCTAGAGAGCAGGGGTCACAGCAAGAGAGCTCACAAGCCACAAAATCAAAGTCTAATTTGAAATGAGCAAAAGGACTTCACATTATTCTCCTTTCTTTGCTTAATGTTGTTTAAAAGTGTGTCCCCACCCTTCAAAGAAATCTCAGAGTAACAAACTCAAGCTGACATCCCTATTCTGACTTATCACTTCAGAAATGTTAATGCACCATTTTTCTCTATGCTCCTGTGAGGTAGAATTTTAAGTCTGCAGATCACATAGTAGGTTAAGACATTTGTGTGCGTGAAAAGAGTTGAATGTGGCTTTGTCCATCAGAGCCAAGAACTTGTGTTTTCCCTAATCTCAGATTGCCTGAGTTGTTCTAAATGTTGTTTGGGTGACTTTGCTCAATAAAACTACTTTTCGGTTTTGCTTAGTGCAATTTATTATTCCCTTTGTCTTCTAAGCTACTACTTTCAAGGTCAGCGTTTTAACAAATTCATCGCAACTGAGCTGGACACCATCCATAAAGTTGCTAGAGTGGCAGTCAGCAGTTCTTCAACAGAAAGTGACAAAGTCATTGTTTTCAGCTCTTATTATTTTATTATGGAGGTTAAACTGGACTTATTAATTAGCAGTTATCCACCTTAAAAATAAATGGCTAGGTGAGTAAATAATTAGCCAACAGGTTGGAAAAGCTCATTAACTTTAATTCTACTTCATGGAATTCTACTGAAATAAGTGCTTTGTATCGATGATTTTGTATATAAAATATTTTTTAGGTCTAGTCACAATCCTCCATTATTGAGATTGGTATGCTATTTAGGGAAATACAGGAAACATTTTGCAAGGCCTTGAACATAGATTATTGAAGGAAAATAGAAAGGTTCCAGTCTAATAATAATAGAGAATAGAATTATGATTCCCTTAGTATGACGAACTCTCAGGTCAGAAAGCTTTCTATTACGATGTAGGCTTTAAGACCCATCACAGCTTCTAAATTTGACTAAGATTCTGAATTAGGTATATATTTATTGACTGATCCTGTTAATAAGGTACAGAGCTGTTAGTAGTAATTTTTGTCTAAGCCTATAAATTTAAGGTTTCAAGTTGTAAGGGAATAAGCCAAGCTATAGAAGAAAAGAATTCCCCAATTTTACTCTAAGTAGTGGCCAAGGCAACAAGGCATATAAGTTTTATGGAATTTTGATAATATTTTTGAAAAGAATACAGATCATACCTACTAAACCGTCTTTGGAATTTGTGAAGTAAAAGGAGTTCTCTATACCCATGAAATAAGAGTTCCTAAAAACCAACCAAAAAAAGCATAACAGTCTATTTCTTGGATGCATTCCCAGTTACTCTCAAAATCAGAGTTTTTAGCCACATAATTCTCATGGCAGAAATACTCAGAGTATAGTGGGCTTGGGAACATTTTGAAGATACCTGCAGAAACTTTGATGGAAAGAATGAGGAAATCAAAACAAAGCTTTGAATGAGTGAAACTTAATCCCAAGAATTCCACATTGTCCATCCTCTGAATCACTTAAGGGAGGATGCAGAAAAGGGAATTTAAAAAGGAGGGGAGTTCTCTTTCCAGTTTTCTCCTGTTGCCTTCATTTCTCTCAGCATTGTTATTTTTCTAAGTCTCTTTTGTAAAGCAAGGTAGAAATTTTAATTATTTGCAGTTCATTTTTTTTAAAATAAGAGGAAGCCCCTCTTTCCCAAAAAAGAACCTTTTAAAGTACTCCATATCTAGTAAAAGAAGTTTTATATTCAATGTGTCTAGCCCATATTTCCTTTTGTAAAGTTATTTCCTCTGAGGTGCCAACTTTTTTGATCATTCACTCCTATTTGTCAAAATTTTTTGACCATACCCCCTTGATGTGTATTTATTTCTAAAATTTATGCATGTGTTGCTGCATATTATGTACATTATGGAACATAAACAAAATAGACATTTGAAATCATGAAACAATGATCAATGAAACAACATTTAAAAATAATTTTATTAGCTATGAAAACTTTTTTATTTTACTAAATTACTAAAAATGTTTATGAGAGCAATGTGATCATGTTTGAAAATCTTAATTTAATACTAGGTGATGCAATAATTCAAAGGCGTAGTTCTAAGTTCAGTATATAATGAAGTAGCATAAAAAGAAACCTCGTAAAGATAGATCCAAATAGAAGAAAGAAGTGCATCATTGGATTTGTTTGGAAAATCATAACACATTTTCCATTCTCATATAACTCATTATACAAAAGTTTTTGCTGAAGTTTGGTTAGTGAATTTCTGTCTTTCCTGATATCAAGGAGTTGGTGGTGGCAGAGGTGGAATGGTTTCTGGAACTCAGGTCATAGATCTGAAACTTGGTATGTAGGTACTTCAGCAGGACTGATGGCAAGATGCCCAGATAGGACTGATCTCCAAATGGTGGATGGCTTGTTCATTTGCTGCCAACTTTTTCAGTTGATTTGGAGGCAAGGGAGAGAGATTCTTGGGAGCAGAGTAGGATCTGAAAGAGTTCTGTCATTGATTGAGCTTCAAGTCCACTGAAAGCAGCAGCTGCCACCTTTCCTATATTGGTAGCTATTGATCTTTACTCTTGCTCCTGCTCCTGCTTCTGCTCCTGCTCCTGCTTCTATGCCTGGTGGTCCCATCTTCTCTTTGTTATAGTTCCACCTGGAACAGGCATGATATTTCTTGCTTCTCCTAGGGGTGGAATAATGGAGGTGAGAGTAGGAAGAACAGAAGTCACTGGATATTAATTGCCTGTTCACTCTCCTGCCTCCCTAGGGAGGACTACATATGGCAGAACATCCAGTGCCTGGGGACAGGCATTGGAAGGAGAGAAACTGCTATGTTACTCTCCTCATTTCTAATTTTCCATTCCCACATGCCAATGGATGGTCTTGTATAATCTCCAAAGTATGCAAAACTCACTTTGGCTGCCATAGGTAAAGTAGAAAGATCCCTGGGTTTGGAGTCAAGAGAAACCTGAGTCTGAATAATTTAATCTCTTAAGCCTCAGTTTCCCCATCAGTTAAATAGGAAGAATAAGATTAGCATTACTTACCTCTGAAGATTTTTATGTGAAAAGCACTTCACAAACCTAGAGCTCTACAGAAATGTGTGCTATTATTTTTGTTATTAATGTTTTCTCTGACAAGGAAGATGATCTTTGCACTGGAAATGACAGAACAAAAATGACTACTGGGATAATCAAGATAAGTAAGGAGATAGTAAAGGAACACCTAACTGGTTTTGATAAATTAAAGTCACCTGATCCAGCTGAACTACATCCTTAGGTATGAAAAGAACTGGCATATGTGATAATGGAGCCATTGTCAGAGATATTTGAAAGATCATATAAAATGGAATTGGAGAAAGATAAATGTGTTAATGAGAGAGAGACAGAGAGACAGAAAGCAAAATTTCAGCCACTGAGCTTGACTTTGATTTCTGGGGAAATTCTGGAATGCATCATTAAAGAGATGGTTGGTAAATATCTGGAGAGGGAAACAGTAGGTACAAAGAATCAGGTTTCTTCCCACTTCAGTACATTGTCCATTCAGATATTAAATTGATTTTCCTAAAGTGAAGGTCTAACCTTGTCATTTCCCTCATCAATAACCTTCAGTGGCTCCCTATTACCTCCAATAAAAAATATTCTATTAGCTTTGAAAACCCCTCATAACCCAGCTTCTTGCTTCCTTTCACCTTCCACAAAAAGTCTTTTCTGATCCTCCTTAATACTAATGCCTTCCCTTTGGGATTATTTCCAATTTATCCTGTATCTTATTTGTACATAGCTGTCTGCATGTTATCTCCTCATCTGACTGTGAGTTCCAGGCATTGTTTTTTGTTTTGTTTTGTTTTTGCCTTTCTTTGTATCCCCAGTGCAGACACTCTGAGAGTCTTCCCTTCCCAGATTGATTCTTGTGTGAAGGCAAACTAGGGCATCTTTTGCTTCAGTTCTTAGCTAGCCTTTAATTACTGAATTGCTGTTGCATCTGAAAAATTGACACCTGGGAAAGATCTTAGCTTAAAAAGGTCAAGGTCTCCCATTGCTTCCAGAGTCATTGTCAGTCTTCCTGACCCATGTCTGCCACTGGACCCCCACTATGGAGGAGAGAGGCTGATTAAATCCAATTCACTTGCAAGTCAAAACATCACCCTCTTGATGTCATTGGTCCTCCTCCAGAAGAAAAGATGAACAACAGTCTGTGAGTAGTAATATCTGCCCTCCTGGGGAACCAACAGTTCTAACTGGGCAATGCTGCTATTTCCTCCTCCTCCCCCATCTCCTCTCCCCCCTCCCCAACTGTCTACATGGAGAGTCATATCCTCACATGAAGGTGCTCTGTCCAAAGGAATATAAATTTTGATTGCTTGGGGTTTAGGGGCTTGATTTCTTTCTTCTCTACTTATTAATCCTATTGTTTTTTTTAACTGGGACAATTAACTCTTTTGTCTCATGTAGTTTTTATTTATGATTTCTTGAAATATAGCTATGAAAAACCAGGTTTTGATAAAGCCCATGGGGATTCAATGACAAAGCTTTTAAAACCAAACCACTCTAGCTCTCACTGATTGACCCAGCCCAAGTCTCACTTGCTCTTTGTTAAGGTTCTGATGGCTCCAAGTGAGTGCAAATAGCAATTATTTCTGCTGTGGCCAGAAACTGAGGATCTTCCCTTACAGACTGATTCTTTTTTGAAGGCAAACTAGGTCATCTTTTGCTTCACTTCTTACATAGCCTTTAACTACTGAATGGGTGTTGCTTCAGACAGACTGAGACCTGGGAAAGACCATAGCTTAAAAAGTGCAATGACACTGGAAGACATTACCATCCTGATGTCATTGGTCCTCTTTGAGAAAGAAAGACAAACAATAACAACATGGCTTCATCAAAAATAGATCAGGAGAGACTAAGCCATTTTCCTTTTTTTCTTTTTTAACAAGATTACTAAATTACAAGATAAGAGAAATGCTATGGCTATAGTTCACTTAAATTTTAGCAAAGCCCCTAATAAAAGTATATTATACACTATTCTTGCAGGGAAGATAGGGAACTGTGGAGTAGTTAGAAATATTAGATGGATTCAGAACTGGTTAAATGGTCAGATTCAAAGAATAGTTGTTAATGGTTTGATGTCAACATGTCAGGAGATATCTGGCTTAGATTTATATTGTATGATGCTTATAAATGGTTTATGTAAAGGAATGAATGCTATGTTCGTGAAATTTGTAGATAACACAAAGCTGGGAGGTATAGTAGTAAGAATCCAAAAAGATTTTAAGAAACTGTATTTTGGTCTAAACCTAATAAGATGATATTTAATAGAGATAAATGTAAAGTGGGGTATTTGTGAACCAAAAAAAATCAACTTCTCAAGCACAACTTAGAGGAGGTAACAATTGTTTAAATGATCTGGATTTTTTTTTTAGTGGGTTGCAAGCTCAGCAGCCAAAATAGCTACTGTGTTCTAAGGCTGCATTGAGAGGCATAGCTTCAAGGAATAGGGAGGTGATTCATTTCTACTCACCCCTCATCAGACCTCATCTAGAGTATTGAGTTCAGGTCTAAGTGTCACAATGTCAGAATGAGGTTGATAAGCTAGAGAATGTCAAGAAAAGGGTGCCCAAGAAGAGAATGGGACTTGAATCCATTTCACATGATCAGTTGTCAATTGACACACCTTTTTCCAGGTAAGATTTATTTGATCATGGTGACCAGAGCAAGAAGTGAAAAAGAAAGAGGGTGGAGAGCATGGAGGGGGACAGTATCCTTGAGGCAAGGTGGCCTGGATGGAGAGCTGAATAGGTGAAGCATGACCTGGTGGTCTAGGTCCTCCCTGCTAGTAGGTTTATGTAGGTTTGCAAGCAAATAGTCACCAATCCAGACTGTTCAGAACCAGGGTGGAAGTTACAAAGCTGAACAGATTAAATTACTAAGAAGTAGAGGCACAGATTCTAGAAATCCTGGGTGGAGGGTTCTGGTCCACATGAGGAACATGGTGGAGAAGCTTAACAGCAGTGGCAATGCAAATTCAAAAAGAACAGTACTAGTAGTTTGATGAGACTAGGAAACATCCCTAACTCTTCCTATATACATCAGCCCCTGAGAATTAACTATAGAAAATAATCTTTATTAAAACTCTGAGGTACTTATTTCTAAGAATAGGAAATGGACTGGGGTTGGACTTGTGATTTCATCAGCATAGGGATGTTCTGGGTAAGGATACCCCCTGTACCAAAGCAGGGTGACACCTTCTCGGCAACTTATAGTCATAGAGTTTCCTAAAGCACTGAGAGTATGTCATTAGTCCAATGTCTCAGAGTCAGAATGGTTCAGAGGTGATATTTGAATCCAAATCCTTTTGACTTCAAGAATGGTTCTTTATTTTCTAAGTCATGCCACCTCTATGTATAGAAGAAGACATCAAAAAGTCAACATAAAAATGGTACTATGAAAGTCTGAGATTCTTTCAGCTAGACAAGAAATAATAGATTCCTTCCCCCCAAAAAAAGCATCCTCATCCTCAAAGCATAGATCATTTTAAAATCAGTAAATTTTTATGTGAATCATCAGATCATAAATTTAAACTTGAAAAGCACCTAAGGAGCCCATGAACTCCAATCTCCTCATTTTATAAATGAGGAAGCAGAAAAAGAAACACAAAGAGGTTAAGGGAGTTGCCCTGGATCATCCAGGCCAAGCATTCTATCTGCTATGCCTCCTATTCCCCAGTGAAGAAATACCCTTTACAAACACAGGTACTGTTTAGGTCAAAGGGTCTACACTTTAAGTTTTACACATCTCAAATGTAAAAATCTAAATTTTTTTTAACCAGACAGAATATATGATTCATGAATAATTTGTGTAATGATTCTAAAAGAACATATTTTTCCAGATCTTCCTCTTCTCTGTTAAAAAAAAAGAAAATTCCACTTCCTTTGTGTGAAATGGTCTACTCAATGACACATCATTAAGTTCACAGGGAGTTTAGTTCTTCAGTCAGAGAGATGAGGTGAATTTTTTTCTAAAAGGGAGGGCTTAATTATCACTATTTTAAGCTGTGATTAAGTTTAAAATAAAATTGCCAGAGGCTTCTGTTGCACAATTAAAAGCAAAGGTCTCCTTTCCCCTCTGCCATTATTTTTGCCTTCAGATGAAATCCTGCAGATCTAAGAGCTCTTGTTCTTGGCTTAAGTTTATTAAGCCCCGATGTGATTCCTTCAGGGTTGAAGATCCTTGTGTTAAACTACTTACCAAAGGTTTACAAATCGTCCTGGCTCTCAAAGGATGACTTTTTTTTCCTGCCCAGCTAGTTCTGCTCCTGCTGTCTCTTAAATCAGAGACTACTGAGATAAAACTGATTAGAAGATAGATCCAAGCCTCTTCAACTCCCAACTTCAAAACGACTAGAAAGGCAAACTGTGGACAGCTCTGACAGAGCCCTTCCCCTCTCCACTTTATTAAAAACAACTTCAGGGAGGCGGAGCCAAGATGGCGGCTGGGAAGCAGTGACTGGCGTGAGCTCCCCACCAAGTTCCTCCAAAAACCTATAAAACAATGGCTCTGAACCAATTTTAGAGCTGCAGAACCCACAAGGTGGCAGAGGGAAGCAGGGCTCCA
>CM053624.1:231472558-231498621 GCA_028646595.1 Phalanger gymnotis | reverse complement strand
GAAGATAATCAAAAACAAACACTTTTGAAAAGAGACAGGGTCAAGGGTGAAAACTCAATAAAGGGGGATAGGTTAGGAAGAAGCAAAATATAGTTAGTCTTTCACAACATGAGTATTGTGGAAGGGTTATACATAATGATATGCATGGTGCCCATGTTGAATTGCTTGACTTCTTAGGGAGGGTGGATGGGAAGGGAACAGGGGAGAGAGGAAGGGAAAGGGGGATGGGAAGGGAATGGGGCGACGGAGGGGAGGGCTGACTGGGGAACAGGGCAACCAGAATGTATGCCATCTTGGAGTGGGGGGGGAGGAAATGGGGAGAAAATTTGTAATTCAAACGCCTGTGAAAATCAATGCTGAAAACCAAACGTCAAAAATAAATTAAAAAAAAACAATATGATATTTTATGGTTACATGATGCAATATTGTGTCATTAAAATTTCAGTGCAGGAAAAACCACAAGTTTACAATAAATCATTAAATTTAAGATATGTCATTGAAAAAATACATATTTTGAAATGATACAAATTAAAAAAAAAACATTAAAGGGTTAAAGAAAAAAAATATTCCAGAGAGATACAAAGGAATAATTAGTTGAAATAGAACTAGTGTCTTTCTTCAATCAAACTTCCCCTTTTATGTTCCATAAAAGGAATCGACAACTCATAGATATATAGATAGATAGATAGATAGATAGATAGATAGATAGATAGATAGATAGATCTGTACAAAGGTAAAGGAGTTAAGCCTATGCCCTGTCCCCACTATGAGGACCATGCAAGAACTTCTTCCAGTGACACAGATGATCTGGTTCCTTGCAAATGTATAGAAGTAGGATCTACCGGAGGAAGCCAGGCTTGGTTCCATCACTCCTCTCATATGGGAAGGAAGTGACACATGCACGTAGGTGTTCAAATGGCACCAGAAACAACTGAGTGTCTCACTAACTGCCTATGCAAACTTGGGATATTTATTTTATCTCTCTTGGTCTGCATTTCATCTTCTGAAATGGAAGTGAACTAGATGAGAGGTGTCAAACAGGAGACCTGGGGCCACATATGGCCTGCAACACTCCTGAGAACAGCTGGAACCAGATTAAAATATAATTGGGAAATATCTATCAAAATAAATAAAAATACAATAAAACATAGATAACATGATATTTTAAAACCAAGTCAATATATGGCCCACAGGGATCCTTACAAATGGATAAGTTGCCACGGTTTTTATTTTAGTTTGACACCACTGCACTATGTGATCAAGCTTTAGTTTCTACCAGCTCCGAAAATCCTATGATTTTAAGTCCATTCTTATCAAAATTTCACTCCCTCCTTCCTTGATGAAAGAGCTAGCTGGTTCTGGCTTTCTCTTTGTCCTGTCTCCTTGAGTTTGTATGGCTATAATAAGAAATGATCCTGACTGAAGGGCACACATAATTCAGTTAATTGCCTCACACTCCAGCACATTGCTATTTAGAACCGGTCTGTTTCTTTTCATTGTAACAGCATGGAAATAAATAAGCAATTTTCATACATTAGAAAACATAAGCACGCCAGAACTTAATTCATACTCTTGTGATTAATAATCCAGAGCACCCAGATGAAATACGCTCCACCACATAAACACCATTCTATTATACCAGTCATTTAGGTGTGAAATATCACTGAAAGTTGTCTTACTGTTGGGCCTGGGGAAATAGCATCAACTGCTTAGCAAGTTGGGGAGGGGGTGGAGGCCTCTCCTTAGCTCTGACATTGGGCAGTAGGAAATGGAGTCCAGCTTTTTTCAAGGGGGATTTACTTGGCTTTGTATGAACTCTCAGAATGCTGCATAACTCCAAGCAAATATATTTTCTGTGTCTTGTTTATTAATGGACAGAAAAGTTACCCTGAAAATGAAATTGATTTTATTCACTTAGGATTTTATACTCCATTGCACAATCACAACCCAGTAAATTCTTCATTAAGAGAGATAATTACTTTAATGAAGATTAAATATAATTTAAAATTCACATTCATCTTTATCTACCTAATGCAGGTTGAATTAACCTCCGACGAGGGGTAGGTGGGGGGGGGGCGGTGAAGGGCAAGAAAAGTGGGAAATCCTTTAAATGACCTCACCTGCCAATCAGAGACCAACCCTAAAAGCCTTTGCTGCCTCTTATCCTCCTCTTCTTCATCGAAATCCCATTCGTCAGTGTCTCTGTCCTCAACCCAATCTTAGTTTCATAAACCCAGCTTGTTTATGATGTCTGTCAGAATTTGTAGGAAAGATAGAAATTAAAACATGAGTTGCTGCACTCAGTTGCTGTTGGTTGAATTTGTGTACATGTCTAACTTGACAAACAAAGAGAAAAATTAAAATCAAAGAGCTGGAAAGTTGGTGATTAGAAGAATACAATATTTCTCCCTTCCTGCTAATCATTTCAACTGTACAGTTAATACCAAATAGACCATTATTGTCTTTAAGTGGATTAGGTTGGAATGATTAATAAAATAATGAATCAATAATGTTTAGGACTTTATAGCCAATTTTTCATATAGGGATTTCAAAGCTTAGACATGCCTAGAATAAAATCTCCTACTAAAATGTCAATAATAATAATGACAATAACAATCACAAGTGATATTTATATAATGTTTTAAGGCCTGTCAAGCATTTTGTATACATCAACAACATCATAACAAAATCACAAGTGATATTTATATAATGTTTTAAGGCCTGTCAAGCACTTTGTATACATCAACAACATCATAACAAAATACGTAGGACCATGGTCTGGGTTCCCTTGGGAGTGTGATAGACGTTACTAACAAATAGTATTAGGTAGTGATTGAGACTGAAGAGAAGTGGGCTAAGGAATATAGTTCAGAATACCAAGCAAGCTGTGGCCATGATATCATTTCTGTGGGAGTGATTCAGAGATATCTCCACTAAAATATTATTCTGAGGCCTCAAGAAGCCATGCAGATGACCCTGGGTTTTTGAAAGCTGTATTTGTGCAAGTTACAGTGATCCAACCAAGCTTGAAAGGAATTGAGTCAAGAAGACAGAGAGAACCAGATAAACGGCCAGGTGGAAAGGACCTGTTTTGTCTACTATAGGTCATGAATATCAACCACCAAAGCATAAAAAGATTTCACACCTTAATGGGGCAGTGTAACAACAATGCTGCTTGCAGAAGCTGCTGAGGTGTAACACCCAACAAGACCAGAAACAAGAGCTGCCAGCACAGGTTCTTTGATATGCTTTTCTAAGGAAAGCAACTTTAAGGGGTTAATAATCTCACTTTAATCTAACATACACATATAACTTACTTACTTCAGGAGGAAAAGCCAGCACCCTGAACTTCAGAGCAAATACAAATAGAAATTACAGACAGAAAACATCAACAGATCAAATAACAACACTCAATAGACAGGGTTTGTCTGATGAAGATATCACATACATAGTTACCAAGAAGAGAAATACGAACATCTGGGTTTTCTTCAAAGCCGGAGAGGTCCAGAAGCTACCTAGAGTCTCCACACCAACACTCTTCCAGTGAGTGAGAGCTCTAAACAAAACACTAACCTCTGAGTTTATACACCCTTCTCAGGGCCTGAAGGCTTCAGACCTAATCAGTAAAAGGGTGTGGGCATGGGGCTTAGCACCTAGTAAGACTTAATCAAAGGCACTTGATTACTTTAGCATTCTAAAAGAGAAAACAGTAAAAAAAAAAAAAGTGCCACCTTAATTAACATTACAGAGAGGCAGAATGCAAATCCAAATCCTCTGACTCAAAATTTAATGTTATAGCTCCATATTGCAATCTCTATTCAATTCAGTTTCAATACTATTGGGCTGACCCTAATACAGATTCATAAAAGGAAATGCCAATATGAATGAAATCATAGATCTTTGAGGAAAAGTATAAAGAGGTATTAACTGGCCCTCGAATGTCTCATATTGGTATTAAATCTTTTACATTGAGAAATATTAAATGTAGACATTAGATTCGTTTTTAAGGACTGACTTTCAGTGGCCAAAAGCATTTCTCAACTTATGTTTCCTGAATCTCAGAGGTGTTCTATAAAAGTTCCATAGACCCAAACATTGCTATTAAATCCTGACAGAACCATACCAGGAATTTTTTACAATCAGATAGCAACACAAAGTATGACCTTGTTTTGGAATGGGAGACACACCACCCAATGTTAGAGGAGACACAAAGGCCACTACAGACTAAGGTAGTACTGCTATGTTCAGTCATTTCATTAATGTCCAACTCTCAAGATCCCACTTGGGCTTTAAAATTTAATTTAATTTTACACTACTGCTAGGGGAAAGGGGGTAGAGCATGGGGAGGAAGTTAGGACAGGCAAGAATCTCAGCCTAGCCCCCTAGTGCAATTTTCACCAACTATTCTATGTGCTCAACTCCATTGCTGCTTAGCTGCTAAGGCACTACTTAGTACTGTTAGCACCCTCTAAATTCAGCACCCTGGAAAATGTCCTGATTGCCAGCCCTAGTTATAGTTCTGAATGTTGTAACTCCAAAGTGAGTTCACAGCATCCACTTAAATATTAATAGTATCAGTAGACCATATATTGGAAACTAGAAGAGAACTTTAAAATTATGTAATCCACTTCCCTGGGTATTTAGATAAGGAAACTGAGGTCAAGAGAGGTTAAGGGGCTGACCTAAGATCACACTAGGAGTAAATGGGAAAGGCAGAACTCAATTCAAATCCTCTGACTCAAAATCTATTACTATGGCTCTGGTTGCTATCTCTATGGAATTCAGTCTTAACTCTAATACATATTCAAGTACTCACCCATTCAGAGAATTCAGAGAATTCAGAATAAGTGATCCAGACAAATTTTAATATGCCTAATTCCTACATAAATACAGAATTTCTACTCAGGTCAGTTTCCTCCAAAATTTTGCACATGGATAAAATAAACTATTTTTTGTAATTCATCTGCCCTATACTATCCTGCTACTTTAATACATTAAAAGAGACCCATTAGACACCTATCTCTCCTACTATGTTGTAACAACAATCTGCTAGCAGCTGTTGTGGGGGTGAAGATCAACACAAGACCAAGAACAAGAAGGCTGCTAGCATAGGTTCTTTTGATCTACTTTACTAAGGAAAGTAACTTTAAGCAGTTAACAATCTCACTTTAATCAAACATAGATATATAACTGACTTAGTTCAGGAAGAAAAGCCAGCAACCTGAACTTCAGAGCAAATACAAACAAATTACAAACAGAGACAATATATACAAACCAAATCACAATTCAGTTACCAAAGAAGAACCAAAGGGGTCTAGGTTAGCAAAGCCGGGGGGGCAGTTACAAGGGCGTGCCCAGAGTCATGCCACTCTTCTAGTGAGTGAGAGGCCCAAAGGAAAACCACCAACCTCTGAATGTATATAACTTTTTCAGGGTCAAAGGGCATTGCAACATGCAACTCAAACCCACATGACCTAAAAGTGTCACAAAAATGCAACTCAAACCCATGTGGCTTAAAAGCTTCTAGCATCACCAACATGTGACTCAAACCCATGTAAACTAGGCTTTCTCTTGAGGCAAGCAAGTCATCAAAGACTCCTGATTTAATCAAAGAAACAAAGGCCAGATTCATCAAGGGCACTTGATTAAATAAGCACTTCAAAAGAGAAAACAGTAAAAAAGTCCCATTCTAATTACTAAAACATATGTCCTTAGACAAATCATTTTACCTTTCTAGGTCTCAGTTACCTCATCTGTAAATGAAGGTATTTGAATATTCTTTCCAATTCCACAAATCTATGATATTGTGACTAGGTGATCTCTGAACTTCCTCCAAGATTTAAACATCTATGATGCTATACCTAGCTTAGCATAAAGAATGTATTTAATAAATATTTGTTCAATAATGTTACTATGATTTTAATAATATCAATAATAGCTAGTATTTATATAGGGCTCCAAGTTTTGCTAAGTGCTTTACAAATATGATCTCACTTGGTTCTCACAATAACCCTGAGAGGTAAGTTTAACATTATTCCAATTTTATAGAGGAGGAAAATGAAGCTGAGAGCGGTAAGTGATTTGCCCAGGGTCACACAGCTAGTAAGTCTTTGAGGCGGGATTTGAATTCAGGTCTTTCTGAGTCAAAATCCAGCCCTCTATCCGCTGTGCTACTTAACTGCTTCCCAAATCATGTTTTTCCCAAAAAAATTCTTTGAATTTTTGGATGTTTCCTTCATCAGCTTCCAATTATCCATTTGTAAGAATCAATCAAGTCATTTAAAATCAAGTATATCTCTACAATGTTTTACTCCAAAATCAAATCACCTAATTTTGAAAATTATCTAAATAAATCATTCTAATTAAAATATTTTCCAAAAAAATGAAAAAGTTACCTTGCTAACAATATGAATCTATTATTATGCCAACTGTCAATCCTACTATTTCCCAAAGCCCTTCATTCTGTCCTTGTCTAACACTGTTCAAGTGACTGGGATGGAAGTTAGTATCCATGCTTCTTTTTCCATCTTGCTTCCTTCATGACAGTATTTATCTATTCGCTGCAGCTTTTGGAGATTAGCTACAATATCTATTAATAGTTATATGTCTCTTTAAAGTTCTGAGGAGAAAAATGGGCGACACCTTTTACTAAACCTTGAAAATGAACCAGTAAAGAAAAGTTACAGACTTTGTGAATAGCCACAATCTTTAGACTGTAAAGATGCTAATGCTTTTCTATGCAGAACAAATCCATTTAATAAGCAGAACAAGTTGAATGTAACTCTTTAATTGCTTTCTGTAGAGTGATTATCTTCCTATGTCACCTATTGTATAAAGCAAAGATGTTAACAAAAGCACTAACTGGAGGCATTATTGGGAATTAAAAAACAAAGAACCATAAGTTTTCACTAAATATGCCTTTTGTGTCCCCACATGAACTTCATTTGTGTGCTCAAGAAATGGAATGGAAACCTACAGTCTTGCATTGTGAAATAAAGACATCTTCATTATTTTTCATGCAGTTGCTGCTAGATCAGATCTATAAAAATGGCTATCAAAGACAGCAACTCATTTGTTATTTCAGGAAAACTTCAAAAAACAATCCCTAAACCTTCACTGATCTTTTCTGCCAACTTTTCAGGCTGTTAGCTTGTTGGTAAAAGCTGCATTCAACCACCCTTCCAGTGCTGGTTCTCTGAAGAGGTTCTTGAAGGGATGCCAAACTTGATTGTTAACAAAAAACTGCAACTTTCTGAAGTGAATGCATTGTCTTATCCTGTCCTAACTGCAGTTAGAGAGAGAGAGAAAGAGAGAGAGAGAGAGAGAGAGAGAGAGAGAGAGAATTATATTAAAAAAAAAACTTGCCAAGATGTAAGGTCAGTATAGACTAAACCTGAAAGATTAAAATGTGCAATGTCTCATAATACCCTTTATTGTGATAAATTTTCCTATGTACATTAATGGTTAGCTTATTTCAAAATGTTACTTTCTGCGCGTTGTGGGCATGTTGAGAGAAGCCCAAAGACAGGAAAAAGAAAGGAGGAAAAAAAGAAAGTAAGAAACAAAATGGTCAAGAGTGGAGCGACGGACAAAAAGCCCAAAGCTTTTGGGGGTTTTTTGTTTGTTTTTTTCTTCTTGTCACTACTATGTTTTGCCGATGTTTAGGTTCCAAGTGATCATTGTCCGAGTTATGCTAAAAAATATTTCATTGAATTTTGTGGGGGCAGAGAATAGGGTTGACAAAGGCACAAAGAACATACATATTTATCAGTTTCTAATATGTTAATTCAGAAATATCATCCAATAGACCTGGGTCCCCTAAGACCTTTACTTGCCCGTAATCCAAACAGAATCCTCATGGAAAGCAACTGCCAGAAATGTCATCTTCAGGGGCAGCTAGGTGGCGCAGGGAGTAGAGCACCGGCCCAGGAGGCAGGAGGACCTAAGTTCAAATACAGCCTCAGACATTTGACACATGTACTAGCTGTGTGACCTTAGGCAAGTCACTTAACCCCAATTGCCCTGACTTCCCCCTCCAAGAAAAAGAAAAGGTTAAAATAAATAAATTAATTAATTAAAAGAAAAAAAAAAGAAATGTCATCTTCATTTATGAAGATCTCTCCCTCAACATTCTCTTCCCTACCCACTATCCACTATCTTCTCTGTCTCTAAACATATATCTAGGGGCAGCTAGGTGGCACAGTAAGTAGAGCACCGGCCCTGGAGTCAGGAGGACCTGAGTTCAAATCTGGCCTCACACACTTGACACATGTACTAGTTGTGTGACCTTGGGCAAGTCACTTAACCCCTGAATTAAGCTTGGATTAATTGCCCTGCCCCCCCCAAAAAAAATTAAACATATATCTAAGGTAAAAAGCTAATGATAATATACAGCTTAAAGACTTTAGACATAAATGGAAAGGCCTGGGGGATTTAGCTATGTTTTTTCAAACTATCAACTATATTCCTATCTTCCAGTCAAAACTAAATTGAAATGCTCATAATATTGATGCACTGTTACATCCATTTTTTAAATTAGGTATAGGGAGCCACTTTGTTTTTTTATTGTTATTTGTTATTCACTGTTGTTGATTACATCACCTAAAAGCTAATCTGCCTGAGACCTTACTATAATACCTCCCTTCTCATATCACCTCTCTATATGCCCAGCCTCCTGAATCACTTTTCTTCTCATTTCCCTGCTAATGCCTTCCCTCATTCAATAACGCATATTCAATAAGCATTTACCTGCAATGAGGAAGGCACTGATGACAGAATGGGGATACAAAAAAATTTTAAATGATATAGCCCCTCAAGGAGTTTATACTTTACTGGAAATGTGTCCTAGGATAGGGGAAGGGGTGGGAAGAAGGTAATATGGAGGAAAAATAGATGAATATACAAAAAGGTGGGGAATAACATAGACAAAACAGATATAAAGACAAAATGCCCTCCAGTCATCACACACCTCTGCTTTTGGCAATGGTGATGTGGCAAAAATCTCATGGCCCCCACCATAACAGCAGTGACTGGATGGAGTATCTCCTGAAAGCTTTAGAGAATCCATGTCCACAAAACAACAAAAGCTCTTACCTCCTCCCCTCACCCATCTGACTCCTTCCCAATGGAGAGTTTAGACTAAAATAGCTAGGAGGAAGAGAGGAGACAGCTAAACCGTGCATTTGCTCATACTATCTTCTATGACTGAAATAGCATTTTTTTCTGCTCTTCAACTATTGAATTTCTCATTTTTTAAAGTTAAATTCAAATGACAACTCCAGGGAAACTTCCGTAGACGTTAATGACTTTTTCCTATTTGCTGTCCACACAGAATTTTATATCTCTCTAATGCTCTTAGTGTTTACTTTTATCACAGTTATCTATATCATATCATGGTCTACTCCTAGACCATTACTTCAACAAGGACAGATGCCCTGTCTCATCGAAACATTTTTTCCACAGTGTCTAACATAGCACATTTTCAGTTGTTTCATTTGTGTCTGACTCTTCTTGACCCCATCTGGGTTTTGTTTTGGTTTTGTTGTTGCTTTGTCGTTGAGACTGGAATGGCTTGCCATTTCCTTCTCTAGCTCATTTTACAGATGAGGAAACAGGCAAACGGGGTGAAGGGACTTACCCAGGGTCAAATAGCTAGTAAGTGCCTGAGACCAGATGTTAACTCAGGAAGATGAGTCTTCCTGACTGTAGGCCCAGCACTCTATCCACTGCACCACCTAGGGGCTCCACTCTGCGCACATAGTAGGCCCTTAATAAGTGCTAATTGAACTGCCTGTATAAAATGAAAGGAGTTTAAATTAAGTGACCTCTAAAGTTCATCCAGCTCCAAAGCTATGATTGTAGTTCACATATTGAATTACTGAATTCTAGAACTGCAAAAGACCCTGGAGTTCAGCTGGGTTTTTTTAATTGTAAAGGTAGAGAGTACTTTCCTCTATCCAAGAAGTAGAAAGGAAGGTACAAAAAGCGAAGCCAACATGTGTGCCCCTGCACAGGAGTAAAATGAGTATGTAGTGAACCTCTAGGAAGGTGGGGTAGGCAGGGTTAAATAATTAGTCAGATTACAATTTTTGCATTATACAAGCACCAAGTTGTTTCAGCTACATTCCTTTGCAAATGCATGAAAAGGACTTAAATCTTCTAAGTCCTTAACAGGCTTTCAGTCCCACTTGTGTGTGAGCAAATAAAAGTGACTTGTTTTAGTCCTACAGCAGCAAAGGCCTCAGCTCTAGATTCAAACTAGTCTAGTTTGAGTATAAAAATTTGTTAAAATAATTTATAACTTATCAAACTGACCCAGCCCCAATCCTAGCTAAGATTCTCATCTTCCCAACTTTGAGTGACTACCTCTTGCATTGTCTCCCAGGCCTTTCCATTTAAAATGCTACAACTCTAATGTTCCTTGTAGTCACATTAGAATGACCTTAAGCAAATGCTTTGTAACTCAATACCTCTCTTTCTGCTTTGAGGAGGAATCTACAGATGTCATGAAAATGGAGAGAAGAAAATTTCAAATAAACAGTGATTATTCATTAATAAGACAACTTGTTCAGAAAGTGATTACCTGATTTGCCTAAGGTCACATAGCTAAATAATAGCAGAGTGGGAGTGAGACGCTAATGCATTGGTATTGATAGTGTGGAACCCCAATTTTTAAAACAGAGTCTGTTAGAAAGAGATAAATGAAATTATTGTGTGTATATCCATGTTTTAATTTCTCTCAAGTTGGCTTCACATGCATTGCATGGGAGTTATGGTCCAGAACTAGGCCCCCCTAAGGGGACCAGTCCAAAACTGGCTCAATTTAAGATTGGGGGTAAGGTGTTATATGCCCTTTCAAGAGGAGGTGTTTCAAGGGGTGCCAATCAACTCTGATTAGTCAACACAGTACCCGACTATTATTTGATAATTATAAAATTAGTGTGCTGCCTGTTACACATGAATTTTTGTAAATTGTCCCTTATTCACAGACCATTTACATAATTTGGACCATTTACAACCATTGTCAGCACATAAACAAAAGACAAGACTATAGATGAAATTATACATGTAAATAATAATAATTATAGATAACATTTTCATAGTGAGTCCTATGTGCCAGGCACTGTGCTAAGTATTTCACAAACATTATCTCATTTTACTCTCACAACAATCCTGGGAAGAGAATGCTGTTGTGCCCATTTTGTAGATAAGGAAACTGAGGAAAATGAAAGTTAGTTGAGAAATACAGTAGAGAAATAGATGCGTGCATATGTACACATATATCATAGACTATAAGTTACGTGTTAAATTATTATTAAACAATTAGAGTTTTTCTTTAAAAAAGATTTTTTACTTGAGATATTCCGTATTTTGTACTTTTGTTTTGGGTTTTTTTTGGCAGGGCAATTGGGTTTAAGCGACTTGCCCAAGATCACATAGCTAGTATGTGTCAAGTGTCTAAGGTCGGATTTGAACTCAGGTTCTCCTGACTCGAGGGCTGGTGCTCTACTCACTGGCCCACCTAGCTGCCCCATATTTTGTACTTTTGAAGTATAAAAAGATTTTCTACTAAAAAAGAAAAGCAAGCTCTACATATAGAAATTTTAAGATCCATATTCCTTCTGTTCTGCATGGAAATGGAAATGCTCATTTTATCACTGTTAAGTTTAGGAAAAATGTATAAAAGGAAAAAAAGTATGATCCTATGTATTTGACCATTCCTGAACACCTTTCTCTACTCTGGATTCCGTTATTTTTTCCATGTATTTAACCCGGATCTTAAAATTTTCTGTATCACTGATGGAATTCTCTTCCCTGGATTGTTTCTACAGGATAATTTAGAGGAAAGAACACTGAACTTGGAGTTAGTAAATCTGAATTTGAATCCTTGATCTGATGTTTACAATCTGGATCGGAGATCACTAAACAAGAGTTAAAAGAGACCTAAGAGTTCATCTGCTTCAGCCCTTCTCCCCATTTTGCAGTTAAGGAAACCAAGGCTCAGGGAGGTTAATTATTTGCTCAAGGCTACACAAGTATTGTACCATTAACTCAGTGATCATGAACAAATCATTACTATCTCTGAGTTATCTACCTTGTAATTGAAAGTTTTCAAACACTTGAAAACTTTGACACTATATGTATGCATATATGTGCATATATTACTGTTGTATTTCTATTTTTTCCCTAGAGATATCTCCCACCAACAAAAACAGAGGAATTGCCACTTACCAAGACACCCCATGACCTTTACTGAACAGCTAAGGATATGGAAAGCAAAGCCATCCATGATACTGGTCTCACAAGGATTATTAGTCAGAGAATTTTATTCTCTCTAAGCTTGGCAGGTCAGATAAAAACTGACCTGTCTGAAGATGTGCCTGAGCAGCAAGAACAAATGTCATTAAGTTGCTGTTTACTGACAAGGGGTAAGAATTAAATTTGAAGATAGCACAAGGATCTTGACTGAGCTCCAGGGCTGAGGAATATTAAATGAGAAAAAACAGCAGCATTGTCAAGTCCTATTGTTTAAAACATAAAACTCTTTCCATAGGTCCTGAAATGAATAGAGTTACATGATATTGTATTCACCCCAAAGATACTTACAAAGGAATATTATTTAGTAACTTTCTGGTTTGATTCTTATCTTTGTTGGGAATTTGGTCCTGTTTTCTTTTTCTTAACCCAAACAGACACTTGCACCTTGAAAACGACAATAGGAAAAACCCATTATAAAATTTTTCACTATTATAATAAAACTGTTTGTTTATGTGATATGTTTTGGTTGAAAAATATCTTCCTTATATTTTCTATTTGTATCCTCCAGATAACCTTGTGGAAATAAAGTAATACAAACATTCCTCATCTCCATAGAAATGGAGAAAACAATAGATACTAAATCTTACATATCCTGAAAGAAACTTATGGTGAATGGTTCTGATTAACCTTTTTTTCCCTTTGGGTTTTATTGCAGAAGTTGAAAAAGGATATTGGCAAATTGTTTGGCTTCAAAGAACATAACATAAATAATTTGTTTCTTAAACAACAACAACAAAAAAAGAATACCGTTACCCCCACTAAACTGATGAGGAAATTGAAATTCAGAAAGGTCAGAGGTCAAATGACTTAACCAAAGCCACACCAGTAGATGTCCTAACTAGTAAATGGCAGAGTCAAGACTTAAATCTAGATCTCTTGACGCAAAAATCACAGGATAGCAAGGATAAAACTGAAAGGGATATTAGAGATTAGCTAATCTAAACCCCTTATTTTATTTAGTGTTATTGCTTGCTTGTTTATCTATATATGCATATGATTTATGTATTGCTTTTCTATTTATATTAGAATCACTTCTCAACTATACTCCCTTCCCAGGAATGGAAGCCTTATAAAAACATTTACTCAGCAACTGCACCTAAAAAGTATGCAAAATTCTATCCAGCAGGAGGGAACATACTTCATTATTTGTCTTTGATACCTTTCTTGGTGTTTCAAGGGCTCAGAGTTTTGTCTCCTTTTAATAATCTTTTCATTTAGGTTGCTGTAGTTTTGTTTATTTTGTTCTTTTTGTTCTGCTCGTATCAGTCTGAATCAGTTCATACAAATCTTCCTCAGCTTTTCTGAATTCATCACAATCAATATTTTTTTTACTGCACAATAATGTTCCCTTATATTGACATACTACAATTTATCCAACTGTTCCCTAAAAAGCAAACATTTAGTTTCCATTTCTTTGCAACTATAAATGTTTGTCCTCTCTGTCTTTGATCTCCTTGGAATAGAGGTAAAATAACTTGTATATGGTAACTCAAGTAAAAACGACAAAGCCAAGATTTGAACACCAGTCTCCTGAATACAAATCCAGTACTCTTTCTAGGGCAAATCCAAATGTTGACTATTATTATTATAGCCTACTTAGGAAGACAAAATTAATGCATTTTTTAAAAAAGAAAACAATTAAGCCAAACATTGTTGTTCACATTATAAAATACAATAAAGAAGAAGAAGAAGATCAAGGCAGGTGAAAGAAGTCAAGGAATGCTACATGGATGACATGGGACGTGATATGGGCACTGAAGAGTAAATGGTATAAAGCTAAATGAAGAGATGGAGGGAAAAGATTCTAAGTGATAAAAATAAAGGCAAAAATGAAAGGAAGGCATGCTTGAAGAACAGTAAAAGCACCAACCTGAGTGCAATGAACAATACACATAAGGAAGGATTGAAAGTTGAATGAGGTCACATTTTGTAGGGCCTTCAACACTAGGGAGAGGAGGAGGAATTGAGATGAAAGAGAGAATCATTGTAGGCCCTTGAACTGAGCCACTTGCAAGGAAGTGACATTCTGGAAGTAGTAGTTTAAGACTATTATTCCAGCAACAGTACGCTAGTTAGATTGGAGGAAGAAAGGATCAAATACATTGATGTCTCTTTCTAACTATAATATGGAAACCCTATAATTCAAGATATGGGTAAAATAAAAACTTTATTTGTGAAATTTCTATTACTTATAATAATATCAGAGAGAAAACTATGGAGTCTGAATGCAGATCAAAACATATTATTTTCTCTCTTTTCAGTACTTAAAAAGAACTTTTTCTAGATGCTTGCCTCCATGAAAAGTACTAATATAAATATTTTGGTGTACGTAGAGCTTTTTTCTTTGTCAGTGATCTCCTAAGGGGTAAATGCCAGGAGTGGCATCTCTGGGTCAAAGGTTATAGATAGTTTAACTATTTATTTACATAATTCCCAATTGCTTATTTATTTCGTTGTGCTAATTCATAGATCCACCAATGATCTATTCCTTCTCTTTTGTTGATGTAACTGTTTACATACTGGAATATTCCCCTAAGACTACTTTAGCAGCTTTCCAAAAGTTTTGGTATATTGCCTAATTGTCATTTCATTTGAGAAAATCATCTATTGTTTCTATGATTTGTTCTTTGACCCATAAATTCTTTAGGATTAGCTCATTTAGTTTCTATTTCAGTTCAAATCATAATTTTTCATTGTATTGTTGTCAGTAAAGTATTGTTTAATATCTTTGCTTTTTTGCATTTGTTTTTGAGGTTTTTATGCTCTAGCTCATGGTCAACTTTTGTAAAGGTGCTATACACAGCAGAGAAATATATTCCCATTAAATAATTGGCAGAGATGTATCATAGCTAAATTTTCTAAAATCAATTGAGTTCCTTAAATTATTTCTTGTTTTATTTTTTGTCAGATTTTTTACGGGTCTTAAAGGAAATATTGAAGTCCCCAAACTGTATGATTTTGGGGGTCTATTTCTCTTTTTAACTAACTTCCTTTAAGTATTGATATGTTGTATCATTCAATGCATAGATGCACTGTACGTTGATATAATGTCTTTTTCTATTGTATGGTTTTGGGGGGGAACTAATAAAATAGACAATCATTAAATAAACTTTTTTGAAGAGAGAGAAAACCAAATCATTAATATCAAAAATAGGGGCAGGGGAAGATCTCAATAAATAAAGAGGAAGTAAAGGAAATGTTTGTCCAATTATTTATTATGTTTACTGCCTACTTCTTTACTGCCTAGAGAAATGTCACTGTCTTTTCCAACCTCAAAAAACCTTCCTTTGACCAATCGATCCCTGCCCACTATCATTAGCCCTTTCCTGGCTAAGATTCTTCAGAAATCCATCTATTAAAGATACCTGTACTTCCTTTCCTTTCACTCTCTTCTTAACTCACTTCAGTTTGGCTTCTGACCTCATCATTTGACTGAAATTGCTCTCTCCAAAGTTAATTGCTTAATTGCTGATTCTCATGATATTCATGAATCCTCATCCTTCTCGTCTTCTTTGTAGCCTTTGAAACTCTCATTTCCTTGATACTCTTTTCTTTCTAGATTTCCATGACACTGCTATCTCTTGGTTACCCTCAGACCTGACTGAAAACTCCTCAGTCACTTTTGTTAGATCTTTATCTATATCCCAGTACCAGACACCGAGATCTTTACTTGAACGAAATTGCCAACTATTCAAATTCTACTTCAGAGAGCACAATTCTGATGGGCTGGTTACCTTCAAATGCAAAACCCACGCTTGCCAAAAAGACTATTTTATGGAGAACTCACACAGGGCAAGTATTCACATGGTAGTCAGAAGAAAAGATACAAGGACATTCTCAAGGTCTCTCTCAAGAACTTTGGAATTGATTGTGTGACATGGGAGACACTAGCATAGGACTTCTCAGCATGGCATTCCCACATCAGAGAAGGTGCTGTGCTCTATGAGAAAAGAAGAATTGAAACAGCTCAAAGGAAATGCAAGATGCACAAATTTAGAATAATCACCACAAATGTTCATGTGGACCATTTGTGCCTGACCTGTCGTAGAACATTTTGAGCTCCTTTAGTCTAACCAGCCACAATCAGACACACTGAAACTTGACCCTAGCATAGTGATGTCATGAAGGAGAACAACCAACCAACCAACCATGACAACTAAGTATGAGAGTCCCCCAAGGGTCTGTCATGGGCCCTCTTCTTCCTCTGCAATATTTTGCTTCAAGATTTCAGTAGCTCCAATGAATTCAATTATAATTTCTATGTGCATGATTCTCAGAGCTATTTGTGCAACTCTAATATACTTCCTAACCTCTAGTCTCACATCTCACACTGCCTATTGGACATCTCAAAGTGTGTGTCTTAAAGCCAATGCTTCCAAAAGGAATTCATTGTATTTCACCCCTCCTCCAGCCCTCTACTTTTCTTAATTTTTCCATTACTGTGCATGATACCATTCTACCTTCATAACATCTCTCTTATATGGCCCTTTCTCTCCTTTGACATCACCACCACCCTGATTTAGGATGCCATCAACTATTCCTAGATTATCATATAGCTTGATGGTTGGTCTCACCACCTCAAATCTCTTCCATTCTTCACAGAACTGTCAAATCGAACTTCCTAAAGTGAGGGTCCGGCCATATCACTCCCCTAATCAATAAACACCAATAGCTTCCTATGATTTCCCGGATTAAATATAAAATCCTCTCTTTTGTATCCAAAGCTCTTCATAACATGGCCCTTTCTCAGCTTTACAGATTTCTTACACTTAATTCCCTTTCCCCTTCCCATACACTCTAGTAGCAATGACCTTTTTACTATTCTTTAAGCAAGGTACTCCATCTCCTAATTCCAGATGTTTAATGGCTGTCCCCCATACCTAAAATTTTCTCCCTCATCATCTCTGCCTTTTTATTTGCCTCACTTCCTTCAAGGGATAGCTAGAACCCCACCTCCTACAAGAAGCCTTTTCAGATCCTCTGGATGCTACTGCCTTTTTTCTATTGATGATCTCCAATATATACTGCACTATTTTTACATAGCCTTTTTCACATTGCCACCCCATTAGACTGAGTTCCTTGAGAATAGGCAATATGCTTTACCTTTTTTATCCCTAACACTTAGCACATAATTTAAATATATCAGCCTCAGAAAAAAAAAGTCTTGAACAAATAATGACCGATCTCCCAATAAAAGCTCTTGAACATATTTGGGAATCAATTCTTCCACAAATTCAAATAATTCCAAAATTATGTAAAAATGTTTTCTAAAATGGGGGTGGGGTGAAATAGAATCCTACCAAACAAACGTGGTGTTGACAAAAATCAAAGAGAAACAAAAGAAGAAAACTGTAAACCAATAATCCTAATTAATATTGATCCAGTATTGAATAAAGTATTAGCAAAGAGGCAACAGCTACATATTTTCTAAAATTATATAATATGGAGAGGTTGGATTTATACCAAGAATGCAGGGTTGATTCAATATTTGGAAAATGTCAATATAAGAAACCACAAAAATCACATATTAGCATCAATATTGCTGGAAAAGCTTTTGACAATGTCCATTTCTCTTAAAAACATTAAAATCAAAGGAATAAATGAACCTTTCCTTATATGATAAATACCATCTAACTAAACCAAAGAGCTAGCATCATCTATAATAAAGTAATGTTAAAGGCCTTTCCAATAAAATCAGGGGTAAAGTATACATTTTATGACCTCTATTTTTGACATAGTTCTAGAAATATTATCCATAGAGGTAAGATAAAAAACATAGTAAGAAGTAAAATAAACCCACATGTATCAGCCAAGAGAAATAAATTGAACTGGAAATTCCATTTCACATAACTACGAAATGTAAAAATATTTGATAGTTGATCTTAGTAAACATTTTGTTGTTCTTCAGCTTTTTCAATCTTGCCTGATTCTTCATGACCCTATTTTGGGTTTTTTTTGACAAAAATACTAGAGTAATTTACCATTTCCTTCTCCAGATCATTTTACAAATGAGGAAAATGAGGTAAATAAGCTTAAGTGACTTTCCCAGGGTCACATATCTAGTAAGTGTCTAAAGTCACATTTGAATTCAGGTCTTTCTGATTCCAGGCCTGATGGTCTATCCACTCTATCACCTAGCTGTACCAAATCAGACAAATGGAAGAACTATATTAATTATTTTAATGATATTATTTTATTTTAATAATTGTACATTAAATTTAAGAATTGTATCTTAATACAATTCTTTAAGCAGACATATAGAAGAATTATATTTTAAAACTACAAAGCACTTTTTATAGAAACAAAGTCACTGGAGATATATTTGGAGAAATATTAACTGTTCATGTTGGGGCATGACAAAAAAATAAAAATAACAATACTAACTAAACTAATTTATTTATTCAGGGCCATGACAGTCAAACTAGCAACAGGTAATATTATAAAGCTATAAAAATGACAAAATTCATCCAGAGGATCAAAATGATAAAAATATAAAAGTAAATATTAAAAATAAAAGTGAGAAGCAAAGGAATGTAGAAGTAACAGATCTCCAGCAATGCTTCAATACTGTAATCATCAAAAGTATTTGGTACTATCTACCTCAGTTGTCCCATCTGTAAAATAAGCTGTAGAAGGAAATGGCAAACCACTCCAGTATCTTTGCCAAGAAAACCCCAAATGGGGTCACAAAGAGTCAGACGTGACCGAAACAACTAAACAACAACAACAACAACTACAAATAGAAAACTTGAAGAGTGGGTGGATTAGGAACATAAGAACCAGAAGTAAACAAATACCATATCATAGTGCTAAAAAAAAGCCTCCAAAACATTGTCATCTAATTAAGATAAAGGATATTACAGTCCATTTCCATTAAAACAAAGACTCATCATTCAACAGAAATTTTTGAGAAAACTCGAAAGCAGCCTGGAAGAAATTAGATTTAGACTAATATCACATATCCTATAACACAAGAAGCAAATGGATAATAACCAAGGAATAAAAGTTCACATCACTAGACTGTAATGTAACAATGCTGCTTGCAGCTGCTGTGGGGGTATAAAGCCAACAACACCAGCACACAGCAGAGCTACTAGCACAAGTTCTTTGATTTGCTTTTCTAAGGAAAGCAACTTCGAGGGGTTTACAATCTAATTTTAATTAAACATACATACATCATTCACTTAGTTCAGGGGGAAAAGTCAGGAGCCTGAACTTCAGAGAAAACACAAACAGAAA
Source organism: Phalanger gymnotis (assembly GCA_028646595.1). Lineage (NCBI taxonomy): Eukaryota > Metazoa > Chordata > Mammalia > Diprotodontia > Phalangeridae > Phalanger > Phalanger gymnotis. The sequence goes on along the minus strand of CM053624.1, from coordinate 231,479,064 downwards.
TTACAAGCAGAAATCATATAAACAGAGCAAATAACACAAATCAGCAGATAGGTCTTCCAGCTGCCTGTCCATAGCAATACCATAGCAATACATAGTTACCAGAGAGAAAAGTACCAACATCTGGGTTTTCAAAGCTGGGGGGCTCCTTCATGGCTACCCAGAGTCTCATCTTGCCAAGTCACAAGAACATTCTTCCAATGAGTGAGCCCCCAAAGGAAAACAGGGTCGGAGGGCGTCACAACCATGTGACTCACGGTCATGTGACTTAGGCTTTCTTGTGACTTAAGCAGGTCATCAAACACTTGATTCAATCAAAGACTCTTGGTGGAAACAAAGGCAAGTGTCAGTCAAAGGCATTTGATTGCCTTAGTGCCGGGAAGCACTCCAAAAGAAAAAAAAACAGCAAAAAGTCCCACTGCTTGCCATTACATAGACAAATTAGAGAAGCAAGGAAATAAATACCTTTCATAGTTCTGTACAGAGAATAGTTCTTAACCAAATGAGAGATGAAAAGGATTGTAGGAGATAGAATAAGCAATTAAAATTACATAAAATTGGAAAAATTTTGCACAAACAAAATCAATGTAGTTAAAATTAGAAGTAAAACAGATAATTAGAAATTTCTAAAAAATATTTCTCTGATAAAGCCCAATATCCAAGATATTCAGTGAACTGATTCAAATATATAAAAATCAGTTTTCAAAAGAAAATTGGACTATCAACAACTCTATGTAAAAATATGCTTCAAATCAAGTATAACATGTAAAATTTAAATTGAAACAACTCTGAAGTTCTAACTTATAAATGTCAAATTGGCAAAAATGACAGAAAAGGAAAATGGAATTTGTTGCAGAGGCTGTGAGAGAACAAGTGCTTTAATGCAATATTGGTATATCTCTGAAATGATTTAGTCATTCTGGAAAGCAATTTGAACTATAAACACAAAATCACTAATCTGTGCATAGATATCTTTTGGCCCAACAATGGTAGGTCTATATCCCTAAAGAGGTCCAAAAAATAGAGAAGACTCATGCAAAAATATTCATAGAAAATCTTTGCTGAAATAAAGACTTATATGAACTGATATAGAGAAAAGTGAGCAAAATCCAAAGTAAAAAAGGTACAATGGTTATAAAATTATAAAGAAAAGCAACTTTGAAACTCAGACTTAAGATCTCTGATTGAGGCAATGACCAACTATATAACAATGCTTCCAAATTCTTGACAGAGAGGTGATGGACAAAGAATGAAGCATGAGACATACATTTAAAGACAGGGCCAATGTACGGACTTCTTCTTTTACTTAATCATCAATATTTGTAACATGACAGGGCTTGTCTTTTTTCTCCCAGGAGTATGGGGTTGGGTGGGAGAAGGGCACTAGTGATAATGATATAAAAATGAAGAAAAAATAAAGAGAGACAAATAACATTTCTAAAAACTCACAGAATGAAGAGAAGGTTGTATGTAGAGATACAGAGCCACAAAAAAAATCTTTGGAACACAAGTGTTGAATTTATTACATAATTTTAAAAGTTGCACATAATAGTGCTTTAGAATTTTAAATACAATTCTCTTTTTCTCAGAACTATTAAAATGAAAGTGTAAAGGTTTTTTTGATGTTTGTCAAGTTCAGAATAACAAAACAAATTGAAATCCTTGGTGGGATGGGGGAGAAAAGATACAGATTATTCTTCTTATTCAGAAGCAAAATTTTTCAGATGGAAAATTAATTTAAATTTAAACTGAAATTAGACTTACACACTTTTAATCAATCCATTTATTGGATCTGATATGTGAAATTCTTCATCCCACTGTCTGTTTTCTACAAAAGCAACCAACTATAAATAAACAATTAGCAACAGGGTTATTGTTCCAAAATTTCTTAGATGAATAGTATTAGAAGGAAAATTATAGGAATCACCAAGAAGAAGACCTAACAACCCCTTGTAAATAGAAACTAAAGCACTCAAGTGGATCTGAGATCTTAATTTGTAAGTTTCATTCAACAATGCAGAAGAAAAGCCAGCCATGTCTACCACTATGACTCTTAATCATGGGCTCCCTTAAGTTCATTACAGGGGCATTTTTAACTTTCTTCTGAAAGTACCAGTGGAATACCCTGGTTTCTTATTTGTTCTTTGTTGTCCTCACTATTGCTTATTCTCGTACTATTACACATTTCCTTAAAGGCATCTGTATTAGCAATCAAACTGGTTTTGAGTGACATGTTTGTGACATCAGTGGCTTTTAGACCACGTGGGTTTACATGGGTTTAAGTCACATTTTTGTGATGATTTTAGGTCACATGGGTGAGTCACATCCGGCTAGCAGCTGCTGTGGGGGTGTGAAACCAACAACAACCAGCACACAGAATGCTGCAAAAACCCAGGTTCTTTTGATCTGCTTTACTAAGGAAAGCAACATCAAGGGGTTAACAATCTTACTTTAGTCCAACATACAAATATCATTCACTTAGTTCAGGGGGAAAAGCCAGCACTCTGAACTTCAGAGCAAATGCAAACAAATTAAAAACATACATTTATAAACAGACCAAATACAAGTCATAGTTACCAACATCTGAGTGCATCCAGGAGCTCGACAACAGCTGGCTCAGAGTCATGTGTCACTACTTCTGCAGCTCAGAGCTCCGGAAAAGGAAAAGCCAACCCCTGGTTTTATCTTTTTCAGGGTCGAGGGTGAGTCACACATGCAACTCACCCACTTGACCTAAAATCATCACAAAAATGCAACTTAAACCCATGTGGTCTGAAAGTCTCTGATGTCACGAACATGTCACTCAAACCCATTTTGATTGCCAATACAGCATTTTTTATTCCTATTCTTTTTCAGAGGGTCTTGGAGATGATTTTGTGTTCCTGAAGGCTACAATAGCACCCTACATGCTTTTTCAGATTCTCCCAAGCCCAAAAAGCTTCAAGAATGGCCACAGTAATAAACCAAATCTATTCTCTCAGAACAAACCTAAATTAGTATGTAAGTGCTCATCATCAGAAAGCTGTCCATTTGTTAATTATTTTGGAGGAAACATATAAACCCGCAAAACAAATAAAAATAGAATTTTACCCTCAGCACTGTGCAACCCACTTATACATTTGCAGAAACAGAGGCAGCAGAATAGGAAAGATGGCAAAAGAGGCTAAGAATCTAAATACAGATCCTTCACAAAGGAGCTAAAGTACTCATAGTGGATAAAGTACTGGCCTTCAAATAGTAAGCCTTGGGTTCAAATCCTGACTCAGACACTACTATGTAGCTCTAAACAAGTCACTTATCTACTCTCAGCTTTAGTTTCCTCATTTTAAAAATAGAGATAACAATAGTTATTTGTTGGGGGGATGATTTAAAAGGGAAGAACCTAGAGGCTAGCAAATTAAGGAGACTATTGCAATGGTCCACTCATGATTGTCATACTATTAGAGACAGCTAAGTGGCACAATAGATAATAGATAGAGCTCTGAGTCTAGAGTCCAGAAGACCTGAATTCAAATTTACTCTGAGGTACTTACTAGCTATACAACACTGAGAAAATCATGATGCGTGTCTGCCTCAGTTTCCTCAATTATAAAATGGAGGTAATAATGAGACCTACCTCATAGGGTTGTTCTGAGGATCAAATGAGATGATTTTTGTAAAAGTGATCAAACAGTATGTAACATATAGTAGGTACTATATGAATTCCCTCCCCCTCCCTTATCTTTTTTTGACAAAATAAAAGCTTGACCAGGGCTATGTAACAACAATGCTATTTGCAGCTGCTGTGGGGTGTAAGACCAATAACACCAGCACACAGAAGGGCTGCTAACACAGATTCTTTGATCTGCTTTTCTAAAGGAAAGCAATTTTAAAGGTGTCAACAATCTTACTTTAATCAAATATATATATATATGTGTTTATATATATATGTGTGTATATATATGTGTGTGTGTGTATATGTATACATATATACATATATATGCATATATATATACACATACATACATACATAAGGAGAAGACCAGAATTGAACAAAAATTTCATCTCTAATATCAAGACCCAAGACAAACCTAAAAAGGGGGGAAGGGGAAAGAAGACGTAAGGGATTCAATGGAGGTGAACTATTTACATCACTATATGGGACGATGATACTTGTAAGTCTTAAAAAAATGTGCCAATGATAGTATAGCTAGAAGGAATATATATAGACAGGTATAAGGATAGGGTGTAAGGTGAATTTGAGGGACTGACACACAAAAATAATTGGGTTCAGAAGCAAAGGAGAGATAGAATGGGGTATATTATTTCACATGAAAAGGTGCAAAAAATCTATTATAGTGGAGGGAAAGATGGGAGGGCAGGCAGTGAGTATCATTTGATCCTTACTTTCATCAGTATTGGACCAAAGAGGGAATAATATATACAATCAATTGGGTATAGAAATCTCTCTTACCTGACAAGAAAGTAGGGGAGGAGATTAAGTTAAGGGGGTCCAGGAACTGACAGAAAGGAAGGCAAATTGGAAGAGGAGGTAGACAGCTGCAAAACACTGGTGAGAAGGGAAAGGGAGAAAGGAGAGAGAGGACAAACAGGGGGAAAACAGGATGAAGGGAAATACACAGTTGGTAATAATAACTGTGAATGTGAATGGGGTGAACTCTCCCATAAAACAGAAATGGATAGCAAAATAGATCAAAAACCAGAATTCGACAATTGTTGTTTACAAGAAACACACTTAAAGCAGAGACACACACACAGAATAAAGGTAAGGGGCTGGAGCCAAATCTATTATGCTTCATCTGAAGTAAAAAAAAAAAAACAGGAATAGCAATCTCGATCTCAGAAAATGCAAAAGCAAAAATAGACCTAATTAAAAGAGGTAAGAAAGGAAACTATATCTTCCCAAAAGGTACCATAGAAAATGAAGTAATATCAATAGTAAACATATATACAAGGCAGATAGGTGTTACAGTGAATAGAGCACTGGCCCTGGAGGAAGGAGGACTTGAGTTCAAATCTGGCCTCAGACACTTGACTCTTACTAGCTGTGTGACCTTGGACAAGTCACTTAATCCCAATTGCCTTGCCTTCCCCCCTCCAAAAAATACTAAACATATATGCACCAAGTGATGTAGCATCCAAATCCTTAAAGGAGAAGTTAAATCAGTTACAGATTCATTACCAAACAAGAGATAGATAACATTACAAAATATAAAATAGATAATTTTCATTATATTAAATTAAAAAGCTTTTACACAAACAAAACCAGTGCATCAAGACTAAAGGGAAGGCAGAAAATTGGGAAGCAATTTTTACTGCAACTGTCTCTGATAGAGGCCTTATTTCTCAAATATATAGAGAACCGAGTCAAATTTATAAGAATACAAGCCATTCCCCTATTAATAAGAGGTGAAAGGATATGAATGCACAGTTTTCAGATGAATAAATCAAAGCTATCTATATGTATATGAAGAAGTCTCTAAATCATTTTTGATTACAGAAATGCAAATTAAAACAACTCTGAGGTACTGCCTCACATCTATCAGATTGGCCAATATAACAAAAAAGGAAAATGATCAATGTTAGAGAGGATATGGGAAAATTGGGACACTAATACACTGTTGTTAGAGTTGTGAAGTGATCCAAACATTCTGGAGAGCAATTTGGAACTATGCCCAAAGGGATATAAAACTGTGTATACCCTTTGATCTAGCAATACCACTACTAGATCTCTACCCCAAAGAGATCACAAAGAAGGAGAAAGGACTTACATGTGCAAAAATCTTTGTATCAGCCCTTTTTATGGTGGCAAAATACTGGAAATTAATGCCAATCAATTGGTGAATGGCTGAACAAGCTATGGTATATGAATGTAAAGGAATACTATTGTGCAATAAGAAATGATAAGCAGGCAGATTTCAGAAAATCCTAGAAAGATTTGTATGAACTGATGCAAAGTAAAATGAGCAGAACCAGGAAAACATTGTGTATTGTACCAGTAACACAGTGTAATGATCAACTATGATAGATTCAGCTCTTCTCAGCAATGCAATGATCCAAGTCAAGTACCAAGGACTCAAGAAGGAAAATATTATCCACATCCAGATAAAGAACTAATAGACTCTGCACGCAGATCAAAGAATACTTTTTTCATTTATTTTATTATTTTCATGTTTTTTCCTCCTTTTGATCTGTTTCTTCATTAACAATTATGATTAAGGAGATGTGTTTTAAATGATAGAGCAGGCATAACCTATAGAAAATTGTCTACCTTTTTAGGAAGAAGGGAGAAGAAGAAGGGAGGGGCAAAATTTTGGAACTCAAAATCTTGTAAAAACGAATGCTAAAAATTGTCTTGACATGTAATTGGGGAAAAGTACTATTTTTTTAAAAAAATGAAGCCTGAACAACAAAAATAACCCTTAGCTTTGACATATTAGCTTATGTTTCTTAATTCACACATGACAGTATGTCTGTAATTCTTTTAGGCTTCATTTAGAGGTTTCTGT
>CM053624.1:231436252-231464212 GCA_028646595.1 Phalanger gymnotis | reverse complement strand
TGAACTAAGTGAATGATATTTGCGTGCTGAATTAAAGTAAGCTTGCCAACCCCTTCACCGTGCTCTCCTTATTAAGGCATATCAAAAGAACCTGGGCTTTCTGGCTGTCCGGCAGCTTTCTGGGTGCTGGCTGTGGGTGGATCTGGACCCCCCCACAGAAGCTGCTAGCCAGATTGTTGAAACACTCGGGTTGAAAGAAAATGAAATGTTGAACTCTTGGACTTATTTGGATTTGCTTTTTTAATTGCTAAATACCATCCTGGGAAATGTGCCTAAAATGATAATGAGTCATATTCATATGTAGCACCTTTCATCCAGAGGTATCGTACTTCACTTATTTCAGAAATGCAGTCACCTCAGAGATAAAATGCAGTAACTCTTATAGTGGTAAACATTTATTCAGTGTCATGATTATACAAAGGTGCTGGAAACTGTTTGAAACAGAACCAAAATATTACAGGAATGAAAATTTCAAGATATACTATATTAAAATGTCTATGATATAGCCTACCTCATACTTTTATCTTTCAGATGATGCAAGCATCATTTTGGACCTATAAAGTTTCCCATAAGCCTGATTCTGTGGTGAATACAAAATTCCAAAAAAGTGCTACTTCATCAGTGACCAATAAATGACAAATTGCGAAAGACTGTACAAATAAATTGGAATAATCTTGCTTCCTTTGGGGAATAATCTAAATATAAAGATAAATCCTTCTGTGAACTGCAGGGGAGAGATTAGGTTATTTCCTCAGACAGAACCTGGTACACAAATAGGTGGGTCTGGTGCTGTCAATGGTGCTACCATTCAAGTGCATTGGTTAATAACAGCTTTTAGCAGTTAATTTGCTCCAACAAAGATCTATAAAAGGTTGGTGACAAAAAAGATATTGTCCCTGCATGTACAAGGAAAAAGTCAATGCCCTCACCCTCAAGAAGCCTGTTATCTACTGGGATGGATGCAATCTATACAAAGTCAAGTGTAATACAAGGCAGAATAAAATAAAGGAAAAGGAGACATATGGGAAAGTATACTTGGAAAAATTAATCTACGAGCAGGTCTAAGAATAAAAGAAGCTATCATGGATAAGGAGGTACATGAGCTGAAATTTAAAAGAAGTGTAAGAATTCATGAATGAATTTTAGGATTGGAAGATGGCTTAGAATGTTGCATAAATAATCTTTATCCATGATGTTATGTTATATATATTTACAAAGTAAGCACGTAAAAGTGAAACAATCTGTCTTAAAGAAGCTCACATTTTAATGGAGGAGATGGCACATATATAAGAAAGCTGGCTGGGGAAAGGAAATGTCCAGGTAATGACAGCCTCCAGAAAAAAAAAAAAAGACTAGTGGCATGTCCTTTTAAGGAACAATACAAGTGGGGTAGTATTTGATTTTGGAACCTAAACAAGAGGAAAAAAGTGTCATGAAGGAGAGGTGTCATACATGGGAGAAGGATAACAAAAGGCAAGAAGTGATCATTGTCATGTTTGGAATTTGGGGGTAAACAATTTTCTTCTTCATCTCATTTTACAGATGACAAAATTGAGGCAAACAGGATTAAGTGATTTGCCCAGGGTCACACAACTAGGAAGTATCTGAAGCCAGATATGAACTCAGGTCCTCCTGATTCCAGGACTGACATTCTATACACTGCACCACCTAGCTGCCCCTAAGTGATTTAAGAGACAGCTATTGGTGAAGCGGATAGAGAGTTAGAGTAAGAAAGACTTGAGCTCAAACAGTGGCTCAGATATTTACTAACTGTATATTCCTGTACATTCTTTAGTCCCTCTGAGCTTATATATCCTGATCTGAAAAATGGGGATAATAGCATCAGAAAAGACAAAATCCTACAATATGTTGTGTACAAGAAACACATTTGAAGCAGAGAGATACACACAGAGTAGAGGTAAAAGGTTGGAGTAGAATATATTATGCCTCAGCTGAAGCAAAAACAAAGAAAAGCCAGGGGAGCAAACCTGATCTAATAGATCTAATTAAAAGAGATAAGGAAGGAAACTACATGCTGCTAAAAGGTACCATAGAAAGTGAAGTAATATCAATATTAAACATATATGCATCAAGTGGTATAGCATTTTAGAAGAGACATTAAGGGAGTTACAGGAAGAAATAGACAGCAAAACTATAGTAATGGAGAACCTGAACTTCCCCCTCTCAGAACTAGAAAAGTCTAACCACAAAATAAGCAAGAAAGAAGTTAAAGAGGTGAGTAGAATTTAGAAAAGTTAATATAGTACACTTCTGGAGAAAATTGAGTGGGGATAGAAAAGAATATACCTTTTTCTCAGTGGTACATGGCATCTACACAAAAATTGACCATGTACTAGGGCATAAAAACCACACAATCCAGAAAGGCAGAAATATTAAGTGTATCCTTTTCAGATCATGATGCTATAAAAACTACATGTAATAAGGAGCCGTGGAAAGGTAGACTGAAATTAACTGAAACTAAATAATATAATCCTAAAGAATACTATACTACTAAATAATACTAAAGAATGAGTGGTCAAACAATAAATCATAGGAAAAATCAATACCTTCATGAAAAAGAATGACGATAATGAGACAACATGCAAAGCATGGGATGCAGTCAAAGCAGTTCTTAGGGGAAGTTTTATATCTAAATGAATTGGGCATATAACTAAAAAAGCTAGAAAAAGAACAAATTAAAAATCCCCAATTAAATTCCAAATTAGAAATTCTGAACATCAAAAGAGATTAATAAAATTTAAATTAATAAAACTATTGAATAAATAAACCTAAGAGCTGGTTTTATGAAAAAACAATAAAATATATAAACATTTGGTTAATTTGATTTAAAAAAAAGAAAGAAGAAAGCCAAATACAGTATCAAAAATGGAAAGAGTGAATCACCACAAATGAAGAGGAAAATAAAACAATAACTAGGAATTGTTTTGCCTAACTGTATGGCAATAAATCTGACAATCTAAGTGAAATGGATGGATACCTAGAAAAATGTAAATTCCCCAGATGAACAGGAGAGGAAATAAAATACTTAAACAACCTTATTTCAGAAAAAGAAATTGAACAAGCCATCAATGAACCCCCTAAGAAAAACTCTCCAGGGCCAGATGGATTTACAAGTGAATTCTATCAAATATTTAAAGAATAATTAATTCCATTATGATATAAACTATTTGGGGGAAAAGGCAAAGAAGTTCTACCAAATTCTTTTTATGATACAAACATGGTGCTGGTACTTAAATCAGGAAGAGCCAAAACAGAGAAAGAAAATTATAGACCAATATCCCTAATGAATATTGATGCAAAAATTTTAAATAAAATATTACCGGATTACAGAAATTTATCATGAGGATAATACACTATGACTAGGTGGGATTTATATCAGGAATGCACGGATGGTTTAATATTAGGAAACTATCAACATAATTGACCACATCAGTAACAAAATTAACAGCAATCACATGACTAACTCAATAGATGTAGAAAAAACTCTTGACAAAATACAATACCCAGTCCTGTTAAAAACGTTAGAGTGCATAGGAATAAATGGAGTTTTTCTTAAAATGACAAGTAGATCTATCTAAAACTATCATCAAGCATTTTATGAAATGGGGATAAGCCAGAAATATTTCCAATAAGATCAGGGGTGAAACAAGTATGTCCATTATCACCACCATTATTCAATATTGTGCTAGAAATGTTAGCTTTAGCAATAAGAGAAGAAAAAGAAATTGAAGGAATTAGAACAAACAATGAAGAAACAAAACTATTGCTTTTTGCAGATGATATGCTGGTATACTTAGAGAATCCTAGTGAATAAATGAAAAAACTACTTAAATAATTAACAATTTTAGTAAAGTTTCAGGATATAAAGTAAGCCAACATAAGTCATTGACATTTCCATATATTACTAACAAAGTCAAGCAGCAAGAGACAGAAAGAGAAATTCCATTTAAAGTAACTGTAGACAATATAAAATTTGGGGGAATCTACCTGCCAAGACAAACCCAGGAACTATATGAACAGAATTACTAAACACTTTTCACACAAATTACAAAGTCAGATCTAAATCATCAAAAAAATATCAGTTTTTAATGGGTAGGCTGAACTAACATAATAAAAAATAATAACAAAACATAATAAAAATGCTAATTCTGCTTAAATTAACTTATTTATTTAGTGCCATAACCAATCAAAGTACCAAAAATTATTTTATAGAGCTAGAAAAAATAATAACAAAATTCATCTGGAAGAACAAAAGGTCCAGAACAGGGGTGGGTAACCTGCAGCCTCAAGGCCACATGTGGACTTCTTAGGTCATTGGGTGAACCTTTGGACTGAGTCCTAGTTTTACATAACAAATTCTTTTATTAAAGGGATTTGTTCTGTGAAGTTTAGATTCAGTCAAAGGGCCACATTTGAGGATCTGGAAAGCCGCATGTGGCCTCAAGATCACAGGTTTCCCAGTCTTGATTCAGAATATCAAGGAAATTAATGAAAAAAAAATGCAAGGGAAAGTGGCCTAGCTGTATTAGATCTAAAACTATATAAAGCAACCATCATCAAAACTACTTGATACTGGCCAAGAAATAGAGTGGTGAATTAGTGGAATAGGTTAGGTACACAAAACACAGTAGTCAAAGACTATGGTAATCTATGTTTGATAAACCCAAAGACTCCATCTTCTAGGATAAGAACTCACTATTTGGCAAAAAACTGCTGGGAAAACTGGAAAACATTATAGCAGAAACTAGGCATAGACCAACATCTTACATTATATACCAAGATAAGGTCAAAATGCGTACACAATCTAAACATTAAGAGTAAAACTGTAAGTAAATTAGGAGAACAAGGAATAGTTTCCCTGTCAGATCTATGAAGAAGGGAAGAATTTATGACCAAACAAAAGATAGAGAACATTATGAAATGCAAAATGGATCATTTTGATTACATTATATTTTAAAAGTTTTACACAAGCAAATGCAATGCAACCAAGATTAGAAGGGAAGAAGAAAGCTGGGAAACAATTTTTACAGTCAATATCTGTGACCAAGGCTTCATTTCTAAAATATATAGAGAACTGAGTCAAATTCATAAGAATATAATTATTCCCCAATTTAGAAATGGTGAAAGGATATGAACAGGCAGTTTTCAGATGAAGAAATTAAAGCTATCTATAGTCACGTAAAAAAATGCTCTAAATCACTACTGATTAGAGAAATGCAAATTAAAAGAACTCTGAGGTACGACATCACACCTATCAGATTGGCTAACATGACAAAACAAAAAAAGGATAGATGCTGGAGAAGATGTTGGAAAATTGAAACATTAATGCATTGTTGGTTGTGAACTGATCCAACCATTCTGTAGAGCAATTTGGAACTATTCACAAAGGGCAATCAAACTGTGCATACCCTTTGATGTAGCAATACCACTACTAGGGTCTGTATTCCAAAGAGATCATAAAAAAGGGGAAAGGACCCACATGTACAAAAATATTTATAGCAGCTCTTTTTGTGGTGGCCAAGAATTGGAAACTGTGGGGTTGCCCATCAATTAGAGAATGACTGAGCAAGTGCATCACCAAGGCAATATTCATAGCAGTTGCTATTACTATGAACATGCTGACTTGGCTATGTATCACAAAATATAACAGACTCTCATATAGAAGACAGAAGAAGCAAAATATTTATTCAGAGACCAGAAAATCCAATCCCAAAACCAGTAAGTCCAATCCATCCAAGTAGCATAGAGGTTAATAATACATGTTATCACAGCAGGGAGCCACTCCATTCCTGTGGCAACAATCTGGCTAGCAGCTGCTGTGGCAGTGTAAAACCAACAACTAGCTCACAGAATGCTACAAGCCCAGGTTCTTTTGATCTGCTTTACTAAGGAAAGCAATGTTAAGGGGTTAACAATCTTACTTTAATCCAGCATACAGACATCATTCACTTAGTTCAGGGGAAAAAGCCAGCACCCTGAACTTCAGAGCAAATACAAACAAATTACAAACATCAACAGACAGACTTTGTCTGATTCAAATCTCAATGCATAGTTACCAGGGTTTAACAAAGTCCCAACATCCTGGTTTACAAGCTGGAAGGCTCTTCAGCTGCCCAGAATCTCCACATCAGCGCACCACCAAGAGTGAGAGCCCTAAGCAAATAGCTCCGTCTTCCCTTTTTATGCACTCCTTAGCCGTCATCAAATGTCATCTGAGCTACCAGAACTTAAGCTCTTACTATTGGCTCTGGAGTTAGCACCTCCCCCCTAGGACCTTGAGGGTTTCACACCCACATGGACTTGGCACCTAATAGCTAAGGGTTTGGGGCCTATTTGGGAGCAAAGATATAACCAGACCTCCCTTCACGGGCCCTGTCTGGAGCCCCACCTTAGTTACCAATTCACACCCACATAGGTTTGCACCTAATAGATAGGGGTTTGGACCTGGGGCTTAGCACCTAGTAAGACTCAATCAAAGATACATAATCAATCATTTTAAAACAGCAAGAAAGTCCTAACCTAACTGATATTACAACTCCATAGTCTCTCCCCCTGCTGGGGCCTTCCCACAAACACTCACAAATCCTAACTGGCTCCTTGCCTGCCCTCTTCTGTCTCCCACAGCTCTAACTGCTCTGACTGACTTTCTTCCTGTTCCACCCTTTCCTGTTTCACTTGTTCAGCAAGCTCCTCCCACCACATGTGTCTTAGGATTCCTGTGATGTCAGCAGGTCACATGGGCCTATTAATGGATGGGAACTCCTTCACATTTAGATTACCATTACAAGTTATGGTATACGAATATAGTGAAATATTATTGTTCCACAAGAAATGGTGAGCAGGTAGATTTCAGAAAAACCTGAAAGACTTGCATGAGCTGATACCAAGTGAAGTAAACAGATACAGGAGAACATTGTACACCGTAACAGCAATGCTGTGTGATGACCAACTTTGTTAGACTTAGTTCTTCTGACCAAAGCAATGATCTAAGATAATTCCAAAATACTCATGATGGAAAATGCTATCCACATCCAGAGAAAGAACTATGGACTCTGAATGCAGATCAAAGCACATTATTTCTCTTTTTTAATTTGTTTCTCATGTTTTTCCCTTTTTTTCTGATTCTTCTTTTGCAACATGACTAATGTGTAATTATGTTTAATATGATTGTACCTGTATAGCCTATATGAGATTGCATGCCATCTTTGGGAGGCGGAGGGAAAGAGGGGAAAAAATTTAGAACTCAAAATCCTATAAAAGTGAATGTTGAAAACTAAAAATTAATTAATTTTAAAAATGAATTAAAATTGTGTCACTTGAAGGATTATAGAGAGACATACGCTGGTGTCTCTTGCAACACATTACAAATAAAGAGGTATGATGAACTGGAATAAAGAGCATCAAATAAATGTATGACTGAAAAGCACGGACTGGTCACATAGTGGTAGTGAGAAAAAACTGACATTCAATTCACCTTACCTTCATGATATCAGAAAAAATCAAGGAAGGTCATGTGTAATTTAAAAAGTTTGAGAGACACAATTTCTGGGTAATTTAATCATTTTATTAACAATGCCAGGATTTTAAATAAATGGGCAGTGGCACTCTTGAATGCCAAAAGCCCCTTAAGGTGGTAGGCTCCTGGCTTATAAATCTTTGGAAGAGGAGTGTTCCCAAAGGTGGCAATCAACTCTGATTGGTTAACATTTAATAAAAGAATTAATATTATAATGAGGGGCTGAAGCTATTCTTAATAAATTTCGATAGTCATTTAATTCTAAATTCTAAATCTATTCAAAGAAATTATCCTCTACCCAAGACTAAGCAAAAGGGAGTTTTACCTTAGATTAGAAGTCTGATTTAGTTGGGTGGAGTAGTAAAACCCAGAATGAGGAAAATGTTAATCCTGTCTTCCATCAGCCCTGTCCTTGAAAAATTGGACAAGGAAATAGGATAGAGAAAAAGGCTGGGGTCTCCCAAATTTTGATAATAGGCTATTAATATGAGAGAGAAATAATTATTTCTTTCAGTCCCCAACATATTGAGTGGATCTCTTTTATGAATATGTGTGAGAACATAGGGACCAGAGTCACACAGGATAGGCAGGCATGGTTAGGATACAATATGTGTCATTGAAGGTTACATCCACATTGAAGAGATCATGGATCCATTTAATCATTAATAAGAACCCTTCCTTTTTTATGGTGTGAGGTTCCTTGTTTTCAAAATGGACATCACATCTACAACAGTAAGAAAATGACAAGGACTTTCATGAGCAAGGAAATCACTTTCCAGTATTAAATATTTATCTATTATCCTCATGTTGCCTTTATCAATGAAACGTTTTTATGGCCTTGGATTCTCAAATCTTATATTATCTCATACAATATATAACTTGGCCCATTCCTGAGAAAGCTTGCTATTGCTTTTTTCCAGCATTAATTTCAACTTCCCATGTGATCCTAACTTAATATAAAGGTTTCTAACAGACTGAACAAAGTACTCAGAAAGATTTTTTTAAAAAAACCTTCCCCAAATTTACTGTATATTTTAAGATTAGTTGAAACATATCAACAATCATCACAAAATGCATTTGTTTGATTTCAAAAGGAATACATTTCACCAAAAATAGTCCTGAGATGCTCAGGAAAACATTATTAATGAAAAATTCAATTAAATTCAATTCATTTGCCGCAGTTACTGAGTATATCTGCCCTAAAAAGCCTAGTTGATAACTTGCAAGTTGATATGTTATACTCTATCCCCTCTAGTTGGAGAAAGATTTATCTTTTGTGTTAAATTTTTGGATGCAAAATTAAAATAAAATTTTGTATCTCCATTGTAAACTCCATTCCTTTCTTACTTTCACATTTTAATTTCTCTAACTTTTTATTATTACCTAGGTTCGAATTTCTTGTCATCCTATAATATTTCAAAAAATACTTTATATGAAAGATTATGACAAAACAAAGTTGTATATAGAGCATATATGTGTGTGAGTATGTGTATACACACATATCTCAAGGAGCTAATCACTAAAGAATATAAATCACAATTACATTTGACCTCCACGTAAAATGAGAGTTACAACCACTTGTCCAATATATTCTTGTCCCATTACTTCTCTTTATAGCAGCTTTCTAAGACTGCTGATGTGAATTAGATTGAATCTTTTTTTAAAACTTTGTTACAAAGAAGATGATCCTTGTTTGTCTTCATACCCCAAACTTTCTCCCAGGCCCATCTGCTTATTAAGTTGAAAGAATGACTAGGAAAGGACTAGAAATTATGTGAGGTTAAATTATGTGAGGTTAAATCCTGATAAGGATCTTAGAACTCACCTAATTCAACTTCCTTATTTTATGGATAAAGAAATTGAGGAAAGTTATTTGCCCAATGTGACACTGGAAATAAGAGCTAGAACTTCAACCACCACTCCAATGAGGAGCTCTTCCCCTCTCCTTTGCCTATGTAAACCCTATCTAGTAATTAAACCATAGTTTTTTACAGTTTCTATCAATCATTTAGAAAATATTTACTAAGGCCAGGCATTGTGTTAATCAGTGAAAATGCAAAGTAAAAAAATGAACAGCACCTCACCAGAAAGTTTACATTTTAATGGTGGGTAGAGGGCAATCTGTACTTATATAAGTAGCTCTAAATCAGCCACATGGGCTGCTGGAAAATGTAGCTTTACCAGCTTGAAGGAGAAGCTGAAGGATCATGATGGCAACTATCTATAAAACACAGGGGAGCTCAGGAAAGTTTGGGTTCTGTGGACATGAGGTAAAGGACAAGGTAGAGCAGTAGAGCATGATTCTGCAGCACAGAACTTGGGTAAAGAAAAATGGGGTGAGTTGGAGGGGGCAATTTGTGAGTTCTATTTTAGACGTTATGTTAGGTTTGAAATGCCTACAAATAAAAAATGCTTAATGATTTAGGAAGTTAGTGATATTGGAATAGAGAGTCTACACCTGGATATATAGAGCTATGTCGTCTATAAAAATGAAAACTAACCCAAAGGAACAGGTGACGTCACTAAGAGAGAGGTTATAAAGAAAGCAGAGAAGAGGGCCCAGAACAGAGTCTTGGAGTACAATTGCAGTGACTGAGTGGTGTGGTATGGATAATGACTCAGCAAAGCATACTGATGAGGAGTAGCCAGACAAATCAAGTCAACAAGTCAACAATTAAGCTCCTGATTAAAAAAGCAAAAACAGTTTCTGCTTTCAAGGAGTTCACAGAATAATGGAAGATACAAAATGCAAACCAAAATGCACAAAAAAGTGTGCATGCGTGCGTGTGTGTGTGTGCGCGCGCGTGTGCGCATGTGCGTGTGTGTGTGTGTGTGTGTGTGTGAACATGAAAAATTGCTGATAACTACATTAAGGGAAACTGGAGAGGTTTCTTGGAAAAGGTGGGATTTTGGCAGAGATTTTAAGGGAGTCAGGTTTTGGGTCATGAAAGCCACAAAATGAGAGAAGATCCAGGAGGAGAGGGTGGTTAACATTGTCAAATACTGCAGAGGGATCAATAAAGGGTAAGGTTGAGAAAAAGTCATCAAATTTGGTAATTAATAAATCATTAAAAATTTTGGAAAGAATAGTTTCAGTTTATTTATAAGGTAAGAAGTCAGAATGCAAAGATACGGTCAGAAGACAAAGTGGACTCAATGAGGGTAAATAGTTTTTCCTAGGAGTTTGGCTATGAAAGAGAGGAGAGATAGAGAATAGTTTGAAGGGACATAACAGTCAGATGAGGAGGTTTTGTTTTTGTTTTTAAGATGGAGGAGATCTGGACATGTTAGTAGCCAGAAAGGAAAGAACCAGTGTACAGAGAGAGACCAATGTTTGTCAATTTAATTGATAACTAGTAATGAAAGTAGAAAGGGCAAAAGTTCTAGTATATCTTACACAGGGATAATTGAAAAAAAAAATACAAAGGACTTAACTGAAATTCAGTCAGTACTCCCTGAATAAAAATGTCCACTTCCATCATTGATGATATAATAGCAAAAAATTCAGGCTGCATTTTCAAAAGTCCCTTAATTGATAGCCAGAGACTACTACATTCATGAAACCATTGAATATCCTGAAGCAGACTCTCTTTGAGCATTATTTATAAGTAGTAGAGAAATATAAAAGCCACAAGGAACCCTTGGGTGCTACACTGCAGTGATTTCATAAATACCTTAGTCATGGTTTCATACGAAATTTTGTTACAGTAATTACAAGGAAACAGTCTCAGATTTTATCAGGGAAATTGGTTAAAATTCCAGAGGGGTACAAGAAAGCCAGAGGTTTAAGTGCCAAAAAAAAAAAAAACCCAACAACCCACAATGAAATCCTTTTTATGCCTAATAAGGGAGATAAGACAAATGGTTGGCTTAAAAATATATCACCCTCACCACCACCCCTGCCAAAATGAAAAAGATCTTCAACTTGGCATACTACAGCCATACTACATCTGATCTTCACCCTGTCTCCTTTCCTTACAAGAGATAATTTTCCTCAACTGCCTGTCACATAGATCTGAAAGGCAGAACCTACTATCCCCTCTAGGTCATGGAAGTATCTAAGATTCTCACACATGAAACTGTCAAGCTCATTTTGTTTTAATTTTTCCCTAGCTATACTGCAAAGGGGATTTTTCTCTCCCACAAAAGCTGGTCTCGGAAACGGAAGGTTGAAAAATGAAAAGAAATGGGAAATAAACCACTGTGCTGTACAATCTGCCTTTTTGGAGGATATACAGAAATTGACAAACCAAAAAGTAGGAGAGGAGAGAAATAAATGTACTTTTAAAAGTTCCCTTTCTAACTATCTCAGAGTCCTTCGATCAATCAATAAACATTTATTAAGTGCCTATTATGTATCGGGCTAAGCTCTGGCACTACAAAGAAAGGTAAAAGACAGTACTTTTTCTCGCAAGGAGCTCACAGTCTAATGGAGAAGACAACCCACAAACTATGTACAATAAAACTATATACAGGATAGATTTGAAATAATCAACAGAGAGAAGACATTAAAATTAAAGGAGAAAAGGAAAAGGAAAGTTTTTCTCTAGAAGTTGGAATTTTAGCTGGGATATGAAAGTCAATTATCAATAAATATTTGGTATTGTCGACATGAAAATTTGGTTAAAGGAGTCAAACAAGCCAGGTGATATGTAAATTCATATTTTTTATTCCCTTAAAGCTAGCAGAGCTAGCTTATTTGTATGTAGAAGGAGCCAGAGCATAAGTTCTGACTGTCTAAACGAAAGAATGAGAAGCCTTAAATGCATTCCAGGACAGCCCCAACTCAGCATGTCTGTATCACTCAAAATTTATGATCTCCATGTATGTTTAATCACAGTATAAGAAAGGAATTTCTTAATTGGTTAGGTTGTAAATAAAATAAGAAAGTTGACAAAATGTCCTTTGAAATTGTGATCCAGTATATCTGTATTTTCTTTACCATTAACATACCATAATAGAGTATATGCCCATAAAATACTGAGATAAGGAAAAGTCCCATTATTCAAAATAGTGTTTTGGGTTAAGGGTCTCATCCTTAATGGCCATGAACAGGGGAAAGAATGTTCTTAAGTCAGCCCCATCTGGGATTGTTGACATAGGAAGAAGACAAAGAAGCTGTTAAGGTCCAGGCTTTGCTTCTGGTTAATTAGTTAAGGCTCTGGTCCTTATTGAAGTTACTAAATTGATATTAAATGATTATCAGTATACACTTACAATAAACAGGGCTCTGTGCTAAGTGATACAAGGGTATAATAGAGATATAAAAACAATCCACAGCTTCTGGGAAATAAGAGTCTGGACAGAGTGACAAAACACTGGCAAAGCAGTAAATAATAAATGATACCTATATAATACAGATGAGATGTGCAATAGATATTCAGAGAAGGGAGAGATCATCTCCAGATGGGGTCATCAAGGAAGGCTCTAGAGGAGTTAGGATCTGAGGTTGACTTTGAAGGATGAATAAGCTTTTTGGAGAGGAAAGGAAAGGAAAAAAATTAAAGTGTTAGAGAGAGTATTGGATGGCACTTATAAAGCTGCAGAAGCAGGAAATTAGAATGTGTGTGAGTAGATCAGCTTGTTTAGAATTAGTCAATAAACAAATATTTATTAAATGCCTATTATATGCTAAGCACTGTGTCTACAAAAAGAGGTAAAAGACAATCCCTGACCTTAAAAAGCTCACAATCTAATAGAGGAAACAACAAAAAACTTGATACAAACAGACTATATATAGGAAAAATAGGAAATAATTAACCAAGAGAAGAGACTAGAATTAAAAGGGGTTGAGAAAGGTTTCCCATAGAAGTGGGATTTTAGTTCAGAGTAAAATTGGGATTTTAAAGGAAACGAGGGAGCCAGTAGGTAGAAATGAGGAATTTGAGCATTCTAGGCCTGGAATAAACACCTGAAGCCAAGAGAACAAAAGAAATAATGGACAATAAAGCCATAAAAATAAGATGGGGTCAGATTGTGGAAGGTCTTGAATGCCAGACTGAGTTCAGACTTGATTTTAAAGTAAAGAAAGAATCATCAAAAGCTTTTGAGTAGGATACGGACATGGAAAGGATATTTTATGGGGATTACCCAAATAATTGTACACGGTATGAAGGATGACTCAGAAGATTGTGTTCAGGGTGAACTGGAAGGGGAAGGTCAATTAATAAATTACTCTTTATGCATGGGTTAATAAGATCCTAAATTAGGGTGTTGGCATGAGAGTGTAAAGGAAGAAACAGGTGGAATAAACACTTCGGGAGAAAATTGACAGGACTTCTACACCACCAAAAGGATTTAGTCAATTAGAGCTATTTCTCATTTTAAGCAACAGGCAATTGAAAGTTGAAATTATCCAAGAAAAAAATCAGTGGCAGAGCCAGGAACAAAACTTAATTGCTCTGACTTTGCCTATGAACTCAATGGTACATTAGCTTGTGCCTTCTGTTGGAGTTCAAGTTCAATATTGGGATGAAACGAGGCAGGTAGTTGGCACAGTGCAGAGCACTGGCCCTGGAATCAGGAGGACCTGAGTTCAAATCCAGCCTCAGGCACTTGACACAGTTACTAGGCGTATGACCTTGGACAAGTCACTTAACCTCAATTGCCCTGCCTTCCTCCCTCCAAAAAATAAATAAATAAAAAGTTTAAAAAAAAATATTGGAATGAAATGAGGCACTGAGAAGTCATTGAAGAGTTAAGAAAAGAAGGTTTACTTAGCCTTTCCATATCCAGGATACATATCAAAGTTAGGGGGAGGTGGCACTAAACTTCTCTAGATATGGCCCCTTTCATCTCCATATGGAAAGTCTGGTCATCAGGGCAGGATATAATGAAGAATATTGTGACTCATGTGGTCTTCAGAAATCTATGAAGTTGGAGGGGCCCTGACTTTACATGAGTGAGATGCTTTTCTATCTTTACATGTTTCAGGGCAACAGGAGCCAATCAGGTACCAGTCTATTGCTTTCTTTTGATGAAAATCAATGCCTGCTGAAGAAGGGAAGGAAGAAGGATGGGTTTGACTCATGCTGTATGGAATGTACTATTATTTAAACTGTACAATCAATCTCAAAAAAAAACACCAGATAAAAGGATTTTCTCTGATAAGTTATTTTTATGCACATATCAAAATTAATAGTCTTTGAAAAATGTGCCAGAGAAAACTTTATTCAATAATCCAGATTAATATGTAGTGAGATATAACACAAGTAGATATATGATAACCAAGGGTGTTTGCCATTGTTATAGGGGAGGTCTAGCTCTAAAAGGAAGAGAAAATTTCTTCAGAGGGTGAGGTCCTCCAGGTGCTCCTATTTGTGGATGGCATCGTGCTGATTGCATCAATCCCCAGAGTATTATAGGGTGTGTTGGTAAACAAAATGGGCTCTTAGCACTCAGTTCAACCAAATGCCCTTGAAGAGTTTGGCCTTTGTTTCCTTGATTAGATTTGGGAGTCCTTGGTGACCTCCTTGCCTCAGGGGAGGGCCTAGTTTACACATGAGTTTGAGTGACATGTTTGGAACTTCAGAGGCTTTTAGACCACCTGGGTTTAAGTTGCCTCTTTGTGAAGATTCTAGGTCACATGGGTGAGTCGCATGTGTTACTCACCCTTGACCCTTAAAAAGATATAAAACCAGGGGTTGGCGTTCTCTTTTTCAGAGCTCTTAACCCACAGCCATGGTGGCACGTGTGACATTGGGCCAGCCCTTGTTATGAGCTCCCAGATTGAACCTAGATGTTGGTAGCTATGAATTGTATTTGGTCTGTCTGTCGATGTTTGTAATTTGTTTGTATTTGCTCCCAAGTTCAGGGTGCTGGCTTTTTCTCCTGAACTAAGTGAGTGATATTTGTATGCTGAATTAAAGTAAGCTTGTTAACCCCTTACTGTTGCTTTCCGTACTAAAGCATATCAAAAGAACCTGGGCTTTTGCAGTATGCTGGTAGCATGCTTGTTGTTGGACTTGTGTTGGTCTTTCACCTCCACAACAGCTACTAGGCAGATTGTTGAAACCTAGGGCCTCCTAAGTGAGTTGTATAATTAGCCAAATAGTTGAGCCAAACTATCCACAGAGAAAAATCAAAGTAGATGAAGAATAGTGTTTGTCCAGACTACAATATGTAGACATGAGAATGAGAGGAGACTAGATTGCTTTTGACAAATAAGACAGTGCTTTTAATGAACTTAAATTTCTTCCTGAAACAGCTCTGTCTTTTTAACCACAACACTTCTGGTCATACTGTTTGACCTTAGTCATATAATAGCTCAGTTTCCAAAGATTTAAAGTTATGAGTCATCTAAATAAGCAATGGAGAGGTGTATGATAGAAATAATCAGGCAATAATATACTAACAACGAACAGTCAAGAAGGAAAAGCTGAGTAAAGGATGTTTTCCAAAAAAATGAAATCATATAGCAAGAGTAAGGAATATAGGCCACATCATCCAATGAAATCCAAGTAATTTCAAGAGATCTAGAAAAAGAGCCTCAGTCCATTGAGTAGATTCCCTATAAAGTTCTTATTAGGGACAAAACAAATGCACCCAATAAAAAGGCATAGATGGATTGCAAGTTGTATCATGGGAACAAGTATCCATATACATGAGATTGCCAATCAATTATATTATAAAAGTAATCACTCCTTTCAGATGTACTTACAAAATCGCCCAATTAAATGTTTAAAATGCCCCAGGCTAAAATATGTTTTGTGTCCCTCTCTATATAGCAGTACAAAAGAAAAAGAAACTTCACAGGTGAGGATAAATGTTTTTGTTGAAGGTCTTCTTTCATGATGAAAATCAATTGATACTAGAGTGCTTTTTCTCTAATATCTAAATATATTGTAAGCCACCTTATATTAGCTCTCAATTCTATCTAGTGATATAAATCAGCATTATCAATCAAACAAATCATATAAAAATACGCACAGCTTAGTACTATGGAGGAAAAAGGTAGAAAATAGATGTATCCCTGTATAGATGTATATAGTTGTGTATGTGTGTGTGTGTGTGTGTGTGTGTGTGTGTATGACTCCACATGATTGTCTACTATGTAAATGTACATTTCTATACATGTGGGTGTTTGTGTTTTGGGGTGAGGATCAATGGGTAGAAAGAATGAATTTGTTGAAGGCTGACTTCAATGCTTGAAGCCTCTTACCATCAATGTCAAATCACCAAATCACCATTATATTTACTTTAAATTTTTGAATCATCTTATAGTTACCATGTAGAAACTACCCTGATAGTGGAATAATATCTTAAATATTCAGGAGCTAATCTAGACCCCTTGCTTTTCCTACATCTTCTTTTTCCTGCATGACATGTAGCAATTCAAATGCTCATAAGCATTTATAGGTACACAGAAAAGGAGTTCACAAAGTAATCAATCTTTTTTTTTTTCTATTATCTTTTTAGCATGTCTGTTAAGATGGTAACAAGAATCAAAATCAATGGCCAAGGTTAAAAAAAGAGACATTCATTAAGTACCCCCTACATGTCAAGCATCATACTAAGTGCTTAACATAAATTATCTCATTTGATCTTCACAACAAACCTGTGAGTAGATGCTATTATGAGGTTATTGTTTCAACAATCCAGCTAGCAGCTGTTGTGGGGGTGAAAGCCCAACAACAAGCACGCTACCAGCACACTGCAAAAGCAAGGTTCTTTTGATCTGCTTAACTAAGGAAAGCTACGTGAAGGGGTTGACAAGCTTACTTTAATTCAGCATACAAATATCATTCACTTAGTTCAGAGGAAAAAGCCAGCACACTGAACTTCAGAGCAAATTACAAACAAAGTACAAACAACAACAGACAAACCTTGTCCGATTCAAATCCCAGTACATAGTTACCAGAGTTTAACAAAGTCTCAGCATCCGGGTTTACAAGCTGGAGGGCCCTTAGCTATGGCTGCCCCATGTCTCCAAGTCGACACCATCTGAAGTGAGAGCCCTTAAACAAATTACAGACAGAACCAATACAATTCATAGTTACCAACATCTGATGGTAAGTGCTCCAAAGCAGAAAAGGCCAAGCCCTGATTTTATATCTTTTTAAGGGTCATGCGACTCACCCATGTGACCTAGAATCGTCACAAAGAGGCCACTTAAACCCACATAGTCTAAGAGCCTCTGATGTCCCAAACCTATCACTCAAACTCATTTGTAAACTAGGCCCTCCCCTCAGTTAACCCCACCTGGGGCCCCACCTTAGTTACCAATCCACACCCACATAGGTTTTATACCTAATAGGGGTTTGGGCCTGGGGCTTAGTACCTACTAAGGCTCAATGAAATACAGTGAATTACTCAAAGGAAACAAACCAAACTCTTCAAGGGCACTTGTTGAACTAAGTGCTAAGAGCCCATTTTGCTTACCAACACAGTTATCTAAGTGACCTGGCCAGAATCTCACAACTGGTGTGTGAAGCTAAATTTGAACTCTGGTCTTCCTGGCTTCCAGGTTCAATGCTCTATCCATTGTACCATATAGTTGCCTCTAAAATAAAGTTTAATGATCACCAAGCCATCATCTCCCTATTCTATACTATCATGGATCATCGAAAGAGAATGGAAAATGTAAATTTGTTCTCCTACTTTATCCAAATATGTTGTTCTCTCCCTATTAGTAGGAATTTGTATCTTTTTTTATGTTCTGGTCACCTTTGACATCCTGGTGTAGCCTATGGACCCCTTCTCAGAATAAAACTTTTAAATATATACAATAAAATAAATAAGATCACAAAAGAAACTAATGATAACTAAATACAGCTACGACATTTTTTTAAATTCATAGATTCCTTGTAATCTATCCACAGACCCCATAGGTTTGTTCCAGGTAATAAACCCTAGATAACAGAATAATTGGAAGAAGTCTATAGAGAATACCAAATAATCATACAAACTTAAAATCACTGAAGGTTAGATGTGGAAAATGTCTCAGAGAACACTCTGTACTACCCCTTCCTTTTAGAGATGAGAAAAATTGGGCCAACCTGGTATTTACTTAACACAAAGATATCTAATCTATTGCCTTGTGTGACTCCTGAAAGATGAGTGACCCTCAGTTTTGTGTGGCCATTGGGATCTATATGAAGGAATT
Organism: Phalanger gymnotis; assembly: GCA_028646595.1. Classification (NCBI taxonomy): domain Eukaryota; kingdom Metazoa; phylum Chordata; class Mammalia; order Diprotodontia; family Phalangeridae; genus Phalanger; species Phalanger gymnotis. Next base: position 231,445,571 of record CM053624.1, on the reverse strand, counting down.
TTTTTAAAATCGTGTCATTAATAATAATAATAGTAAATAGGTAACATTTATATGGCACTTGCTATGTGTCAGGAACTATGCTAAGTGCCTTATAATCATCATCTCATTTAATCCTTTCAAAAACCTTGGGAAGGAGGTATTATTACTATCCCCATTTTACAGATGTGAAAACTGATGCAAAAATAGGTTAAGTGACTTGCCCATGGTCACAAGCTATTAAGTGTCTGAGACCAAATCTGAAATTAGGTCTTTCTAAATCCTGGCACTCTATCCACTGGCATGATTGGAAGTTAGTTCTTGGAGAGACTTAAAATTATATAACATGAAAAATGACATTTAGATTTTAAGCAGTAAAGAGGAATGCTTTTCATTATTATTTGGAATCCTGAATGTTATTGTAAATATTTTTGATACCAGAGAATGGATGAAATGATTAATTAACTAATTAATTTTTGGTATAGTGCAGTGAATATCCTGGGGAAAAAAAGAAATAATTGTTGTCTGGAACCAGAGAAATAATTGTTGTCTGGAACCATTTATTAAATGGTTGTTGGTCCGGACATAGGCAAAGGTATCCTCAGAAAGCCAAATGTGTAGAGTGAATAATTAAGGAAGCATATAATTGACAGGTAATTTTGCTTCAAGGTTTCTTCTACTAACCTCATATGGAAAAGCAATATTGACAGGTGTCAAGTAAAAGTGTATGTACCTAAAACATTCCAAAAGAAACCCTGTAATATGATTTGCTATTAAAAGTAATTCTTAAACCAAGGTAGTTCACATGAGAGTCTGATACTTCAGGACTCTCAAGAAATCAATTAACTAGTTCTCAGGGCCTCATCAATCCTAGTTATACAGGATTTAACTAGAAGTAATGGAAATAGTTTCAGAAGAAAAAATTGGGCTGAATATCAGGAAATTTTTCCTAATGGTGAAATCAGTTAGTGGAATTTAAAAGCAGACATTTAAAATGAAAGCTGAGACTAACAACTAACTAATAAGCCAATTATTACTAACAATACTAACAATTACTAACTAATGCAACTAACAAAATAAGCCAATATTGACCTTAATAACTCAAAGTTATGAGAATGAAGAGGTTTTTTTAATTATTCTATATATGTGGTTATCTCATTCATCCCTCTTCTGATCAGCACCACTTTTGTGACATCTGCCAAATAGATACTTATTCTGAAAAAGTTTTAGATTCACAATCAAAAATCATCATAAGGCAATCAATGGAACCATAAAAACTATTTTCTAATGCCTCTCCCAAGTAAACAAAAAAAGACAGATGGATAGATCAATAGATTGCTAGATCAATCAATTCATCTATCCATCCATCCATTGACAGAGAGATAGACAGACATTTTTTTTTTCTATGGTCAGAAAACTGGATTAATTCAACATAATCCTAGATAACCTTGTTAAATCCTTCTTAAAAGATACAAAAAAAGAATCTCTGGGTAGTGGATGCCACCTTTATTTTTAAAAAGATGATAGCCTTCCTGCCATAATCAGAATATTCTTTTCCTGAGGGCATGATATTCTGTCTATCTCTGATTGGTGCATAATAAAAAAGACCTGCAGAAATTAAAGAGCGTTTAGAAGAAAGCAAATAAAACATTGCAAAAATTGGTTAAAATAAATCCCTTTAGGGAATCCCTGGTTTTCACAGCCAGACAAATAAATGCTTTTGAGTCACTTTTACTGAAACTACAATACTCTTTAACTGCTAATTCCAAAAGAATTTTCTCAACCTTTATCATTCTTGACATCTCCAAATCATTTGACACTGTTGATTCTCCTTATTCTGGATATTCTCTCTTCTTTGGATTTGCATAACACTACTTACCCTGTTTCTCTTAATACCTTTCTGTTGCTTTTCCAAAGATCCTCTCAGGGATCTTCAACCATGTCCCACTCCTCTATCAATGGATGTATCTAAGACCCTCATCTAAGACTTCTTTTCTTTCTCTACTCTGTTCTCTATCTCTGTCTCTGTGTGTCTCTGGATGTCTCAATCTTTTTCAATCTTTCTCTCTTGATCTCTCTCAATTTCTCTCTCCCTCTATCTTTCTTTTTTTCTCTCTCTCTTTTAGCATATGCTCCCATGGTTCTAATTATTATCTCTATGCAAATGACTCAATTCTACCAGTGCAGAGGAATAAGCACTGCCTCTAGATCCAGAGGATGTCAATTCAAATCCCATTCCTGACATTTGCTGCCTAAGTGAATCTGTTCAAGCCATTTAATCTCCCTAGGCCTCAGTCTCTTCAATGGAAAAGGGAGAAGAACTAGATTCCTTTGAGATGCCTTCAGTCTTTTGCTCTATGGTCCTATACATACATATATATACATACATATACATACATAGCTTTCACCTCTCTCCATACAAGTCTTGCCTCTCTGCCTGCAGGATATGACTGTATATCCCACAGATATCTCAAAATCAGTGTCTAAAACAGAACTTAAAACTCCAAACCCACCCTTATTCCTAGATTCTCTATTTCTGTTGAGGACACCATCATCCTTTCAGTCACTCAAATTCACAACTTTATGATCATCCTCAATTATTCTCTCTTTCTATCTCCCTTCCCCATAACTTCCAGTTTGGGAGAGGGGAAGAACTTTCATCTCCTCTCTCCCCCAACGGTAAGTCCAAGGGAGGTACACACCACGTTTCAAAAGAGAGGATAAATAAAAATGGAATTTCATAGTAGAAAGGAGACTCAGGGGACATATAGTCCAAATAATACCCCCAAAATCATTCAAATTAAGTCATATCTGACCAGTGGTTATTCAGCCTTTGCTTAAAGATCTCCAGAGAAAAGGAATGCACCACCTTCAAGGTACTCCATCTCATCTTTGGATTGTTCTTATTTTTACAAAGATTTCCTCACCTTAAGCTTAAATTTGCCTTTTTATAATTTCTACCCAGTTGTATTCTCTTGGAATAAGAAGAGTAAATCTAGTCCCTCTTTCACACAACATGATTTTAAATAAAATGAAAGAATTCTCATCTTTCTCCAATAAACTCAGAAATAATTTAAGCTGGCTGTCATTTCAAGGGGTACTATGGCTGAAATTTGCTGAGAGCTGACACCTCTGAAATGTGGAGGGAACTTTTTTGGCTATGCTATAGTTGTTTAAGCCTCTAAGCCTTGGGGCCTAAGGGGATAGCAAATGTACTTTTTTGCTTTACTGTGTGCCTTTACAACTTATAGAAAGTTTATGCAAGCTATTTGTTAATTTAGTTCAATTCATCAAACAATTATTATGCCCCAAATATATACCAGGTTCATTGCTAAAAGCTAAGTATTTGAAATACAGATATAAATTAAGTCTTGCTTTCAGTGTTATAGGGAGGAAATAACATGCAGACTAGGATAAACAGATAAGCAGGTCAAAGAGAGTGTCTAGAAAAATTGCCATTAGAGTTTGAGGAAGAAAAGATCACTTTCAGAAGTATTTTCTCACTAAAACCCTGTGGGACTATGCAATTATTGGATAATTATTGTGGAATTGTCTCATCCTACAGATGAATAAACTGAGAATCAAAACATTTACATGACCTATCCAATCTCACACACCTATTAAATGAAGGGATCCAGGACCTGAACCTAGGTTATCTATCATCAAGACAAGTTACCTCTCAATGACTTTTTCAAAATTGTTTGCCACTAGACCTAAGTGGTTCAGTGAATCGAGTGCCAGGCCTGGAGTCAGGCTCATCTTTCTGAGTCCAAATCTGGTCTCAGACACTCACTAGCAGTGTGACCCTGAGCAAGTCACTTAACCCTGTTTGCCTCAGTTCCTCATCTGTAAAATGAGCTGGGGAAGGAAGTGGCAAACTACTCCAGTACCTTTCCCAAGAAAATCCCAAACAGGGTCATGAAGAGTCAGACATGACTGAAATAACTGGACAACAACAATGGATCCAGCAATCCCTGCATCATTAATTGCCTATTAGCTATTTCAAAATGGATGTCCCAGATACAACTCAAATATAAAATATCCAAAATAGAACTCGATGTTTTCCTTTCAAACCTTCTGAGGTTTATAACCTTGGTGGTATCTTTGATTTCCTCTTCATCCCACATATCAGATCAGCTGCCAAGTCTTGTCATTTCTGCATCTACCACGTCTTTCACAGTTGACCCTTCACTTCCTTTCCTTAGGTACCACCTTAGTTCAAGCTCTAATTATATCAAACCTGTTTTATCATAAGAGCTTCTGAATTGGTCTTCCTGCTTTGTCTCCCCCACATCAGTTCATCCTCCACACTGCTGCCATAGTAATTTTTCTGATAAGCTATATGACTTACCTACTCAATTATCTTATGTGTCTACCTATTACCTCTAGTATAAAATAGGAAATCCTCTGTTTAGCTTTTAAAGCCCATTATAACTTGGCCTCAAACTATTTTTGATCCACATCAGATATTTCATTCTGCAAACTGACATTATTTCTGTTCCTCACACTCAACATTCCATCCCCCATCTCCAAGCATTTGCATTTGTCATGCCAGAAGCCTGAAACAGCCCTCCTGCCTTCTCTGAGTCCCTCTCTTTAAGACACAATTCCAGTATCTTCTGCATGAAGCCTTTGCTCATCCCCACCACTGCCAGTCTCCTACCTCCCAAACTAGCTTGTTTTTAAATACTTTGTATATTCTTATATAGTGCCTTTTCCTCTCAAACTACCTTTATATTTAGATTGCTTAGAGTCACTTTATATTTGTGTTATATATGTACTTATCTTTCCTATAAAATGTAAACTCCCTATGAATTGAGACCATTCTCTCCTTTGTCCTTGTATCCCTAGAATCTAGCATAGTCCCTAGCACATAGCAAATGTTTAATAAATACTTATTGATTGATTCATTCATCAAGGAAAATTTTTGGAGATATGTTTACAATTTATGTCTGTGAGTTTTGTTTTAAGTTTTATGCATAGTCCCTGATTGTCTGCATTTATACAACACACACACATATCCATACATGCATAGAATGTGTTTGTGTGTTGTTGTTGTTCAGTCATTTCAGTAGTGTCTAACTTTTAGGTCGTGTCCCACTCTTTGTGATTCCATTTGATATTTTCTTGGCAAAGATATTACACTGGGTCATGATTTCCTTCTCCAACTCATTTTACAGATGAGGAAACTAAAGTAAACCAGGGTTGAGTGACTTGCCCAGGGTCACATAACTAGTAAGTATCTGAGGCCAGATTTAAACTCAGGAAGATGAGTTATCCTGAGCACAGGCCTGGCACTCTATCCGTTGGGCCAACTCAAAGACCATTTATACAGGATTTAGAGCTAAAAGCCACCTGAGAAAAATCAATTAGACTAACTTTCTCCTTTGTTAGATAAAGAAACAAAAGTCCAAGAGGTTCAATGAACTGGTCAAAGGTAATACTTAAGAGAGCCGGTATTCAAACACAACTTCATTGTTCTTAAATCTTTCTACCCAGGGAATTTCACCCATGAGAGCAAATGCAAAGGCAAGGAACAAAAGAGAATGAAAAGAAAGCACAAAAAGTTAGCCTGATGTTCTTGCAGTAATTCCTATAAGACTTTTGTTCTTGAGATCTGGGTGGTTTGTCTTTTTACTCTTCTTTTTTACCTCCTACAGTTTAGAGCTCAATGTCCTGATGTGGATTAACTGCCTCTGTACTTTCTAAGGGCTCTTACTCAGCATTCTCCTCCTGTCCCTTTCAGGGACACTGCAGTCCCATATACTATGTCCTTTCTTGAACTATCTATTGCTTCACATTTTATCCTCTGTACTAAAACTGGCCTTCGGTTCACAGACCTCATTTTGCAAGGCCTATTGCATTAATGACCAGGAAGCTGAGTTCAGTAGTGGACTGGGTATTCACCAGGCATTACTGTGCTTCAGTAAATTAGCAGGTATCAGTGAGTTATCTTAGCAGATTTTAGCATCCCTACATTAATAACTCCTAAACAGAAAGTGTGTCTATACAAAAATATATTTAATCTAGTCAAGATAATTAAATGATATTACTTTATTGAAAATTATTAGGCCTGTACAGAAAAGAGAAGGCTATATTTAATTAAAGAAATTATAATAGATGAATGGATTTTATGAAATGGGCTCTACATAATTTTTCTAATATAACATAACATACCTTACCTAAGTTTTCCTGACACTAAGGTTGGTTCTCTGTTTACTAAACTGAGATCTGGACTCAAATACTACCTCTGATATACGTTATTCCTGTGACCCTGGGAGTCATGAACCCAGGTAACTTTTTAAGATTTGAAGTTGTAGAGCAGATGCTGTCATGCTTTGGTAGAGGAAGTTTCTTATTTGCTAATTCTTAATACATAATTATATCACTGGCCCAGTCCAAAGGAAAAAGGAGCCTTTGCACCTATAGTACTATTACCTAACATGATTAAAGTGAAGCCTTCTTTTGCATAAGAAGAAAAGGCATAAAGGGAAAAGCTTGTTCAGAGATTAAGGGACAAGTTTCAAAATTCCTCCCATGTTCTTCTCAAAGTTCATACCTTGTAAATTATTTTTCCTAAGACCACTCCATCAGCAGGCATTTATTAAGCACTAACTACACGCTAGGTACTATGCTAAATTCAGAGATTACACAGAAAGACAAAAATATAGTTTTGATTTTTTTCCCTCAAAGAACTCATTCTAGTGGAGCTGATAGCATGCAAAAAAATTATAACATACAAGATATATACAGTGAAAATGGAGGGCAATCTCGGAGAGGAGTCACCAATGGTGAGAGCGGGGAGGATGGGTGGGAAAAGCCTCTTGCTCAACTAAGAGGTTAACCTAAGGGTCTGTTATTCTCCCTCTTCCTTTTTCAGTAATCAGGACTAGTTCTCAAATTCTTTCTTGAAATATGTATACAGTAAGTGATAAACTAACAAATACCCATAGTGAAAGCCATGTTGTAGGCTCAACGTAATAACAGAGAAAATAAATACTTTAGTTCACCTGGGAAACTCACCCCTCTCTTTTCAACCAATTCAAGTACTAAATTTTTTAAAATGATGAGTTAAAGCAAGGCTGTCCAACTTTAGGTTTTAATCAAAACAACAGACAATATATTTTGATTTGCCATTTTAGTGAGAGCTCTGCAGTAGCTTGGTTTTGTTTACTAAAGCATTTATGTAAATTTCTATGCTTGTAGTCAGGCTCCATAAATTGCACCCACAGGCCACATTTTGGACAGCCCTGAGTTAAAGTTCTACTTTCTAAATTTCATGAACATTTCACTATTTGGGCCTGTGCGATTTCTCAAAGGGAAACATATTAGGTACAGAATTCAAGAATCTAGATTTGAATCCTACTTACTAGCTGTTTAACCTTGGAAAAGCTACTTAAATCTGCCCAAGCCATACCTTCCTCATCAGTATAATGAGGATAATAATACTTAGATTATTTATGGTAGTCATTGCATGAAACCACTGAACAATTTATAATATGTAAATTGCTTGGCAAACTATAAAGTGTATAAATATGAGCTACTGTTTATTATTAATAATAATATTTCTCTGATCTACAATATTTTATTGACAGTGTCACAAATACAGTAGTTTGTTACATATTGTCCTAGATTTATCTCTAATTGTTTTTTTTCTTATCTCACTTTTCTTTCTCCATTTAAATTACAAACTCTTAAAAGACACAATGGCAGGTGCTCAGATAAGTATTTTCTAACTAAAACGGATTCACTTCAGATCCTAGGCCTTAAAAGTTTACCTGTAGAGGGGGGCGGAGCCAAGATGGCAGCATGAAAACAGCATCTTAACGGAGCTCTCTCACAAGTTCTGTCAGATTCCTATAAAAAAGTGAATTTGAGCAGATTTGAGAGAGTTAGAAACTACGAGAAGTCTGAGTGGGGCAAATTTCCCAGCCAGGAGAGTCTGAAAGGCCGAAGGAACGAATCTGTAGGCTAGAAGAACGCTAGGCGTGCAGAGCTGCTCCAGACAGGACCGAAGCAGAAGCTGCTGGCCGGGAAACCCACATGGGAGCCGGGCTGGGAGAAAGCCGTTTGCTGAAACCAGTGGAGATCACCAGGCCTCCCAACACAGGACGGCACTCTGTGGAAGGACGAGAGGCAGCACAACGCCACCGACCGTAAGATACCAACTCCCGAGACTTGCAGCCCAAAGGACACTTCTTGAACTTCCTGGAGACATAATGGCCAGGTAAACAGCTCTAATCTCTCCCCTCCCCACCCAGAGAATTCCCCGGAGGTAAAAAAGGAAAAAAAAAGCGGGAATAGAGGAGACAGAAGTGGGGCTTCAGTGGCCGAATAGTGGGAGTACCTGAGTCCCAGAGGGGCAGAGCCAGCAGGGGTCAACACCAGGAGTCCAGACATACTCTTGCTTCCCCAGGGGAAGTGCCAGACACCCAGCCCGAACAACAAAGGGCTGAGACCATTGCTGAAGAGCAACAGTCGTGGAAAACAACCCCAGGGAAAGAGGAGATTTCGAGCAGCCAGATACCTTCCCCCACACCTCGGAAGAATAAGAAAGCTGGGACAGTGAGCCCTGAGCCCCAAAAGCAGAAATTTATTGCAAAGGCAGGAAAAGGCTAACCAACACGAAGAACCTAAGAGAACCAAGGACCATTGATTCTTTTTATGGAGACAGGCAGAATCAAAATACCAATTTGGAAGAGGATAACAATGACATTATATCCACATCTGATACCTCAAAAGGTAATGTGAACTGGTCTCCAGCCCAAAAAGCATTACTGGAAGAGCTAAAGGAGAATTTTAAAAACCAAATTAGGGAGGTAAAAGAAAAAATGGAAAAAAAATCCACTGATGAAATCAAGTCCCTAAAGAATAAGATTGGCGAAATGACTGTGGAGATTCGGAATCTAAATAGAGAAAATGACACCCTCAGAGGTAAAATCAACCAACTGGAAAAGGAGACTCAAAAACAAAATGAATACAGTAACTCATTAAAAATTAGAGTTGAGCAAGCGGAAGCTAATGACTCTATGAGACATCAAGAAGCAGTAAAATAAAATGTTAAGAATGAAAAAATAGAGAAAAATGTGAAATATCTGATGGGGAAAACAACTGACCTGGAAAATAGATCCAGGAGAGACAATTTAAGACTTATTGGTCTACTGGAAATCCATGATGAAAAAAAGAGCCTTGACAGTATCCTTGAAGAAATTATCCATGACAACTGTCCAGAGGTCCTAGAACCAGAGGGCAAAATAGTCATTGAAAGAATTCACCAATCGCCCCCTGAAAGAGATCCCAAACTGAAATCTCCAAGAAATATTATGGCCAAATTTCAGAATTA
>CM053624.1:231405251-231435752 GCA_028646595.1 Phalanger gymnotis | reverse complement strand
GATGTGGAAAAATTGGGACACTAATACACTGTTGCTAGAGTTGTGAACTAATCCAACCATTTTGGAGAACAAGTTGGAACTACACCCAAAGGGCTATAAAACTGTGTATACCCTTTGACCCAGCAATAGCAGGTCTTTATCTTAAAGATATCAAAGAAAAGGGGAAAGGACCTAGCTGTACAAAAATATTTATTGTAGTCCTTTTTATAGTGGCAAAGAACTGGAAATCAAGAGGATGCTCATCAATTGAAGAATGGGTGAACAAGTTGTGGTATATGACTATGATGGAATGCCATTGTTCTATAAAAAAATGATGAGTGGGATGGTTTCAGAAAAATCGGAAAAAAGACTTTCATGAACTCATGCAAAGTGAAGAGCGCAGGACCAGGAGAACAATGTAGTTAGTAACAGCAATATTCTGAAGATGATCAACAATGAAAGACTCAGCCGCTCTGATCGAGACAACAATTCAAGACAATTCTGAAGGACTCATGATGAAAAATGTCATCTACTTCCAGAGAGAAAACTGATGAGCTCTAAATACAGATTGAAGCATTTTTTTACTTTACTTTTCTTTCTTTTTTTGTCTGTATTTTCTTTTGCAACATTGCTAATATGGAAAAAATATGCAATTGGAAAATAATTAACAAAATAAGTAGAAAAACAATAAAAAATAAAATAAAAGTGTTAAAAAAAAAAAAGTACTTGTCTGTGATAACAATAGTTGGCATGGAAAGAGCTCATAGTGCCATAGACTTAGAGGCTAAAAAGCATCTTGGAAGTCATTGGGTCCAATCACATTATTTTATAGATGAAGAAACTGAGGCCTAGAGAGGTTCAATGACTTATCAGGAGTCACATAGTCAAAAAGTGTCTGAAGTGGAATTTGAAACCAAGTCTTCCTTATTCCCAGTTGGTCCTCTATCCATTGCAGCAAGCTGCCTCTCAAAACTAGTTTGACTGTGTGTAGATGAACATAAGGTAATCTAAGTAAAAAGAGGATTATAGATTTAGAGCTGGAAAGTATCTTAGAGGTGACCAGGCAGAAGCACTCCATTTTATCAGAGAAAGGAGAATTAAGCCACTTGCCCTGGGTCTGGATCAAGATTCAAACTCAGGTCTTCCTGTTTCCAAGTCTAAAACTAAATCCATTATACCACCAATGACACTACCTAGCTGGATGTTAGAACTTTTTCCCCACTGTCCACTTTATAAAATGATTCCCTTGCTGATTTAATGTTTTATATCACATTGATATCAAAGTAGAGACCTTAAAAGAGTAGCTACATCCTTTCCCTTTTTTTCAGAGATGGGAGACTATGGGTGTAGAAGAATATTGCATGTAAACTAATTCCTTGGTTAGTTTTGCTAAAGTGATATCTTTTCTCTGTTTTTTAAAATTTTATTACAAGAGGTACCTCTCTAGGAAAGAAAGGAGGGAAGAATGTAGTTAGAAATTAAGATGATATAAAAAACAAGATATCACATATAATATATTATAAGAGTTTTTTTTAATGTAAGAGATCATGTACTATTTTTTCTTAAAAATCTATGCCAACATTTAAGAATAAATCACTTTCTGAAAGGGTTCAAAGATCAGGAGAACACAGTACATTTTTAAAACTGTGGACCATCCTTGGAATCCCTCTATAAGACAGATGTCAGAGAACAGGTCTAATGCATACCTTATTGCTAACTATGCTATCCTAGGCATCTTCTATATGCTACTATTTGCTTCAGGAACTGTGATTTATCATATGCCATATCTGATTCCATGGTGTGATAGTGGGATACTATTTCCTAACATTTTTTTAAATCAAAATTGAGGGAAATATTCATGTTTTTTTGTATTCTAAACCACTTATACTTGATGACAGTTGTGGTCCTAAAACAAGCCACTTTGCCACAGGTTCTATAGCAGTTAAGACCTCCTAACAATCCATTAAATGATCACACATTGGTATTTATATTACCATTTGAAAGAAAGCAAATCAAATATTGGTTATCTTATAGTACACTAAAGGGGATAGACACAGAGTGAATCCTGCTCAAATTTGGAACTTTCTGAGATATCTTTCTTTCTCTTTCATGTTCCCTAGCACCAAGAAATTTGTACTGGTGTTAGCTAATTTCTAGTGGTTTAAATTAGTTAATATTTGGTACATTATAAAGAGCTTTACATTTGGAGGTCACAGGAGCTATGACCTCCAAATCCAGCTGTGCCAATTATTAACCTTGGGCAAGTAATTTAATCTCTCTGATCTTCAGCTTCCTCCTCTGTAAAATAAGGGTGTTGGAGTAGATAAAAATCTAAGGCACCATAGAATTCTAAATATAGAGGTTTCTGATACTTTGACATATTGCTATAACATAAAGACAGATTACAAAGTTTGAGACTTTACCAGAAGACAGAAATAACGAAATATAAATTACTTCAATAAGTCCATGATACAAAATATCTTTTTTCTTCCAAAGTGTTAGTTCTTAATGAGTGTCTAGAATGAATGTTAACAAGATGGCAGCACCATGTTTCTAGTTTTCCAGCATTAATGACAACAAATTATTTTTCATTAGCATCTCTTAGTTAGGATTTTTAGCCTTGACTCTGAAAATTTAGACAACCTGAACTTTTGTCATCTTTAAAGTTCCTAATACAATGTTTCCCAAAACACAAATACAAAATCACAGCTCAGGAGAACTGAATGGATCTTGTCTTTAATATGAAGCAAACCAATGACAAATTAGTGTTTCAGATTGACTGTATGCAAGTTAAGTATGTAGAACAATATATTCTTAGAAAAATCACTGCAATAAAAGTATACAAATGTCTCTGTATGGTCAGGTATATGCTCTTAACCTATGAATTATTTTAAATGTTCAATCCTACATTGTTCATAAAACTAAGAAATAACTAATTTTACCAGTGCTGGAACTAAGGGTGTGGAATATCAGGGACAATAAAAGCCATCATTATACAAAAAAAGATGGAAAGTTATAATGAGAGGAAATAGAAAAGATCAAATAGGTCATTCATGCCAGCCCCCAAGGCCAGGGGAGGATTAAGTCAAATGACATAGAGAAAAAAGTAAATCTCTTTAAGAGGACTGAAAATAACTGATCTTTTCATTTTCAATGTTTCAGGTACCTTCAAAGGCTTGTTGTCACCTCAATGCATAAGCCCCTCTTCATCAAAAGCAAAACATTTTCTATAGTCAGAATCAGAAATGCAAATAAGGAGAGAAATATATAAATTGATTCTTGTGGTATTGAGCAACTTACTTTTTTACCTGTGATCATGGATTTCTGCTTTTCTGCTATCCTTATCCAAAATATTAAAATGACCTTCGAGCCAATCCCTTTTCCTTGGGTGTCAAGGGGAAAGAGAAAATTACAAGAAGTTGACCATTACTGAAATTACTTGCAAGGCATTTTTCTTTTGATAGCTGCAGTTTCACTCATATTATTATCCTTTTCTGTCGACAAGTTTCCAAGATTTTAATCTTGGATTGGAAATGTTACCCTATCAGAAAAGGCTTATATTGTCACAGGCAGTACAGTGCTAGAATGCAGAATCATATATGAGGGTGTTTGTTATATTGAAAAATGCACCATTGCTAGAAAAGGCATTTAAATTTTTAGTCAGCTTGGCCATAAATCACTCTTAATGTGGTCAGATTCTTAGACAACATATAGAAACCTCTGTTACTTCTTTTATTATACTGAAACCATTTGCATTGCTGGAATTAGGATTGTGTCAGCATTTCCAGGATAAACCTTCTCAAGGAGGGTTCATAACTCTACTATTAAATTTCAGGGTTTTCTAAATTTTTTGTTTTATTTTTCAGGGACAAGTGTTGCCCTGCAGCATTTTTAAATGAATCTGATGCTTCCAAAAGTTGTTGCATTACCATTTTGGAACTCTAGACATGGATAGTCAAGCCCTAATGTACAGTACATTGCCATAAGGGTTAGAAGACATGAGTTATGATTCTGGATAGAGGATTGTGTTGTAGTGGTTGCTAGATTAGGGATCAGGGGACCTGTGTTCAAAGTCATGTCCTATCTCTTGGTATGTGATCTTGGCCAAATAATTTCACCTTGTAGGGATAACATGGGATGATTAGACTAGATAACCTTGAATTTGTATTGTCTTTGAAGGTTTCAAAGTGCTTTACAAAAAGTCATCTGAGGTAGATGTAATTATCATCTCCATCTTATAGAAGTTAAAAAAGTGTCACACTGTTAGTAAATGTGTGAAGTAAGATTAATGCTCAGGGTTGCCTGGCTCCAAGTCCTCTGTACCATAATAGAACCCATCAAAAGAACTGCAGAACAGAGAGAACTGGAGAAAGAAGTCTACATGTGTATATCTATGTGGTATTTCCATAAGGCTAAAGGGAAAAGCTCGGCATCCAGCCATGGCCAGTACTATCCCTTGAGTCACTTAAGTACAGAAACAAAAGCCAATGGAATGTCAATTGCCCAGTGTGAGAGGAAACACAGACATTTGAGGTCCAGTCTCCAGAGGAAGGAGTTGGAAAGTGAAAAAAGGAGAAAATAAGGGGGAAAAGACTGAAATTACCAAAGCTCTCAGTAGTAAAAAAAAAAAAAAACTCTGTTAAAGATCTTGTGTATAAGCAGGTAAATCAATAACTACACGACCTAAAAGAGTCTAGATATCTATGAATAAATATTGCAAGACAAAGGAAAATAAGGCAATACCTGATGAGTAGACAAAGCTTTGGATTCCCAAGAAGGTATGGAACCATGGCAATACTGTTTTAAAATGTGTGTGTGTGTGTGTATATTAGAGACAAATGAAGGAAAACATAAACCTACTGTCATAACTTTAAATGTGAAGTAATTTTAAAAAGTGGCAGTGGATACAAAAAGAAAATTCCACAACCTACTAATTGCAAAAAAAACATACCTCAAAATAAAGATGTATGCAGAAAGAAAAAAATGAGGTCTTAGAACAAAATTTACTATGCATCAGATAAAACCAAAGAAGTAGAAGTTGCAATCATGCTATCTGATATAGCAAAAACAAAAATTCACAACATAAAAATAGATAAACAAGGAAAGCACATTATCCTGAGTAGAGAGAAATACCAAGGGACTTCAGGTTAAGAAACCATGATATAATGTCTGCAAAAGACTTCATTACTATAATATATAATGAGTCATCTATAATTATCATTAATAGGGAAAAATTAAGAAAATACATAAAATTGAAGCACAGAATAAAAAAGGTTAAAAAGAAAAGCATACAACAATGAAGTTTAAAAAACACAGAATTCTTCAAGCTGATCATGTAACTATTAATTAGTAAACACTACTTGCCTACCTATCCCCATTGTGCTAAGATACAACAAGGGTCAAACCATAAAGTGAAATCTCACCCAAAAGGAGCTAGTAATGTAGTCACCTATAAAAGAAGACAGAATGGTATGGTGACAGGAAATGTGGTTCCGATGGAAGAGGACCTCGGTAACCTTGGTTCAAACCCCACCTCTGATATTTGCTATGTGTCTTGAGGCAAGTCACTTATCCTCCTAAAGTTCCTGTTTCCTCATTGCAGAATGAGAGAATTAGACTAAATGGCCATTAATCAAAAGAAAAGTCTAGGATCAATAGAAAGGGAAGATAAATAATGAAGGGACTGAGGGAAAGAAATTTTTTTTTTCAGAAAAAGCCACAGAAAAGGAAAACTAAAAACTAACCAACAAAGAAAGTTGAAGGAGAGGAAAGAACAGGCATTTTACTTGACTGCTTAATGGAAAGAAGAAAAGAAAGGAAGAATTAGAGTTAGTTGCTTCTAGTTCTACTTATGACATCATCAGAGCCTCCACATATTCAAGATGTAGATCCAATAGGATTGAGCCTTAGTGACAGGTAACAGAAAGAGGGTTAAAAAAGGATCCATTTGGCAAAAAACAAACAAACAAAAAAACTCTGTGAAACTATAACTGAGTGTCCCAAAGATAGACTCTTACAAGACAAAGTACAGAAAATGTCCAAGAACAACACAAAACATCACGATCTCCAAGTTAGATAAATGCCTTGAGCTACAAATCACTGTTTAATGAGATATTATAAATCCATCTGACAAGTCCTCACAATGAACAAGACATAGTTCAAAGCAAAATGAAGGAATAGGCTGAGAGATGATATGGTTAAAAAAGAAAGAACAGGGAGAAATAAGAGATAGCTCCACTGAGGAGCCAGACAAACATAACTGAGATCTAAGTTCAGAATCGTTCTTGTGATATGTATGTATTATGTGCATTATGGCAGATGAGAATGAGAGTGCTGGAATAAGGGAAGCTATAAAAAGGAATGTAAGCAATTTAATCCAAAATCTACACATAAATTTCATCAGGAAAATAAATGTTCAAAGGATTATTGTTTTAATTCTTCTTATGAGACAGTTGGCTATTTGTTTGAGATTTCACATTGGTACTATGTTCTGAAGTGTTTCAGTCCAGGTGTACAATGTCATGGTAAGATATCATAAAATGAAGATGAGCTAAAGGGAAAGGACAAATAAGTTATGGTTGTTTCATAAAGTTGAAAGTATAAAGACAAACTTGATGCTTTAAAAGTTATTGGAGTAATACAAATTTAGTCATAAATCTACACAATCTCTGTCATTTAAAAGTCTCTCAGTTCAGAATTTTAAATTAATGCCCAGTTAGTAAAAGACTATAAAGGAGGGCCTTAATAGGAGGAATTGGAATACAGCTTCATCTGGGATGGGGATAAAGGAGTATCCTTCAGTGTACATTTGTAATTTTTTACCCTGACCTGTTATTTCATCAATATGGGATAACAATTCACCAATCTATTGATACCTCTCTGCACGTATCCCCGAAGAAACAGAATGGCCTAAAGTAAGAGGTATCATTGAAAATAGAAACCAAGGTCACTAAACCATCCAAAAAGATCCCTATGAACCACATATTGGCTTAGAAAACCACAGTTAATACTAACTATGCTCTATTCTATATTTATTTTTTAAAATATTTACAATTCGTAATCTGGTTCTGGCCACACTTCCAAGTGTTGCTGCCTAGCCAAATATTTGACACCTCTGGTCTAGGGAATAAATAGTCAGATTGAGATTTAAGAAATCCTGGGTTCATCTTGCTCTGACAGATGCTGGCTATGTGATTCTGGGCAAGTTATATAACCTTTCAAAGCTACAGGAAACTTTCTAAGAATATAAATTGCAAAATGGTACCTGGAATGAATTAGTAAAGGGAGCTTCCACTGCAGGGAATTTCTGATGCCAATAAATTTCAGATCTATGCAAAACATCCCCGGAATACAGTAGGCCTTAATAAATGCATATTGGTTAATGAATTATCTGAGATATTCAGAGGCAATGATTTACACATTGTCACACAGCTAGTATTTACGAGAAACATGAATTGAATCCATATCTTTCTGACAACAAAATTGGTCTTCTATCCACTCTTTCATGCACGTGCTCATGAGAATTTGCTTATATTCCCCAAAGAGATCAAACAGAAACTAAAATGTCCCTACAAAGTAGGCGCCCATCAACTGGTGTCTGGACAAATCGTAATATATGAATAAGATGATATTTATAATAATATTAAATTATAATAACTAGCGTATTCATAATATCTTAAGGTTTGTGCCATGCTAGATATAGGTAGATAGCTAGATGGATAGAGCATTTGATACAACAACCTTGTTGCTATCATAATCCTCATTTTATAGTCGAGAAAACTGAGACTGAGAAAGGTTAAATGACTTAACTATAGTCTCATAGTGTCAGAGTAAAGATTCAAAGTTCAGAGTTAAGAGTCCAAGTGTCAAAGTTAAGATTCGAACTCAAACCTTCCTTACTCCAAGTCAAGGCACTCTATCTATTGCACCACCTAGCTGTCTCTAATGGAGTATCATTGAACCATAAGAAGCTACAAAAGTGCCAGTGCCAGATTCAGAGGTATCAGTAAAACTTATATGAACTGATGCAAACTGAAGTGAATAGAATCTGCTGCAATATAGAAAATAAAAAAAAAACTTTGAAAGACTTAAAGAATACTCATAATGCAATGACCAACTATGACTCTAGAAGATTAATAGTGAAGCATGCTTCCTACTTCTTAGCAAAGAAATAATGGATTGTAGGAGTAGAAGAGACATAAATTTTCAGGCTTAGCCAGTATGAAGACATATTTTACTTGATTGCTTATTTGTTAAAAGGGAAGACTTCTTTTTTGGTGGGGGAAAAATAGTGATCGTGATGTTTAAAAATGAAGTAGAAAAAAGAAAAGTTACCATTAAAATATTTTTAAGTGCACAGAAGAAAACAGAAGGGGATACAACCATAGAAGGCAGTGTTTTTACAACTGTGTTAAATTTAATGCGTACTTTAAAAAATAAGCTATATGTCATAGAGATTCATGATCTCATTCTCCATTACTGTCCTTTGTCAATGAAAATATTAATGTATAACATTTTGATAAGAAAAGTAAAAAATTAAAATTAATTTTTAAATGTGCTCATTCTGGATAATGCCTTATGTGATTTGACTGGCACACACTTGAGGGATATCCCAGCCCCAACAAGCTGGAATATGGCTGCTTAGGAAAGAAATGCAGTCCTTTCCTAGGATCCCTGGGAAGACATCTAGGCTGGACCAAAAGTCAGTAGTTGCAATTACTTCAAAGATCACAATAGAAATAAACTCCAATAATCAGAGAGATGTCTCCATTTGTGACGATGGAAAAAAAATACTCCTGAATATTCTAGGCTCCTGAAATGGACAATGAATCTAGAGGAGCAACTAGGGAAGCAATCTTGAGAAGTAAAGTCCAAGATTTTAGCAGATTAGTGGAAGCATAAAGATTCTACAGAAAGGGGGCAGCTAGGTGGTACAGTGAGTAGAGCACCGGCCCTAGAGTCAGAAGGACTTGAGTTCAAACCGGCCTCAGATGCTTGACACACTAGCTGTGTGACCTTGGGCAAGTCACTTAACCCCAATTGCCCTGCCTTTCCCCCTGCAAAAAAAAAAAAGATTCTACAGAAAGAACTGGTTGTAGAGGAGTTAACAATAGTACCTGTGAAAAACTCACTGATGGAACTTAGATATAGAGATTTCACTGACTAAAAAATAGATTCTGAGATACTGGGTAGGGATCAGTCAACTTAGCACAAAGATACCCAACACCCACATTTAGGATTGCCTCACTGAAGAACGAGGTAATAGGGCAGCAGCTAGGTGGCACAGTAGATAGAACACCAGGCCTAGAGACAGGAAGACATCTTCCTGAGTTCAAATCTGACCTCACACCTTTACTGGACATGTGACCCTGGGCAAATCACTTAACTCTGCTTGCTTCAGTTCCTCATCCTTAAAATGAACTGGAGAAGGAAATAGCAAACCACTCCAATATGAGCTGGAGGAAGAAATAGCAAACCACTCCAATATCTTTGCCAAGAAAACCCCAAACTGTCACAAAGAATCAGGCACAACTGAAATGACTCAACAACAACAGCAATAGAGAACAATGCTGATTTACTTACACTGGTCTATTTGTATCGACAAGATTTGGGCCAGCAGGGAGCAGCAGTACAAGGACTTTAGACTAAGGCTGAAAATCAATGTCCTTAATGGGGAAGTAGCATTGTCAAGACTTTGGATAATTATGATTTACCTGATTGCCACTAAGGCTAATTGATTTGGATTCAGGAAAGCTCATCTTTTGAATTCTACCTACAATATAATACTATAATTTTACCTACAATACTACCTACAATGCAGTACAATTCTACCTACAATGCCTACAATACTACCTGCAATATTTAACCCTATATGTGATTGTGGGTAAGTCAATGAACTGCTCTAAGTCTATTGCTATTGATAAAATAGTGATCATAACAGCTATATTACTTGCAACCCAGAGGCTAATATTGTATATTATGCACACAATGTGTTTTTCATATATGAAAGCACTATAATTGTTAGTTATTATTATTTTTTCTGTTCTGTTTTGTGTTTTTATTTTTGTCAAAATATCCTTTTAATAGATTGTGGTCAATGTGTTATAATTATGGAACATGTTGCCAGGCTCCGGGGCTGTCCAGTTAAAATATGTTACCAGGTTTCTAAGTGTAGCCTCAAATCAATGAAAAAAATGACACACTTCATAAATAACTCAAGCTATACATGCCACGTATCTCCATTAAGCATCCCAACAATGAAAAGATGGTATCACAGCTAGGCAATGGGACAGAAAGGATAAATAACAAAGTCACAAATAACTATAGCCAACAAGAAACAAGGTGGAAGGGGGAAAAACAGTCTAAATTGTTTTCATGAGATAGTCAATCATGGTTTAACATAGTAACAATTCCAAATATTTAGTAACTATATTAAATGTAAATTAAAAGAGTGACTGATTGATGGTAGGGAATAACAGTGAAGAGATCATTGTAAATCATGTTATATTTCTTTGCCATCATTCTGTACAAACAGGGACCACCTTGCCTACACAAATCGTGACTAAAGAAAATTTAAATTTAAACTACTCTTGTCTTTCTTTAGAGTCTTGCCAAGTCTTGACTCTACAATTGCTAATTATGTGAAAGGGAAAGCCACCATGGGCAAATTTCTTAACTTCTCTGAACTTCAGTTCTCTCACTTCTGTATCTATACCATTTCCCCAAGTTGTCCTGAGCAAAATGTTTGGTAAGCCTTAAACCAAAATATAAATGTGAGTTAAAGTTATTCTTTCCTTATTTACTTCTCAGCTTCAATCATTAGCCAAGACTCCTGAGAACAAAAAAATCACAGAAAATGGAGGAAATTTCATAGAACCAAAAAAGTAGGTAGGAGGAGGTGTCGGGGGGAAGGCAGTGTGGAAAAGACAGTGAAAAAGACCATAATGAACCTTTTATACCAATGGCCTATAGTTTTGGAGGATATTATTTTTTAAAATTATGTAGCCCCTATTAGATGGTGAAAATGTTTCAAAGCCCATAAGAGATTTATTATTATTTTGTTTATTATTTGGTCTCTTTGGGGTCCAAGCCTGTTATTCCACTGGTCTAAGGGACTCTCAAAATGAGAAATTCCTCCTCTGATGCAGATTTAGTCTCACAGAGTTCTTAGGCCAGAGAGAAGTTGACTTCTCCATATAACATAGCTAGTATGTGTCAGAGACAGAACGTAAACCCAAGAATTCCTTACTATAAGGCCAACTTTATATCCTTCAGTATTAAATATAAAATCCCCTGTTTGGCCTTTAAACTCCTTTATAACCTAGCCCCTTCCTCCCTTCCCAGTCTTCTTATACTTTACTCCCCTTAACTTAGTCTATAATCCAATGACACTGGCCCCCTTGTTCTTCCTTACCTAAGACACTATCTCTTCACTTCATGCATTTTCACTGGCTGGTCCTCATTGCTGGAAGGCTTTTCCACCTCATCTCCACCTTCTGGCTTTCCTAACTTCCTTCATGTCGCATGTAAAATTTCACCTTCTATAAAAGTTTTTCCCCATCCCCCTTAATATTAGTGCCTTTCAACTGCCAGTATCTTCAATTTATCTTGTACATGTCTTGTTTGTACCTCATTGTTTGAATGTAGTACCATCCCCCCCGCTAGATTGTGAGCAACTTTTTTTGCCTTTCTTTCTATCCCTAGTGCTTAGCATAGTTCTTGTTAAATAGCAAGTGCTTTAAAATGTTTTTTTATATGACTTGACTATCTGTGACACTGCCTTACATAGTAGAAGAGAGGATTCAGAAA
The DNA here is from genome assembly GCA_028646595.1 of Phalanger gymnotis. Classification (NCBI taxonomy): domain Eukaryota; kingdom Metazoa; phylum Chordata; class Mammalia; order Diprotodontia; family Phalangeridae; genus Phalanger; species Phalanger gymnotis. The sequence goes on along the minus strand of CM053624.1, from coordinate 231,423,965 downwards.
CATTCTGCTAGATGGTCTAGGGTTAAGGAAGATTCAATATTATTTCTTACCACTAAGTGTCTGAAATATACCTATGAACAGAGAAAAAGAAGAGAATAAAAAGCAGAAAGGGGTCACAACCATAAGTCATTGCAACAAAGAATGAAGCTCTCTGAAGGACAACGAAGTGATTACAACTGTGGAATTGTCTGCCAGTGGGCAGGAAATATAGTCTTGTTTCATCTTTGAGGCAATCGTAAGTTTTCGGTTCACAATTCTCAGTGCTTTAATGGGGCAAGGTGGGGTATTCTATCTACTCCCTCCAAACTAACCCTAGTGAATTACCCAATATGAAAAGGCAACCATTCTAATGTAAATTTCTTGAGACTTTTGCTCTAATTGTCTTTCTGAAGTCAAAAAGACAAGTGTCTAGGAATACAGAGTTGTCATTTATTCATTTAGGCTGTATGCCAATCAAATCTTCACTCTGTAACTATCTTCTATAATTATGATTTAAGGGAGCCAGAAATAAATATGGCCATTAAATTGAACCACCTGTACAGAGTACAAAGTAGTTCATAAAATATGGCGGATTCCATCCCCAATTTGAAAATCTGGCCCAACCGAGCAATAAAGATACATTCGCTTTTTCAGCACAATCATTTTTGTCCAACAGAACTTCAGTGGGGTGGGAACAGGGACAGAAGGAAGACTGGAGAATGCAAAAGATGAGAAAATTACATGGGAAAAAACTGATGTGTTTTACAAAAAGAATTCTATCTGGATTAATGTACAAATTCCAATACCTGCAACTCTAGTTCATAACATTGCTAATTGTTCAGGGTTGTATCAGTACAATAGAACAAAATAAAAAGTAGATCCTAACTGCTCAGGGAATTTTAAAAAAATTATAATACTATTATTGTCTTCAATAGAGGAAAGTGTGTAATAAAATAACTTTCCACTTCTGCTGTGGACATGCACTTTCCTTCTATCACATCAACATTCTATTTGTTTGCTGTAACATTTGTCTACCTATCTTTCATGGTGCAGCTCATTGCATTTTTAAAAGATGCTTTCACCAGGAGCTAATTGAGCTTTATCTATGTGAGTGAGCTAGAATCTGTCACTGACAGCCCACAGAAGGCCATTTTTTCAATTGCTGAAAGAACTCAAGAGTCAGACATGACAAACTGCAGCTTAGAATACCTGGCAGCAAGCCTATTAGTGCTGCAATGCCAAGATGCACTAATAAATTACTTATGTAACACATACTCACTTTATTTCTGTCATGAAATTTGCCACCCTAAAACAAAAGTAAAAGATTTGATTTTTCCCCCTACCATAGTTTGTCAAAGCCCTTCGGAAACAAAATGCATTATTTATTTTATACAAAACATAACTGCTGGCATGCCTACTCTGGTCTCTGAAGATAATGTTCTTGTTTCCTATGTGATTTCCTTACAAGCAGACTTTGGGCTTTGTGCACACCACAACCGTACTGCAGATGGGCAACTTTTACTTCAGAGGGTCCTATTGGAAAGAAACATTAAAAATGTTTTATCTTGACCTCACTGCCTTTTTGCACTGGGCTTCCTTTCCTTTCTGTTTAATTCCCGACACAGATATTTCTCAGACACACACACACACACACACACACACACACACACAGAGTAGACCAGTAGAACTAGAGGACCCAGTTTCAATGCCTGCTTTTCTACTTTCTACCTGTGTAATCTTGGGCAAATTATTTTACCTCTCTGGGTTTATTTCTGTAAAATAAGGCAATTTGACTGGATCAGTGCTGTCAACTCAAATAGAAACATGGACCACTATGCACAAAGATCCCCAAAGGTCTCCTATTGACTTAGAAACACATATTAACATTATCTATGTCCTACTGAATTTTTATTTATTTTGTTAAGTGTTATCAGCTTACATTTTCATCTGGTTCAGCACTCAGAAATTTTGCCTGCTGCATGTGGCCAGGGGTTTGACACTTGTGGATTACATGAGCTCTGAATTCCCTTTTAATTCTAAAACGCTTAACTTATTCTAACAGATGCCTTCTTGTAAGTGAGAGGAGCAAGAGTGGATTACTGTAGCAGAAATTACTTGTTGGCAACTTGTTGTTTGACCTTCATCCTCAAAAAGGACCAATGACATCAGGACAATGATGTCTTGACTTTCTAGTGAATTGAATTTAAGTGAGGCAGATCTATGCATAGTCATCAGCCTCACTCTCTCCTCCAGAGTCATTTGGAGTCCAGTGGCAAGATAGATCAGGAGGACTGGTGATGGCCCCCCGTTGGTAACTTAAAAGGTTGTTTAAAAAAAGGATGTAAAATGGTGTCTTTTATATCTGAATGACTGGTTCAATTTAGCCATCAGGTATGGGTAGGGGACTAAACGTAAACCTGGGACAAACAAGCAGGGGCCAGGTCAGCAAAGATGCAGAAGTCAGGTAAGCAACAGAAATCAAGATGTAAATAGCAGAGGACCAAGCCATATGAGATGTGTTATATTTGTGTTATGCCATCAGGTACCAAGACACCAACAGGAACTGATGGAGCCAAGCATGGGAATGGTGAGATTGTGTCAGAGTCAAGAAAACAGATGAGACAGAAAGAAAGAGAGAGAGAGAGAGAGAGAGAGAGAGAGAGAGAGAGAGAGAGAGAGAGAGAGATGGAGAGACAGAGAGACAGAGAAACAGCAAGAAACAGAGACAGAGAAACAGCGAGAGAGAATTTATGAAATAGTGTGTTGCAAAACACAGTGCTAAGAGTGTCAGATTTTAAACTGTATTACAAAACAGTCATCATGAAAACAATCTAGTACTGGCTAAGAAATAGAGTGATGGATTAATAGAATAGATTATGTTCTGGAGAACATTTTGGAACTATACTCAAAGGGCTATAAAACTGCATATCCTTTGACCCAGCAATACCACCACTATGTCTATATCTCAAAGATATCAAAGAAAAGGGAAAATGACCTATTTGTACAAAAATATTTATAGCAGATCTTTTTGTGATGGTAAAGAATTGGAAATTGAGAAGGATGCTCATCAATTAGGGAATGGCTGAACAAGTTATGGTATATGATCCTAATGCGATACTATTGTGCTATAAAGAAATTTTAGCAAATAGATTTCAGAAGAACCTGGGAAGTCTTATATGAACTGAACTATGAGTACATCGTACACAGTAACAGCAATATTATAATTATGATCAACTGGGAAAGACTTAGCCACTCTAATCAAGACAATGATCCAAGACAATTCCAAGGGACCCATGATGAAAAATACTATCCACCTTCATAGAGATGACTAATGAACTCTAAGTTCATATTGGAGTATATTTTTCACTTTATTTTTCTTGTTTTCATGTGCATGTGTTTTCTTTTGTAATATGGCTAATATGGAAATGTTTTACATAACTTCACATGTATAATCAGTATCATATTGCTTCCCTTCTCAAGTGGTGGGAGATGAATGGGAGAAAGAATTTAGAACTCAAAGTTTTAAAAAATGAATGTTAAATTTTTAATATAATTAGGAAATATTTAATGAAATAAGCAAAATAAATATTTTAAAACACTGTGCTAAGGGTTAAGAATATACATACAAGCAACCAAGCAAGATACTCCCCCCTCGAGGAACTTACATTTAATGGAAGAGGATAGTGCATAAGGAGGAACTGGAAGGGGATGAGAGATCAAGGTTACTGGTGGGGAGTTAGTACTGATGATCTGAATAGAGATGGCATGGCTGGAGTAGGCAAGGGAGTGGTATGGAGGATTGGTTTAAGGAAAGATAAGGTAAAAAATGACCTAGCAGAGCTAACAGACCTAGGAGTAAAGTCTAGGTTGCCAGTGGAGGGGAGCTAGCGGTGATGTAAAAGCTTTATGATAGGCATTTAACATTGTGAAATATTGATTTAGGAGGTTGGACTATATGGTTTCTATGGTCTATTTTGGCTACATATCCTAAAATACTATTTCAAAAATAGTGACTAATAAGAATGAATCCACCTATAAATTATCTTGATGAAACAATATAAGGATGTAAGTCAATTTTTATATACTTCCATATTGGAGAAATAGTATTAAAAGCAAGTAGTTATGTATTTGAATTTGAATTTGAGATGTGATATTTTCAACATTTTTCCCAAGGTTTTTTATTGTATATACACATAAATTTTACAGATGTATACATCCTGTCTTATAATGGTGCCACATCACCTAGACCTGGAAGATGGGGGCATTATTCATAACAATCTCTTACAAATACTCTCTGCTCCAAAATATTACTTCATTTTCATTCCAGTAAGCCTGATACTCTTGCTAACAAGTACTCCTGCCATCACCATTTTCTATAGATTCTTGGGTTTCCCTACAACAGAACTAAATTTGAGGGATAAACCCTGGGTCATTACTAAAGCACAGAAATCAGTCCTTTGTTCAAGGATGCCAAATTTCAAAGGGCACTGAAACAATTGAGCTCAGTACTTAGCAAAACAATTAGTTAAAATAAGAAGTTACCAAATGTCTAACCTCTACTGAGCCCACACACAGAAGAAGTTCCTTTCCACCTGGCTCAAACTTGTACCTTCTCTGACTATGACCTGCCTTGCAGCATCCCAGAGTCTCAGTTTTCTTCCCTTTACCAAACTGAAGGTTCTCTGGTTATCAAAAAAAAGTTTAAGGCTCTGAAGAGATCAGAGGATTTCCTTTGCCCTCCTCTTTCTCCACATTCCTTGAAAGCAATACATCATCCACTTCACTGTTTCATAATGGATGTTATACAAAACACAATGGTCAAGCATATGTGCTAGATATACACAAAAACAGTTTAAAAGGGGTTCCAGATTTAATAATTGCAAGTATCATGTATCTTTATCCTAAATATCAACCATAGGTAAAACCTAGTCAGAATCTCAGCCACTAAAGACCCTCTCAACTCTTTCTAGTATAACCTGTATCTGACTAAAATTTCCTCTATAGCATCCTTATCAAGCACCTATTCATCCTGTACTTGAAGACTTCCAGAGAAGTAGAACTGGAGGTATTCAAGCAAAACCTGCATGGCCATATTTTGGACAACTTTTAGAGAGAATTCTTATTTAGGTGTCACCTGGACTAGATAACCTCTAGCGATTCTGTGACACTGAATCTATAACAACTAATTCTATTGGAGCCAAATCTAATTTCGGACAGCTCTTACTGTTAAGAAGTTGTTGGTGGGGGGAGCGGAGTTTAAATCCTGACATCAAGCCTAAGTCTATCTCTCTATAACTTCAATTCATTGGTTTTATTTTTACTCTTTGAGGTCAAGAAGGTCAAATTCACACTCTTTAACAGATATTGCCCTTTCGAAACCTTAAAAATAGTACTCATGTTGGGGCAGCTAGGTGGCGCAGTGACCCTGGAGTCAGGAGGAACTGAGTTCAAATACGACCTCAGACAGCTGACACATGTACTAGCTGTGTGACCTTGGGCAAGTCACTTAACCCCAATTGCCCTGCCAAAAAGCAAAAAAAAAAAAAATAGTGCTCATGTTTACCCTAAGTCATCAACTACAGGCTAAATATTCCTAATTCCTTCAGCCAGTTCTTACATACTGTGGAAGGTAAAAACATGACTGATGAAACAATGATTTGAGCTTCTGAGCATATCAGTTTGTTAAGTGATGCATGCCAAATGCCCAACAAATCAGGTCCAGTATCAAAGCTAAGGAAACCTAATAGTAGTACTCTCTTATTCTCCACCTTATCAATGCCCTTCCTAAAACATGGACCCTAGAAATAAACATCACACAACATACATGGTCTAACCACAGCAGAAAATAGGAGGGTGATGACCTGAAATCTGGGCCCTTCTCCTTAGTTCTCTTATCTCTACTCCCACATACTTCAGTACATTCTTCTTGGTATTGTTGTGGTGTTAAGAGTAAGTCTAACAAGTCATGAATTCAGCTGATCATTCTACTATGTCTATACTGCAGAGCCATAAACAAAGGTAGAAATAAGTGTTTTACTCCAGGGCACCAAAATTTAGACAGTGCTTTTATTTTCTTATCAACTTATCAGCAGAAGAACTTAGCACACACTTAGCAAGAATTATTAGTTAAAATAGGAAGTTAGCAAAAGTCCCAGCCTCTACCATCCAACTCTGGGTTTTCCAGTAAAGAAAACTTCTACACAGCCTAACCTCATGCTGCTCAACTCTTAATAGTAACTCCTACAAACAGTAACCATGAGTCTTTTAGAATACTAGGGTGTCCATTCATAGGCGTTGATTTGAGTAATTCTTTAATGCAGTATGATTTAGATACGCTTTGTGCCTCTGATCCTGGACATAAAAATTGCCAGATACCACTATGCTCCACTGACATAATATCAACCCTTTAATCCTCAACTATGGGAGCAACAGTCTAAACCCTGAGCAAGTAATCCTGTCCTGTAGTTTCCTGACCCTCCATTGAGTTCCACATTTTGAACCACTCAGTCAAGACTTAAAGGTCTCCTCCAACTTATCCCTGGCACTTAGACTCTTCCCAGTGTAGTTGCCAAAGGTATCTTCCCACACCTCCCTAAGGTTGGGATCTGGTTCTACTTCATCTATTCTCTGAGTATCTCCATGCTCTGGGGCCCTGAAATCTGTCCTCATTCTTGACCCAACTCATTCTCACTAGCCCAGGTAACCTACCTAAAGCAGATCTCACTAGCTTCTAAAGGGCAAGTATAGCAAATTTTAAACTCTTAATAAAGTTCTGAATTAAATTCAACTGCATATGTATAGAGTTTCTATAACTATGATCTGTGATGCTAGAGCATGAGATGTTAAATGAGCATGCCTATAATTGAGAGGAAGAGGAAAGAATGCTGGGTTTGGCATTGGAGGACTCGGGTTTAAAGCCGAATGCTAATACTGATTATCAGTATGACCTCTGACAAGTCAATTCTCGTCTCAGAACCTTGTACTCCTCATTTATAAAATAAGAAAATTCAACAAGATGACCTCTCTACCTTTTCCTAGCTCTAAATTGATCATTTTCTATCATGAGCAACAGATAAGTTCATGCAACTATGTAGTCTTGGGAACTTGAAAACTTTTATAAGCAATGCAGTCATTGCTCAAAACCATGTGGGATCTCCTCTTCTGGAACTGCCTGGAGAGGCAGTTTTGCAGACAAGGAAGACTAACTTCATTACTTTATAGCCACACCTTGTTTTTGACCCAAAACAGCATCACCCAGCTTGATGCTTCATCTTATTTGCTAGACTCAGTTCCAAATGACCTTTGGCTAGTTCCAAATACCAAATCCATCCTCAAAAAGACAGACACCAGGCTGAAATAGGTGAAAGTGGAGGATGAGCATATTAATCATTCCATATGGGCACTGTTTAAGCATGCTTTTCAAGCTCATTCATCACCAATGGAAACATAAGCACATAAGGCAATATTACCTCACAAGTCATTCACTTGATATAGTGCCTCCAAGGAAACCAGCTTGACAAGAAAAAGAACATCTGTTTAACTGACAATTTGAATTACAATGGCAAGGGGTAAAGTTTCTTCGGAAGGTTCTATGCTCTCTTAAAATACCAGGGCCACCCACTTGGCAGAGAGGAATGCATGAATGTGTGTCCATAAAATGAGTAGGCCTCATTTGTCTTTTCTAGCAAATTTAGATCTCATACTCTCTTAGAGTTGAAATAGGGATAGGAAGGAAGGAAAAGCAAAGAAATAAGATTATGATCCTTTGATTTTAGCAACAAGTCCAAAATAAGAGTATGCACCATTTGCTATATTCTATTATGAATAAACCTTTCCAAGTTACTCTGTAGTATGTTTGAGTGAGAGGTTAGTCAACTCTCCAAAGCAAACACATTCGCAGACCTATATTTTTAATGAAAACAGAAACCACAGTGCTTTAAAATTCAGTGCATTTTTCTTACCTTATATATGTCTATGCCTTTTGTCCAGTCTATGTAAGTATTGAAGGATGGAGGGCATATTTAAGGAGTGGGTAAGGAGCTAGAGAGTATATCACTACTTCCTTTCCCCGTCATGGTATCAAATTTTTCTCTTCTTTAAGAGTCTATTGTGATCATGATCATTAAGATGATGATACCTACAAAAATAATTCTGTATGTATAAATACATGCAGAATTAATTCCTTCAGGAAGGTCCTTCTGCCATGCTGTATTTTTGATACTTTGGTGTGTTACAGTAGGTAGAGAGTCAGTCTTGAAGCCAGGAAGACTTGGGATCAAGTCCTGCCTCTGACACTGTGTTAAGCTATGTAACTATGAGCTAAACCTCTCAGTGCCCTAGGCAACTGTTTTAGACTATAAATTGCAGCATAGACCTTGACATATATTGACGGGGGAAGTCTCCCCCTTGGCAATAATCTATACAAGTGAAATTACAGGTCCAGTCCAAAGTCAGGGGAGGGGGAAGAATATTGTTATCTACTTCTTTCAGTCCACCTGGACAAGTTCTATATTTTTGGCTATTCCCCAAGGTATCAATCCAAACATTCTACTCCCTCAGTACCCTTAGGATACCTAGCTCGTTTCCAAGAATTTTAGGAAAACAAAAATACTATAACCATCAATATCTATCTATCCTCCAATAGTTGTTCCTCTGGGTCCTTCTCCCTTGTTATCTTCTGTGCCAACAATAAAGAATAGAACAGACTAATAAAGCCCCACTTGGGCTCCTTTAATAAAACTTCCTGAAGTAGAAGATAATATAATCTAAAAGCCTGACAGTCCCTATTTATTAGGACACATAGCTTATTCTGCCTGAAGATGGAGTCTTGAAGGTTGCTCTTGTAAAACTGGAGAAGCAGTATTTCATAACAGAGAGCACATTGGATCTGGAGTCAGAAAGCCTTAAGTTCAAATTACACTTCTGATACTTAATAGTTATGTAACCATGGTTGAGTCACTTGATATTTTGGAAATTCAGTTTCTTCATTTGTAAAATAGGGACAATTATATTTGTATTCCCTCTCAGAATACTGTCATGTCTCCCAAGTTATTGTCAGTCTCAAAAGAGATAATGTATGTGAAAGCATTCTGTAAATTATATATTTTTTTAATTATAAATGTTAATAATTATTTGTAACTCTAGATGTTTTGAATCTGTTTTTGTACTTGAACAAAAGATAAGAATCAATACAGTGGCTATTTTTAGTCATATTGGTGACCCATATTGATGGATCTTAATAGTGTGCCTTCAGTTGGGATAATAGAACAGTCCTGGAGCCAAAACAAAGGAGGATTCGCTGCAGTACTTACTATATTGTAGCACCATAGGCCACTATATTACTATAGCATTTTTTCTTGGTGATGCACTATTCTATAAATTTCAGGGCTACCTTTTGGCATGTGTCCTTTATAGAAAGTCATGGAAGCTGTTATCAACTCTTATGATTGGTGGAAGATAATAACAAAACTCATTATTAATACAGTTTTACATAATGTTTTACAGTTATAAAGCATTTTAATTGTTCATAAGGTGAAGGCATTACTTAAGAGCAGATGTTATATATTCTTTAGGTTGCCGTTTGAGAATTTTTTTAATTTATGTAATGTCAATATCATTCTTCATACCTTAGAGATGCTCACACATCTTTTCAGGATTCTAATACTCTCTGTTAGAGGCACAGAGCAGTCCAATGAAAAAGCTTCTGATGTTATAAGGATTATATACTGATATTTACTGAGTCTCTGATGTCATTGGTATGGATACTTCCACCAGCCCTACAAGTCATAACCCATCTATACCTTGTCAGCCTGGATGATTCAGTCATATATTTCTACAAATCCTTTACAGGAGAACTACTCAATGTGCCGGATGCCTTTGCATAGAACTTTTGACATGGTCAATGGATCAAGTTGGCCAACCATCAGTTGTCCCTAGCCCTTGCCACATAATTAATCTATCTCCTTTTCTAAACATACATTTCTGCAACAGTGTCTTTCACTCACTTTTCCTATACAAATGTTTCTTGATAATATTCTACCACCTGTGTATTCACATGATGTGTTTCTCTATTGCCCTCTGGATGAAAAACAACTTTAACTCTTTAAATACTGTGGAATAGATTATGTGACCAACCAAATAGAGGATGAACATTTCCTTTGATCTTTACAACCTCTCAGACCTCTCAAAATAGGTTTTAGATACAAGAGATAAAATAATTTTCACCTATTTCCATGGCATAAGATACCAAAACCTCTAATGAATTTCTTTAAAAATTGAAATAATTGCATAGATGGCCAATCTAAGGAAAAGTTTCCTAATATCATCATTTAGCACCCCTTACTGCACCATCCACTGGGCTGCACAAGCTGACCCATGGGCTTCCAACACAATTCCACCTTCTCCATCAATCCTTCTGAGGAAGACCATTGCTGAAAAGAACCAAAAGGCAGAAGTTTGTTCTGACCTGGAACAGCAGTAAAGCTGGGCTCTGCACTCCAACAGAGACAAGCCTGAAGAACAGAGGGAACTGAGTCAGCCCTCCACCAAGCCTGAGGAAAAAAGCCCAGCATCTAGACAGTTCAGTCCCACCATCTCCTACCCCACTAAAGTCACTTGAAGAAGATACTGAGGCTGATGACATATTAATCGTCCATCATGGGAGAAGGCTGAAACAACTTTGAATTCCAACCCCTTGGGTAACGGCCATCAAAGGAGGAGTCAGAAAGTGAGCATTAAGGGCATTTAAGAAAAAAGACTGAAAGTGCCGAAGATCTTAGAAGAAAGAAACACAGTTCAAAAAAACTCAGGCACAAGCCAACAAACCAACAGGTAAGATATTGAGAAGATGGCTTCCAGATCAACTAAATGAGTCCATACAACTATGAATACATATCATGTAACAAAGAAAAAATCAACACCTGATGAGGCAGAGAACCCTGTGGATTTTCAAGAGAGTATCAAACCTTAGCAGGATGTTCTTGAATGGTTTGAGAGAAAAAAGACTTGCGAAAGTAGAATTAATGGCTTGCACAGCAGAACTAATCAGCAGAATAGAAAAAGGCCATGAATCAAAGAATAGAACTATAGAATAAACAGAAAGGGATGAGAAATAATCAAGAGAATAAGAAAATAAAATCTCTTTTGCAAAAGATGCAGAAAGTAAAACTTAAAAATTAACAAAAGAAGTTGAAGAAGAGGAGAGGAAGCACTTAACTACTTAAAGGAGAGGGGGAATAAGTAGAGAAAAATTAAATAACTAGATAAAAGGAAAAAAGAACTAGTAAGTTAGGCAAAACCTCAAAACTAGGGAGAGGGATAACAAACAGGAGGGTAAGAATCTTAAGAATGAGCAAGAGAGACAGTAGGAATAAGGTTACCCTAAAGATTGTTACATGCTGTGTTTCAGGGTCATATTACATCACTGAAGTAATTGTGGTATTAAAAAGATGTGTCTTTATTTCAGAGAGAAGCTTGGGTTTATTAAAATCACTGTGTAATTTCCAAATGCAATCCAGCCTTCTTCTTCCTCCTATACTGTTCCAGGATTGGTTCTTTTCCCATCTGTAGTCCCTGTCCAAGTTTTATGTGCTGATAGAACAGTTCTATGTGTTTCTCATTCAATTAAGTATTATGAGGTTGAACAATAGGTATTCTTCATTCAGTTTGTCCTGTGTGATGAGTTAAGCCAAACATTTGAAATTACTTAGTTTATTTAGAGGCATTGAAATGTTCCAGGACTTGATAGAATCAGGGTTTGATATGTCATAACAAACAAGAACATCTGTAGAAACTTACCATCTATGGGGAATTCCTCTTGGATTCTGCATTAAACATCTTCCGTGACAATTGAAATCACTTTTAGAAAGCATGTCTCCCTACTTTATGCATCACTTGATATTAATAGTTGGAGGGCAATTGAAGTTATCAGTGGTATTGCATCTATTTGCCTCATGTTATGTATGGTTGGTCTTATGCCATTTGGAATCTATCCTGGCACTCTCTGGATATGTCATCACACCCTAAAAGTAGGTCTTAAATTCAAACAAGTGCAGCTTCTTAACACTGTGGCATAGTCCTAATATGTTGGGAAGTGGTTTTTTAAATATATAACAAACTCAATGTTGATAATAATGATATTAAATAAAGTAAAAGTAAAATCAATTCCCTGACAAAAACAATTATTAGAGGGTTTTTTTTTACTTCAGAAAGCATGTTTTTACTTGATTCTGTGTTTTCCTCATAGATTTCTTTACAATCCCAGTTATTCCCTTCATATGTTTCATTCTTTAACTCCTAACTCAAAAGCTCTTTCCTCTTTTCCTAATCATTCCTCAGAATATCTGCTTTTGACATTACTCCCACCATTTGACCTGAACATTATCAAACATGGCTAGATTTCCCTAGAAGTTTCATGGCCCTGCTGTGGGGAAAAAGCAAAGAAATTCTCAGTAAGGCCTAATCAGCTGAAAGATTTTCATTGTATAATCTGTTTCAAAAGAAGAATCAAGACAATCATTGAGAGAACAAGGAGGAGGAAGGAGAGAAATGGCATCCACAGACCATAGTACCTATAGTCAAGCTATAGCCCAGCAGAGTTACAGTGCTTATGCAACCCAGCCAGCTCAAGCATATGCACAGACCATCCAGGCATATGGGCAACAAAGTTATAGACCTATGGGCAACCTACTGATATCAGCTATACACAGGCTCAGACAACTGCAACACAAGGGCAGACTGTATATGGAACCTCTTACAGACAGCCTCCAACAGGTTATATACTACATCAACTGCACCTCAAGTTTAGAGTCAGCTTATCCAGGGATATGGAATAGGAGCCTACAATACCACCACTACTACAGTTATGATCACCCAGGCATCCTACACAGCACAGTCTGCATATGGTACCTAGCCTTGCTTACCCCACCATGGGCAGCAATGAGATCCCAGGATGGTAGCAAATCTGCTGAGACTAGTAAGCTTCAATCTAGTACAGTAGCCTACAGCCAGGCCAGGCCAGAATATGGACAGAGCAACTACAGTTGCCCACAGGTGCCTTGCATCCAAATTAAGTACATTCAAGGAAAAAGTTTCTCTCTTCTTCCCTCCTTCAAAGATTCTTCATGATACCCTGACAGCATAATCATTTGCTATTCTCTTCTCATTAAGCATGCTTGTGGACACAGGCATCTCTGTTTTTGTCTTATTTCAATAAAAATTATTGACTCAAGCTTTAAAATGAATGGCTCTGATATAACTGATTGTCTTCCTGATGTGTAATAATCGTCATAAAAAGAAATGCTAGATACAAGGAGACAAGACGAGAAAGTAGGCAGAAATTGGAATCTTCAAGGGAAACTGTTTAGCATTTATAACTTCCATAAACTTAACCTTGTATTTGGCAGGCACTTTATAGTTTTCCAATTTACTTTTTAATTGAGTCTTTTTGTTAGCCACGTTTTGGAGCTATAACTCAAAGTCTTCTTTCAAAACCATACCACTTTAATTTACTTCAATTGATCTCTGCTTATATTTATTATTCCAGTGTTCAACATATATCGCTTTCCATTTGGTCAACTCCAAATGCAATTTACCATGCATCAAACTACTAACAAAGCAGATCCACATTAGTTAATATTTTATGTGAAGTCATCTCTCCACTTTCATGGTGTGTTGGTAAGCAAAATGGCCTTTGTTTTCTTTGAGTAACTCAGTGTATTTCATTGAGCCTTACTAGGTGCTAAGCCCCAGGCCCAGAGCCCTATTGGGTGTGGAACCTATGTGAGTGTGGATTGATGACTGAGGTGGAGCCCAGGGTAGGGCTGGCTGGGGGGAGGTGTTGACTCCAGAGCCATGCCCTGTTGGGTGTTGACCTAGTCTATGTGGATGTGAGCCTCCCAGGGTCCTGGGGGAGGGACCAATTCAGGAACCAATGGGCTCTGATCATTCAGGCAGTGCTTGATGACGTCAGGAGCTTGATGGGAGGAGAGAGGATAGCTTGGGGATTTATTTTCTGTTGGAGCCAGAGACAGCTACAGCCAAAGCTGAAGATAAAGCCAAAGCCGAAGCAGGAGCTGCGAAAGTAGAGCCAACCCGAAAGCAGAGCCAACCCAGAAGCAGAGCTGACCCATGTATGGACCAAGGAGTGCCAAGCAAGGACTTGAGGCCAGTGGGTAACCATCTTACCGGAGAGGGGAAGCATGAATATGATTTGGTTTAATACCATCATGGTTTTTCTGTGGCCTCCTGGTTGCTCTTGTGAGGTGGGCTTATTGGGCCTGGAAGCTTTTGATCAAAATATCAAAATGGGGAGGCTGGTTAGTGGGTCTGTTACTTTGGAGCCTGAATAAATGCTTTAATTCTTCTGCCTTCTATTTAGAGAATTCCTTATATCCGGCGGTTCTGAACTGTTCAGACACATATATGATTCTCTTTGAAATCATAAATTCTGCCTTCATAATACACATGGTCAGCCCTGATCTTTGTTGCTAACCATATTATGTAAGTCATCAAGGCAGCGTGGCACCACTGAACTTATTTATTTGCTTGTCTATCAAGTTTAGCTGTGCAAGTATAGAGCAATTTAAGGAGAATAGAGGCATCAGGATCCAGTTATATCATCTCCACACTAAGAATAACAGCAAACTTGCAACTTAACATTTAAATAGATATCATTAATTATGTATAAGATAGTGTTAGGGAAGAAGGAGGGAAGGAAGGAAGGAAGGAAGGAAGGAAGGAAGGAAGGAAGGAAGGAAGGAAGGAAGGAAGGAAGGAAAGAAAGAAAGAAGGAAGAAAGGAAACAGAGGAAGAAAGAAGGAAAGAAGGAAGGAAGGAAGGAAGGAAGGAAGGCAGGAAGGAAGGAAGGAAGGAAGGAAGGAAGGAAGGAAGGAAGGAAGGAAGGAAGGAAGGAAGGAAGGAAGGAAGGAAGGAAGGAAGGAAGGAAACGAAGAAAGAAAGAGAAGGAAAGGAAGGAAGGAAGGAAGGAAGGAAGGAAGGAAGGAAGGAAGGAAGGAAGGAAGGATGAAATGAAGAAAGAAGGAAGAATTTACTTGTCACCTATTGTGTGCCAGGCACTATGCTAAGCATTTTACAAATATCATCTCAATTGATCCTCACAACAACTCTGGAAGATCGGTGCTATCATTATCTACATTTTACATTTGAGGAATCTGAGGCAGACAGTAGTTAAGTGCCAAGGGTCCCATAGCTAGTGTCTAAGGCTGGATTTAAACTCAGGCCTTCCTGACTAAGGGCCCAATGCTCTATCCTCTATGTCACCTGGCCTGCCATTAGCTCCTGAAAGGGATTCAAAGACAGAACTCGCCCAAAAGAAGTTTAAAATCTAGAACTCAGAAAATAAAATTCACTGAAGTAAAAAAAAAAGAGAGAGAGACAGGCAAATCTTCTGTTGGGAGAATCAAGAAGGGCAGTTAATCTGAGCCTGAAAAGATGAGTAGAAAATCAACTCAACTAGCAGTGATGGGGGGAGGAAGAAGGAGCAGCTTTAGCAAAAGTACAGAAGTGGGAAAATTCAAGAAATATTTGTAAAATTTCAAGTAAAGACTTCTTTTGTAGGCATGTGAAGCCATGTGGAAGGAGTTAAGTATAAGATAAAACTTATCCTTCCCTTCCATGATGGCTGTGTGGGGAAGGCTGGAAGCAATACTGTAAGAAGAATGAGCGTGAAGCAACACTGCCGTTGCTGGATCTCTTAGACTCAGAGTCCTCTAAGAAGACTGGTCTCCTCAGTGTTCTCCTTATTTCTCAATGCTCAAAATAATGTACGTAGATCACTACCACAAAGAGTTCATAAAGATGTAAGATCAGGCATATGGGTCTGCAATTTCTGAGTCTTTATTATATTCTTATAAAATAAGCACTATCCATGTTGTTTTTTTCCCATTCTCTTTAAATCTTCATCTTTTTGAGATCTCTTATAGATTGATTCCCTGCGTGCAATTAAAATTGTGATATCTCCAGCAGAGATGTCTTCAGCATGTATTTGGCCAAGTTCAAGTGTGTTTTTTTCTCTGACTTCATCTTCTTAAGTGCTGTTGGCACTTCCTCACATCAAAAAATGGGGGTGGTACAGTCCAAACATCACAGTTCCACTAAAAATAATAAAAATAGATAACTATAATTGCCAGAAGATATTACGTGTCTTGTGTCTATTTTTTCCTCCTTTCAGATTCATTTGCAAAAGTTCTCAGTATAATGTGGCTTAGCTGCTTCTGATACTGAATTCTGTAAAGGCTTTCATTCTATTTTGTGACATCTGAGGAGGTAGCAATAATAATAACTGGCATTTGCATCATGCTTTAAGGTTTGCAACATGCCTAATAAATTTTATCTAATTTTATCCTCAAAATAACCTTGTGAGATAGGTGCTATTATTATCCCCATTTCACAGATAAAGGAACTGAAGCAGGTAGAGATTAAGTGACTTGCCCAGGATTACCCAAGCAGTTATCTGTCAAAAGTGGAATTTGAACTCAGATTTTCAAAAATCAAACTCTCTAGCCACTGTACCAAGCTACTTCTCCTACAGAAGTAAACATATCTTTCTATAGAAGCTATTTTTGTTTTTATTTGTTACATTGGACCATTTAACAAATGAGACCCTTTAATGAGAAAGTATTATCACTGCTGGCTGGAAACAACTACAATAGGTAATGAATACAAACACACACAGTTATTGCATCTCATTTCTATTTACAGTATTCCTATTAAAAAGGAAGGACTTAAACATCGTTCTTTCCCTTTTTCTAGATTTATCAACTGAGGCCGAATTGGTATGTGGCACACCTTTTGAGCAACATAATTATAGTCCAGATTCAAATCTCCTAGCTACCATCTTAATTCTTTCAGCTTTTTAAGGTCTCCTTGGATAATGGTTCTGTGGTTCAATATACTGATTGTCCTTCCCAACCTTCCAAATTAATGACTATGGCATTATCATCATCAGGTGCTTGGATACAGCTAGTGTGGAGAAATAGTGGGCAAAACTCTGCTTGGGCATAGAAAGTTGCAGTGCAGTATCCAAGACATTAACAAATATTTTCTCTTCTCCATGTTTGACAAATCCTTTCCATTCTGAAGATCATATTCCTTGATATAGAATATAAACTTCTTGAATGCAAGGAAAATTTTATTTTTATTTTTGTATCCTACACCCAGCACAGCATCTGGCTCCATCCTCTAGTAGATTCTTATTAAGTATGTACTAGTTAAATGACTGATTTGCAAACTAAATTATTCTACTTCTGCTCTTTGTCCCTCCCTTGTGTACGCTCTTACTCTTCCTTCTCCTTTCTGCCTTCTGCTTTTCTTCCTTAGCATGTAATTTCCCTCTTTTGTCCCTCCTGTTCTATAAATGACACATCTCAATTTTGTGCTGCAGTTGCATGAGTGAGAAATGGGTGGAATAAAAAGCAGAGGAAGTACTCTGACATGACAAACCATGTTATGCCTAAATTTCTTCTTTACATATAGTGCCTGCATGAGGCAAAATTGCAAAGAAGGTAAGGCTCCAACCATATTCATTGTAGCTAACTTACCTTTGTTCTTTTTTCACCTTTATTTTGCTTTCTCACCTTTTCTGCCTTAGTCTGGTACCTAATACCCTTGAGGTTTTGTTGTTGTTTTTTTTAATCTTCTCCCCTTTATCTAAGCCTGCTGTTGAGAAAAAAATATAAACTCTATTATTTCCACCATTTTATGAATGTAAGCCAACATATGTGCTAGGATATTCACATTTTAACTCTTGTCTCTAGTTAGGAAATACATGGCGTCATCTCTTCTTAAAGAAACATCTAGCATAACTGAGAAAGTAGCATTGGAAAGAAGGCAGGAGAAACTTCTTCCTTTGTTGTATGAAAAGAGAAGATAAAATCCCCTTGTGAAGGTTGGAAAAAGGCCCTAGTGGCCTTTACAATACATATGGCATTCATATAGTTAAGGCATTGCTCCCTATTCTGTGGCATCCTTCTTTTTAAAGTCAGCTGATAGCATAGTATAGAACACTGAACCTGGAGTTAGGAAGACCTGAGTTCAAATTTGACCTCAGACACTTACTAGCTGTGTAGGCAAGTCACTTAATTTCTGTCTACCTTTGTTTCCTCACTTGTAAATGTAAAATAATAGCACTTACCTCTCAGGGTTGTTTTGAGGATCAAATGAGATCATATTTATTAAAAAAACACTTAGCACAGTATCTGGCATGTAGTAGGTTCTATATAAATGCTTATTCACTTCCCCTCTCCCTCTTGCCCCTGAAATCATATCACATCTATAAACCCAGCCCAGTCTATATGCAAAACCCTTTGACATCCAAAGAATATCTATAAGCTTTGTTGTGAATCAACACTAGAGATTTAAGCCCTAAAGACCTAAATGTACATTTTGTGCTGTCATTATAACAGAATTAGAAAAGAGGTTTCTTTATATTATCATGGTACTTGCAAAGAAAAAGGCTTCTTTTCCTCCACTTGCACAGGTATGTATTTAATTCTTCCCTTTCTCAGTTGATACATTTCTGTGAAATATTAATATTGCAAATACAACTAGCACTCAAAGTTTTGCCAACTATTGTAGTAGGAAGGCCGAATTTATGATCTCAAATATAATCATGTATGTTTGAATGGTCTGAAATCGCAAGGTATGAGAGATTCTCTAAGGAGAAAACAACAAGAAATTTATTTAGGCCCCACCGCAGCAAAAACTTGAACTGGCCTC
>CM053624.1:231379320-231404751 GCA_028646595.1 Phalanger gymnotis | reverse complement strand
AGAGGGCATCAGAACATTTATTTAGGGCCCACAGTGACAAATTCACGAACCAGCCTCCCAATTCCAATATTGTCATCACAAGCCTCCAGGCCCAGTAGGCCTGCCTCACAAGAGTAACCAGGAGGCCACAGAAAAATAAGATGGCATAAATCATATTCACTGGCCTCAAGTCCTCGCTCAAACTCCTGGGTCCACACACTGGTCAGCTCTTCTTTGGCTTCAGCTGTAGTTTCTTGCCTCTCCTTGCAGCCAAGCCTCTGGCATTCTCAAGCCCCGCCTCAATGACCAGAGACCATTGATTCCCGAGTTGGCCCCTCTTAAGTCACTAATCTATGCCCACACAGGTTTCACACCTGATAGGGCTTTGGACCTGGGGCTTAGCACTTAACAGGTGAAAGTACTTTCACTATAAACAAAAGCCAAAACTCCTCAAGGGCACCCCTTAAACTAAGTACTAAGGAGCCCATTTTGCATTACTGACACAACAGGTGTAGTAAGAAGGCCGAATTTATGATCTCAAAGAGAATCATACACATGTCTGAATGGTTCGGAATCACAGGATATAAGGAATTTTCTAGGTAGAAGGCAGAAGGATTAAAACATTTATTTAGGCTCCAAAGTAACAGACCCACAAACCAGCCTCCCCATTCCGATATTTTGATCACAAGCTTCCAGGCCCAATAAGTCTGCCTCACAAGAGTAACCAGGAGGCCACAGAAAAGCATGATGGTATTAAACCATATCATATTCATGCTGGTAAGAAGATTACCCACTGCCCTCAAGTCCTTGCTCAGCACTCCTCGGTCCACACACTGGTCGGCTCTGCTTCCGCAACTCCCGCTTCAGCTTCGGCTTTATCTTCAGCTTCGGCTGTAGCTGTCTCTGCCGCCATCACTGCTGCTTCCGCCACACTCTCCAAGCTGTGTCCCAGCTAGCTGACTGCTTCCTCTCTCCTTCAGCTCTTAACTGCTGTCACCAACTGCCTCACCAACTGCCTCTCCAACTGCCTCTCCAACTGCCTCTTAGCTCTGCTCCAACCATTCAGGAAGCTCCTCCCACCACAGGCTTCCATTGGCTCCAGTCTTAGCTACTCCCCCCAGGATCCTGGGAGGTTCACATCCACATAGGTTCCCACACCCCACAGGGCTCTGGACCTGGGGCTTAGCACTTAGCAAGATTCAATGAAATACACTGAGTTACTCAGAGAAAACAAAGACCATTTTGCTTATCAACACAACAGGCAATGGGGCATAGAAATTTATCTTGCCCTACAAGAAAGAAAGGGAAAAGGGGATGGGAGGGGAGTGGGGTGACAGAAGGGAGGACTGACTGGGGAACAGAACAACCAGAATATATGCCATCTTGGAGTGGGGGGGAGGGTAGAAATGGGGAGAAAATTTGTAATTCAAACTCCTGTGAAAATCAATGCTGAAAACTAAATATATTAAATAATAAAAATAATTAAAAATTTTTAAAAAAGATTTAAAGGCTCTGAAAGTGCCCCTTCAAATTTCACTGGGAGCAAAGATCTTTTGGGTAATTTAAGGCAATTTAAGGATAAATGAATTGCAAATTCTGTATTAAAATAAACAGGTCTGGAGGTTGTTAAAAGTTCATGAAGTAAAGAATGGAGTAAATCCAAACCAAAGCTATTTCTTCTATGTTAGGACACTTTCTAGCATTCTTCCAAAAACCCCAAAAGAGGGCAGCATGTAGAACTCTAAAGTGGCACATGTAGGTCAAAAGCTCCAAGTTTAGCATCACAGAGGCAGACTAAACAGAGAACTGTTTCAGACTGTGCAAAGAGTTTTGCTTAAAAATAGCAGCATAAACATAGCTGTCCCCAATTCTCCTTCACTCTCCCATCCAATTCTCTTAGGCCCAGAGCTGCCATTGATTTCCCAGGGAGTTGAACTTGCCAAAGAGCTAAATTGGGGTGAAGAGAGAGATATTTGCTATCAGGCTCACTCTCAGCCAACAGAGAACATCTGCCAGTTGCCCTTCAAAGATCTTTTTCAAGGATGAGGTTCCTGCCTTAAAAAACCTAGAGGAAATAAAAATGGTTGGGGGAAGGGGCTAAGGGGTTTTGTGGGGTTGGTTTTTTTTTAAGAATTCTACTGATTTCTTTATGAATTCTTTGAAGAAAGTAAAGCCAAGGTCCTTGCTGACCCAGTTTTCAAAAAGCTTAAGAAAATGGCCTGTTTCAATTCCCAGAGGGCAATTGACTGCAAAGGAATTTACTTTGGGCAAAATAAAAATAAATTCAGCAACCTAGGTTTAAAATTAGTTATGTTAGAGACAAATTCATTAAGATGCCTACTGAAAACAATTAGCATCCGCACTATTAATACTTTTTCAATTTTTTCACTGATAACAGTCCCTTTCTGACAGTTACAGTATTGATTAGTATTTTCTAATTTATTCCTTCTTTGCCGTATCGGTCATCAATGATCATTCCATATATTGTTAACCTAAAATACTCCCACCTTTGGTGAGTAGGTTTATATTCTAAAGGGACTTCGGTTGCCTAACATGAAAAAAAATTCAACTTATCTTGCCTGAAATGTAGCCTCTTTTTCTTTCCTAGCATTTCTCATAATGCAATCCAATGGGATTGATTTTTCATCAATTAATGGCATTGCACATTGTCCTAACATGTCATAAATTTCAAAGATTTCTCAATATCTTGTCATGATGAACCCAAATTTAACAGCGTTCTCAAACCATGCTTCCACATATCAAGATATTTAATGTTTGTGCCAATGACCAGAATTTATTGTTTCTTGAATTTAATGATTCTGGTGTCAGAACTCCTTTCAAATTGTTTCAGCAGAATCTAAACTTTTTAAAGTCAATAAACCATTTTCTGACTTTAAAAAATATATATCCGATGGTTCTCTATTAGGTTGTTTCAGTAGTCAAAAGATGTGCTGTTCACATCCAAGAGTTTAATACTTTGAAAAAGGGATGTACTTGGAACATTATTCTCCAAGTTTCAGATGAGTACCCCAAATGAGTATATTATGAGCAATTAAGGAATAAATATGAGCAAAGGCAGGGTGAAGGTAAGCACAAATCCTAGCAATTGTTAAATCACAAAGCAAACTAAAAAAACAAAAACACAGCCTAACACTGTGCCATGTGAGAATAAAGTCCTTATAAAGATGATATTTCTAATGCTAGGATAAAATTTCATATGAAATTTGGCCAAAAATGTTAACTGGAGATAATGATAGACAGACACATAGAGAAAATAGCAGTTGCTTTGATTATTCTATTCAGACCGCATATTAACGTGACAGTTCCTGAGATGGACAGAATTAAATAGTCCCAGTAAATTTAGGATCTGGAAGTTTACAAACAATTTGGGAAATGAGGGGAAGAGGAATATAGGAGACTGGGAGGCACAGAAATCTGGTGCAGTGAAGAGATTCAATTAGGATCATAAGAAAAATAAGGTGTTACTATGGATTATGAAAAGGGCTTCTATGATACAATGCAGCATTTTTATTCCTTTTGGATGTTTTTTTTTAATCTTCTGAGTTCTAGAGGATTTCTGCAAAAATAAATTATAGTCCTGTAACTAATACTTGACCCTACAGGAAACTCAAAAATACTTTGATCATTGATAGACTTATTAGAAGGAACTTATAGAAAGAAACTTCAGCCAAAATGGGAGCCCAAGGTCAGATTCTCCACTGAGGGAAAGTGGGAATTGCACATCTTCTTGTGATATAATGGAAACAACATTGTTTTTGGATCTATATTCAAATCCTGGCTCTGCTACTTACTACCTGTGTTACCACAGGCAAGGCATGGAGCCCACTTTCCTCATTTGGAAAAGAAGAGTGTGGACTAGCTGTTTTCCATGATCCCTTCTACCTAGAAAGTTATGAGCATATTGTCCACAAAATAAAATCCATATTAAGTACAATTTTCTTCAGGATATAGGAAGAGAAAACAACAGAAGGGAACATTAGGCAAGTCATCCTGAAAATGGGAAAAAAAGTATCAATCAAACAATAAGAATTTATTAAGTGCCTATTACATGCCAAGTTCTGGAAAGATGAAGACAAAAAGAAAGCAATCCCTTCCCTCAACATTCTGATGGGGGAAGCAATGTGTACACATGCGAGTATGTAGAGAAAAATCAACATAAAGCAGTTTAAGTAGAAAGGACACTAGCAGTTGGCCGGATCAGGAAATCTTTCTTATAGAAATAGGTACTTGAGCTGAGTGTGGTTGATAGTAGTTAAAGAGACCACTTAAGATAAAAGTAGTTGAAAACTAATTTTTTTCCTTAAGTCCTAAAAAAAATGGTTGAGCAAGCAGTGCTGTTTCAAATTGCATTAAGCTAAAACAAGATGGAGGAATAAGCTGATTTTCTAGTTTCTCCCAATTTCTGTGTAGCTTCTTGTTCATCAGCCTGGGTGCATCACGAGAGAGACTAAGAAAGCAGAAAGTATCTATGGCAACAGAGCAGACTTTTATCCAGACTTCACAGCATCTATGACACTGATATTGAGGGGAACTCTAGAAAGAAGGACACAGAAGGCAAGAATGGGAGGTGGGGGGCAGGGCAGGGAAGGAGTAATACTAAATTAAAAATGTACATACTATTGATGGCAAAATGATTGACCTAAACTCCAAAGCACTTCCTGACAACCTCTGGAAAAATGGAGGTGGGATTGTTGCATATGGGGTGAGGAAGGAAGAAATGAAGAAAACTAAGGAATCAGGGTAAAAGGAAAGGTGGAGGCCATAGCAGATGAGAGGCACCACACAGAGTAACAGAGACTAGATGCTGAAATCTAGCTAACACCATTCACTTTGAAGGGCCTGGCACAGGGTGGAGAGGATCAGAGATAGGTGACATTTGTTTCTCACTTTCCTCTTTCTAGAGAGGAAGTCAAATATCCGATTGTGCTCTTTGTTCCCTTTAACTGTTTTGTTTACTAGCTGGGGAATATTACACACCCACCTATTCCCTTTTTTAATTGCACATTTTAGTCTTTAAACTTTTAACTCAATAAATAAAAATTATGACTGGGAGGAAAGTTGTTTTTATACTTTACTTATTGCTCATGTGAAAAGAGGAAAGGGAGAGAGAAAGGGGGCATTTTATTTCCTATTGAGAGAAAGGAGTATATCTGATTGGTAGAAGCAGATCTCTCAGCTTGGAGCTAATTTAGTTGGGCAAAAGTCTAGCTGGTCTATAGACCAGTGTTGGATTACTCCAACCAGATGATGAATTTGGAATTTAGATATCTCTAGAAATAAAATTACAAGCCATTAAGAACAGAAGGCTATGAAGGAGCAAAAATAAGCATTTTTTCTTTTCCATTTTTTTCACAGGTGGCAGCCACTTAGCTAATAAAAATAGCATTTACCTAGTTTTTACTAGGTGCCAAGCACAGTGCTAACCACCATACAATTATTATCTCCTTTGATGCTCACAACAACCCTGGGAGGTAGGTGCTGTTATTTTACAGAGTAAGAAACTGAGGCAGTAGAGGTTAAGTGGCTTGCCCGGGATCACACAGTTTAGTATATGTCTGAAGTCAGATTTGAAGCCTCTCTGATGCCAGTCTGTAATGGCAAGCAAAGTGGGACTTTTCCTTTTCGCTGTTTTTTTTTCTTTTGGAGGGCTTCACAGCACTAAGGCAATCAACTGCCTTTGATTGAGTCTTTCAATCAAGAGTCTTTGATGACCTGCTTAAGTCACAAGAAAGCCTAAGTCACATGAGTTTAAGTCACATAGTTGTGATGCCCTCTGACCCTGAAGAAACATGTATATATACTTGGAGGTTAGCATTTTCTTTTGGGGGCCTCACTCATTGGAAGAGCATTCATGTGATTTGGCCAGAGGAAATTCATTTTGTGCCAATATCAAACCCAAACAAGAGGGGGACTGGCCTGTCAGACCCAGACTAATATCTATGGCCACCCCCCTAATTCAGCCGATCATAATTCCCCTTCATCTGTGCCATTAGCACTAGCTTCCTAATTAGTCTCCCTTCATCAACTCTCTACTTGTTTAATCTCCTAGAAAGTTGCTAAATATTCCTAA
Source organism: Phalanger gymnotis (assembly GCA_028646595.1). Taxonomy (NCBI): domain Eukaryota; kingdom Metazoa; phylum Chordata; class Mammalia; order Diprotodontia; family Phalangeridae; genus Phalanger; species Phalanger gymnotis. Next base: position 231,398,681 of record CM053624.1, on the reverse strand, counting down.
AACATAGTTCTAATCATACCACTACCATGCTCAAGAAAGCTCATTGGCTCCCTTAGGATATAGTAAAATTCCTCTGTTTTGCATTTTAAAATCCTCATAATCTAACTCCAGCTTACTTTTTAAAGGATTATTGTACCTCACTCTCCTTGATTCACTTTATGATCCAAACAAAGTGATTCCCTTGATGCTTTTATATAGAACATTGCATACTCCAACTCCATGCCTTTGTAGCATAGTTTGTCTGATTAGTCTGGAATGCCCTTCCATCTCACATCTACCTCTTGGAATCTCTAGTTTCCTTGGCAGATCAGCTCAGTTGTGACCTCCTATAGGAGCATTTTATTAGTCCCCTTAGTTGCTAGTGTTCCCCCTACAAAAAAAATACTTTGTACTTCTTTAGTATATATGCTATATAGATGGCGGCTGGAAAGCAGGGACTAGCATGAGCTCCCTGCCAAGTCCCTCCTAAAAGCTGTAAAAAATGGCTCTGAACCAATTCTAGAACTGCAGGACCCACAAAATAGCAGAAGGAAGCAGGGTTCCAGCCCAGGACAGCCTGGATGGTTGCTGGGTGAGGTCTATCGCGCACAGAGCTCAGAGCGGAGCAGAGCCCAGCAAGGGCCACGCAGACCAAACAGACCAGGAGCCAGGTGGAACGGGCCCTAGCGCCCTGAATCAGTGAGCTATGGCAGTTGCCAGACTTCTCAACCCACAAACACCAAAGACAACAGAGAAGAACTGCAGAACCTACAAAATAGCAGAGGGAAGGAGGGCTCTAGCCCAGGACAGCCTAGATAGTCTCTGCGTAAGGTCTATCATGCATGGAGCTGGGAGTGGAGGAGAGCCCAGCGTGGGTGGTGGCAGGACCAACCAGACCAGGAGCCGGGCAGAACAGGCCCTAGCACCTAAATCAGGGAGCTGTGGCAGTTACCAGACTTCTCAACCCACAAACACCAAAGGCAACAGAGAAGGTTAGTGGGAAAAGCTGCTGGGGACAGGGTGATAGAGTTCGAGGTTCAGCCACCACCCTGGGGGCAGCGGAGGTGGGGCAGCTACAGAACTACAGCTGCAGTCACTTCTGGCCCCAGGCCCACCTGGTGGGAGGAATTAAGTGGTGAATCAGAGCAGGAGTGCAGAGCCTGCTGAAGATCTGAGTCCAGTCCCAATTGGGGGTTCTTGGGGAAGCAGGAATGCTGGTGTGGCAGAGATGGCTGTAATAGCTCTGAAAACAACAGCGCATCTCCTCAAGCTAGGAACAAAGTACTCTTTACTCTTCAAGCAGTCATACCCCATTGAAAAACTCAAGGTTCAAGTAAGTTGGCTTGGAACATGGCCAGGCAGCGAAAATGCACCCAGATTCAGTCTCAGACTTTGGAATCTTGCTTTGGTGACAAAGAACACCAAAACATACAGCCAGAAGAAGTCAACAAAGTCAAAGAGCCTACAACAAAAGCCGCCAAGAAAAACATCAACTGGTCTCAGGCCATGGAAGAGCTCAAAAAGGATTTGGAAAAGCAAGTTAGAGAAGTAGAGGAAAAATTGGGAAGAGAAATGAGAATGATGTGAGAAAACCATGAAAAACAAGTCAATGACTTGCTAAAGGAGACCCAAAAAAATACTGAAAAATATACTGAAGAAAACAACACCTTAAAAAATAGACTAACTCAAATGGCAAAAGAGCTCCAAAAAACCAATGAGGAGGAGAAAGCCTTGAAAAGCAGAATTAGCCAAATGGAAAAGGAGGTCCAAAAGACCACTGAAGAAAATAATAACTTAAAAATTAAACTGGAGCAAGTGGAAGCTAGCCACTTTTTGAGAAATCAAGATATTATCAAACAGAACCAAAGGAATGAAAAAAGTAGAAGACAGTGTGAAATATCTCATTGGAAAAACCACTGACCTGGAAAATAGATCCAGGAGAGAGAATTTTAAAATTATTGGACTACCTGAAAGTCATGATCAAAAAAAAGAGCCTAGATATCATCTTTCAAGAAATTTTCAAGGAGAACTGTTCTGATATTCTAGAGTCACAGGGAAAAATAGAAATTGAAAGAATCCACAGATCGTCTCCTCAAATAGATCCCAAAAGGAAATCTCCTAGGAATATTTTCACCAAATTCCAGAGCTCCCAGATCAAGGAGAAAATATTGCAAGAAGCCAGAAAGAAACAATTTGAGTATTGTGGAAACACAATCAGAATAACCCAAGATCTAGCAGCTTCTACATTAAGAGATCAAAGGGCTTGGAATACAATATTCCGAAGGTCAGTGGGGCTAAGATTAAAGCCAAGAATCATCTACCCGGCAAAACTGAGTATCATACTCCAAGGCAAAATATGTACTTTCAATAAAATAGAGAACTTTCAAGCTTTCTCAGTGAAAATACCAGAGCTGAATAGAAAATTTGACTTTCAAACACAAGAATCAAGAGAAGCATGAAAAGGTAATCAAATAAAAGAACAAGAAAAAGAAATCACAAGGGACTTACTAAAGTTGAAGATGAAGGGATGATATCTAAAAGAAATAAAATCAAAATAAAGGATGAGAGAGGAATATATTGAGAGAGGGAAAAAGGGAGAGATAGAATGGGGTAAATTATATTATACAAAAGTGGCAAGAAAAAGCAGTTCTTTAGGAAGTGAAGAGAAGGCAGGTGAGAGGGAATGAGTGAATCTTGCTCTCATCAGATTTGAACTGAGAAGGGAATACCATACACACTCAATTGGGTATCTTACCCCACAGGAAAGAAGGAGGAAGAAGAGAAAAAAGGGAGGATGATAGAAGTGAGGGCAGATGGGGGAGCAGGTAATAAAAAACAAACACTTTCAAAAAGGGACAGAGTCAAGGGATAAAATTGGATAAAGGGGGATAGGCTAGAAAGGAGCAAAATATAGTTAGTCTTTTACAACATGAGTATTGTGGAAGAGCTTTACATAATGATATGCATGTGGCATATGCTGAATTGCTTGACTTCTTAGGGAGGGTAGGTGGGAAGGGAAGAGGGGAGAGAATTTGGAACTCAAAGTTTTAAAAACAGATGTTCCAAAACAAAAAAAAAAGTTTTGGCATGCAACTAGAAAATAAGATACACAGGCAATGGGGCATAGAAATTTATCTTGTGGGGGTGGAGCCAAGATGACGGCTGGAAAGCAGGGACTGGCATGAGCTCACTGCCAAGTCCCTCCAAAAACCTATTAAAAAATGGCTCTGAACCAATTCTAGAGCTGCAGGACACACAAAATAGCAGAGGGAAGCAGGGTTCCAGCCCATGACAGCCCGGATGGTCTCTGGGTAAGGTCCACTCTGCATTGAGCTGGGAGTGGAGCAGAGCAGAGCCCAGTGTAGGCAGCGCGGACTGGCCAGACCAGGAGCCGGGCAGAGCATGCCCTAGAGCCCTGAATCAGTGAGCTGTGGCAGTTACCAGATTTCTCAACCCACAGACACCAAAGACAACAGAGAAGAACTGCAGAGCCCACAAAGTGGCAGAGGGAAGCAGGGCTCTAGCCCAGGATAGCCTGGATGGTCTCTGGGAAAGGTCTATACTGCACGGACCTGGGAGCCGAGCAGAGCCCAGCATGGGCAACTCAGACTAGCCAGACCAGGAGCCAGGTGGAGTGGGCCCTAACTCCCTGAATCAGTGAGCTGTGGCAGTTTCCAGACTTCTCAACCCACAAACACCAAAGATAACAGACAAGGTTAGTGGGAAAAGCTGCTGAGGACAGGGAGTTTGTGGTTTGACCACTGCCCCAGTGGCAGCTACAGAACTACAGCTGCAGTTGCTTGTGGCCCCAGGCCCACCTGGTGGGAGGAATTAAGTGGCGGATCAGAGCAGGAGTAAAGAGCCTGCTGAAGATCTGAGTCCAGTCCCAGTTGGGGGTTCTTGGGGAAGGAGGAGTGCTGGTGTGGCAACGTATCCACCATGCTTGGAACATGGAACTCTCTACTCTACAAGCAGTCATACCCTGCTCAAGGGTCAAGCAAGTTGGCTGGGAACATGGCCAGGCAGCAAAAATGCACCCAGATTCAGTCTCAAACTTTGGAATCTTTCTTTGGTGACAAAGAAGACCAAAACATACAGCCAGAAGAAGTCAGCAAAGTCAAAAAGCCTACAACAAAAGCCGCCAAGAAAAACATCAACTGGTCTCAGGCCATGGAAGAGCTCAAAAAGGATTTGGAAAAGCAAGTTAGAGAAATAGAGGAAAAATTGGGAAGAGAAATGAGAATGATGTGAGAAAACCATGAAAAACAAGTCAATGACTTGCTAAAGGAGACCCAAAAAAATACTGAAAAAATATACTGAAGAAAACAACACCTTAAAAAATAGACTAACTCAAATGGCAAAAGAGCTCCAAAAAGCCAATGAGGAGGAGAATGCCTTGAAAGGCAGAATTAGCCAAATGGAAAAGGAGGTCCAAAAGACCACTGAAGAAAATAATAACTTAAAAATCGGATTGGAGCAAATGGAAGCTAGTGACTTCATGAGAAATCGAGATATTATAAAACAGAATCGCAAGAATGAAAAACTGGAAGACAATGTGAAATATCTCATTGGAAAAACCACTGACCTGGAAAATAGATCCAGGAGAGAGAATTTTAAAATTATTGGTCTACCTGAAAGTCATGATCAAAAACAGAGCCTAGATATCATCTTTCGAGAAATTATCAAGGAGAACTGCCCTGATATTCTAGAGTCACAGGGCAAAATAGAAATTGAAAGAACCCACAGATTGCCTCCTCAAAGAGATCCCAAAAAGAAATCTCCTAGGAATATTGTCACCAAATTCCAGAGCTCTCAGGTCAAGGAGAAAATACTGCAAGCAGCCAGAAAGAAACAATTTGAATATTGTGGAAACACAATCAGAATAACCCAAGATCTAGCAGCTCCTACATTAAGAGATCGAAGGGCTTGGAATATGATATTCCAGAGGTCAATGGAGCTAGGACTAAAACCAAGAATCACCTATCCAGCAAAACTGAGTATCATGCTCCAAGGCAAAATATGGATTTTCAATAAAGTAGAGGACTTTCAAGATTTCTCAGTGAAAATACCAGAGCTGAATAGAAAATTTGACTTCCAAACGCAGGAATCAAGAGAAGCATGAAAAGGTTTTGTTCCAAAGTAAAAGATTAGAAGCAGTCACTCCTTTTCCTGAAGACTGACCAAGAGATCATCTATAAAAGTCTAGAATGACTGAATCCTGCAACAGGAATTTCCCCACCCATGGACCCATGGGGCTCTGCATCTGCTACTACCATTAGAATCGGAGAATCCACTTTGTAATCCTGCACCTTCCACTTAGAAGCTGTGTGACTTTAAGCAAGTCACTTAAGTTCTCTGTGCCTCCTCCTCCACCTCCCAGGGCAGTTTTCACAAACTAACGCAAACTAAACCCATCTAGATCCAAGAGAAGTCATTTACTTCACTCTACATGGGAAGTCCACTAGCCCTATTTCCCATGTGGGGTAGAGTCCTTTCTATGTTATCCTAGCTTCAGCCAAAGTCTCATGTATTTCTCTAGTGCCCAGATTGGCAAAGCTGAACCAATAAATCCCATATGAATTCCAAAAAAAAAAAAAGAAATTTATCTTGCCCTACAAGAAAGGAAGGGAAAAGGGGATGGGAGAGGAGTGGGGTGACAGAAGGGAGGGCTGACTGGGGAATAGGGCACCCAGAACATATGCCATCTCGGAGAGGGGGGTAGAAATGGGGAGAAAATTCGTAATTCAAACTCTTCTGAAAATCAATGCTGAAAACTGGATATATTAAATAAATTAGATAAACTAAAAAAAAAGTATGTATGCTACATTTAAGAATATATCTCTATCGAGAGAGAGAGGGAAAATTTCCCTTGGTGGCATGCAAATTATTTAAAGGCAGAGAAGTTTTCATTTTTGCTATTGTACCTTCGACACCCAGCACAATGCCTGGCATTTAAAAATACTTACTGAGGAAATGTATGATGTCAGGTTTTGTTTTCTTTCATTTTACTTAATCACTTATTTTATCTTTCTCAATAATTGTTTCAATATTTAAAAAAAACTAGCCTAACTTGCATGGAAGCAGGGGTCAATATACTAATCCTAATACACCATGAGCTCAGAAAGGAAAGGATAGATGAGAGAGGGACGTTGTGAGATGGAATCAATAAGACTTAACAATTGAATTGTTGAATTGAATGAAGAAACAAGTGTAAGCAGAGAGTTATTAATGACTCCAAATTGGCAAACCAAGGTGGCTTGAAATTTGATGGTACCCTTGACAAAATGGTTAACAAAGGCTGCATATTGAAGAAAAGATTTATTTGGGAGAGATAGATAGATAGATAGATAGATAGATAGATAGATAGATAGATAGAGATATAGATATATGTGTGTACCTATATATATATATATATATGTATTTATACATATTAGGTTTGAGATTCCTATTTGAATCCAATGGAAAATATCCAATAATCACTTGATGATGCAGAACTAGAACTAGATAGTTTTGCATAGAAATGATAAGTTAACCCATGAGAGCTGTTAATATCACCAAGAATGAGAGCATGTAGAGAGAAAAGATTGTTATTGTTTGTCCTTAGTTCTTGAAGAGGACCAATGATATCAGAAGGGTCATGTCTTGATTTGCAAGTAAATCAGATTTAAGTGAGGCAGAGCTGTGCAAAATCATCAACCTCACTCCCTCCTTCAGAGTCATTGGAGTCCACCAGCAAGACATAGGTTAGGATGACTGACAATGGCCCCAGATGCAGTGGGAGACCATGATCTTTTTAAGCTAAGATCTGTCCCAGGTCTCAGACTGTCTGAGGCAATGCCTATTCAGTGATCAAAGGCTAGGTAAGAATTGGGGCAAAAGATGGTCTAGTTTGCCTTCACAAAAGGATCAACCTGGGAGGGGAAGACCCTCAGGTAAGAAGTTCCAGGGAAGAATCTTGGGGCACACATATAGTTAAGGGATGAATGAGACATGGATGATAAGCCAGTAGAGAGATGAAGGAATAACAATACTGGTAGACTGAGAATCATCAAAGCAGTCACAAAAATGCAGAGGAGAGATTATTCAGGAAAGAGTAGTCAGCAACATCAAATACTGCAGAGAGGTCAAGAAACGTAAGAAATGAGAAAAGATCATTGGCAAATGGTCGACTTGGCAATGGAGAGATCACTCCTAACATTGGAGATGGCAGTTTCTGTCATATTAAGAGGTCAAAAGCCAGAATATAAATGGTCGAACAGTTAGCAAGGGGAGAAGAACTGGAAGAAGTGAGCATAGGTAGCTTTTTCTAGGAGTTTGGCTGTGAATGGGAGGAGAGATTTAGAACAATAGCTTGAGGGGCTGGCAGAGTCAAGTGAAGGGTTTTTTGTTTTGATTTTTCAGAGTAGGGAGCTCTGAACCTGTTTGTAGCCATCAGAGAAGGAGCCAATAATAATAATGTAACAGTTAACTCTTTTATGCCATTCGAAGGTTTATAAAGCATTTTACATATGTTATTTCATTTGGTACTCATGATGATATTGGAAGGTTGGTGTTATGATTAGCCCCATTTTATAGCTGAGGAAACTAAGGGTGAAAGAGGTAAAATGGTTTACGTGTTTTCATATAGTCAGTAAGATTTGACCTCAAAGTTTGCTGACTCCAAGTCTAACACTATCTACTAGGCCACCCAGTTGTATCATAGGGAAAGGTTAAAGATTAGAAAGAAATGGTTTCACTTACAGTGTATTGCAAGAAACTGTAGGAGATGGGAACAAGGGTACATGAAAAGAGATGCATTTATTTGAGCAGAAGATCCACTTCTTTTTCAGCTGTGTAAAGAAGAGAATTGGATATAATATTAAGGGATTCTGAGAGGTGGTATAAAGAAGAAGCTTATGCCAAATGGCCTTTACTTTTTCAATAAAGTATGAGATATGGTCTTCTGCTGAGCCACAAGAGGGAGGGGATGTGGAAGTGTGTGGTGTGGAAGGCTTGAGGAGAGAAGAGGTTTGGAACAGGCACTAAGGGGAATGTGATAGAGATATTGAAGTCAACAGGATCATCCAGTATGCTGTAAAACAGGAAATCAAATTTAGTCTTTGGTGTTTTAGCTTTCACTGGGGACTTGATAAAAATATAAACCCTTCAACAGAATTTGAAGAGATTTTTTTGTATCCGTATTAGTGCATAGCACTGTGTGTTGGCATGGAATTGCTACATAAATATTTGTTGCATGGAAAAATGAACAAGTGAATGAATCAAAAATCCTGCAAATTAAAAAGCTAACTCTTTTCTAATGGCCTACTCTCATTTCTCTTTGGTCTACTTTGAATGGACAGGTAAATGAGATGAGAACATATACTTGATTTCTTTAGCCAGGCCATTTGAATCAGTGTCATTTTAATTTTCAAGTATGATTCTGTGTGAATAAGATTATGAAATTATGAAAGATGAAATACACTCATAACAAAGAGAGGATCATTAGTGAATCGCTAACAATGGTTAGAGTATTAGTGCTTGCTCAATTACTGCTGGGTAAAGAAGATTCTTTCTAACAGCTGACTACTCAATTTTTCCAAAGCACATTAAATCCTTCTGTGTTGTCTTTGTGGGATTTTATTTACAATACTTTCATTTCATTACTCTTATACGAAGATTTAGGAATGGTAGAACACCGCCTAAATAAATTCAGTTTGAAATCTCATTCTGTAATTATTGAATCAGCACTGGGTTTAATCTTCATTTCCACATTATCCTTTCTTCCTCTCTAATGTCTCTTACATGTGGACCTATTTAATTTTACTTACCATGGTTATCATTTTTTATATCTTTTTTTTAGACTTGAATACTAAAACTTAAATACGTAATAAGAAAAGAAAAAGGAACATATTATAAACTTAAGTATTAAAACTTAAATATAAAATAAGAAAAGAAAAAAACATGTCATATGCACAGCAGAATATAAGAAAGGATTCAAAATATATAGCAATAAATTTCCATTTCAAGAAAGCCTATATATTAAATACTATGTGTTGTGCTGAAAACTGTCCATCTTTTCTTTGCTTCCTTGTGGGTTTTCTTTTGTTCTCTGCTATATCCTTTTTTACTTTGTTCTTTTTCCTCCCTCCCTTACCCTGCCCCCCCACCAGGAGGCTACAATTAAGCATGGATATATTTATATATAGATATATACATACATATATGCATATATACACTTACTTACATGCATATATACATGCATACATATATAAACATATACTTTCCCTAAGAGGTTCCACTTCTAATCTTTGTTTTTCTGTGTGTGTATCTTACTTCCTGTCCCTCCTGACTTCTCTACTTTACTCCTACCTGCTACCTTGCTCTCCTATTACTTAACCTACCCCACCTCCAATGATCCCTCTCTTAAGATCTCTCCTTTATCTTCCCATTCCCATAAATCTAAACACCCTTTTTTATTCCTCTTTGACCTATGCCCTCATCCTCACCTCTAAAGATCCCTCTGTTATCCTCCCATTCCCACTAATCTAAACACCCCTCTATATCCGCCTTTAGCTTATTCTCTCACCCTGCCCTCTAAAGAACCCTCCATTATCCTCTCTCTCTCCCTATCCCCTTAGCATCTTATTTCTTTCTAAATTTAGAAGACTTTTATACTCATTTAGATGTATGTATATTGTTCCCTTTTGAACTCATTCCTGATGAAAGCAGGTTTCCAGATCTACCAGCCCTCCTCCCCCATCTAATTCCTCTACATCAGTTCTTCCTCTTGCACTTTATTTGTATAATTACTCTTTTTAGCTTTTCTTGAATGGTTTTGCTTTTCAAAGTCATACCATGCTCCGGTCTACCCAATCATTCTTATGAATAAATAAATTGTTATGAATAACAACCTTAGACATATGTTTTACATTTTACTTACATAAAAAACAAATAGCCTATCCTTAGAGTCCCTTGTAATTAGTCTTTGGTATGTGCCTTATAGTTCTCTTGGCTCTTGAATGTCAAATCTTCTCTTAAGTTCAAGTTGTCTTTTTTTTAACAAGTTCTGAAAGTCTGACAATTAATTAAATATTCATTTTTTTTCATTCAAGATTATGCTTAGCTTTGCTGAGTATGAGATTTTCAGCCAGAAGTCCAGTTCTTCTGCTCTTCAATATATACTGTTCCAAGACCTGCAGTCTTTAAGTGTTGCCACTGCTAGGTCTTGTGTGATTCTAATTGTGGCACCACCATGTATAAATTGGTTTTTCCTTGCTGATCATAGTATTTTATCTTTGAGCTGGGGGTTTCAGAATTTTATGATATTCCTGTGGGTTTTCCTCATAGGATCTCTTTCAGGTGGTTATGGGGGGATTTTTTCAATTTCTACTTTCTCCTCTTGTTCTAATGCTTCAGGACAATTTTCTTTTTTATTTTTTGGAGGGGTGAAGGCAAGGCAATTGGGGTTAAGCAACTTTCCCAAGGTCACACAGCTGGCAAGTGTGTCAAGTGTCTGAGGCTGGATTTGAACTCAGGTCCTCCTGACTCCAGGGCCTGCACTCTACTCACTGTGCCAGGACAATTTTCTTTAATCATTTCTTGTATTATTGTATCAAGATTCTTTTTTTGATCATAGCTTTCAGTTATTCTTATGATTCTTATGTTTTTTTCTGCTTGATCTATTCTCCAGATCAGTTGTTTTTTTCTTATGAGATGTTTCACATTCTCTTCTATTTTTTCATTCTTTATATTTCATTTTATTATTCCATGATCTCTTAGACTTTCACTGGCTTCCTTTTGCCCAATTCTGATTGCAAAGAGTCATTTTCCTCCTTAAGATTCTGGATCTCCTTTTCTAATTGACTGGCTTTCTTTTCATAATCTTGTTTTTCTTAGATTGTTCTTTTTTTTTTTTAGTTTTCCCTCAGTCACTCTCATTTGATTTTTAAAGTATTTTTTTAAGCTCTTCTATGAATTCTTTTTGGGCAGGTGACCATTCAAAATTACTCTTCGAGGTAGAAGAGAGATTCTTTGCTTCACTATCATCCTCTGAAGATGAATCCCTGTATTCTCTATTCCAATAGTAACTCTCTATGGTTGGATTCTTTCTTCTCTGCCTGTACATTTTACTTACTTTATTTTATGTTATTGGTAATAGCTTAATTTTTGTAATCATCTCTAGTCCTGGGGTTTGGGCGATGGTGCTTCTGGCCTCAGATTCTCCTCCTGACCTTGAACCCAAACCAAGACCTCCAGCCTCTTGCAATTGCCCACAGCCAGCATCCTCTCACCCCATTTGCTTCTGTACTCACAGGGCCTGTGCTGGTTCCTTCTCTCCGAGGTCAGGGTCTCCCAGCACAACTGGGTCTGGCTTTCCTTTTCAGCAGAGGTTCCCTTGATTTTCTCCAGCTCAGCCACACACTCCCCTCCCTATCCCAGGATAAATTTCCTGTGGCTGGGGCAGAGGCAGACTTGAGATCCCCTTGTGATTCCTAGCCTGGAGGTGTTTACTCTTCACAGGGACCAAATCTCATCCCCTTTTCTTCATATCTCTGATTTTCCCAGGAGGACCAATGATCAGCCAGATTTCAGAAAAACCTGCAAAGACTTGCATGAACTGATACTGAGTGAAGTGAGCAGAACCAGGAGAACATTGTACACAGTGAAAACATTGTGCAATGACTAACTTTGATAGACCTAGCTCTTCTCAGCAATGCAAGGATCTAAGTCAATTCCAAGATTCACGGTGGAAAATGGTATCTACATTTAGATAAAGAAGTATAGAGTCTGAATGCAGTTCAAAGCATATTATTTCCTCTTTTTTGTTGTTGGTTTTTTTTTGTTTTTTCTTTCTCATGATTTTTTCCTTTTGTTGTAATTCTTCTTTTACAACATGACTAATGTGGAAATATGTTTAATATGATTTTACATGTATAGCCCATATCAGATTGCATGCCATCTTGGGGGAGGGAGAGAAATTTTAGAACTCAAAATCTTATAAAAGTGAATGTTGAAAATTAAAAATACATATTTTTAATTAGATATCACCTTTGTTAGGGAGTGGATTCTGATCCAAGTATATTTAATTGTCATCCATATGTATCTAGACCCTCTTGGATCTCTGCCTTGTCATGGTGGTGGAGCTTGTGTGTTACCCAAGGTAGGACTTACCCAAGGAGGGTTACCCAAGATGGACAATTCCTAATAGAGATATTCTGACAAAAAGGTGATCTGCTAGAGAAAGAACTGGCAAACCATCCTAGTATCTTTGCCAAGAAAACCACATGGACAATATTAAAATGCATGACATCAGAATATGGGCCCCTCAGGTGGAGGGCTTGGCATGCTGTTGTCCACCAGGTCACGAAGAGTTGGACATGACTGAAAAACTGAACAACGACAAATGTTTCTGGCAGTACAGAACTCCAAGGTCTGGAATCTTTGGACAATAGGATAACATATTCCATTTTTTTAACGTGTTCTTAACAAACAAAGGTCTCTTAAACACAGAAGGAGATGGAGAATGGGGGTGTATTTGTTTACATTAAAGGCAAATGCTCTTGCAATGATGTAGTATGAACACATGTGAGATTATAACCTTTGGGAATGGAGCTATTCCCTTGAAATTGCATCTTTATACAGGCGTAGTCAATCTATGGTTACAAAGGGAAGTAGGCTTCCAATAATTAACTTGTGCTTACTGTACTGTTTCTAAACATTTCCTTCTTCTGCTACAGGACTTTGAAACATGATTTGCTAGAATCTCACACACTGGTTTTGCTGTTTCCTTAATTTTTCATATCAAATTACAGGTAAGGTAAGACATTTTCTAGGGAAAGACAAGTATAATGATCATATGGAATTAAAAGTGAAGACTGATTGAGTTACCCCAATAGATCAGACAATGTTTTCTAGAAATGGGAAAAGACTTAACATCATTTCTGGCCATCCTTGTTGCACTCACTGACATTCAAGCATTAGTTGTACCAGTTCTGCTGTGGTTATATTTTGTACAAAGTTCCATCCTTGTGCCTTTATATAGGTGATTTTTTCATCCCTAGAATGCATTTGCATCTCTTGGAATTCCTTACTTACTATAATTTCGGCCCAGGTAGCATCTCCTCTATGAGGCTTTTCCAAATCTTCTTGATCATTAATCTTTTGTCCTTCATGAAATTAATTTGTATTGTTTGTGTTTACCTTTCCATGAATATTTTGGAAGGTAAGCTTCTTGAGGTCAGGGACTATCTTGTTTTCTCCTGGTATATCCAGGGCTTGGCACAGTGTCTTACACATAAATACTTAGTAAATGTTTATTGAATTAATAGTACACTTCCTGGATGCATTTTGGGCAAAGTAGTTTTCTAAATGGAAGGATAATCTTAGGACACTGTGTATTAAACTAATTGTTACTTGTATTGGTAATTAAGGCAGAACTTTTTTATTGTTTTAGAATGCTAAATTAATTAAGTGCCTTTGATTAAATCTCACTAGGTGCAAAGCTCCAGGCACACGCTCTTGTGGTAACTAAGTGTAAAGCTCTAGGCTCAGATCCTTTTGCTAATTAGGTGTGAATCCTCCCAGCCCTAAACAGAGTATTAAAAACTCAGAAGTTAGTATTTTGTCTGGAGCTCACTCATGGAGGAGTGTCGACGTGGAGACTCTGAGCAGCCATTGTTAAGAGCCCCCCAGCTTTGAAGAAACCCAGATGTTTTATCTGAGGGCTCTCACTCACTGGAAGAGTGGCATTGGACTCTGGGCAAGCTGTCATAACTTCCCCTGTCCCCGGCTTTGCTAACCCAGACCCATTGGTTCTTTGGTAACTATGAATTGTGATTTGATCTGTTTATATTGTATATGTTTGTAATTTGTTTGTATATGCTCTGAAGTTCAGGTTACTGGCTTTCCCTCCTGAACTAAGTAAGTTATATATCTATGTTTAATTAAAGTGAGATTGTTAACCCCTTAAAGTTACTGTCCTTAGTAAAACAGGTCAAAGAACCTGTGTTAGAGGCCTTCTGTGTGCTGGTTGTTGTTGGTTTTACACAGCCACAGTAGCTGCTAGCAAAATTGTTGCTATACTTGTATCCTTAACTTTTTGACATAAACAAGGGTAAAAGAGCCTATTTTCAGGCTTACCTTGTTTAAAGCATTTTTTATTTTTATGCCAAAACCAATCACTCTGACTACAATGGACAAGAGAAAACAATCTTCCATTCGATGGTATTCAAACTTTACTATTTTCTTTCAGTATTTGGAAAAATTGGAAGGACTCAAGGAAATTCAAATAAAGATGCAGAATACATCTGTTATCTCTACAAGTCAGTACAAATGCCATGAAGAATACACTGGCTTCAGGAGGCTGAGGCAGGATGGTGGCATAAAGGAAGGGACTCCTCTGAGCTCTCCCCTAAACCCCTCAAAATACCTTTAAATAATGATTCTAAACAAATTCTAGAGCAGTAGAACCCACAAAAAGACAGAGTGAAACAATTTTCCAGCACAAGACAACTTAGAAGGTCAGCAGGAAAGGTCTATACCACACGAGTGAAAGAGGAGTGCAGTCTAGCACAAGTCACACCAGCATAGCCCCCCAGCAAACTGGGAGCAGGCCTTAGGAGTGACTGAATCAGCAGGTTACAGTGGTAGTTGCTGCTTCTGGAACTCTTAGCCCACAGAGGGTAAGAGGGTCAAATTGGTCAGAAGGAGATCATAGGGGTCTCTTTGCTAGCATGGAGGCAGGACTATCATGTGGTTTTGCTCATACTCAGTTCTGGGTCACAGTCTTGTATGGCAGTCCCAGGGTAAGGAGGAACACTAACACATCAGAGCTTGTGGTTACAATGGAGGGGAGAACCTCCTCACAGTGCCAGAGCAGAAAAAAGTGTCTCTGGTCACTCACAGACCCGAACACAGGGCAGGAGAGCAGTAAACACCTCTTCTTAGATCAGATCTGCACAACTTGTAAACTTTTTTGGGCTGCAGGTAGGTTAGACTAGAGACAGACTGATTATGGTTGGTTGCTATGTGACATGTGACAAACAGGGGAGTGCAGAGTGACAACCATACAGTTTTCATGAGCTGCCAGAAATCCTTCAGTGGGCTGTGAGCCAAACATTGCGTAGGCCTGCCTTAGATCATAAGAGCTTGGAAGAACTTAAAACTTATAAGTCCCTAGAAGTATTTCTGAAAACAGCTACACAAACCCCTGAAGCTTGGTACAGTGCACTCTGTATCCTGGAAGCAGAACCCTACTTTAACAAATAGTTAAAAATCAAGTAATAGGCTGGGAATATGAGCAAATGACAGAAAAAAGTCCTGAAAGTTACTATGGTGACAAGGAAGATCAAAACACACATTAAGAAGAAGATAACAAAATCAAAGCTCCTACATACAATGCCTCCAAGAAAAATGTGAATTAGTCTCAGGCCATGGAAGAGCTCAAAAAGGATTTTGAAAATCAAGTTAGAGAGGTAGAGGAAAAATTGGGAAGACAAATGAGAGTGATGCAAGGAAATGATGAAAAACAAGTAAATGGAAGATGATGATCTTATGAGAAATCAAGAGACAAGAAATGAGAGTGATGCAAGGAAATGATGAAAAACGAGTAAATGGAAGATAATGATCTTATGAGAAATCAAGAGACAATAAAAAACCAAAAGGATGAAAAAATAGAAAACAGTGAGAAATATCTCATTGGAAAAACAAAGGACCTAGAAAAATAGATCCAGGAAACACAATTTAAAAACTATTGAACTACCTGAAACCATGATCGAAAAAAAGCCTAGACATCATCTTTTATGAAATTATCAAATAAAACTGTCCTGATATTTCAGAACCAGAGGGTAAAATAGAAATGGAAAGAATCCACTGATCACTTCCTGAAAGAGATCCCCAAATGAAAACTCCCAGGAATATTATAGCCAAATTCCAGAGCTCCCGGTCAAGGAGAAAATATTGCAAGCAGCCAGAAAGAAGCAATTCAAGTATCACAGAGCTATGGTCAGGCTAATTCAAGATTCAGCAGCTTCTACATTAAAAGATCAGAGGGCTTAGAATATGATATTTCTGAGGCAAAGGAGCTAGGATTACAAGCAAGAATCACCTACCCAGAAAAACTAAGTATAATGCTTCAGGAGGAAAAAAAGTATATTCAATTAGAGGACTTTCTGGCATTCTTGATGAAAAGACCAGAGATGAATAGAAATTTTGATTTTCAAATACAAAACTCAAGAGAAACACCAAAAGGTAAGCGGGAAAGGGAAATCAAAAGGGGCTTAATAAGGTTAAAATGTTTGCTTTCCAACATGGGAAGATGATACTAATAACTCAAGAACTTTCTCATTATTAGGACAGGTAAAAGGAGTTTATATATAGACAGAGGCCACAGGTATGAGTGGAATATGAAGGGATGATATCTAAAAAAAGGTAAAATTAAGGAGTGAGAGAGGAATGTACTAGGAGAAGGGGAAAGAAGTAGGTATAGTGGGGTGAATTATCTCACATAAAAGGCAAGAAAAAGTTTTTACAGTGGAAGGGAAGAGGGGCAAGGTAAGGGAGTGCGATTGAACCTTACTCTCACCATAATTGGCTCAAAGAGGGAATAACACTCAATTGGCTATAGAAATCTATCTTACCCTAAAGGAAACTAGGTGGGGAAAGGGATAAGAGGGAAGGGAGTGATAGAAGAAAGGGCAGATTGGGGTAGGGGGTAGTCAGAAGCTAAAAACTTTAGAGGAGGAGCAAGATGAAAGGAAAGAGAGAATAGAATAAATGAGGGGGAAAGGAAATAGAATAGAAGGAAACGCAGTTTGCAATAGCAACTGTGAAAAAAAATTGAAGCAAGTTTCTGTGATAAAGGCCTCATTTCTCAAACATATAAAGAACTGAGCCAAATGTATAAAAAAAGCCATTCCACAATTGATAAATGATCAAAATATATAAACAGTTTTCAGATGAGGTAACTAAAGCTATCTATAGTCATATGAAAAAATACATTGGAGAGATGCAAATTAAGACATTTTCTGAGGTACTACCTCATAACCTATTAGATTAGCTAATAGGACAGAAAATGAAAATGACAAATGGTGGAAGGGATGCAAGAAAAATGGGGCAGTAATACACTATTGGTGGAGTAGTAAACTGATTCAACTATTCTATAGGGCAATTAGGAGTTATGTCCAAAGAGCTATAAAACCATATATACCCTTTGACCTACCAATACCACTATTAGATCTATATCCCAAAAGAGATAAAAAAAAGGAAAAAGACCTATATGTAAAAAAATATTTGTAGCAGCTCTTTTCTGGGACCAAAGAATTGGACATTGAGGGGATGTCCATCAATTGGGGAATGGCTGAACAAGCTGTGGTATGTGATTGTGATGGAATACTATCATGCTATGGAAAATGATGAACGAGATACTCTCAGAAAAACCTAGAGTTACATGAACTGATGCAAAGTGGAATGTAGTGTATACAAAGTAACAGCAATACTGTAAGATAATCAGCTGTGAATGACTTAGATATTCTCAGCAATACAATAATCCAAGATAACTTAAGGAATTATGATGAAAAATGCTATCCATCCCCAGAAAGAACTGGTGCTGTCTGAATACAGATTGAAGCATATTTTTTTAACTTTCTCTATTTTTCTTGAAGTTTTTTTTTGAAGTGCTATGCTTTCTTTCACAACATGACTATTGTGGAAATGTTTTGCATGACTACACATTTATAACCTATACCAAATTGCTCACCTTCTCAAGACGGGGGCAGGAAATGTGATGAAGAAAGAGAATTTAGAACTCAAAGTTTTAAAAACAAATGTTGATAATTATTTTACATGTAACTAGAGAAAAAGAAAATACTAAATAAAAATTTTGAAAAAAAGAAGACATTGTCTACTAGAACATAAGATTCATGAGGCCAAATATACACTGCAAAAAATGATTTGGAAAATAGACTTCAACCATATACATATGTTATTTAAACACTAAAACATAGAATAAGAAGTGGGATGAAGAGGTTAAAATGATATAAACTATGAAATTTTGCTACTTTTATTTTAATTCCATTCAACAAATGTTGTTGAATTGTACCATGTGCCCAGAAAACTGACAAGCCTATGAAACATACAAAAGAATTTCACAGAAGTATACATTTAGAACTGGGTAATCATCTAATCCAACTCTACCAATTTACAAACATAGTCTCTGCTCTTAAGAACCTCCAAATTTCATAGGGAGGATGAATAAATCAACCACATATGAAACAGTCAAATAATAGCATTAGATATTAGTTAACTATGATTGAGACAAATGAATTGTGGAGATGACGAATGTCATATGTATTCAAAGGAGGAAAAGGTAAATGTGTACATACCTAATTTTAAAAAAAATCTTCTCAATGAATACAATTGGAATATAAGGAGAAGTGGTGAGAGAGTATCCCAAGCAGAGAGAATAGAGTAAATCACAAAATCGCATCAGATCACAAAAGGAGAATTGAATATGCCATATTCAAGGACCAGTGAGGAGACATACCTGAACAATATGGAAGGTTCAAATTGGAAAGTAGTAGAAGTTAAGGTTAGATAAATGGATTGGACCAAGATAGTGGAGAGCCCCAAATATCAAACAAAAAATCTTGAAATTTCTCCCAATGGTAATGGATACCAACATAAGATTTTTAAGCAGAAGAGTAATATAATAAACACGGTACTTTGAAAAGATTCATCTAACAATATAATGCAGGAACGATTAGATGTTGAGCAGGGAGAGAAGACCAGATTCAGGTAGACCATCTATGTTGGTATCATAATCCAGGAATGAGGATGTGACCTTGAGAAAGGAAGTAATCAATTTGAGACTTTAAAAAAATGGCAAGATTTGGAGGTTTGTGTCTATAGGTCTTAAAAGATAAATTATTCGGGGGGCGGAGCCAAGATGGCGACTGGAAAGCAGTAACTGCCGTGAGCTCCCCACCAAGTCCCTCCAAAAACCTATAAAAAAATGGCTCTGAACCAATTCTAGAACTGCAGAACCCGCAAAGTGGCAGAGGGAAGCAGGGCTCCAGCCCAGGACAGCCTGGATGGTCTCGGGGTAAGGTCTGTCTCAAACAGAACTCCCAGCCCCCAGCTGAGGGGAGCGGAGCTGAGCCAAGCAGAGCCCAGCGTGGTGCAGCGCGGCAGACCGCGGACCGACGAGACCAGGAGCGGAGCTGAGAGTGCCCTAGCATGCTGAATTACTGAGCTGTGGCATGTACCAGACCACACAACCCACAAACAGCAAAGACTACACAGAAGGTTAGTGGGAAAAACTGAGGGACTGGACGGAGTTTGCGGTTTGGTTTCCACCCCTGAGGCAATGGAGGCGGGGCAGCTTTAGAAATTCAGCTGCAGTTGCT
>CM053624.1:231311122-231378820 GCA_028646595.1 Phalanger gymnotis | reverse complement strand
TGGAGAATTCTGTATACCCAACGATTTCGAACCATTCAGATATTTATATGATCCTTTTTGAGATCATAAATTTGGCCTTCCTACTACACATGCTTCTCATCAACCTAGATTGGACTTGTGTGGCGCTCCAAATCATACTGGACTCCAAGGTTAGTTTCCCAGAGGGACAGATACTACTCTCCCCTCAGGACTCTAGAGAACCCCTGAGGGGTTGTGACTTTTAACATTATAGCTCCTGAATTGCCATCCAATGCTCCCCTCAACTATATCAATCAGTACTTGACATTAGCATTTAGAAAGAGGTATTATTAAGGTAGACTAACAAAGACCATAGCTGTAAAAGGTTTCTCCCAACCTTGGAGAACACAAGTCCCTTAGGATAAATTTGGCATGAACTTCAAAGTATAATAACAGTGAAGTGTATGTATGTGTGTGAGTGTATATATATATGTATGTATATATATATGCATATGAATGTCTATATATGTGTATGTGTATGTGTATATATGTGTATAGGTAAGGAACTTGTGTGACCAAGAAGTACCTCTCAACTCCTGGCTCCAGAATTCCTTTTTTTCCCTTTAAGAAATCCTTATAAGGTTGTCCTTGGGTGAAACACTTTTCTGGACTCAATGAATCAGTGACTTTCTAGAGTCTATATCCAACATTTCTCTCTATCAAGAGGTCAGTCAATAAATATTTATTAAGTAGCTACCATGTGCCAGGCACTATGTTAAGCACTGGAGGCACTGTGCTAAGTGGTGCCACAATCCCTGAAGTTAGTACTCTTCCTCTGAAGACTTTCTTTCCACCTCCTTCTGCAGGTATTTCCTTTGTTATAGCTACTACTGCTTCTTCAGAATCTGCTACAGATTCCAGTTGCCAATGTGACCTCTCTGAAGACTGCCAATGTGACCTCTCTGAAGACTCTGATAGATCTCTTGATCTCACTGGTTGCCTGACTAAGTCCTTCTAGTAATGTTCATTTACTGTAAGGTCAGGAAAGAAAAAAAAATACAAAAGAAATAGAACTGTCATTAGCCATGTGGGGGAAATTAACCAGCTTCCTCCACCCACTCAGCAGCTCAGAGCTATCATCCTCACTTTTAGGAAACCAAAATAAGAGATTGCTTGCACCAACCTTTTGTGCGCACACTCAATTCTGGCTCAGCTTCTCCTCATCTATAGCGTCATTTCTACTCTGATGCCATTTAGAAGATTCTTGGTCACCAGTCACTCATGGCCAGAAGTAACCTCCAAGTATTGGGTTGAAACCAGGTAGAAACATACTCTGTCTAACCCACCAGGAAGGGAAAATCTAAGCATGCTCTATGGACTAGGCCCTCATTGGCCAATCCACCCTCTCTCATTCCACTTGACATACTGTGGGGGGTATATGTTAGCTGGTGGAAGATGATAGGGATGTGTAACTCAAGCCAAGGCAGCCCATGTCTCAGTGGGCTGGAATCAGGAAGACCTAAATTCAAATCCAGCCTCAGACACGTAGCTGTGTGAACTTAGGCAAGTCACTTAACCTCTGATTGCCTGACAAAATGGATCCATTGGAGAAGGAAATTAGCAAACCACTCCAGTATCTTTGCCAAGAAAACCCCAAATGGAGTCATGACGGGTTGGACACAACTCACACAACTGAACAACAATCCAAACATAGTCACTTAAACTCTCTGAACCTCAGTTTCATCATCTAAATAACCTTAAAAGTTCCCATCTAGTCCTCAATCTATGATCTATGACATTTTGATTTTTTAAAAAAGAATAAAGTCATTCTATTAATTTATTTCTTTGTAAATTTTGTTGGATTCTTATTTTTAAAAAAATTCATCCATCAGTCATCCATATACATATAGTGACTCTGTTAACCAAAAGCTGAATAATCAGAATTTTTCACTCCCCAGACCATTATGTGTTCAATTTCACAAACATTGACTAAGTGCCTACTACGTGCAGGGCACTGATTTTCTGTAGTTATAATTTGTTAAGAGTTCATAGCTATGTTTTAACAATCCGGCTAGCAGCTTCTGTGGGGGATAAGATCCACCCACAGCCAGCACCCAGAAAGCTGCCAGCACACCGCAAAACACAGGTTCTTTTGATCTGCTTAACGAAGGAAAGCAAGGTGAAGGGGTTGGCAAGCTTACTTTAATTCAGCACACAAATATTATTCACTTAGTTCAGGGGAAAAAGCTAGCACCCTGAACTTCAGAGCAAATTACAAACAAATTACAAATATCAGGAGACAGACCCAATACAGATTCATAGTTACCAAAGTTCAACAAAGACTCAGCATCCAGGTTTACAAGCTGGAGGACTGCTTAGCTGCAGCTGCCCGGAGTCTCCTCATCAACACCATCTCAAGAGCCCTGCACAAATGGCTCTGTCCTTCCTTCTTATAGGGCTTTAGATGTCATCAAATGTCATCTGAATGACCAGAATTTAGGCTGCTATGATAGGTTCTTGAGTTAGCCCCTCCCCTTAGGACCCTGGGAGGTTCACATCCACATAGGTTAGGTTAATACCTAATGGGGCATGGCTCTTGAGTTAGCACCTCCCCTTAGCCAGCCTCACCTTGGTCCCCACCCCAGTCACCAATCCACACCCACATAAGTTCCACACCTAATAGGGGTTTGGGCCTGGGGCTTAGCATTACTCAAAGCAAACAAAAGCCAAACTCTTCAAGGGCACTAAGTGCTAAGGAGCCCATTTTGCTTACCAACACAAGCTACTAGGTTAAGATACACAAAATCAAATAATTCATGCTTCCTTTATGGCAAAGGGATATTTGGTGTTCTGTCTTGAAGAAATGGAACACACCAGCTTTTATTTCATAGCGATGGCATAACAATCAATCACTCTTCCTATTTATTTTCAGAGGCCTGGAATATAGTGATGGGCTATCTACCATACATAGATAAATGAGCAATATTTAAATTACCAAATTCGCTAAGATTCTTTGGAGCAAATTTTCAACAGGAACTTATACTGATAGAAATGTTTAATAAATTACTGGGATGGCAATGATGATAAAGAAACACTAGCTGCTAATCAATTACCGGTAATAAGCAGGTAAGCCCAAGAGCCCTAAATACCACAGCATCTCACACCCTAGACCACTGGTCCTGCTTCCAACCTGGTCCCTGTAGCCATAGTGCTAGAAAGAAATCCTAGTGGAGACAAGAATTGGCAATTCCCTTTGCAGATGCTGAGGCCTCTGCCTCCCCTACAGACACAGCTATTGAAGATCTAGGAAAGAAATATCTTGACACCAAAGTTCTTAGCACTATGAAATATTTCAACACCAGAAATAGATATGTTTTTATTTGTAGTGATGGCTGTAACCTCACTCTTCCAGTAATAAGTCAAGCTACACTTCTACCTCATGACTCTAAGGGTAATACTACTGAAGGGTTGTGGATTTCTTCTAATGCTATTAACTTGAGTCCCCATTCCAATGTGACTCTCTCCAACTATTAACTATAAGCTGTTAGTGCCCCAGCTCCATTTCACCAATATCAATTAACTTATATAAGGGGATATTTACTGTGAAAATATAGCAAGAAGAGAAGCTCAAAAATTTTTTATCAATACCTGGGGCATACTCTCACCAACGGAGAATAGACTCAGACTTAACACAATTTCTATGTAGCATCCATCCCACTACATTTATTTCCAAATATAACATAGCCAATAGATGGATGAGGGGACATGTCTACTACTGCTGGAATGGGCAGGGTTGGTCACTCAGAACTTCATTCCTTCTGGCTTCTGACAAATCCTGGCATGGACTCTAACTCCTGGATTCTGGTGTCTCCCTCTTCTAATCTTGCAAAGCTCACAAGGTCATAGTTATATCCAATCTCCTTCACTTAGAAAGAGAAGGAGCAAATGCAAAAAGGAAAAAAACAGAGGGCTATTCATATGCACAAGCCACACTTGAACCTTGGATGGGGAAGGCCTGAGGCTTATAGGATTTGTCTCAGGGAAAGGTAGCCAGGCAGGGGAAAAACAAAACACAACAATACAAACAAACAAAAACTTGCTAAGGTAAGGGCCAGGCACTGGCTAACTAGCATCTTTTGAATGCAAACTAGTTATGTTCCCCCGCCAAAAATAAGTTCCTCTTTACCACATGGTTAGCAGATAATAGCTGGTTACAGCACATCTTCCAGAGTCCACATGGAGATTGCACCAGCCAAGCACTCTATGCATACTCTAATGTACTAGACTCAATAGCCAGTCTCCCACAATATTATAATAGATATTACATTAAAGGAGATACATTCCATCTGTTTTGCCACTACACCTTAAGGATCAAGGGTCTTTTACTTTAGGGATATGAGCTCCTTGAGATCATGAACTGATTCTCTTTAATGTTTGCATCCTCAGTGCTTTGCACATAGAAAGCACTTAATAAATGTTATTTTTTACATTCATTCATGATGATAATAATGATGACAATTATGTTGCATCATTTAAATAAGTTAAACTAAAAGGATCAAACTTTCCTTCTAGATGTTATTATACTTCAAGAGCAAAAGGAACATTGAAATAGGCACATGAACATGAAAAATTGAAAGAAAGATATGACCCTTAGTCTTATACTTTTTTTTCCTCTTAATGTACATATGTTCATTTCAGTTCACCTTTCATGACACATTATCATTATGCCCTATCCTTGTTGTATTGACAAATGTTTTTTGCATTGTTGGAAATAATTCAAACTAACAAAGGAGGCTATGGGTCTGAGCTTTCACAAAGCACGTGTATCTATGTAAAATTGGGTTTAATCACTTATTGATTCATACAAACTTCTCTACATTGCTTTCCAAAGCAGTTTCAATATTAGGAAGAAAGAAAAATTCAAAAGCTACAGTCCTAATGACAAAGTCATTTGCAGTGATCAACTACCATTCATATGGTTTTGGTGAAAAATGGCTTATAAACAATGATTTCTGCAAGAAGATGGAAGACCAGTAGTTACATTTTGACATGCAGAAAAAATTGGAATGTGATTGTGCCTTCCTCAATAGCTAGCTGAGTCTCTCAAAGCAGGCAGCAAGGTATTCACTCTTCTGTACCAGGGTTCTCTATTCTCCAAGAGGATTGCATGGGTGTAAGGGTTGATCCACATTCTAGGCTCATTGCAGCATCCCTATTCAGTGACCTATATGGATGAAAATAGGGATTTTTTCCATAGATTATATCTCAGAGAGACATGGTCCAATGCAAAGAGTCCTTGGTTTAGTTTCACGTCCCAGCCACAGTGCTTGGTTTTAATTTTGAACAAATCATTTTTAAAATTTTCTTTGAGCCTCAGTTTCTCCTTTTATAAAATGAGGATAATAATAGTTTCATTATCAGCTTCTAGAAGAATGTCATGAGGTGGGACAAAATGCTTCGTAATCCTTAAAGTGCTAAATTAATGCAAGCTATCATCCCTGTTAACATTGGACAAGCATTAATCTCTTCAGGCACCAGAATGAAAGGCCATTTGGGTTTGTTTTGTGAATATGGTACCAAAGTCCTTCAAAGTTTACTTTCTCTTTCAATGGTTTAACTTTTCCTGAGAATTTAAAGGCTAAAATCTCCTAATTATGGAGGTAGTATTAAAATAAATACAGAGGTAAGAATATAATATAGAGAATAAATGTATTACATTAAATTCAATACATAATATACATTAATATAATATATAATTTAATATAGGGAGCCTAACACATGAATTTTTGGGTTTCTAAATGATCCAAGGCAAGTCCCTTAATTTATATGGGTCTCAATTTCCTCATCTGTAAAATGAGGAGATTTATTTAGGCGACTTCTAAGTACTTTCCAGATCCAAAGTTCTGTGATCTTCAATTTTTGTTGATACTTAAGGGTCTTTTAAATAAAATGCCTTTTAGGAATAAAATGTAGAGAAATAGCATAGTATAGCAGATTGAGAGCAGGCCTTGGAATGAGGAGAACAGACCAAAGTTTAAGGCCGACACTACTGACTGTGTCACTGTGAGAAAGTCTCTTAACCCCTCAGTGTCGCCATTCAACTCACTAAGACTATAAATTGCAGGGCTGGTGTTTATCTGCATTGGTAGAAGACTTTTCTCATCAGGAGTTCCAAATATCAGTGAAATCATAGGTCTCTTTGAAATAAAAAGGAGGCAGGCAGGGAAGGGGGAGGGAGGTAGACAGGCAGGCAAGAAAAGAGGAATCAATCAATAAATATTTTTAAAGAACAAACTATGTGCTAAAACAGCAGCTAAGTAGCACAGTAGATAGAGTGCCAGGCCTAGAGCCTTCTCATCTTTGTAGGTTTAAATCTGGCCTCAGACATAAGTGCATGTATGTACAATAATATCTATTTCTATAGATAGCTTTGTTTCAGTAACACAAATTAATCTGTTTCATATTTAATTACATACCCAGGAAACCAAGCATAAAGGTGTTCAGATATGACCTGATTACTTGCTAGCTTCCATGTGATACTTTAGGCCTTCCAAATGAGAAGAAAACAATTCCTATTAAAGACCCATCAAAGCCAGAGGAGCAACTGGTTGATGAGAGCCCCAAAACTGAGCTAAAGAAATATTCAAGCAATAGACTCTATGATGGCAGCCTCAGATCACACTGGAACCTACTGTACGTTTCTGAAAACCTCTGCAACTGCAGGCAGTTAATTCAAATAGATTGAATGACTCATATGGAAGAAAAGGTTAATTCCCTGCATCCAAAAGGGAAAACTGTGACAAAGCTCTGTAATATGGGAATAGAAGAGTCATGGCCAGGAGGACAGGCCTACCTCACCAACCTAATTTAGAACATTTAAAAACAACTTTCAAAAGCAGCTTTCTTCAGCTAATTATATACAATCTGCTTTGTTAAAGAAAAAAACCCTTTCATTTTCCACTGTCTTCAAATGGCCACATTCAGAAATCCATTCTGCAGCTCCCCTAGGCCAATCTGAAAGAAGATATTATTAATGCATCAGCATGTCACACCTCTGGGCTTAGAACAGGTGTATACGGGGCAGTCGCATCACCAGCCTTCTCACCTGGAACTGGAGACTCATGCTCCTCTTGAAAAGGCCTTCGGTTGCATAATTAACATGACTGTCATAGCCATGGCCTATTCTTTCACTTTTGAAAAAAGAAAGAAAAAAGAAGCACCCCAGTCCTCTTCCCTTTCCCTCCTCTGAGAAGGACTTCCTATTGAAGTTATCTTTACTGTGAAACACAACAAAGTTTCAACTTCCTGCACCCACAAGCAAACAGATAATTCATAAAGGCGCTGAGCTTGACAGCAGTTTAGCTGAAACCATCTGGCCTAGGTGTCACAGCCTAGCCTTGAAGAGGCAGTGCTGTAAATCTGAAGGCAGTGATGTTCCTGGGGGAGCCATTACAAGGCTGTCACAAAAGGAATAAAAGAGAAAAGCTGAGGTGAGGAGGATGGAATACTTGTCGATGCTGTCTCTCCATCACCTGAGGTTCAAACTGGGTTCCCCAGGTGATTATCATTTCAAATGGAACTGAAAGCAATTGTGGAGAAGGTAGCTCCTATTTCCCTAACTGGTGGTAGGGGCAATGTGCCAGAATTTCTGATTTGAAAGAGAACATAGAAGAAAGAGATTGGAGAATATTATTTGTGGATCTTTTTGAGACTTTAGTTGAGTCCAATAGAATAATAAACCTCAAAATTTTAGAGATAAGAGGAAACTTGTAAATCTAGTCCAATGTTCAATTTCTTTTCAGATCAGGAAACTGAGACTCACAATGGTGAATGAATAATTTATTCACCTAAATGAATAATTTATTGATTGTCACACAGTAAATTTCTGACATAGCCTAGAGGAGAAGCCAGATTTCCTAAATCATAGTTCATTGTTCTTTCCTCCATCTCTAGGAACTATGAGCCAGGGAGGTACATATTTTCCACATATGCTTTTTGGTGGATAGTGAGGAGTTATCTGTATTTCTCTGAGTCATGGGTCCCTGTCTTAGGAGCAGTTATCAAGAGCCAATGACTTCACCCTTCCCTTTTGGAAATATTTAGAGAATCACGTGGATATTTGTATGACTGCCCACCTACCATCAAAGAATAGTGAGAATCACTCTACAGACTAAAAAAGATTCAATGAGTGGAACTAATTCTGTCAAAAGAGCACACCATCTGATGAAGGGAAGACATAAACAACTACAGATTTAAGAAGAGCCAAGCCAGAGAAAGCCAAAAAAGAGACTGGAATGGGCTAAGAAAGAAGCATTCCCATAGCCATCTGAAGATACCCTTTCTATAGAAAGTAGGGCTATGGGACCCAAATATAAAATAAAATGCTTAAATAGGCGTGGCTACTCTTGCTGCCTGAATTGGAAAAGAGCTGTAACACTTGTAACTGAAGCTCCAGTTGTTGAAGAGATAATCATTGGAGAGGAGTTAACTAGCACCATCTACTGGAAGATAGCCAAAGTTCACAGTGCAGCTAAGCTGAGCTAAGTCCAACAATATTAATAAGACTTACATCTGCCGAAAATGGAGTCTACCAAGATTCACAAAAAGATTCACAACAGCTACTGTAATAAGAGCAGTCGAAAGCCATTTAGATAGAGTAGCAAGTGGAAATTTAGTGGTGAGAAAACCAGCTTCTTTACTTGCTGTTTCCCCACCCAGGCAAATCCTTAAGTCACCAGAATATTAGAGATACTTTGGGGAAAATAGAGAACATCCCACAGGAGGTGGGAGGAAGGGAATCTTTTGACTCTATATTATTGAACGTGAGTCTTTATTCTATCCTTTTCTGTATATAGGTTTTCTATATTTCGAAACCTTATAAGCCCAAACACTTGTCTGAAGGAGTTGGCAGCCACCCTTGGAAGAGTTCTGGATAACAGCAACACCAGGTTCTACCTAGCATGGGGGGTGGGGGTAGCAATAAACCACAAAAGTGAATGTTTCATAAAAGGGACCTGGGGTCTTCATTATATGAGGGAGCCTTGCAAATGTTAAGTAGTGGTTTAAAATTAGTCTTGTTTCATGCTCCATCATTCTCCTCCTTTTAATTAAGAAGTTATGGATTGGTCACGATCTGCCCTTTTGGAAAGGGTATGCACATTAACAAGATTACATATCCATTGAACTATTGAAGTGTATATAAGCTTTCTTGAGAGCAGGCGGCTTGTAAACATTTCCTTTTGTCCATGATTAGCATGCTTGCACTCAAGGCCATACATCTTAGAGCACCTATTATGATGAATGAATAAATGAAAAGTCTGTTATGGTATGCCATAATGGATAGAGAACTGGTCTCAAGAGTCAGAAAGACCTGGGTTCAAGATTTATCTCTGAGATGCACTGACTGTGTGCCCCTGGACAAGTCACTTAACTTCTCAGTGCTCTAGGCAACTCACTAAAAGTGCAAGCTGTAGAGAAGATACCAACCTGAATAGGTAGAGAAAGTTCTTCACTAGGAGGAGTTCCTAATACCAATGAAGTCACAGATCCAAATTAGGCCTAAAATTCATAGTATTAATCTAAATATGTTGACATTCTGCCTACAAAAGAAATCCCACAGTTGCTCTTTAGTCAGTAAATCAGTATTTATTGGTTTTCCAAAGAACTTTCCTGGGTTTTTTTTCTCTAAAAGGAATCAAAAGCAATGACATTTTAAATCCTATTTTCTTCAGAACTTCATCTTATCGCTAGGATTCCATATCTTTTGAATGCCAAAAATGTAATAAACTTCTCATGCTGCTGCTGCTGCTTGACAGTTTCCTCCTCCACTATCATTTTGCTAAACATTCCCATTTTGTTTGAGGAAAATATCTAATATATTGATGGACAGATGAGCTAATTTAAGAATACCAGACTGAGAAAGAGTGACTTACCCTAACAGCATGGAGTCAGCTTCCACCAATACCAAAAGATGTCACTGTGAGCTCTTGCTTGCCTGCACTCTCTCTATAGGAGGAAGTAAAAGCTTCAACAGCATAGTGACAAAGAAACCCATTGACACAAAATGAGACAGGTGCAAAATGGTATGTTTTTTAAAGAAAATATACACAATTCAACCTACCCTTCATAAGACACACTTCTTAACATAAAATGAAAGCTTTTCATGTATTCATTCACCATAATAGGTGCTCAGAAATGGATGGCCTTGAGTGCAAGTGTGGTAAAGATGAACAAAAGAAAATGTTTACAAGCCAATTGCTCACAAGAAGGCTTATCTGCACTTTGATAGTTCAATGTATATGTGATCTTGTCAATGTACATATTCTCTCCAAGAGGGTAGATCACAATGAAACCAAACCTTCTCATCTTGAGTAAATCTTGTCAATACCCTCCCACAAATCCTCCACAAGAAATCTCTAATGTATGTGGAGAATAGCTTTATTTTTAGTTAACATGTGGACCAATAAAGTACTCTCACTGCATAAATCGTAGGATCCCAGATGAAGAACTGTAAGAGAACTCAGAGGATATCTAATCCAAGCACATTGTTTTGAAGATGAGGACATTGAAACCCAAGGAGGTTAAATTACTTGCCTAGTGGCATACAGGTGGTAATCATCAGAGTCAGGATTTGAACCTGTGTTCTGTGACTCTAGAGCCAGTATTATTTCTCACTATACATGGTTCCACATGACTGGCCTACTTCTTTTCCTGCACATATATCTCATTGATGATGTCTTTTACTATGTTTTTTGAATGTGTTTTTTTGTTAATGATACCTTGCAGTCTCTTCACACTCACCAAGCCCTTTGGGTGACCTGCAATTTCAATTATTCAAAGCTGATGATATTAGATGATTTGTAGCCAATTAAAAGGCCTAGCGGAAGGATGGAGTCTATGTAATTGTTCAAAGATCCCCCAGTCTATTAACCTCATGCCATGCATTTCTGAACCAAATGCTGTATCTTCAAAGCAGTTGCTATTGCTATGCATATGCTGGTGTGGTTCTGAATCACAAAACATAACAAACTCTCCACATAGAAGAAAGAAGTGAAACATTTATTCAGACACCAGAAAACCAAATCCCAACACCAATAAACTGAATCCCTCATAGCAACAAAGAATTTAATACACATTATCACAGCAGAGAGCAACTCTATCCCAAAGCCTTCCCTCGGCTCAGGCCTTCCCACAAACAAACACTCACAATCCTAGCTGTCTCCTTGCCTGCTTCTGCTCTTTCTCACCACTCTAACTGCTCTGACCTCACTTCCTCTCAGTTCTGCTTCACCTCTCCTGCTCCACCCTTTCAGCAAATTCCTCTCACCACAGGCTTCATGTGACTTGGGCTTCCATGTGACTTAAGCAGGTCACATAGGCCTATTGATGGATGGGAAAGATCTTCTCATTAATGCATTGTCCATTTATAGAATCTGTCCAAGATATATATATATAGTGTTGGATCAGCTCTAGGGTCATCCATCCAAATGTATATCATGGTTTAGACAATAAGTATTCTTCATCACTTGGTCTTTTCTGTGCGACTGGTTAGAGTAAACTCAATTTTAAGGTGATTAAGGATGTCATTTGAGTCTTTGCAATGTTCCAAGGCCTTCTGCACAATAACATCAATAAACATGAACATCTGGCAGACAGAGGTAACCACCTCTGGTGAACATATGTCTCCCTGTTTTATACCTCAGTTGATATTAATAATCCGAGGATCAATGTTATCCTTGTTGTCTTACATATTTTACTGATGTTATATATTGGTGTCTCTGTCACATTTAGAACCTTATCATGGCATTTTCTCTGTGTGTTGCCTTACCCTATCAGTGCATCTCATGAGTCAGACTGGATCACAGATTAATAGTCTCTCTGTATTCTGTATGGGCCAAATCACATTTGGGATATTGTGGTTAATTCTCCATATCACAGATTTAAGGAGGAATTGCAAAGTAAACAGCTCTATGAAGGGGATAAATATGATGGTAAAAGGTCTGGAAAATGTCTTTAAAAGGAAGGGCTAAGAGAACTAATGATTTTTAAAAAGACTAAGAGGAAATGGAATCACTATCTTCTAATACCTAAAGTTTTGTCATATGGAAGAAGGAGCCTTGAGGTACAGGGAGGCAGAATATAACGTAATGTAAAAGAACCATTGAAGCTATACAATACTAGAAGAGTCTGCCTTGTATCATATTGAACTTATTAACATGATTGGAAATTTTCAAAAAGAAGCTGGCTCCATTGTCAGGGTTATTGTAAATGGAAATGTTGCATTGGTGGGAGGTTGGACTAAGTGAATATCTGAAGTTCTTTGGACCTTTTAATTCTATGATTTTCTGACTGATTTTTGGTTAAACAAATCTGTCCCATAATGATGATGATAACATATAGCAATTTAAAATTTACAAAGTGTTTTCCTCACAAAAATCCTATGAAATAGGTATTGTGTATATTATTATATCCATTCTAGATACAGTGAACATGAGGCTCAGAAAAGTAAATTGACTTGTCCACCATTATTTAATACTTTTGTGCCAGAGCTGGAACATCACCTTTAGTCTTTATGACTGAAAGCTCAATGTACTTTCTGCTATACCATATGCTCTCAAGCACTAATATTTCTGTAATGGTGCTTCTGGGAAACCATCTTCATATATAGTTATCCCTTCTACATTATGGGGGTTAGAGTACAGGGGCCCCACAATCTGGAAACTACACATTAATATCTTTTGCCCCTCCTTTCACACCAGAGAAATTTAAATTTGTTCTTTTTCTTTTACGGGTATTTGTAGTACCTTATTGTAAAATTTTGGCTGATATTATACAATAGCATACATATATTTTATGCATTTCTGAGTTTCTAAACTTTTGGTGTCATTTGCTGGCCTTTGTGTGTCATCTGTGGCTTCCACAAAACTCCTCAAAAAATTCCCATTTAATTTCTTATGCCGATCTATGATATACCAAAATTGCAATGGAGAAAATCACAATGTGGAAGGGATAACTGTGCACAGAATACAATCTGGGACATCTGGAAGTATTCTTTGACAATACCTGGTGCAAACCCTCATTTTATACATGAAGACACTGAAGTCTAGAGAAGGAAAATCTTGCTCACACAGCTACTTAGTACTAAAACATAAGTGTCTTGCCTTCTAGTCCAATGTTCTTATTACTATACCATGAACCAGACTGTCAGGAATATTTACCTGAATCTCAAAGTACCTTAAATCAACGTTATCAAATTCAGATAGAAATAAGGATTACTAATCCATACATAAAGATCCCTATGAGCTACATTTTTATTTTTTAAAAAATGTAATATCTATTTTTTCTACTTTATTAATTTTGTTAAATATTTCTCAATTATATTTTAATCTGTTTCCGTATACATTAGGTTCACATGTTAGACACTTCTGCTCTAAAGAATATATACCAAGGTCAAGAGTGTTAAATCTGGTTGAAGTGGGAGCATTATTCATATTCGCACTGCTTCTTTCCATTGTCCTGGGACCAGTCACCATATTTTACACAATTATAACTTCAAACAATGTGAATTCAAATCCATGTATTATTTGCACTAATTGAGACCTGGCTGTATTTACTTTTTTTGGTACCATAGCTGTGATTTCATCGTTTTAAGAAATTCTCATGAAGAAATTCCCTCTAGAAAGGAAGATCAGCAACTGCCAAGCAAATTATTATGTTAGAAAGATTTCTGGAGCACTGAAAGGATAAGTAATAATAAGTTTTGCAAAGCACTTTCCACGTTATCTCATTTTTAATTTTCAAAACAATCCTATAAGGTAGATGTTATTATTATCCCCATTTTACAGATGGGGAAACTTAGTGAAAATATAAATGGCTTGCCCAGGGTCATATAGCTACTAAATGTCTGATGCAGGATTCCAAATCAAGTCTTCTAAACTTTAAGTTCAGCTCTGTCCACTATACAACTTAACTTGCCAAGGGTCATATAGCTAGTTTGTGTAGGAGGTGGCACTTAAACTTAGGTCTTTCTGACTCCAAGGCCAGCTCTGTTGCCACCACATTATGCTGCCTCTCACTTTATTTGCATTAACAAATTCAAATATAGTAGAACTCTTTCATATCACTTGACTAACAGGTAGATGTGCAATTATAATATATTGGGCTTTCAGTATGTAGAACTGAGGCATTTAGATAACACAATGGATAGAATCTTGGATCTGGAGACAGGAAAACTTGAGTTCAAGTCCAATCTCAGACACTTACTAGTTGCGTGACCTTGGACAAGTCACTTAACCCCTGCCTCCACTTCCTCTATTGTAAAAATAGATATATCACCAACTTCCTATGGCTATTCTGAGGATAAAAAGTGATATTTGTAAAGCCCTTTGCAAACCTTAAAGCATCATATAAATGCTAGCTATTGTATCTATTACAATTATTGTGTTTTGAGATATTTGGTTTGGGATCCATGACTGGACAAATGGTATAACCCATGCAATGATCAGTCATATTGCTAAAATTACTCATTAATGGAAACTGGTGTTTCAAAATAAAATTTCCTAGTTATCTTCCTTTCCATGTCACAAACAAAAGGTGTTCATTCATAGCACTTGCTAAAATTATTCTGAAAATTTAGGATGAGGGTAGACATGAAAAATCAAGCAACTGACTATCATCCTCATCTGACATCCGTCGGTACCCTATCCTCC
The DNA here is from genome assembly GCA_028646595.1 of Phalanger gymnotis. Classification (NCBI taxonomy): domain Eukaryota; kingdom Metazoa; phylum Chordata; class Mammalia; order Diprotodontia; family Phalangeridae; genus Phalanger; species Phalanger gymnotis. The sequence goes on along the minus strand of CM053624.1, from coordinate 231,364,154 downwards.
CATCCAGAAGCAGATGAAGTCATGAAGAGAGGTTAATTCATACTACAAAGTCCTCTGGTGCTTTCATGCGTTCCTCTATTCTTGACTGCTGAACCAAATTTCAATGATATACATTGCACAGAGATACAGAATATAATGGTGTTGGATTTGACTGGCAATTTTTTTAAGTATATGGTGATATCAAATGTGAAGCACTTGCCACCCTCTTTCTTTTCTCCTCTGCCAATGGATTATGAAAGAAAATTGTTATTATTTTAATTAGTAGCAACAGTCATATCTAGGTCATGTTGTCTCAGAGAAATATCAGGGAAAAAAATTGTTCCACCTATTCACACCACTCCTGGCTTGAAAATAGTATCTCACTATTAGCTGTCTGTTTGCAAAACACTAGTTCAGATATGTTCCAACACAGCTACAGGGTTTCATCTGCATGTGAGTGTGTGTATATATGTGTGCATGTATACACATTCACTCATTTCTTTGATACTTTGATGGACCTGTGATTACATGAATGTAGCTACTCTCTTCAGTGAATTATATTGTTTCCATCTTCACTTTACCATCTCCTGCAACTCCAATCAATGCCCTCCCTAAAATTCCCCATAGGAAGTCCATCCAATATGACAAGTTTTTTTGCTAGATTTCTTGGCAATTAATAGGTACCCATAAGTAACAGAGAGGTGGACGATAAGTTATCCCTCATTCTCACTACATAACAGTATATATTTAGAGATGGAAGGTATCTTGGAGGTGATATGGTCCCATCGTGCTCATTTTATGACTGAGGAAGCTGAGTCTCAATGAGGTGGGATAACTTGTCCATCATCACACAGGGAATAAGTAGCAGAACTGTTTTTAACTCAGGCCCTCAAACTGATGGGCCCACTGTGTAATGGTTCATTAGTAATAAAACTTGTTCGTTCCTACCATTTGTCTCTCCATTACCCTTTAGGTAACTTGCAACTTCATATTCTATGGTATTCTATGACTTGTAGTTACCACTGGAAGAATATTGGTGTTTAAAGGATGATGGGGTTTTTTTAACTTCAGAGAGAAATTTGTGATTATGAAAGAATGTAGTAGCAATTAGATTTGAAGATCTTTCCCACCCATTAATAGGCCATATGACCTGCTTATGTCACAGGAAGCCTAAGACATATGTGATGGGAGGAGCTTCCTGACAAGAAAAGGAAGTTCTGTCACAGAAAATGCTGAGAGAGAAAAAGATGTTATGGCTGCTGGTGGCTGCCCTTGTGATTGTTAGAACTGAACAAGCTGACTTAGCTGTACTGTGAGTTTGTTTTGGGGAAGACCCTAGCAGGGTGTCAGAGAGGTTTTGGGATGGTCAGGCTCTAGGATGTGATATGGTGTTTTAAGTTCCTTGCTGTTATGATAAAGTAGACTGTCTGGCTGTGGGAGCTGAGCGTTTGGTTATGGGATATGATTTTTTGGTGTCTGAATAAATGTTATACTTCTTTTACCTTCTTTATGGAGAGTCTCGCATACTTCACAATGCAGAACTGCATAGGCATAGTCACAATTATCATTGATGTTGTGTTTATTGCCTTACTATTTCAAAGGCCCGCTCCCAATTCTGTACTTAGTTCGTTAGCCAAGATAAGTGAAACAATTGACTAACTCCATGAGATTTCCATCCACTTATGAATAATAAGCACTCTTTGTGTACTTGTTTATTTTTTTCCTGTCTGAAATATTAGGTCAAATTCTTTTGAAAGACTAGAAATCTCATTTAGGAAGCTCTGAAATATTCTGAAGCTTGATTGAATTAGCACAACACCCATAAATGAGAACATTTAAAGGACCTCACCATCTATAAAGAATTTCTCTTCCATTTGGACTCTGTACTGGGCATCCCCCATGACAGCAACAAAGACTTTTAATGAATTTACATCTCCAGGGGTGTGCTGGAGCCTACTGGTGCTGGCTCGAGAAAGCCAGTTGTTAAATTTTCAATATGAGCATTTACATCATGGAAATCAGTGAATGTTACAAATCAAGGGGTTTTATTTGTTATTGATTATCTAAACCAGGGCTTCTTAAACTTTCCATTCCCAACCCCTTCAGGGCTTCTTAAACTATGGGTTGTCACCCCCACATGGAGTTGTGACCTAGAGTTTAAGAAGTGCTGGTCTAGACTTTAAAAACCTATGGAGAAAATGTTAATAATGCAAATTAAACCTAAAAATGTGTCATTTTTACCTTTTTTCAGAGTTGGTTGTTAACAACTTACCAGCACACCACTGTCCATTTTTATGATTCATTTGATAATAATCAGAGGGTGATCAAAGTCATCTCTGGTGTATCTTTTGAGTAATTTTGCATGATTTTGGTATATGCATGGGGTACACACACCTTGTTGAAAAAGATACTTAAAAGTGGCATTTGCCTCTTCTGAATCAAGTACAAAGTCATGCTGGATTTGTTTATAGTGGAAAAGATATTTATTCACTCTCTTTGTGATTTATTGTGGGAGAGAAGTAGAAAGAAATTTAAGGGACGTTCTTCTGGCCGAATGTCTGTGTCTTTCCCCTTTTTTTGCAATATCTATTGCAAAGGATGAAAACACAGAAAAATTCTATGAGAAATTGGACAAGAACTTCCAAATCAAGTCACCATGTGTCTTGATACTCTGTGACTTCAGTATGGAGGTAGACACAGAAGAGGACCAAAAAAAAAATATTGTGACAGTGGTGTTTTCTAGGTGGCATAGCAGATAAAGCACCAGGCGTGGAGTCAGAAAGACCTGAGCTCACATTCAGCTTCAGATACTTACTAGCTGTATGATATGATTCTGGGCAAGTCACTTAACCTCTGTTCACCTGATTCCTCATCTATAAAATGAAGAAAATAATAGCCTCTTCTTCCCAGGGTTGTCGTGGAGATCAGATGAGACAATATTTGTAAAGCACTTAGCAAAATGCCTGGCACATAGAGTTAAGTGCTATAAAAATGTTAGCTATTTATGCACTTAGTAACTCTCTCTGGTTCAACAGTCCACAACACGCTCAGTTCTCTACTCTTGTAAAATATATAAATAGAACCCATCATTTCATTTCATCAATTGATCAACAAGTAGGTGAGTGTAATATGTAATTTGGCCACTAAATGGTGGCTCATTAAGTCACACATGTCACCAAATAAGGGTCTTCATCAGATCATAGTCAATGTATGGGAACAAGCTTTGCCAAGAACCTCAGTATCCCTTCTACTCACATTAGAGTGCTTAGCCTGTACATTTTTAGAATAGTAACCTTCCCACTACATGGAGCTCACATAATATTGGCCAGATTCAAATTTTAGCCTAGGGAAAAAGAAACAGAGCATTGTTCTGAAATACAAGAAATATTAAAATTTCATTATCACTATCTTATGGTTCTACTGATGTTTTTGGGAAACCTCCTGCTCTCAACTGACCAAACTCATCAGAGACCTTCCTCCTCATCCTTCAGAGATCACCTAAACCCCTGTATGACACTCCTGTGGATTCTGCCCTTCTTCCTCTCTTTTTCCTTAATTTCCTTTTTGAGTGTCACTGCAGCAACTGCATCTGGAACCACTATTGCCAACCCACTGGCTTGTTAAATGCCTATGGGCCACTAATAAATTATCTTGTAATGATTTTTATAGTTGTCCCATCTTCCCAAACAAAGCAGCTGGATGGGCCACAGGGCAACCCAGGGGCAAGGGTACTACCATGAGCTACTGACCAGAGCTGTGACTAAATGTCCTTTCCGCATCTCCACAGACAGAGGACTCCACCTTCACTGCTACCTCCCATCCTTCCTGGAGAGAGCAAGTCAGGTCACCGAACCATACATTCCAGTGGCATAACAAACCATTGCTCTGAACAAGGATTACTTTAATGTTAATCAGGGTGGGGCCTTTTTTTTTTAACTCTTTTTTCTTTTAGAATGCTCAAGTAACCAAGTGCCTTTAAGTCTTGCTAGGTGCTAAGCCTCAGGCCCATACCCTTTTGCTGATAAGCAAAAGCCTTCAGGACCTAAGAAGGATATATAAACTCAGATACTAGCATTTTGTTTGGGGCTCTCACTCATTGGAAGAGTGTTGGTGTGGAGGCTCTGGGTAGCCATTAAGGAGCCCCCAACTTTGAAGAAACCCAGATGTTGGTGTTTCTCTGGTAACTATGTATCCCTATAGATAGACTGGTTAATGTTATTTGCTCTGTTTATAAAATGTATGTTTGTAATTTCTGTTTCTATTCTCTCTGAAGTTAAAAGGATGTTGGTTTTTTTGCCCTGAACTAAGTGAATGATATATGTATGTTTGAATAAAGTGAGATTGTTAACCCATTAAGGTTGCTTTCCTTAGAAAAGCAGATCAAAGAACCTGTGTTGGCAGCTGTTCTGTGTGCTCTTGTTGCTGGTCTTGTTAGGTCTTATACCCCTAACTGCTGCTGCTAGACACATTGTTGTTACAATTACTCAACCAGGTAGCCATCCTGATGTTCTGATAAGCATGGGACTTGAATTTAAGAGCTTGCCTGGGGGACCTTGAACCTCAAGATTCAACTGAAGTCCTTCCTCCATTCTTCTATAGCCATAAAGTACTTACCAAGGCTTGGACTGGAACCCTCAACAACTGCCCTAATATCTAGGAGAATGGCTGAGATTCAGGACTGTAATTGAGGGGCTGGAGGTTGCAACCTCATGCTTCAGCAATAGGGAACTCTTTTTACCCTGTAGACATATGATGCTGACCAAGGCTTGCAAGTAGGTTCTTCAGCTGCTATACTTTCAGAAGTAAGGCTTCTTGTCTTTACCAGGGCCAAGGTCAAAACCTCAGGACTCAGCAACAGGGAATCTCTCTCCCCACCCACCCACAGTCAAGGCTAGGCTAGTGTCTTTCAGGCAGTTTAAGTGGCTACAACAGTAATCCAGCCACTAGCAAAAAAAAAAAAAAGACTTTAGATATTATCAGTCTACTTCTATTATTTTATAGCTGTGGGAACTCAGGTCTAGAAAGTTGAAGGAATTTGAGGATAAGCAATCTTTTTTTTCAGACTATTTGGATATACAAAGAGCATCTAATTCATATTTGCTACAGTGAAACCTTTGGCAATCCGTTTAACCTGTTTGAACCTCAGTTTCTTTACCTGTAAGATGAGGATATTGACCTAGGTTATCTGTAAGTTCCTCGCAGGCTTAAATCTTTTGGTCTTATGACCTATGTGATAGCTAGTTTGTTTTGCCAGAAAAAAATCCATTAGTTAACATTTAAAATTTGGTAATCTTGTGCATATTAAAGTTACTGAAAATAAGACCTTTTACTTCTTAGAAAGAAGTTAGTCTTAGGGAACAGAGAGCACAAAACAAATGGATCCAATTTTTACACATATACAAAGCAATGAATAAGGTCTCTCTCTTTTTCAAATATCTGTACTTCTGACAAGATGATTACAGTGAATCCAAACCATAAATAAATGTTGTACAAACGAACAGCTCTAAAAATTCGTTAATGATGACAACCATCCCACCAAATAGCCCAGCCACAACTATAACACTTCAGAAAAGGAAGAGCTAGTGAACTCTAAGAATAAGTAGTTCTACTCTTGCTGGAAAAGAGTCACAACGGATAGGAAAATATGAATAGGTCAGGTCTGAATCCTAGCTACATCAAAATTGGAAGTTAACTTTTCCTGGAAAGAGAATAGGGATAAACTATTAACAAGATAATGGATATGGGTCTCCATCATGCATAAAGTTGTACTGAAGCATTTTTCAGCACAGCAATGTAAAGTGATATGACTGGAGCTTGATGATGCAGCAGAAATGTAGTTTATACATTTATCCATTTATTTAAGGCCTCTATCACATTAATTAGATAAGAAATTCCATTTGTAAGAAAGAAGAGTATGTTCTGATAATTCAGTTATAATGACCTTGGGCCCAGTAAACATAAATAAGCAGCAGGAAATGGTTTTGTAAATACAAATTTGATTTCTCTAAATGCTCTTATATTTCTGTAATTTTTCCCCAACCCTAAATGTTTGGCCACAAATCATGCCCATATCAAAATAATATGTAGTCAAATAACTTCCACATCAAATTAAAAACTGTTTAAGATGGTCCTATAAATTACATTAAGCACAAAATGCTTTGCTTCTCCTTCCTCAATAAGGAATTCCCCTCTCTGCCTTCAAAGACTCTGAGAAAAAAAGTGGTACTTAGGTAGACTACTAGAAATCAGTATTACACCTAAGGATAAATATTATTACTTACAAAATCTATTTCCCAGAATCCACTTCCAACATATCAGGATTACTGTCACTTCAGATGTAACCCTTTTTGTTTGCCTTGGCTGGTGACTGGGTAAGGAAACAGCATGAAAAGAACAGTTCACAAGTTGGATGATCCATTCTGCATGGTCTTTCCTACTCATCCATGATTGTCCTCCCTTGTCTAGTGTTTGTTCTGACCTGCAGCATAAAGTCTTCTGATGAGGACTCCAGTTCACCTCGAATTTCTGAGGAGGGCTGTTACCTATGTGATATACAATATGGTGGAATGATGAAAAGAGTGAAATGACTTAAAGTCAGGAAATCTAAATTTGAATGCTGCCTCTGACACCTCTCAGACCCTCAATCTCCCAACCTGGCAAAGTGATGTAGTAGGCTTGGTTGGAGCCTGTCTGGCTTTGAACAAATCACTTAACCTACAGTTACTAGTGGGTGACTGCCTGGCAAGGTTCACAGATTTAAGATGGACTGGGAAAAATTAAAGAAATGAGTATTCATTTCATTTCATTTAACTGCCCCACCCACACACACCCACATACACACTCTCACTTTAGGATGAATGCAAGTTCACTTTTTATTCATTATTCAGCTCCAAGGGTATGAACTACTCCTAGTCAACATTTTCATTTCATCAGGGCCAAACAAATTTCAAAGGAAAGGAAAAATTGAAGGGAGTAAATTATACCTGAGAGGCTACTTGCTTCTGAAAAGACCATCATTCTTTTATCAAACCCACAGTGAGTTTTTTTATATATGATTTCTATATTGTTTAGGGTGAATGGTCCAGGTCAGGTGGGTAATCTCCTCTGTTTTTGAGAAGCTTCTAAGAGTTGCTAATAAAATCAGAAGCATATTCTCTCTTCTCTGGTTCAAGCTCCAGCCAGATTTACAAAAAAAAAAACCTACCATTTTGGACTAAGATCCAAAACTCCGTTGTGTTTAACTGTCTATACTACAAGCCATTTGTTGTTGTTCAGTAAATCACATCTGACTTTTCATGACCCTGTTTGGAGTTTTCTTGGCAAAGGTACTGGAATGATTTGCCATTTTCTTCTCCAGCTCATTTTACAGATGAGGAACTGAGGCAAATAGGGTTAAGTGCCATGCCCAGGATCACATAATTAGTAAGTTTCTGAGGCCAGATTTGAGCTCAGGAAGATTGATTTCAAACCTGGCACTCTATAAGCTGCCCTAGCCATTCACTAGGGTCATTCATTGCAGCTACTCTGTTCAGTTAAAAGCCACCAGCGGCGTAATTAGGTGGCACAAAGGATAGAGTGCCAGACCTGGCATACAAAAGAACCAAGTTCAAATCCAGCATGAGATGACTACAGTGTGACTTTGGGCAAGGCACTTAACCTGCCTCAATTTCTTCACCTGTAAGATGGAGATTCTCACCTCCGTAAGGTGAGAATAATTATAGCACTCATAATTATGAACTTAAAGAACAAAGAATAATCTTGGAGTAAACATCTGCAGACTGAAGCAAGGCTGGAGTGGTCATGAATGAAGTACAGGGTGTTCCTAAAGTCTGGGCACATAGTAAAAATGCATATTTTCAAGAAATAAAATGAATGAAATTTTCAACAACTTTTTATTTAATTGGAATATTAACAAATAAGATCTTCAATACGATTTCCATCACTTGTGATGCAAAGATTGGTGCGCTTTGCAAGATTCACATGAACTCAATGCAATAACTCCACATTGCCATCAATTTTAACACATTCACTCTTTATGCTTAAAATCAAGTGCGTTGCATCTGTGATTTTCATTGAGTACACCTTCTCCTTTAGCATACCCCAGAAAAAGAAGTCCAGGGGGATAAGGTCTGTTAATATTCCAAATATTTCAAAATATGCATTTTTCCTGTGCCCAGACTTTACGGACACCCTATACTTCACCAGCTTTTCATATATTTCACCACTACTCCTAGCTACACAATTCTGTGGGGTTTAATAGTTGGAGACAAAGCAAGGTAAGCTAAGGGTTTCTTAGCAAACTATTTTTAGTGTCTGGACTCACACTGCAAGATACATACTAAAACTATCTCTCTGTCTCTCTCTGTCTCTTTGTCTCTGTCTTTCCATGTCTCTTTTTTCTCTGTCTTTCTCTCTGCCTCTCTGTCTCTGTCTCTCTATCTCTCTGTCTCTCTCTTTTTTGTCTTTCTCTCTCTGTCTCTCTGTCTGTCTGTCTCTCCCTCTCACCTTCCTTCCCTCCTTCTCTGTCTCTGTCTCTCTGTCTGTATCTTTCTTTCTTTCTTTCTCTCTGTCTCTGTCTCTGTTTCTAGCTCGCACTTACATGCTCTCTCCTTTCTCTCCCTCTCTCTTCTCCCCCTACCCCAGATTACTCTACGCTGTTGAGCTCTTGACTCCTTGCTGTCTCCATTTTGAATTCACAGGATCTAGGATCATGGGGAATTTATTAATCATAGAAGGAGAATTCCAGATGGTATAATAAAAATAAGAAGACAGAACACCTTACAGATTTTAGAAGGAGTAGGTATGAGTTGCACAGGATTGAAATTGTGGAGAGAAGTTGAGGAGAAAAATTATTTTTTCCTCATTTGGTGGTGACTCTCAGTCAGAATCAGCTTTGGAGACACACACGCCCTGATTTTTCCATTTCCCCTAAGATTCAAAGACCCAATACCAAGCTTCCTTTCCCAAAAGTCCTTGCAATCAGGTCTCAGAATCTTTTAATCACTACAGCAAAGTTGGTCTAAATATCTGGTAACATTAACTTATCAGGGCCTTATTTCCCTTTATGTAAAAATGAAAGAGACTGACTGGATGATTCCATTCTAGCTCTAAATATATAATCTATAATATAAAATAAAAATAGGAATAAAAATACTTTGTACTACTTACCAAAACAGTGTCACCGTGAGAAAAACACTTCGAAGATTTATCTTTGTCTTTTTTTTTTAACCATTTCTGATTTTATCATTGTCAGAAGCTTTGTGGTAAGGAAATTCCTTGACCAAAGATTAGCTTCTTCTCCAAAACATCTAATCTTTTTTAATGTTAATTTGTGGCTTTCTTTTTTTCCCACTTAATAAACCTTTTTCCCAATTACATGTAAAGACAGTTTTCAACATCCATTTGTATAAGATTTTGAGTTCCAAATTTTTCTCCCTTCCTCCTTTCCCTCCACCCTCCCCAAGATAGCAAACAATATGATTTAGGTTACCATGTACAATCATGTTAAATATATTTCCACATTAGTCATGTTTGAAAGAAGAAGGAGAAAAAGGGGGGGAAACCATGAGAAAGAAAAAACAAAAAAAAGTGAAAATTGTATGCTTTGATCTACATTGAGACTCCATAGTTCTTTCTTTAAATGTGGATAGTATTTCCCATCATGAGTCTTTTGTTACTGTCTTCAATCATTATATTGCTGAGAAGAGTTAAGTCTATCATAAAACAACATATAATCTTAAGAAGTTGTCTGGGACACCGAGAGGTTAAATGCCTCTCTCAGGTCACACAAATATGTTTCATAGATAGGTGTTGAACACAGGTCTCCCTGAGTACAAGGCCAGCTCTCAGTGCAGTATACCTTAATGCTTCTCATACTTTTCTAGCACAAAAGGTAGAGTCAACTGCTAGTAGGACTCACAGATGTCTCTGGATACCCAAATCTACTTGTAGATATGACACCAAGTTTGTTTCTCTGAGGTTTCCTAAATTCTCAGTACTTCATTCCCAGTACTTCCATCCATACCCTCTTGAGATATGGTTATGAGTTTGAAATCTAGAGTTTTCCCCAGAAATTAAGAAGAGTTTTTTTTAAAGGAAGGAATCCAGGAGCAGTCATAGAGCACTGAACCTGGAGTAAGGAAGACCTGAGTTCAAATCTGGTCTCAGATACTTACTAGTTACAAGAACCTGGGCAAGTCACTTAACCTCTTTTTGCCTCGGTTTTCTTATCTAAAAAATAAGATTAATAATAGCACCTATTTTCCAGAGTCATTGTCAGGAGCAAATATGGAACTATTTTTAAATCTTTTGTAAACTTTAAAGTGTCATATAAATGCTAATACTACTACTACTAAAAATAATCCCAAATGGAAAAGAAAATGCTAGGCAATGAAGAATAATAGAATTATTAGAATATATTACTATAATCATTAAAGAGGTAAACACTAAAGCCTTGATGAAACACAGTGTTTACAAGGATGCTTATTAAGTGCTTTAGCTTCAACCTCTTCACTGACATTATTCAGTCAGACAAACAAGCAGGATCTTCTTTTCTGGGAATCTTCTTCTCTAATGGTGATGCTTTCCTTGTTCCGGATCTTGCTACTGCTCCTATAACCAAAACCGCTCTGTTAAATATTGCCCTTGTTGCCATCTCTAATAGGCCTTGTCCTTCCTTAATCTTTCATATTGTTTATAAGGGCAATGCTACAAGAAAAAAACAAAGGAGGGTTAAGGCATCCAAGGCCTTCTGGTGTAAGCCTACATATTTAAATCCATGATCCATCTTAGGAACAGTGGGCCCTGACTTTGCCATTATGCAGCAATAAGGAATCTTCCTTTCACCATTTATCACAGAACAATACATTTCCTCCATGCCTGAAAGGCACTCCCTCTTCCTCTCTGACTTTTAAAATCTCTGCCCTCCTTCAAGGGTAGGTAGGTAGGTGGTACAATGGCTAGAATAACAGGACTGAAGTCAGGAAGCCTCATCTTCCTGAGTTCCAGTGTGGCCCCACATACTGAGTAGCTATGTGAATATGGGCAAGTCATTTAACCCTGTTTGCTTTAATTCCTTCATCTGTTAAAATGAGCTAGAGAAGGAAATGGCAAGCTACTCAAGTATCTTTGCCAAGGAAAGCCCAAATGAGGTCATAAAGAGTAGGACACAACTAAAACAACTAAACAACTGAACAACAAAAAACCTTCTTTCAAAGCTCAACAAGCACATTACTGCCCACATAAGGTTTTTCCTGATTCTCCTACCTTCTAGTACCCCCCAATCTCAAAAGTGCTTTTTATTTACAAATTATTCACTTCGTATATATCATTTCCCTTGATAGAATATAAACTCCTTGAGGGCAGAAACTACTTTGGATTTTTGCCTTTGTAAAACCAATACCTAGCACAATTCCTAGACATTCAAAAAATGATTGTTGTCATTACCTTCCTACTAAACTGTAAAGTCCATCAACGAAGAGAATCTCCTTTAAACTTTGTATGTCTTCTAGCATTTGCCAGTGTTGTTGACATAGGAGATGCTTGGCAAATATTTGTAAAATATAAGTAACTCCAAGCTAGGTCTTGGGTCCTTTTCCTGAGTGATATTTGTTTCTCTGCAAAGTGTTGAAGAGGAAGACAAAATGCACCAGACAAATCCCTTACTTTACACTTTTGTAGAGTTCCAGTGTGTTACCAGGCTTCCAATGTAATCATTCCTAACATTCTTAGAAAGGTATTGTCAGGGTTTTATGAGCAAGTATACCACTATGACCTCTATGGCAAAGGTATGCCGCAAAAAAGATACAAAGGATTGTCAAGTATATATTTACTTACCTTGTAACACAGAGCCATCATTATCCCAACTTCCTTCTTTACTTTAAACCTCTAGAAGCTTATAATAGAGATTTTCCCCAAAGACGCACAAAACATAAGAAATTACAAATGCAGGCACAAAAGGAAACTTACCTAGATAACTAGACTCCCCAGAGCTACTCTGTTCTCCCACAGCAAGCCTCTTTTGCTTTTTCTTCTGTAGATAACACTTAGCTCTATAAAGTTGATATTTGTGCTATTTACTTTACAGAGTTATTGTGAAGAAAGTACTTTGTAAATCTCAAAGGGCTTTATGAATAGGAGCTTTTGTTATTAACTGTGAACATGTAACATGTAAATTCATCCATTAAGTTTGAGGTATTATTATGATGAATGTAAGGGAACTTCAAAGCAATGCCTGACCTCACTTCTGCCAAAATAGATGGAGTTGATACCCAGCTTTAGGTAGCAACTGCTATGGTAAAGTGATAAGAATTAGGAGTTACAGAAGGGGGAATTTTGGGAAGCACCTAGAGTTGCAGGTATATCATCGTCACTGCCAGTGATCTTTTCAGAACTCAAGCTAATGACAAGGAGGGGTTTTATTTTTTGTTTTAGTTTTTGTATCATCATCATCATTTATTTATTTATTTCTATTTTATTCGGCGTACTTTTCCCTTGCATTGGTAGCATCATGAATATGTGTATTTATCAAACATCCGGCTAAAAATGAAATTTCAGTCAAAAATCTAGATGTTACCAGAAATATAGAAAAGCAGTTCTCAAATTTTTTGGTCTCAGAAGCCCTTTACATTCTAAAAAATTATTGAGGACCTTAAAGAGTTTTTGTTTTTGTGGGGTTATATGTACCTATATTGATCACATTAGAAAATAAAACTGGGGGCGGTTAGGTGACACAGTGAATAGAGCACCAGCCCTGGAGTCAGGAGGACCTGAGTTCAAATCCAGCCTCAAACACTTGACACACTTACTAGCTATACGACCTTGGGCAAGTCACTTAACCTCAACTGCCTTCCCTTCTTCCCTCCAAAAAAAAAAGAAAACTGATATTTTAACCCTCCATATGTCAACAACATGTTTTTGAAAAATAATTATAATTACCAAAAATTAGTGAGAAAAGTGGCATTATTTCATATATTTTTGCAAATCTCTTTAATGTCTGGCTTAATAGAAGATAGTTGGATTCTCATATCTGTTTCAGCTTTCAATCTGTTGAAATATATTACTTTTGTTGATATATATGAAGAAAAGCTAGCCTAACAGGCATTACTTAGAAAAGAAGGGAGGATTTTAATAGGCAGAGAACATCTTAGTACTATTATGAAAATGGGTTTGACCTCATAGATACTCTAAAAGAGTCATAGGGCCCCACAGGAGTCCACAAACCTTGCTTTGAGGACCATTGATCTACATATGAAATATAGAAATGAATATCCAGACATCTCACTGAATTTATCCATTTTATCAAAGTCCTCCCCAATTTGGTGTCATCTTACCTTTCTAGCCTTATTTATTTTGTAATTATTTTTTTAATTAACAGAAATCTATTTTCTTTCCCTCTCACCCCCTACTCCATTGGGGGAAAAAGGAAGAAAATACTAAAAATACACAAATGTTTTTGAAGAAGATTCATAGGAGACACAAACATGGCTTTTGTTACTGTCTCATTAAAGGAAATAAACACTTTTTTTGAAACCATGACTAACAACAATTCATCTAGTCACGTGAAATCTTTTTTCTGCTTTGTATATCATCATTTTGATAGTTATTAAGTCCTTAGTAAAAAAATAAACTTAAAACATAAAAGTCTTGTCAGACAAAATTTGCTCCCTTTTTATAAACTGGGTTCACAGATCACAGAGAAAGCAATGGACATAGTCTATCTGCAATTCACTAAGTTATACTTGTGGGAAGGTGGAAGTAGATGGGTTATATGATAACATAGGTAAATTTGGAAATAATAAAATTATAATGTCCAAAGAGTTCAACCTGAAAAAGGTCTTTACAGGAATATTGCAGGATTCTCCTCCAATTGGTTATCTTCAACATTTTTATCAACAATGCAACTGAAGTCTTAAATGGCATGTTTAGAACATTTACAGACAACATGAAGTTGAGAAAGATAGCTTTCGCCAGAATTAGTATCTGAAATGATCTTAAAAGCCTGGAAGAAGGATGAATTTAATGTTTAACAGGGATAAAGGCACTTGGGCTCAGAATAATCTACTACAGACAAATATGATGAGGATACATAGCTAAGAAACAGTTCATTTTTTAAAAAAAAACAAAGATTTTAGTGAACTGACTGCTCCATATTAGGCAGTCATATAATTTAAACATTAGCGCTTTCTTATAGTTATTAGTAGCCAGAAAAAGAAAGGCACATACTAGAGATATACTTCGCTACATCCTGCTTTGATAAGATCACATCTGAAGCCTCAGGTCCTGTTTGGGGTGTCAGAAGAGATGTACCCAGGAGAAGATAGCTGGGATGATAAGCTGATGTTTGACCCAAAGAAAATTGTAATAGTTGACATTTATGTAGTGTTTTACAATTTGCAAGGTGTTTTATACATGTATAATTTCATTTGATCCTCACAACAGTCCTAAGAGGTAAGTGCTATTATCTCCATTTTGAAAAGGAAGAAACTGGGGCCAAGAGAAGATAAATTATTCCAGGGTCATATAGCCAGAGTATAAGAGGCAGGATCTGCGTCAGGTCTTCCAGACTCTAAATCTAGAACATTGTCCACTATGCCATCTAGTGGACATCAAAAAAGAAAAGCAAAGAAGATAGCTTGTATTCAAATATTTCAAGACATGCCATGTAGTAAAAGAACTTGACTAGTTCTGCTTAGACCCAGACTACTAGTTGGAAGATATAGGGAGACACATTTGAGCCCAATAAGAAATTAAACATTTAGAGTTGTCCAAAATTCCATAGGTCCCAAGTTAGCAATAACTGGAGGTCTTCCACAGAGTCTAGATGACCACTTGGTAGGTATATTGTAGACAGAATGAGCGTTTTTGTTGGGAGTTGTAAGAGATAATCCCAGGAAACTCTTCCAACTTTATAATTCTATGATTCCCTAAATAGTCTATTATGATTCTCATATTCATAAATTTATATAAATCTTTTTAAAGATATTTATCTTTTCTACCTCTATCATGAGCATCCCTAACTTTAATGGGACTTTCTTCCTTTTGTTTGTCTAAACTAACCTTTCTCAAGTTTCAAGTCTATATGCATCATATATATACTTACCAGAGTTTTATCTGTCATCCCACTTCCATACTAACTTTTATGGACTAAAGAAACTCATCTATTTTGTTCTGCCCCCAAATACCAAAGAATGTGAGATATTTAGGGTAGGGTGACATCCCTTCTACCCCCATATAAACATGCCTTGATCTCCATCCCACTTATCATTGTAGTTGTGTTTTCCTCAGACCTTCTCCAACATTATGATATCTTACTTAACATACAGTGTAATTAGTTTTGTCCCATATTTCAAGTACCGGTGCACCATGATTTTGAATGATAATAGCTTAACTTTTTAGATTTGATTTCTATATCTTTCCTTACCTTCTGGATGTCCCACCTTTTGTTAGGGGTAATATTTAATATTTACACTCTCACAATTCACATGTGTTGTAAACCCTCAGTGGAATTCAAAATGGAAATGAAAAGTAGTATAATAGAAAGAGCCCTGAGTTTGAAGGCAGAGGACTAGGGTTTACATCTTGTCTCTGCTACTTCCTACCTGTGTGACTCTGGATCTCAACTTCCTCTGTAAAAGAAGAGGGTTAAGCTAGATAACCTCTAAGGTTGCTTTCACCTTAAATCCTATGAAAATGTTTGCAAAGACAGATGGACAATTTTTTTTTAAATACTACTCTGGCCATTGGTCAAAAAGTAACTTGTATTTCATTTAAAAAAAAGAGAAGAGGAGAGAGAGAAAGGGAGAGAGAGGATGCAAAAAATAATCATGTAGGTATGCCAGAAAAGACTCATGCTCTGTCATATGGAACAGCTGGAACAGGAGGAAGGGGTGGGAGAACAGGTCATGCTTTTGAAGAAACCTTGCTAGTTCTTCATAGTATTAATAACTGCAGGGAAGGATGTGTGCCTCATTGCCAGTAATAAGAATTTTCCAGTGATGGAATAGATTTCTCCCCCATAATATGAGATCATTTGAAGAAAAAGCCCTACAGAGATGAGAAACCTTTTGAAAAAATAAACATGAGAGATATAAAGTTTTCATCTACTCGAGGTCTGCCGAGCAGAAAGAGATGAAAATATTATGAAGGCAGATGCAGAAAAAGTGTCTTCCCCACTGAGTAATGTTCTACCACCTAGGGTGGGAAAGGTCCCTCTAAAGCCATTTTCTTTGTTCTCTTTGGGGGTTGTGGTTAGAGGAGAGAATTCACTTGGTTATATCAGTAAATAAAAATGAACTTATCCAGTGGTTTGTTTTTAAAAATACATGGAATTGAGATGTTTGGCATAAAGACAAATGGGAAAAATAGTAACTAAGAAAAAGAACATTGAATCATGATCTTATTGTTGCTAGGGACTTTTAAGGTCAAATCCAACCTCCTACCTAATGCAAGGGGCCCTTCTCCAATAGCACTGATCCTCCAGAGTCCATTTTAGCCTATTCTTGGACATTTCCAGTGTTGGAAAGCTTCATAAAGCATTATTCTTTGCTACTGGAAAGCTCCAATAAAAAATTCTTCATTGAGTTGAAATCAGCTTCTACCCCTGGGTCCAAGGAGAACAAGTCTAATACCTCTTCTGTGTAACAGACCTTCAAATATTAGAAAACATCAATCAAGTACACCACCTGCCATCCTCATTCCTACTCTGTCTTGTTTTCCCTTACTCAAATTAAATATCCCCAGTTCCTTCATATGTTCTTCCTACTATATGGTTTCCAGATAGACTACTGGTTACCATTCTCCGGATGTTTCCTTATTACTCTCTTAAAATGTCTCACCCAAAACCTGAATTTCTAAAAGTTGTCTGACAAACTTAGGGTACAGGGAGACTATGACCACCAGTGATATATACTTGGGGGGGGGCTGCTAAATAAATGTTTAACAACCAGCTCTTGTGGGAGGTGATAAGTATATACACATAACACACTTTCAAATTTAATCTGCACAACTAATTTTCTATCATTTTCTTGAAGCAACAAGTATAAATGAACAAAGTCCTGATTTGTAGTGTTTGTCCATTTCCAATGAATAAATGCTCACACTGGAAATTTAACAATCAGATCTCACAACCCATTAAAAGCTGGCTCCAGTACACTCCAGCACTGTTGTTGTTGTTGTTCAGTTGTGTCCAACTCTTCATGACCCTGTGGACCATAGCACACCAATACTGTCTGCGGGATTTTCTTGGCAAAGTTATTGGAATGGTTCAACATTTCCTTCTTCGGTGGATTAAGGCAAACTAAGTGGCTTGCCCAGGGTACCACAATTAGTAAGTATCTGAGGCCAAATTTGAACTTACATCTTCCTGACTCTAGGCCCAGTATTCTATCCGCTGAGCTACCTACCTGCCCACACTCCTGCATACCTCATATTATTAATGCAACCAGGTTGCATTCATTTATTTAAAAATTGAATCACACTGTTGCCTAATATTGAGCTTTCAGTTTACTGAAATTCCTCTGTGTCTTCCTCGTGAAGCTCTGTAAAAATCAGGTCTTCCCATTTCTGTACTTATGTAATTGTTTAATCTAAATGTAAGATTTTATATTTCTACTTCTTCATTTTCATCTTACTAGTTTGTTCCCAGTTTCATCTCCATACGCAGAGAAATTGCTTCATTTTTGTCTCTGTATGCCTAGTACCTATCACATGCTTACTGTTTGGTTTTTAATGCCCATTCTGTCACTCATTGTATAAATAATCATCCTAGCTTTATGTAACCACAAAAATGAGTAAGGGTAATTTTTATGTTTATTCAAGTTATTGATATAAATTTCTTGGATTTTACGGATTCCTGAAGAATAAAAATGTCTCGCAACCCAAAGAACAATGGAAAGATGTATGGTGGGCATTACTAGTCTGCTACATATTCCAACCAATGATTTGTGCACAATAGGTGGCAAAAAAGATATCATTTAGGAAACATATAATAGAAAAGGAGGTGGGCTAGTCATATACTGAGAATGAGAGAATAACAGATGGAAAATATGATTAATATACTCATATCCATAGAATACTAAAAAATAATAACCTTAAAAGAAGATTCATTGAGTAGATCCACCATGGAGCAAGAATTGGACAGTCATACATGAAAAAATAATAATCATGTGCTGAGTGAGGGGAGCAGAACCAGGAGAACGTTATACATGATTACAGACACATGGTATCTGTGATGACTAACTTTGATAGACTTGGCTCTTTTCAGCAATGCAAGGTGCTAAGACAGCTCCAAAAGACTCATAATGGAAAAAGCTATGCACATCCAGAGAAAGAATTACGGGGTCTGAATGCAGATTGAAGCAAACTATTTGCCCTCTTTTTTTTTTGTTTGTTTGTTTATGTTTTTCTTCTTCTTTCTCGTGGTTCATTTCATTGGTTATAGTTCTTTACAACTTGACTATTGTGAAAAATATGTTTAGTGAGAAGGTATATGTAGAACCTATATCAGATTGCATGCCGTCTTGGGTGGGGAGTGGGGAGGAGGAGGGAAAGAAAATTTGAAACTCAAAAACTTGAGGAACTGAATGTTGTAAACTAAAACTAAAAGTAAATAAATAATTTTTTTAAAAAAAATAATAATCATGAAAGGGTAGAGTACAAAGCCCTAGTGCATACTTTAGAAACTTCTAGCTTGGTTAGCATTCTCTGTCAACATTATCTGGTTATAATCATGAAATTACCTATCACTGAATTATGCTGTCCTTCAGCTCATATGTCTGTATCTTGTACAAGAATATATCATAGAAGACTTAATAGAGTGCTTTGTTGAAATCAGTTCACACTCTGTCTATGGAATTTTATTGATCTAACAATTCAATGGTCTCCCTCAAAAAGTAATAAAGTTGGAATGACATGTTTAATTAATGTAAGGGGACTCCTAGTAATTATTGTTTCTTTTTTTAATTGTTTATAAACCATCCATTAAATAACCCATTCTAGAACTTTGCTAGGAATCAGCTTTAAGCATATTCACTTTTAGGGTGCAGAGTCCATTGATATTTTCCTATAATTTAATACCAAGAAAACACCTTTTTCTTCCCCAGTCTTCCGGTAATTCTCTCAGTCTCAGTGGTTTCCCACAAATTGCTAACAGTGGATCTATATATAATCTATTTTTTAAATTTTTTCAATAATCCCTGTTTCCCTCCAATATCCCCACTGTAAAGTAGGGGGGGGGGTAAATGCAATACTTATCCTTGGAGACCTTAACTGATCTAAAAACAGGTCAGTGTCCAAAGCATTATAGATTTAAATTTGGAAAGAACTCTAGAACTCATCAAATCCAATGCCCTCATTTTATAGCTGAGTAAACTGAAACACAGAGAGATTAAATGATTTGTCCAAGGTCACACAAGTAGTGCCAGGAGCAGAGTTGGGGTTCAAACTTATATTCTCTACTTCCAAATCCAATATTATTTTGCCATCTTTTCTGTCCTTTCTACTATACCATGCTAGTTTTTTACTCTCTTTTTCTCTCACTTATAATATAATATCCTCCTTACTATATTTATTCAATACTTTCTTGTTGTTCATCCTTCATTCTCAAAGAAGACCAATGACATCAAATATCAGTTTCCTTGCTAGAGAAAACACAAACAAAATAGGAGTTGAGTTGTACTGCCTTCATTTTATCCCCATTATCATAATGCCATCCTCTATAAGCAGTGGCCTATTTTGTTCCTGTCAATCTTTTTGTTGTAAAATAGGTTTAAAGGCAATTTTATTGTCTTTTGCATTTTTCCAAGACAATTCATTCTTTAGCCTTTCTGTGTTATTATTATATATACTTCTTTGATTATCTTAGTCTGAAAAATCTTCCTTTGACTCTGACCTTTCAAACTCTCCTCTTACTGTCCTCTCCCTCACCACCAAACTTTTAAAATTTTAGCATACATTGCCTGCATCCATTTTCTTAAAACCTACTCATGTCCCAACCTCCTAAAATATTGCTTCTATTTCCACCAAGCTATTGAAACTGTTTTCATTAAGATTACTAAAGACTTCCCTAACGATCACATTTTATGGCTTTTTTTCAGTGTTCATTACCTTTCCCTCTATAAAACATATAAAATTGTCAAATATGCACTTCCTCCCTTTAGTTTCCCTCTTCTCCCTCAGCTTCCAGGACACTATTTTCCCTCATTCCTGTCTTCTGTTATCTATCTTCCCCTGTCCCTTTCACAGTTTTCCTTTCACTTGCCCCTTAAGAGTGGTTGTAGTTAACCAACACCCTCCCCAAAGGCTTTTTCTTCATTTTCTTTTCACTCTTTACATTTTCTCCCTTTGTTGAACTCATCCACTTATCTTCATTAATTATTTATCACCTGTATTCTATATTCTATCGAATAAGCTATAAGAAAAGGAGCATATCATAGTGGCCAATAGTTCAACCATGGAGCCAAAAAGACTGGGAAGACCATCAAATCTTGCCTCTGGCACACACTATGTGATCATGGGCAAGGCATTGAACCAGGAAATTCTCTGAGATTATATATTACTAAAGAGTTACCTACTGCATCACTGAAAAAAGTTTCCTTATGTGGCGCTCTCTACCCTGATGCAATCATATATCCATAATAACAGAGAGAAAGAGGGAAAGAGAGAGGGAAGGAGGGAGACAGGGCAGTGGGGGGAGGGAGAAGGAGAGAGAACATATGATGTATGACTCCAACAGAACTTGGCAGTTGACTAGATTGTAGGGGATGGTAGATAAAGACTGAAGTTTTAAATATGGGAGACTGGGAGAAAGGTGGTACTATCAGAAGCAAAAATATACCATACGTATATATCATATCTACATGTATGTATGCATGTATATGTGCACATGTATATGAACAAAGAGACTAGACATCTGATTTCATTAATATAGGGAAATGTCTTATGAGAAAATTCACTCTACCAAAGCAGGTTAACATTATCTATGCAACTTGTGGTCTTAGAGTATTGATTAAGAACTGAGAGATTGTGACTTGCCCAAGGTCACATACCCAGTATGTTATAATACTGGACTTCTTGACTCTGACACTGTGTAATGTTAAGCGGGGCAGGGGTGGGGGAGGGGGCTGCAAATTTTGTACTATTTTTTTCTTTGAGAATGCTAAAGTAATCAAGTGCCTTTGATTAAGTCTTGCTAGGTGTAAAGCCCCAGGACCATACCCTTTTGCTGATTAGGTATGAAGCCTTCAGGCCCTCAGAAGGGTATATTAACTCAGAGGTTAGCATTTTGTTTGGGGAAGAGTGTTGTGTGATTTGACTAGAGGAGACTCTGAGTAGCCATTGTTAAGAGCCCACTCCTGCCCACAGCTTGAAAACCCAGATGTTGGTGCTTCCGTGGTGACTATGTATATTGTGATTTGGTTAGACAGAAATGTTAATCTGTTTATATTGTCTCTGTAATTTTTGTTTGTATTTGCTCTGTAGTTCAGGGTTCTGGCTTTTCCCCCTGAATTAAGTGAATTATATATGTATGTTTGATTAAAACAAGATTGTTAACCCTTTAAAGTTGCTTTCCTTAGAAAAGCAGATCAAAGAACCTGTGCTGGCAGCCCTTCTGTGTGCTGGTGTTATTGGCCTTACACCCCCACAGCAGCTGCTAGCAACATTGTTATTACACACTGTGGGCTTCATATGGTCCTCAACATTTCTTAGTACAGCCCAAGGAAGAGTAAAATGTAGTTCCTATCTGATTTTATGTGTTTATATATTAATAAAAAAGAAATATATGAATATATATAGTTTTCTAAGTCAATATGTGGCCTATATATTCTACTCTCAGTATTCCCCCTTTAGATTCTCTATTTTCTGTTTCTGACTCTGTATGTATGTCTTCTCTGAATGTTTTTAAATGTTTTCCTAAATATCCAGTACATGTCAAATTAAGTCAAGAATTCCCTTTCCTTAATATTACAGATAGTAGTCTTAAAATTACAAAAATTACCCTCTGATGTAATGTAGGCATTTAATGCTTCTGTCAAAAGCAGGAGATTTGACATGACTTATTCTACTCATTTCTGTCCAATATCCCCTTTCTCCCCCATCGGAAAATAGATAGATATGCTTCCCATGGTATGTTGCTTTCTGACAATTGGGTAAGTAAACATAGAATCTTTATCTCAGGAAAGTATAAATCCTATGATGCCCCCAGACTCTAGTATAAAAGGCTTACCCCTCTGTCAGTGTACCCCTTGGAGGACTGATGAAAAATGTTTTTCAGGGAATCTAATGCAATATTACTTCCTTCTTAACTTTAAAAAAAGAGAAACTCTTAGCGCACTCTCCAGCAGTGTATCATAAAAACAACTGTGGGTGCCTGTGGGTTTAATACAGCAATTTTGGTTAGCAATAGTCCTGTAGAGCAGCCAAACTCCCAAGGCTCAAGGAACAGTGAGCACTGCTAAGATATGTTGCCTCAAAGTCAGAATAAGTGTAACAATTATTTTACCTGAAATTATGCTTAAACCTACTACAGCCATGTGACCTCGTAACTTTAAATATTATGGCAGTGATTTTGCACGCTTAAAGGAGATTACCCTGTCAGCATAAAATAGCAGGTACGCTTCAGAAAGAACAAAAGGGCATTTCTTCAATCTACAAAGCTTTTGTCTCTGCATTAAATTTGCAATGATACTATGATGTAAAACACAGACCATAAAGTGCACACTGAGAATGTCAAACCTATTCTAGAACACCTAATCAGTTAATCGGTGGATGCAGAAAAGGGCATTACACTTAGAGGAAAGGGGGAAAAGCCAGCCACATCAGCAATAGGAATATACTGAAAATGGCTGAAAATGACAAACCCATTCCTATCAAGTCTCTCCCCTTTTTCATGCTGGTGGGTGCATATCTATACATTAATATGGTTATATGTCTGCTTTGTGCATATTTTGTCAACATGGATTACAGACATACAATATCTATTCATAACGTGCCCACTGCCTTAAGGCATCTGTGTGAATAGATAAAATGCAAGTATAATAATTACATTCAGTTCTCCCCCATAACTTTTGATAAAATTGAACATGAAAAGAAATTCAAGTGACAGTTAACTAGGAAAATGCAACCCCAAAATGTCAGTCAAGTCTACATATTCATAGTTATAAGACAACTTAAAGGTGAGAGAAGGAACTAATCTCAATGTGTTATTATTACAAATCATTGTTCTCCATATATAACCAAAATATAATAAATCTAAAGCCTATTTCATCCTAATGGACAATAGAAAATCTAAAATTCTCAGTGTGCTATTATTTTTGTTAAAAAAATAAGATCACTATAAAAGTCTCTGCACTAAATATCAAGCCCCATTACACTTTAAAATCCATGCTTCTACACTAATACAAAGTTTTACCTAGTCATGATTACTAACATTTTTTACTCTAAGCACTTCTCTATGAAACAATGGATTTACCTGGAGATCACCACCGGGGCTTAAATGACTACAAGAAATATATCAGTATAGGAAAGAATGACCAGCAGAAAAAACATGACACCTGATTGTTTCTTCAGATCAAGGAAATCCAAGAAGGCTTAATCTTATTCCGATCCACCCAGTTCCTTCCTCTATGTTCATTTATGGGAGGAATTCTTAAGAGAGCACTGAATGACACTCTTCATTGTTTATGAGCTCCATCAACATCACACCTGGAGACACATGAACCTTCCTCAGTGTGCACACTCAAAACATATATACGGTACCACACACACTCAAACTATCAATTTTTTAGAAGTAATGATAAGTCATATCTTTAAAATTAAACAAATAAACAAACAAGCATATAAAATAGCGTTTCAAGATTGCTACGGACTAAAACTTATTATAATGAAATAAGACTGCAAGAGACATGGTGAAATTTTCCAAGGTAGAGCTTTAATAGTGACACCAGAATTCATAACTTTATTTTCAATTTTCAACTCCAATGAGGAAGAGAAAACATAGCAATAGCATAAAGCATGCAAAGTATAAGGTAATATTTGTATAGAGTAAATATCAAATAAATAAAAAGTACTGGGTTGCTGGTGATTCAGTACCAAATGAGCAATAAGACAGCATTAAGGGAGAGAAAATGTGTGGTGGAAGGAACACTGGACTTATACTCTAGACAATTATATTCAGGCACTGGCTCATCACAATTGCTCACTTAATAAACATTTATTTGGCACCCATTGTATGCAAGGTATTGTGCTAAGCTTTGTATACAAGTACAGATCAATAGATAGAGATTAGATAGATAGATAGATAGATAGATAGATAGATAGATAGATGGATGCAGAAACAAAGATGCTAGATATAGATAGACAGATATAGGTAGATATATGATAGATACATAGACACTATAGATAGAAATAGACATAAATGGTAGATAGATGACAGAGACCTTGCCCTCAATGGGCTCATAATACAATAGGGTAGAAGACTTGCTTCTCCCTATGACAGTTAACAGTCATCTCTGAAGTGGGATACACATGGGAAGTACATAGCATGAGGTGTAGGAAGAAATTACTAAAACTTCTACTTTGTATTCATTTTAGTAAAAAAAAACAAAAAAGAAACTATGCTTTACTAATATTTAATATATAGAGTGACATTTCATTCACTCCTTACTCAGTATTTAACATATAGTGTCACACGTCACGTACAGTATAGGAAGTATCTTCATAAAGAGTGGGACTTTTGCAACATAAGGGGATTGATATCACTTGTTTGTTTGCTTTCCCTGTATTGCAACTTATTCATTTACATATGTCTAATTAAATGGATTTATGTTCGATGGAGTCTTGTTTTAACCAAACTAAACCTCACAAAATGGACAAGTGGCTTAAAAAGATTTCTTCAAAGAAACAACAGATTGAAGATAATATTAACAAACGAGCTCACAAGTGAACAATGAGAAAATGGCAAAACTGATACTTCTGTTCACTAATTGTGTCTCCTGACTGTTAAGGGGAAGTTCAATAGTGGCAGCTTGTAAGCTATAGATTCAATAGTACACTCTCACAGGCTACCCTAATACCAAGGAGCAGCAGCTCACCTTTAGGGATCCCACCCATGAGCATGCTCAACATTTGCACATTGGAAAAACTTGGAAATTGAATCTTCTAACCTACCCATTTCAGGGTCTGCCACATAGTAAATACTTAACAAACATGTTATCTATTCCAAATGAAGAGTTTCAGTGGTTTTGAACACATTGTTTAAAAAAATTAAAAAATGCACCACCTTCCCATTAGTTTGCACAAGTAATTTAGTGATATCAAGGAAAAAGAAGATTTACTATGTGGTTTTCAACAAAATCCTTGGCATAACTGGCAACTGGTTTTGGAAAATACCTATCATTAGTTAGCAAATACAGCCAAATGATGTCCTCCTTTTATTTGGATCTACATATCTTTGTAAGGGTTCTTTTTCAGATATTGCAGCCATCAAAACCATACACAAGAATAAACTGAACTTAGAACCTGGCCTGAATATCTGGTTGCTGAATCACAAAGTATTAAGCCACACTTTTAAAAAGTAATGAATTGCTTTACTTTTAAAGTAAATTTAATTTTAATATATTATTTATTTTATCTTTAGCTCATCCTTTTTATTTCTACTAGGTGTGTATTTTATGATTTATATAATATATAACTCATTATCCTTTCCAGGCATTTGGGGACAGAGCAAGGAAAGGCATGGTTAAAGGAAAGCACAAAATGAGATATAAAAAAGAGGCCCTCATTTAAAAAGTGAAAAATTGCATATGAGATAAAGCTGGAAAGGCAAGTTTTCAGATTACGGAGAGCCTTGAAAGCCAAGATCCAGAGTTTATATTTTTGAAGGTAGGTAATGGGGAGTCAATGAAGTTTTCTAAACATAGGAAACAATTAGAAAGTTCATCTTCCAGTTAATTCAGTTCACTTTAACCTAGTTCATTCAAGGCTGGTCACCTGAACTCATTAAGGGTAGCTAGGAAACTTCTATCATTTTACTCATCTTTTTTTTTTCAAGTCCCTGTTCATCATTTTTGTACAATATCTATCCTACCCACACCAAAACTCATTCTCCTTTGAAAATAAAGCAGAAGCAAAGTAAGAGTTGAAGATTCTATCCTATCACTCCTTTTGCCACCAAGACAGCTTAATATTCATCATCAGGTTCCACTCACTGTTGGTAAGAGCACTTCTGTCATTATTCTTATCCTAGTCTGTCATTCTTTTATTCTTATTCTCAGCCACTCACTCTTACTTCTGTAGTTTATACTTGTATTTTTTAAATCTGAGTTGGTATATTATTTTCATATGCAACTATACTCATTTATGTCATTCTCATTCTTCTTCATAAGTACCATTTTTTTGTCTTCTGGATTTCATTCTTAAGAGGTTCTCATGCTTTTTCTTTTTCTACAAACTTTAAAATCTCCCCCCGAATTTAATGTGAACACTGAGTTATGCCCAGATATTCTATCCTTTCTGTCAAGAACCTTCCAAAGGAATGGTCGTTTGCTCTCAAGGTAGCTGTCATTCTTACTTCAATAACTAGTTTGACCAGTTCTGTCAGAAATCTATTCTTGCTGCTCAGAATACTAGTGCTTCCTGTTGCTTCCTATACCTTTTGAAAATTTAAATTATCATAAAAAGAAGTCATGAATGAAAATCTGTTCTGCTTTTAGCAGAAAGAATATTCCAGAAAATGTTGAGATAGCTGAAGCCCTCATCACTATAGTATCATGTCTCCATGTAAGTTTGTGGTGTTTCCTGAACTTATCTATTTCTTCTGTCCAAGTGATCTCTAGTATAACTCATAACAATATTCCTTCTCTTTCTCCCTGTGCTGATCTCCATCCAAAAACTCTTTATTATGTTGCCCCATTTTATTCCCATATTCCCTCCCACGATTCTATCTTCTTAATATGCAATGCTACCCCATTGTCCTTTGACTTACTGTATTCCTTTTGAGTGATATATCCTTCCAGAGACATATTCTAGTCACGAACCCCATCCCAATGTGTCTCAATTATACCGTTTTAGTCAAATTTGCCTCCTTGAATTAAGACTTCAGTTCATTCTATTTGTTACTCATATTTTATACAACTATATATAAGTATGTATATAGATATATACACACATATATGTATATATTATATATGCACTGGAAAATGTACCATATTTGGAGTAAAGAAAACCTGAGTGCAACTCTTAACTATGCTACATGCTATCTGTGTGACTTTGGACAAATCGCTTAATATTGTTGGGTCTCAATTTTTCATTTGTAAGGAGAGTAGAAGTTCCATATGTTTTGCTTTGGTAATAAGATGGGGCTGATTTAGGAATAGGCTCCTCATGTCTTTTTAGTACCATCTCTCAAAATAATTATCTCTCCCTTCCCCACCCTCAGCTTCTTCTCTGAGTCAGGGTTAAGGTAAATATGGGAAGAAGCAGTTCTAACATATTTGGAAAAATATTTGTTACAGAATTCTAGAAGTATGTAGTGATATGCAATGTGCTGGAAAGAGTTAAAATTTCAACTCTACTTTTTATTATCTGTGTGATCTTGGATAATTCTCCTAACCTTACTAGGCTTGAGTTCTCCATCTATAAAAGGAGTGGAATTGGACCAGGTGACTTTTGAAGTCCCTTTCAGATCTAAATCTATGCTCATCTCAGAGTTTTCTCCCTTGCCATCCCTTTTTTTAGTTTTTAAGCCTTCTTTTGAGAGCTATTTAGACTCCAGGCAAATATGTTTTTTTCTGTCTTTCTTAGGTACACTATATCCTGTGGCAAAGATATGCCGTGCCTGTATTTATTCTTGTATTTTAAGATGTGATGCAGAAATCCAAATCCCATTTTAAAAAACCAACTGTTCTCTTCCCAGATCTGCCTTTCTCTTCTGAATCCCATCCCTTCCATCATCAATAATACTTAAAATATCAGTGTAATGTCTTCAGGTTATTTTTGTAGAGTACTGTCATAAACCTTAACAATGGTTTCTAGGTTTCATTTGGCAGTAGCATGTGCCCCTATATAAATAAAATTTGACAAGTCTCAAAAGGTCCTCAGTTGTTTCTGGGGCCCATATCCCAGGCCGATAGCCTTCTTCTCTATTAATGTTAAGTGGACAGATATCTGCCTACATCTCCACCAGTGAATCAGCAATGATCACTGCTCATATCTTCTTCCTCTGACCCTTACTAGATGACCTCTACTTGAGGCATCTTTGTACCCATGGCATCATTCCTTGGAACACATTCTTCCTGAGATAATCTCTCCATGTAAAGAATCTTATATTTATAACTTACCTCAAGTTTTTCAGCTATATTTTCTCCTTCCTTCTTTTTATCAAATCTTTCTATCTTCTAACCTGCTAAACCTCCTCTTCATTATTTTCCTCCTGTTTTTTCCTCAAAGCCTTTCTGTCATTCTTTCAATAAGTATTTCATTCCCCCAATAACCAAGAGAGTAGACATGTATTTTTCCAGTCCTTTTATGTTCTCCAAAATGAAATTAAATTGCATCTTGTCAATATGTAGAACACTTTTGGTACTGGAAGAAACACAAACATTCGTCCTTTTTCCTGAGGATAATTCCTAAAATCTCCTTGCCTTCTATAATTACCTGAAACAAACTTCTCATTTTCGTCTTCTTTTTTGGAAATCATCCTGCTAAACTTTGGGTCAAACCAGCTGTCATCCTACCAATTTGCTATGTTATGGGCTGCTGATAAAGATAATTTAACTATTTCAGGATTTATCTTTTTTTTTCTTATAGGATGCTGATAAGTGTTCATATGCCTTTATTTAATTAACAATTTTCACATTGCTACTACACTCTAAGTGAGAGATTCTTAACCTAGGTCCCATGAATTTGTTTTTAAGATATTAATAACTATGTTTCCATATGATTGTCCCTTTAATCATACATTTTTTTGTATTTTAAAACATTATACTAAAGATGGGGTCCATAAGCTTCATCAGACTGCCAAATGAGTCTATGACACAATCAAGTTAAGAACCTTTCTTCTAAGGCAACTTTGAGTAAATAGAAGCCAGCAAAAGTCCAAATTTGGAATTAAATCTACTTATCCACCTCATTTTACCTTATTCTTTATTCTCCAGACATCTCCATGTACTTCTCTGACTACTTGATTCTTTGTGAACCTTTAAAGTTACACAATTTACAGGGATAGGAGGAAAAGCAGAAACAGGAAGAGTAGGAGGAAGAATAGAAAGAGGAAGGAAATGAGGAGCTGGCCTTAGGGCTCTAAAAGATCTTTCTTTAAAAGTAGCATTCAGAAAATGTGAAAGAAACCATCAGAGAAAAGTGTTTTGTCTATGGTGCTAATTATCATATATGGTCCATGGGCATAAGCACAGAAAATAAACCACTGAATTTAGTGAAAAGAAGGCCATTGCTGATGATCGTTGTTGTTTTTCAATCATCCGGCACAGACAAAAGCTAGGATTACGAAGAAGGGTAAAGGCATGAATGAACAATGAGGAAATGGAGGCATCAAGGGTAAAGTACTTTTTCTGTGAATTTGATGATGAGGTGAAGGAGAAATATAGTATAATAGCATGAAAGAATGAGAAGGTCCAGGAACATTTTTGTTTTGTTTTGCATAAGGAAGATCTGAGGAAAAAGAGCCAATGGCAGGGTACAAAATAGAATATTATAGAGAAGCAGTCACAGAAGACACAAGAGAAAGATTATAAATAGGCCATTTTTGGCAAGCAGAGGGACCATCTCATTCTCTATGACAAAATGGAAGGAGAAATTGGTGAGTTTTCTTTAAGTGATTAAAAGATTCTTTTATGAAATTAAGCAGCAAGAAAACAGTTAAATGAATTATCATAGGATTACTTCAATCTTCTTTTTATAATAACTGTGTGGCTTTGGGCAAATCACTTCAACTTTGAGCATCAGTGTTCTCTAAAATGATATCTCAGTACTGTTTTGAGAATCAAATGAGATATGTTGAGATAAGGCTTTGTAATAAGTATGCACTATATAAATGCAAGCTATTTCACTAAAGTCTTAATCAAATTCTCCATCATTTCAAAAAGTGACTTTGAGCTTTCAAAGTAGAAAAATTAGCTCAAATAGGTTCCACTATGCTGGGGAAAACCTTAAACATAGGCTTGATAACAAACTATGTCTGAAACTCCATACCAGCTTAGAAAAGTTAGAAGACATTCATCACAAGCATTTGGCTATAAGGTGTTGGCAGTTTTTTAGAACACAGCAACTAATGAATCACCACCAGTGAAGTGATATTCTTGAACTAACAAGGAACTTAGATTTTTAAAAGACATGTATAAAAATGGAAGCAAGGGTACATAATAAAAGATAAATACAAAAGTAAGACAAGGTCCTATAAAAATAGTCAGAAATGCCAACACTCAGGATATACAGAAGCTGGTAATAAGTTCTAACCAAAAAAAGAGCTTTTTAGCTATAGCCACAAAAGAAAGAAGCCTCCATAAGAGATAAGATCATTGCTGGGGTGAATGAAATGACTAGATTGGACTTAGAAGGTAGAGCTATTTGATTTTTACATTGCTTCTGTTGCTTGAAATTTAACTTGGTAGTAGAAAGGACAAAATACAAATTATTAATAAAGATTTGAAACACAAAACAGGTAAGCAAGAAAATTTCTAGCAGCCCTCAATGTGTTTGTCATCAAAATGGACAAACTACATCCCAGATTAATGAAAGACCTGGTAGATGAAATTCCTGTACCACCATTAGTAGTCTTTGAAAGTCTGTGGATAACTGGAAAAATACTGTAGAACTGGATAAGTGAAAATGTTTTCCCAAATTATTATTATTAGTATTATTAATTATATTAATAATTAGCATTATTATATTACTAATTATAGCATTACTAAATTAATACTATTACCTTATTACTAGTATTACTATACTACTAATTATAGTAATTAGTATTACTAATTGTAATAGTAATAATTAGCATGTTAATTATAGTAACAATAACAGCTATCATTTATATAGGATTTTTTGCTATATATTATATATATATATAAATTTGCAAAGTGCTTTGTATATGACATCTCAATTTATCTTCACAACAATCTTAGAGGTAAGTGCAATTATTATCCCCATTTTACAGATGAGGAAACTGAGGTACAGAAGTTAAATGACTTGCCAAAAGTCATGCAGCTTGCACATAAACTGTTTTTTAACTTGGGTCTTCCCGACTCCTGATTCCAGGACCAGCATTACATGCATTGTACCACATAAGCACCTCTAATTAAATCTGCAAACTAGAGGCTAGTGAACTTCATTTTGATTCTTGGTAAAATAAAGGGATTATGTGTGAACATCTACAAAAGAATGTGATGATCACAAAGAGGAAGCAGAGCCATCACAAGAATAGGTCATCCCAGGATAACCTTTCTTTTTTTGACAGACTAGCTAATTTAATAGATCAGAATAGGACTGTATATTTTGTTTTCCTAGATAACAGCCAAACATTTGACAAAATATGTCACGATATCTTTGAGTAGAATTTCATCTTGCCAAATGCTGAGTTTCTGGATATCACGGAGTCCAGGAGAGCCTGACTGAAGACCAGGAAGGCAATGCAATGGAACAGAATGGAATAACACTCCCGCCCCTCACCACAAAGCAGGAGATGGGCGCCTTCTCCCCTTACCTCAAAGAGAGGAGAAAAGGTCTTATATTTATCAAAATATTTACTATATCTTTTGTGGCAACAAAAAATAAAACTAGAAACGTAAGGGGATGCTCACCAGTTGAGTAATGACTTAACAAACTATGGCATAGGAATATGATGAGATAACTACTGTGCTGTAAGAAATGAGGAAATCAATGATTTTGAAGATTTATAGAAAGACTTATATGAACTGATATAGAGTAAAGTAGGAATCAGAGAACAATTTATACTATAACATCAATATTGTAAAAATAAACAACTTAGAAGACTTTCATAAACTGAGGAATGAAATGCACAGAACAGATAATTTATACAATAATAATAATATTATAAAGATAAACAACTTTGAATTTAATAAGAACTATGATCAACACAATCACCATCCATGACTCCTGGGGATTGGTGATGAAACATATTATCTACTTCTGAGAAAGAGGTGATAGAATTCAGGGAGCAGAATGAAACTTTTTTGAATATGACCAACAGGGGAATTTGTCTTGCTTAACCATGCATTTTTATTATAGGGACTTTGTTTTTCTTTCTCTTTTTTTCCCATTGGTGTCAGGGGTTAAAGAGAGAGAAAAAGATTTCTATTAACTAAAAATAAATAATTAATCAGAAATAAATAACAATTAAATAATTATAATATAACATAATATATACTATAATAATATGACAATAAATATTAAATAATTAAAAATAAAAATAACAGAAGGTTTAGAGCTGAAAGGTACCTTAAAGATTGTCCACTCCAAACCCTTCATTTTCTAGATGGGGAAAAAAAGGACCTGGGAGATTAAATGAACAAGATCATACAGGTTGAATAAGAAGCTAAGCCGGGACACTATATTATAATAAATACATGTGCTTCAAGGGCAGGGACTATATCAAACTTTTTTTGTATGATAGCACTTAGTACAGTGCTTGACACATTAAACTCTTAAAAAATGTTTTTTTTTCATTCTTTTCCTTTGCTTATTCATTCCATAGTATCTAACAAAGTAATTACTCAACAACTACTTTTAGCAATAACTCATTTTTATTTCACTTTAAAGTTTTCTAAGTCTTCTCTCATCTACTCAGACCACACTAATGTCTCTCTTATCTGATTCTTTGAACTTTTCCATGGATCTACCACCTGATTACACAATCTCACTAATAGTTTTAAATATAAATCTAATCTTCCAGCTTCATTATACATCCTTAAACGACAGGGTTGGTCACATTTCTTTTGTTGACCTGATAATATCTTATTACTGAACACACATTGCATTAATTTAATCAACAAAAAGGATCACACATATGTATGTCTATATAACATGTATCTATATATGCATACAGATATGCATACAGAAATAATAAAATGTCATGATACTATTGTGATTTTCCTAAAAAAACATAATTTCCTGGTTAGGAGGTTTGCACAGCACAAAGGAAATTAGTGAAATTAGGAGAGATTAAAGTTGACAGGAAGAAAACAGGTAGAGTTGCAAAGGGGAACTATGAAAGGACAGGAAAAGAGTTGTAGTTGTCTTTCTTGTATATAAAAAAGTGTTTAAAATCTTAGCATTAAAATTTGGGATGGTAAATTAAAATTTTAAACAAAGAACTGAATACCATTGCAGTTAAAACAGCTACTAAGTATGGGTCAATGACAGAAAACATAGACTTGAAATGAGTCTCATCTATCAGGTGTCCTCTGTGCCTGTTTTGGACTAAAGGAACCAAGACGGAGACAGTAAGATACATGTGAATGGGGATAAGAATTAATAGAGAAGGAATCAAAAGATTCAAGCATATTGCACGAATGGAGATGTACTATTTTTACTATTAAAGCAAATGTCAGAGATTGGGCCAATAAAAAAGAAAGAAAAGGGAAGAGTGATGTGCTTCAGAAGTTGGTTGGATGGCAATCACTGCCTGTCATAAACCTGAAGTCTCTCTTATATAAATGGTATTGAAAATGACAGCCTAATAATTTCCTTCTTATTTTTTTAAATATTAAAAGCTATTGTTATTGTTGTTCAGTCATTCTGTTGTGTCAACTCTTTGGGACCCTCTGGATCATATCATGCCAATACCACCCATGGGTTTGGTTTCTTAGTTTTTGAGTTTTTCTGGTAAATATTACTGGAATAGTTTGCCATTTCCTTCTCTAGTGGATTAAGGCAAATAGAGGTTAAGTGACTTGCCCAAGGTCCCACAGCTAGTGAGTGTCAGTCTCTGAGGCTGGAACACAGATTTGTTTTACTTGGGCTCAGAGAGCAGATCTAAGATCAACAAGTGAAATTTGCAGAGATTTAAGCTGAATATAAGGCTTTACAGATTTAGATTTATTGTATTCTCCCCTTGTCAGATATCATCTGGAATACTGTGTCCAGTTCTAGGCACCATGGCTTAAGGAGCACATTGATAAGCTAGACAGAGTCCAAAGGAGAGCAATCTGGATGGCGAAGATCCTTTAACCCATGATATGTGGTTTAGGGTGGGAAATAGAGGACTCAAGAATGTGATAGAGGCCTTCCTCCAAATATTCAAAGGGCTGCCATTTGCTGTGGAGGAGGGATGAAATTTGTTCACTTAGGCCCAAGGGGCAAAATCAGAATCAATAAATGGAAGCCAAAAAGGGGCAAATTGAATTGATGTCAGGAAAAACTTCTAATATTAGAGCTGTTCAAAAGTAGAATGGGTTTCCTTGAGAGGTAATGAGTATCCCTCTCCTTGGAAGTCTTAAAGCAAAGACTAGACAACCAAATGTTGGGTATATTATAGTGGAAATTCCTTTCAAGAATGGCTTGAATAGAAAGCCATGAATGTCCCTTATGCTATAATTCTATGATTCTGTGATTCATTTCGAAAATAAAAATATCCTAAAAATTAGAAATGTCCAAAAATATGATGGGCTGTCTTAGAAGGTAATGGTTGCTCCTTCCCCTGGAGTCTTCCAGTGAAGGATGGATTACCACTTGGAAACATTATAGAGCAAACATTTGGCCAGGAATACTTTAAACTAGATGGCCTTTGATGCTTCTTCCAAGTATGAGTTTGTACAGTTCAGATTCACTGAGCTAAACCTGAAATAATATGTGGGATTTAGATCATCAGGGAAGGAAAGAATGCATTCTAGATGTGGGGAACAAAAACAGATGAAAATGAAGATGCTTTATTCAAAGAGATATGAATATACCAGTCTGGTTAGTAATTCCATCGCTTTATGTTTGCATCAAACTGATCAATCAGTAAGTTTTTATTAAATAACTACTGTGTGGCAGGCAATGTGTTTAGTGCTGAAGAAAAATAATCCACTTGAAATATTTTCCTATTTTTCTCACCAGATAAAAAGACAAGTGTCTAGGGCATTTTTAAAGACCAACTAAACCCATAAAAACATTAATTAATCCTCTTATCTTATGGCTATCTCTTATTTTTTTTTATTTAGCTAGGTCTCAACATACATCCCAAATTGATTCGAATATTGAAACAATGCCCGTGTTAATATGTAACTATGATCATTCTTTTCAAGGGAACTAGCTCCTGCTACTGAAGAAGTATAATAAAAGTAATAACTTACATTCATATATCTCTTAAACTTTTCAAGAGACTTTCATAACTAAGTGAGCACTATTACCCCTCCTTCTGTTCCTCAGTTACAAAAGATGAGGGAAGACATTGAGAGCTTAACAGAAGTTGTTATGGAGTCATTTTCAGTCATGTCCAACTCTTTGTGACCCCATTTAGGATTTTTTTGGCAAAAATACTAGAGTAGTTTGACATTTCCTTCTCCAGCTCATTTTTATAGATGAATGAGGTGAACAGGGATAAGTGATTTGTCCAGAGTCGCACACTTAGTGTATGTCTGAGGCCACATTTGAATTCGTGAAGATGTCTTCCTGATTCCAAACCCACCATGCCACCTGGCCGGAAAGGAAAGTAATTAAGGAAAATCACCTCAGTTTTCCTACTTATTCCAGTTACACTTACAAGTAGTATGACTTTGGAC
This sequence comes from Phalanger gymnotis, assembly GCA_028646595.1. Classification (NCBI taxonomy): domain Eukaryota; kingdom Metazoa; phylum Chordata; class Mammalia; order Diprotodontia; family Phalangeridae; genus Phalanger; species Phalanger gymnotis. The sequence continues at coordinate 231,328,443 of CM053624.1, read as the reverse complement.
GAATCACCTCATGACTCTGAATCTCAATATCCCCATCTGTAAAATAGGCACTTTGAATACTTGCATTACCTTTCTCATAGGATTGTTGCATCAAATAAGATGTCTGAAAGCACTTTTGTCACTCAGTGCTATGTAAATCTAAGTTATTTATAAAATTTCTTTTTTATAATTTCCTTTTTCATTTTTTAAAATTAATTTATTTTAAACTTAAATACACAATAAGAAAAGAAAAATATGTTATAAACTTAAATATTAAAACTTAAATACAAAAGAAGAAAAAAAAATTCCATATGCACAGCAGAATTTAAGAGAGAATTCAATAAATTTCCATTTCAAGAAAGCCTATGTAATAAATACTACACGTGTTTAGAATTGTCCATCTTTTCTTTGCTTCCTTGTAAGTTTTCTTTCGTTTTCTGCTGTACACTTTTTACTTTGTTCTTTTTTCCCGCTTCCTGCTCCCCTCCCTTAAGAAGGTACAATTAAGCGTGGATATATTTATATATAGATACGCATACATGTGTATGTATATATGCAGACATTATACATATATACATATGCATACATGTATACATATATAAATATACACATACACTCATGTATACATACATATTACACATACATACACAAAGAGATATATGCATATATACATATACACATATACTTACATACACATACATATACTTAGTTATCTATACTCATGCTCGTATATAGATATATACATTCATATTCATCTATACAAGACCACACTCTACTTACTTGGCCTCTGTTTCTCTGAGGGTAGATAACAATCTTCCTTCATAAATCCGAGTCCTTCCATATTTTTCTACAACCACCCACTTATCATTTCCTACACCACAGCAATATTCTATCCTTATACTGCCTAGTATTATATAAAATTTCTAGTCTATTGTCTTATCGTATGGAGATGAGATGACACTGGCACCATAAAGGCTATGCCAATGGAGCACAAGCTTTAGCAGGTGCTATAAACCTAGAAAGACATTAAGCATAAGCCTGGAATCAAATTATAAGACTGTCATTCAAGGGCAGGTCTAGCTAATTTCATAGAGGCTCATCACCAAGTTGACTATTAAGTACATTGCATCTGAGAGGAATTGGTTTACATCTACAAGGATATGAACGTACTGATTCCTTTTGTTGCTGTTCCTTGTGGCTCTATAACTTCCCCAGTGTCTTCTACTTCACATCATACATTGAAGTGTTCTATGTCCAGCACTCTTTTTAGTGGCTCTTTGTCTTTGCTCTTCTATTGAAAGACTAGTTAGGCTTAATGCCTATTCCAAATATATCGTCCTCTTCACTTGGATTTTAAGATTGCTTCCAGGAGGAAAAAGACTGTTGGTTACTTCACAGTTCTCTTCTTGTATCTCCCCTACCTGAGACATACATTTTCATAGAAAAGTCCTATCATTCAGTGTCTCACCATCTCTGTAGATAAGATCCTTTGACCTTCAACTTCACTGCATATAGGTTCTTAGTTGGCACCTCTTTGCAAGTTTACCTCATATCAAAGTTCTAAAAATTATAGTGGAAGCTTGGGAAGTAATCGAGATTTACCTTTGTGGGCCATATTCAATGAAGTGACATCAACCTAAGTTCCAGCTGAAGAAAGGCTATGCTCTTTCTTTACCAGAGTAGTCCCAACACCTCTATTGTGAAAATAATTCTGCCCTTCTCCCTGCCCAGCTTGAGAGACCCACTTGCCTATGCAGTCGATGTAATTATTTCCTACCAGATCACCTTTCTTAGCAAAGATCTCCTCTCTGTTGCAACTATTCAGTGTGGTTTGGGCTTCCTCCCATCCCAGTTCATCAGTATGTTACAGGTGGATTTAATTCCTGAGGCCTTATAATCAATCAAGCTCCTGTCTCGTCTGCCCTGGTCCTTGACTCCTTGACTCCAAGTACATACTCTGAAGCATAATCAAGGAAAACTCCTTTGTCATACAGTTAGAAATTCTTTGTTACCAGTGAGCATTCTCCCCTTAATTGGATTCTGCCTACACTAACCAGCCAGGAGACAATGACCATACACAGTAAACACAAACCCTGGTGAATCCGGCATTGGCATACCTTGATCATCATCTTCATCATCAAAAAAGTATTATGTGCCAGGAAAAGCAAGGCAAAAACATTGTCCTAATTTCCTAAAAGAGGAGACAACATGCAAGCAACTATGTGGATACAAAATATATACAGTATAAGTGGGAAATAACTCAAAGAGGAGGCAATAGTAGTGGGGTAGGGGTATCAGGGAACCAGACCTCTTGAGTTCTATGGCAGATGTATTGATCACCAACATATGTGTTTTCCTTACTTTCTAAAAGCCCTCCCCCCATAATTTCACTAACACTTTTGGGCTACATGATCGACTACATGGGCTACATGGCTACATCAGAAGCACTAGCCATGGCTAGTTCATCCTTATCATAATTTCTTAAGGCACAATACAGTTCTATTATATTCATATGTCATTTTGTTCAGCCATTCCCCAATCAATGGGCACCCCCTTAGTTTCCACACAAATATGTTGGTATGTGAAGGGAGAACTTCAGTATCCAGCTATGTTGGAAGGACTAGCTCCCATTTTAGAGAATCCAGATTAGTTGGAGTAGGACGATAAAGTGATGTAGCTTTGTTGTCCTCAGAATCTGAATGTTAAGGTATTTGTGAATGTTTATAACTAGGCCTTCTTTTTTATTTGTTTATTTGCTTATTTATTTATTTTGGAAGACTCAATGGAATTCAGATTTAAGACTAGGATGAATCTGGATATGGAAAAATTTGTCTCATAACTATGATGAACTTTAGGCTTAGCCCCAGGTAGGATCCTAAGTAAGGGAAAATAGATTGTTTCCCTGGCCCTAGTTGAGATATGCTGGCAAATGACTGTATACCTTGGATATTAATAATAATTATCATTCCAATGTTAGGTTACCTCAAGCAATCACATATGCTATCCTACCTCCATTTCTTCTTTTGATGATTATGCAAGTTAGGAAAGTGAGATATTAAATCAAACCAATGGGATTTTAACTAATTCTTTTTGGTCTTTCAAATGTCATTTTCTGTCCTTTGCAACACTTATTTTTTTTTCCCTTGGCCAATGTCCGTTAAATGATCCTATTTAATTTTATGGCATTGATTTACAGTTGATAATTATTTGGGGTTTAATGGTTTAAAGGTATCTCTTGTTTTACTGTTTGCCATCAAACAGGTCTCTTTCTACAACATGCTTTTGGCTACAATGGAGTTTATTACCCAATAAAAATGTCCTTGGCTAAATAATAAATATGTTCAGGCCCCCATCCTTTTTATGTTTCTGGTTTTATAAATTTGGGAAGAATATTTATGTTTTTTAAGGTTAAGGGATTGTCATCATAAAATCTGAGGCTCTGTTAAGACACAAATCTGGCACTCGTAATATATGCTTTGTCACAGGGATTCACTGGTGATCCAGGTTCAACTAATAAGCGAAAGTGAAGAAGCCAAAGCAGAGAGCTTGCTTCTTCTCTCTTTCCCTGACAGAAATGAATTACTTTGCCCATATAATATTGTCTCCATACAAATTCATAATTGACTGCATGTGATTTTTTCCCTAATACTAATTAGTCAATTGCATTCTAGGGGGTAGAAGGAGAGTGATCAAATTTTCTATTAAACATATAAAATGAAAATCTAATTAGGGAAATCACATTTCACATTAATCCCAATGTGAACTCCTCAATACAGGATGAAGTCTTCAGTTTTCTTCCATCCTTATCCTGACCTCGACAGCTTTAATCGTAGAGAAGAAATAGCATGTGGAACAGGACTAGAGTGAGAATCAGAAAGCTAACCAGTTAATAGTCATAATAATAACAAATCATTTCCCCACTCTGAGCCTCAGTTTCCCCATCTGTAAAATGAGAGAGTTAAACTCTATTGTTGGGTGTCCAATTTTTTGCACTGGTGGAACCTTTCACTTGACATGAAACTTGTCCAGAACACAGTAAGCGAAGTATGAAGAAATTATTTTTATGATTTTTGATTCATCAGAGTTTTGCTTTAAAAATTGAGAGTTTTGCCTTTAAGTATATCATCTTTTATTTGGAAAAATCTTTCTAGTTTTAACAGAATTATTGAACTCTTTTTAAATCTAGTATTGAGACATTGTATAATAGAGTCACTAGAAGTAAAATACAATTGAAACCAGCTATTGACATATTTGTGCTTCCTCTGCATTAGGGATTTTGTCCTGAAACTACTCTATGTTCATAGATATTTTATAGCATATTTCTTATGAACAGTTTTGTTTCTTGTCTCTTCACCTTCCCAGTTTTATCCAATTATCCTTAAAATGTGTAAGAAATGTTTTTAAAAAAAGAACTAAGAATATAAATGATACCAATTATTAATTGTTTAAATTTATTGATACATTTTATTTGATACAACAGATAATAAGACTAGACAATTAATTATTAATAGATAGAACTGTCATTTTCTTTAACTTTTAGAGTGTGGTATGAACACTGACTATTAGCTTTTGTCAGTTTTGTTGCCTCTCCATTTTGAAATTATTTTCATTGTTGCGGTTGTGTGTGTGCGTGTGTATTCTGCACTATATCCCATAAGATCCCATCAGGGGTGTGCTGGAGCCAGCTGTAACAGGCTTTCTAAAAGCTAAGCAATTGTTAAATGTCCAGTGTGAGAATTTGCACCTCAAAAAGTCATCAAACACCACAAATCAGTGCTTCATTTATTGTTTTGTTGATTATTTAGACTTAAGAAAATATTGATCGTGCAGATTAAACTTAAAAGAGTGTGACCATACTTCTTCCCCTCCAGAGAGCCCAGCTGATACAGATTTACCAGCACATCCCTGTATTGCTCTATTAACACTGGTTGAGCACAGCAGGAGTGCAGTAGAAGGATGAAGAAATAAAGTCAACACCAGAGTAAAAGCAGACTAACAACAGCAACAACAACAATTGGCATTTGCATAGTGCTTTAAGTTTTCCAAAATACTTTAGCATCAATTTTCTCACTTCAGCCTTACAACACTTTTAGATACAACAGTCATTTAAAAACTTGATTCTTTCCTTGCAATCTAGTTGAGAAGTTGTTTCAACAATTCGGCTAGCAGCTGTTGTGGGCGTGAAAGACCAACACAAGCCCAACAACAAGAATGCTACCAGCATGCTGCAAAAGCACAGGTTCTTTTGATCTGCTTTGGTAAGGAAAGCAACGTTGACAAGCTTACTTTAATTCAGCATATAAATATCATTCACTTAGCTCAGGGGGAAAAGTCAGCACTCTGAACTTCAGAGCAAAATACAAACAAAGTACAAACATCGACAGACAGACCTTGTCTGATTCAAATCCCAATACATAGTTACCAGAGTTTAACAAAGTCTCAGCATCTGGGTTACAAGCTGGAGGGCTCTTAACTACAGCTGCCCAGAGTCTCCGGATCAACACCACCATGAGGGAGAGCCCTAAACAAATTACAAAAATCGACAGACAGACCAAATACAGATTCACAGCCCATGATGAGGGCTGGCCCAGAGTCATGCATGCCACCTCTGCTGTGGGTAAGAGCTCCAAAGAAGAGAAAGCCAATCCCTGGTTTTATATCTTTTTCAAGGTCAGGGGTGAGTCACACACACGACTCACCCACTTGACCTAGAATCGTCACAAAGAGGCGACTTAAACCCACATGGTCTAAAAGCCTCTGCTGTCCCAGACAAGTCACTCAAACTCATGTGTAAACTAGGCCCTCCCCTGAGGCAAGGAGGCACCAAGGACACCCAAATCTAATCAAGGAAACAATGGCCAAACTCTTCAAGGGCACTTGGTTGAACAAAGTTCTAAGAGCCCATTTTGCTTACCAACACAGAAGTAAACCTAACACACAGGAAATTAGTAAGGGTTAATCAGTTAAGAGTTAAATGTATGCCAAATCTAAATGCAATGGCAGCTCTGAAAGGAGAGTTTAATAGAAACTGAAGTGCTTAAGGAAGATTTCATGGATGTGCCACAATCTGGGTCTTGAAGGATCAATAGTATTTGGACATATAAAGAATGAGCATTCCAGGCAAGGAGAGCAGCATGACAAAAGGGAGAGAGACAGATGTAACTATGACATATGTGATGGATCAGTCTGGCAGAAGCAAGGGTATATAATATGCTATGTTTGAATAATAATGAACATTTTTCAAAACCCTAGTTTATATAGGAGAGTTTTAGGCAATAAACTTTAAAAGATAGATACAGCCAAATTTTGGACTACTTTCAAAGGAAGGCATTTTATAAAAAATGTTAACTTGTGTAGGTTATTGAGTAAGTAATAATAGGGTAGAAAGTAGCACTTTAGGAATGTTGGTCATGACCGAATAGAAGATGTGCAGAGAAAGACTAGAGGCAGGGAGATTGCTTGCTATAATAATCAAGGTATGAGGTGATTGAGGGAGTAGACTAAGTGAGAATGTAGTTAAATGCACAAGACATTTCAAAGGAAGAAATGAGGACTGGTGACAGAGTACAGAAATAGAGAGCAAAAAAAGTGCCCCAAGGTTTCCAATGCAGAAGACCAAAAGAATGGCTGGGAAGAGGAACCATGGCAGGAACCAGGATCAGGGCAGGCAATGCTCATGGGACCTGGTTTGTTGCCTTTGAATAAATGTGACAGGGGAGAAAAGGAATGTTCCTAGCTAACCTAGATGATCCTATCTCTGGTCAGTTCTTTGAATGAAACAAATTTTCATTAATCAAAGCCACTGTGTAGTCCTTTTCCCTAGTGTTATTCTCCTGACACTACCTTGTGTGTACCCCTGTTGACTTTAGATTTATTATTACAGAATTCAAATGCTATTTTCTCCCCAGCCTGTAACAACAATAGCTTAAAAAGGAAATCAGGATGGTACAAATGGAAGACATTGACTTTGGATTTACAAGTTCATATCTTAACCCTACCATCTGCTACCTTTGTGACTGGGCTAACTAGGGGTTGAGAGTACAACACGTGAGGATATAGGGAACTGTGATTAAGACTTCATAACCACACTCTGAATGCCAGAAAACTCCATTCTTAATGGCTCGAAGGAATCAGTTGTTATAAATCAAGCCAAACGTGTTAGCCTCAAGCCCTTGGGGGAATTTTCCAACTATGCCTAGGGTGCACAAATGCCTTTTCTCAACTCTGGATAAGGACTACCACCTTATATTTCTATAACACTTTATGATGTAAGAATTCTTTACATACATTTAATTTAGGTTTTGGCAACTAACAACTAGTTTATTGGATTTCTATTGGCAACGAGAGTGATCGTTTTTGAAGGCCTTTTGTTTATTTTGACTTGGTGTAATTGGCAAAATACAGAATTCGTGGACATGTAAGTACCATGTATGGATGCTGATACTTATAAACTGCAGATGTTTCTTCTGCTAATGAGAGCACCATTAAAATGAGAGTTCTCCAGCTTCAGTTCTCTTAGTAGGATAGGTCTTCAGGGACTTCTGGCAATGGCAAAACTGCATTTGCTCCATAGGTTCAAGCTAAGGTTCACTGTCTAGGTTTGATTCGTGGATATAACCCCAGTAGGTTTTTAAGCACATAACCTTCTCTTTCCCCGACGCGAAGAAAGTGTTCCGAAGTCCCTTCCATCTATAATGATTTGATCCTAAAGAATTTAGGGGTCACTTGACTCTTTCTGGTCTCTCTCAGCTCTGGGGATTTTCTCTGCCTGTCCTCCAGGCCTGGAATGATCTTCCTCCTCTGCTCTGACTACTGAACTCCCTGTATTTCTACTAAAATCATATCTTCTACAGAAAGCCCGCTCTAACCTCTTTTAATTACAATTTTCCTCTTTTAACTATTTTCTTTTTACCCTGTATATAGTTTGTTTTGTATATATTTGTTGGCATGTTGTCTCTCCCATTATATTGTAAGCTTCTTGAGGACAGGGACTATCTTTTGCCTCTTTTTGTATCCCCAGCACTTAGCACGATGCCTGGCACACAGTAAGTTCTTAATATTTATTGACTGATTGATTAAGGCAAATGTCTCAGAGGATGCTGAGCTAGCTGAACTCCACTGAATAAAGAAGGGAAAAAAATTGTGAGAGTTAATAAAGACTAATAAGCCTATCGACTTCTACAAATCCATAAAAGGGATTTCTATTAACTGAGGATATGATTCCTAATATTAAACCCCAAAACACACATTCCTACAAATGAGATGGCATTAGTTTACCTCCATTTCGTGTACAATTTGAAGGGAGCTAGAAAGGCTTCTCAAGTTCCACTTTCAAGCCAAGAGAGGAGAGGAGAGCAGAGCAGAGCAGAGCAGTGAACAGAGGAAAGGAAAGCAGAGTTGAAGAGAGCAAAGGAGAGGAGAACATTTCTGAAAGTTGCTACACTACTTGACAAAAGAAAAAGCTAAGAATTGAAGGACAAGGAAAATATCTTTCCAAGCATATCAGGTCATATTCAAGTACATTCTTTATTACTGGTCTCTATAGTATGTTCCTCAGGAATTCCTGAGAAATAGAAACAAAAATCACATTTTATGAATCCCAAGCTTGATGCCAAATATAAGGTTCATTTGTGGTATTACCCTCCTTTTTAAGAGCCAAGACAATTTTGAATCAAAGAGATCCAACTTTTTTAACCACAGAAAACTATCTTTTGAATCTAGCCCACATCCATTACTCCCCTGCCCCTTTCTAAAACTTCCCATTCTGGCTGGAGCTGAGGCAGAAACATAGGGGAAGAAAGATGTTTTTTATATCTTCAGTTCCAAAGGGCTAGAAAATTACAAAATATAACTAAGCAGACAGGCTCTGATTATCCTCATAGAGTCCTGTCTTTGAACCTTGAACAGGCTGGGCCATCATTCTTGAATCATGCTTTTTAAGCAGAAGATAATTTACTTATATGAATGCATTAATAGAGCTCGTTTAGAGTTCCAAGTCAGTACTGAGACAAGATATGTGTGAGCTATTTATAAGGTTTGAAAATCATGCCTCAATATATGACTGTCTCCTGGAGGCTTTGTTTCTCTAACACATATAATTCGATGTGGCACAAAATAAATACCCACATGCCAAAGAGCAGAAATTTTCTTGCACTAAATGCATGTACATTCATTTAGACCAGTAATACTAAAGTATGAATCTGGTTGTCCTATCCTGTGTGTCATGCCCTAGACAACTGACTACCTTGCCCATCCCTAGTCCTGGCTATGAAAACGTAAATCAAATTTATATAGATACTTTCCCACAACGACTTACTTTTTAGCTTATATCATTAAATCCAGTTGATTCTTCTTCCCCAAACACCATTTTTTTTCTCCTCTGAATTTTATGGCTATAGAATCATAGATTTAGAATGGACATTAGAGGTCTCTTAGCTTAATCTCCTCATTTTATAAATAAAGTAACTGGTCCCCATATTGTTGCCCAAGTTCACACAGATAACATGAGAAAGGCAGGATTTGAAATCAGATGCTCAGATTCCAAATCGAGTGCTCATTCTATCATACCTTGTTGCTTCCCCGTGTGGTCTTCTTACAACTGTTTACAGAAGCAGTGACATAATTATTTGACAAACCAATGTAAGATGTCATTCTGGGTCATTTTAAGCAAAACACTCTTTTCCACTCAGTGTACTCACAGATTTTCTATCTTGATCATTACACTATTCTTCTGAAGTTGAAATTACTTCTTCTAAGATGACTTATTCTGAATTTCAGAGAATGAAGTAAGTTGTGTGGCTATTCTGCTATATTGCCTTGAATTTGTAATTGTCTAGTTCAGTTGGATTTCAAAGTCTGTAATCAACAGGCAAACCAGGAAGAAAGCTTCTGTGGAACTCCAAACCACTACCTTCCTACAGAATCTTGTTCTCTGACAGTATTGAAAGACACTGGTGAGAGGGGTGTGGAATAAATGACTCAGAAGGCTGAAGTTAGAAAGAAATTCTTAAGCATTTGATGATAGGAAGCATGCCATTGGACATCCAGTCTTCTAGTGGTGATTTTTTTAGTTTGAACTCTGAGAATCCCAGTCTTTCCATTTTTTATCCACTGTCTCAGTAAGCCAGAATCAGAACACAAAATCAATTTTGAAAGCACAGCTTATCTCATTAAAGCTGCTATAGAAGGCATTGCTCCACCCCTTAGCCAATGAAGAGAATTTTTAAAAACCCACTAAGTAGTTGGATACAATTGTTTCTCATGTCTTTAATCTGGCCTCACTGAATTAACTTTTGCTAATAGATAAACGATCTGATTTGATCACTCAAATTCTTTTCCCTTTGCTGATAATTGGGGATTAGATGATAATAGACTGGAAATAAATGTTCTCCCCATTAACTTTGTTTTTGACAAAAAAGTGACCCATTGATCACAAGAAACTAGGGTTCTCCCTTCTGATTCAAGTACTTCTTGCTAACACTATATGTAATTAGTCTAAAAGGTTTTTTTCATGATGTAATAGTCCTTTATTCTGCAGAGAAAGAGATCAAGAAAGAATCTATGGGAATGAGTTATGGGCTTTTTTAATCTTTTTGTTTAGGGGGATGCTCTCGGAAGCAATAATTGCATGGCTAATTTCTACAACGGACTTTTCCTGATTTAGTTGTCTAACCCTGCCTCTCCCCAGTGAAATCTGCTATTAGATTAAAGATTAACTTCCCTTTCCTCATCACTAAGTTCCTAATTGGTCTCAATGCCTCAAGCACCTCTTACTTGTAATTTGGCCCTCACACAGTGGCCAAATTGATATTTCTAGAGTACAGGCCTGACCATATAATTGTCCTGCTAAACTGAATTACTATTGCTTATAGAATCAGATCCAAATTCTTGTTTGGTGTTCGAAACTCTTCACAATGTAGTTCCAGCCTACTTTCTAGAGTTATTATATATCAATTCCCTTTTACGTATATGTCACATTGTATCTCCCATCTCCAAGCATTTATAGTCTCCCCTCATAATTAGAACATATGATCCCCTCATCTCTTCCTCTTAAAAGTCCTAACTTCCTTTGCCTATTTCATCTCTCTTCCTCCCCCAAAGATTCCTCCACTCACCAGCAGAAGTTATATTTGCTTTGTAGATTAATTTGTATTTACTGACTTGTATACTGCTTACTGATTCGTATGCTGTTCTCTCTTAATACAATTTTTAAGGGTAGAAACTGCTTTGCTTTTGCTTTTGCAAAATGCTTAGCACAGTGCTGAGTGCCTGGCACATAGTTAGTGCTTAATAAATACTAGGTGAATGAATGAATTTTCCTAAAACATTTACCTTCATCATCATCATTAGCTATTAGAGTTTCACTATTTTCAAACTGCCTTCCCCTAAACTATCTCCTTTGATCTTTATAAGATCATGATATAAATAGGAATATAAATGAGATATTAAATATAAACCAGGGACTTTGTCTTTGTTATCACTGTACAGGAGGATAGCTAGAGCTGGAAGGAACTTTAGAGATCATCTAGTTCAAATATTTTCCCCCTCCCTTTATTTTAGTTATGGATAAACCGAGACCATTCCCCAAATGCCAGAGATAAAGTAGCAGAGCTGGTATTTGAAACTAGATTCTCTGCCTCCAAGTCTATCACTTTTCCTACTACACAATACTGAATTATCCTTCACAGTGAATTGTGCTTAGAAGGAAATTGGTGTATTTTTATTGAATAGATGAGTGGATGGATAGATGGATGGATTGGATGGATGGATGGATGGATAGATGGATGGATGGATGGATGGATGGATGGATGGATGGATGGATGGATGGATCTCCATTTTGTAAACGAGGAAAATAAGATGAAGCTAGGCAAGGTCACTATCCTAAGTTAATAATCCTAGCAAATGGCAAAGCTGAAACAAGAACCCAGATATTCTGATTACTTGTCTATGGTACTTTTCGCTAAACAAAATTAAGTCTCAGTGACTTCAGCAATACTATACATCTGACCCTTAAATCTATTGCTCCATTCCTGAACTCTTTGCTAAATTCCAGACTCACATTCTCAACTGCCTACTGGAACTTATATCTATATATCCCATCCAGCAGCTTAAACTCAAAATATCCAAATTTAGATTTCTTTCCCACTCCAGTCCAGGATCTTAAGATTTCCTTATCTCTCCCAATGACAGAAACATTCCTCCAGTCTCCCATCCTCAAAACCTCCGTCATCTTTTGTTTTTCCCTGTTCTTCCACATTCCAATGTCCAAGTCCTTTTGACTCCTACCTCCCAATCTCTAGTGTCAAACTTTTTCCTTTCAACTGCCTTAGTCCAGGTCCTCAATAACTCTCACTTAGACTATTGGAATAATTTCATAGATTGGTTTACTTGCTTCTAGTCTCTTGGTTCACCTATCAATCCTAATAAATAAATAATGTTTTTCTCAGTTCTCTTTTTTCATCTTCCATTTTCCCCCAAAGGATTCTTTCCATTTTCTGATGTTCCTGTTATACCAAAAAATATCTCAAGTTGCCTTTGTCATAGAATTATGACAAATATGTAGTTAATTAAATGAAAAGTAATATTAATAATAATAGCTAGCACTTATGTAATGGAATAAAGATTCACATAGCACCTAATATGTGCCGGTCATGACAATAAGTACTTTACAAATATCTCATTTGATTCTTGCAACAATCCTGGAAGGTTGGTGCTATTATTATCTCAATTTACAAATGAGGCAACTGAGGCAAACAGAGGCTGTGACTTGCCTAGGGTCACATAACTGGTAAAGGTCTGAGACCAAATTTCAACTCAGATGTTCCTGACTCCTGGAAGTGTTTCAATAATTTGGCTAGCAGCTGCTATGGAGGCGAAAGACCAACAGAAGCCCAACAACAAGAACGTTGCCAGCACAGATTCTTTTGATCTGTGTTACTAAGGAAAGCAATGTTAAGGGGTTAACAATCTTATTTCAATCCAACATACAACATACTTAGTTGAAGGGAAAAAGCCAGCACCCTGAACTTCAGAGCAAACACAAACAAATTACAAACATACATCTATAAACAGACCAAATATAATTCATAGTTACCAAGAAACTAACATCCGAGTTCAGGAGCTGGGGAGCTCATAACAATAGCTGGCCCAGAGTCACACACCACTCCTCCTGTGGCTCAGAGCCCCAAGGGAGAACCCCAATCTCTGGGTTTGTATTTCTTGTTCAGGGTCAGAGGTAAGTCATACATACGACTCACCCACATAAAAAATGCCTCTGATGTCCCAAACATGTCACTCAAACCCATGTAAACTAGGCTTTCCCTTGAGGCAAGGAGGTCATCAAGGACTCCTTATTTAATCAAGGAAACAAAGGCCGAACTTTTCAAGGGCATTTGATTGAATAAGTGTTAAAAGCTCATCTTAATTACCAATGTAGGAAGCTAAATGGTTCATCTGAAATCTTCCCGAGTTCAAATCCAGCCTCAGATACCTATTAGCTGTGCGACTCTGGGCCAGTCACTTAACCCTATGTTGTAACAATCCGGCTAGCAGCTGCTGTGGGGGTGTAAAACCAACAACAACCAGCTCACAGAATGCTGCAAGCCCAAGTTCTTTTGATCTGCTTTACTAAGGAAAGAAACGTTAAAGGGTTAACAATCTTACTTTAATCCAACATACAAATATCATTCACTCAGCTCCGGGGGGAAAAGCCAGCACCCTGAGCTTCAGAGCAAATACAAACAAATTACAAACATCCACAGACAGACCTTGTCTGATTCAAATCTCAATTCATAGTTACCAGAGCTTAACAAAGTCCAAACAGCTGAAGGGCTCTTAACTACAGCTGCCCAGAGTCTCCATGTCAGCACACCTCCAACAGTGAGAGCCCTGAACAAATAGCTGTCTTCCCTTTTTATGTACTCTTTAGCTGTCATCAAATGTCACCTGAGTGAATGGAACTTAAGCTCTTACTATTGGCCCTGGTCTTAGCACCTCCCTTCATTGGCTCCACCTGGAGCCCCACCTTAGTTACCAATTCACACCCACATAGGCTTAGCACCTAATAAGACTCAATCAAAGACATTGAATTAATCAACGGAAACAAAGGCCAAACTCTTCAACGGTACTTGGTTGAATAAGTGCTAAGACCCCATTTTGATCCCCAATATACCATATTTGCCTCAGTTTCTCATCTATAAAATGATCTGGAAAAGGAAATGACAAATGACTCCAGTATCTTTGCCAAGGAAACCTCAAATGACATTACAAAGAGTCTGACACAACTGAAATAATTGAATAACAACAACAAAATGCCTGACTCCAGGCCCAGTGCTCTGTCTATTGTGCCATCTATTTGCCTTCTCAAAGAAGCTTGAGGAAACACCAGAAGCTGCAGAAATCAGAAAAGGGTTCATGCAGAAGATTATTTTTGATCTGCATCTTAAAGGAAGAAAAAGACTCTAGGAGTCCTTCTTGCAGTGAGGGCCCAGTTGAGATTAGATAACATAAATTTTTAATTTCTCCATTCAACACAGTTATAATAGGTCCTCTGGATGGTGGAAGTAATTCAAGGCTGAGGTTTAGCAAGAGATGAGTAGCAATAGCACAAGGACACAAGGGATTTGAGAGAAGAGGAAATAGCTAACATTTTAGATTGAGATGGAAGAAAGATGAAACAAGTCAGTGCAGAAGAAAAAACTTAAAAAATAATGAGGGGTAGAAGGATTGGTAGTCTCAGTGAAGTAAAGAATATGTTTAGGAGGGGTAAGGAATAAGAAGTGGAATGGTAAGATAAGATTTCTTAGAAGCGATAATATACTCTCTGATTAAAGATATGTAGTGATATAGTGAATATATACTACCTCTCCTACACCAAAGGAGGGTAATTTCACTGTTGAATAGCTTTATTAGGAAGATTTTCCTTATGTTCCCCTATGTTTTCTTTTATGTTGATCTTAATTCTGTCATCTAGAATCAAACAAAATACATTTAATTCTTCTTTCATATGACAATTCTTAAAAATTTGAAGACTGCTACTATATCTTCCCTGAATCTTCTCTTTTCCAAGCTAACAGCTGCCAATTCTTTCAAACCATACTACCAAAGTATTGTTAATCTCTTCACATTTCCCTCAATGAGCTCCAAATAGTCAATGTTAGAGAACTGTATGCAATACTCTGGATATGACCTGACCAAGAAACAGTACAGAAGTACTATTGTGACACTTGTCTCCTTTTTCTGACTTCCTTTCCACAGTTGAAGGTACTACTATCTTCCCAGTCATTCAGGCCTACAACCTAGGTATCATTCTCAAATTCTTATGCTCTCTTATACTCCATATCTAATCAGCTGTCAAATCCTGTCATCTTTATCTTCATAATCTCTCTCATATATGCCTCCTCTCCTCCAAAACTGCAACCACCCTAGTGCAGGCCCTCATCACTTCAAGGCTGGTATACTGCAATAGCCTGCTAATTGATCTCCCTACCTCAATTCTCTTCTCATTCCATTGTATCATTCACTCAGATATCAAATTAATTTTCTTCCAAAAACACAGGTCTAATCAATGAATTCAAATTCCACTCTAGAAGGATTATAAATCTCTGGCTGGCATATCCGTGAAAAGCTGAAACCATCTCTGCCTTTTTTAGGTCTTTTGTCAAGCAATCTTAGGTAATTTAAATGACCCAGCCTAATAAGTGCTTGTCTGAATCAACAAATAGTCAAATGATATGAACAAGCAATTTTCAGAAGAAGAGATCAAAGCTATCTACAGTCATATAAAAATGCTCTAAATCACTATTGTTTAAGAAATGCAAATTAAAACAATTCTTATGTACCACCTCACACCTATCAGATTGACCAATATGACAGAAAAAGAAGCACAAAAAATGAAAAAAGATGTACAAAAGTTCGCTGAAGAAAAAAGTCTTAAATGCAGCACTGGTCAAATGGAAAAAGATACACAAAAGCTCACTGAAGAAAATAATTCCTTAAATATTAGAAATTTAAAAATTAACACATATCATATGATTATCTCAATAGATGCAGAAAGAGCTTTTGACAAAATATAGTACCCATTCCTATCGAAAACATGATAGAACATAGGAACCAATGGAGTTTTCCTTAAAATGATAGATATCATCTATCTAAAACCATCAGCAATTATTATATGTAATAGGGGTAAACTAGAAGCTTTCCCAATAAGATCAAGGTTGAAACAAAGATGTTCATTATTACCATGGTTATTCAATATTGTACTAGAAAATGTTAACTTCTAGCAGTAAAAGGAGAAAAAGAAATTGAAGGAATTAGAATAGGCAATGAGAAAACAAAGCTATCCCTGTTTACAGATAATATGATGGTATACTTAGAGAAGCCTAGAGAATCAACTAAAAGGCACTTGAAATAATTAACAGCTTTAGCAAAGTTGCAGGATATAAAATGAACCCACATAAATCATCTGCATTTCTATATGTTACTAGCAAAGTCCAGCAACAAGAGATAGAAAGAGAAATTCCATTTAAAATAACTGTAAACAATATAAAATATTTGGGATTCCATCTGCCAAGACAAACCCAGGAAGTATATGAACACAATTACAAAATACTTTTCACACAAATAAATTCAGACCTAAAGAACTGGAAAAATATCAGTTGCTCATGGGTAGGATGAGCTAATATAGTAAAAATGACAACTCTACCTATATTAATTTACTTATTCAGTGCCATTCCAATCAAACTACCAAAATTATTTTATAGAGCAAGAAAAAATGCTAACAAAATTCCTCTAGAAGAACAAATTATTTTCTTAATATTTTTCAAAGGGAATTCATGAAAAGAAATGCAAGGGAAGGTAGGTAGCCATGCCAGATCTAAAACTGTATTATAAAGCAGCAATCATCAAAAATATTTGGTACTGGCTAAGAAATAGAGTGGTGGATCAATAGAATAAGTTAGGTACACAAGACACAGTAGTCAATGATAGTTTGATAAACCCAAAGACTCTAGCTGTTGGGATAAGAAGTCACTATTTGACAAAAACTGCTTGTAAAACTGGAAAATAGGGTGGCTGAAACTAGGCATAGACCAACATCTCATACTGTATACCAAGATAAGGTCACAATGGGTACATGATTGTATTCATATGATTTAATGAGGTTCGGATCCACTCCTATAAATGACACTCTTTAACACACCAGAAAAAATAGAAAAATAGAAATTTATTTAGAAAAAGCAAGGCACAGGTAGCTTAGATTTGCATAAGAAGCATATAATGATAAGAATAATCAATAATACAATACCAATCAAGATAATCGGTAAAGGAAGAGAATACATCACCAA
>CM053624.1:231291843-231303590 GCA_028646595.1 Phalanger gymnotis | reverse complement strand
AGTGGGATCTTTTTGTCTTGGAGCATTTCTCAGCACTGAGACAAGTAGGAGTCATTGATTTGTATATGATGTGATCCTGGGGATGGAGAACTTTCCCAGACCCAGCCTGGGTGAGGTCAAAGCCTTCAGGGCTCCAAAAACTGGATATAACTGAGGAGAGCTTGGCATTTGATTTTTGGGGCACACTCATGGAAGGAGTATTGAGACTCTGGCCAAGCTGCAAACTGCCCCCCAGCTTTGAAACCCAGATGTTGGTACTGGTAACTATGAATTGTATTTGGTCTGTCTGTTTGTAATTTGTTTAAGGGCTCTTGAGAAGGATGTTGATGAAGAGACTCAGGGCAGCTGTAGTTGAGGAGACCTCCAGCTTGTAAACCCGGATGCTTAGACTTTGTTGAACTCTGGTAACTATGTTTTGGGATTTGAATCAGACAAGGCCTGTCTGTTGAAGTTTGTAATTTGCTCATATTTTGTTCTGAAGTTCAGGGTGCTGGCTTTCCCCCCTGAACTAAGTGAATGATATTTGTGTGCTGAATTAAAGTAAGCTTGCCAACCCCTTAACTTTGCTCTCCTTATTAAGGCATAGCAAAAGAACCTGGGCTTTCTGGCTGTCCGGCAGCTTTCCAGGTGCTGGCTGTGGGTGGATCTGGACCCCCCACAGAAGCAGCTAGCCAGATTGTTAAAACACAAAGCCAGAAAGAGCTATCTCAGGATCACTTTTCAGTCACTTCTCCTCAGGGAAAAAAACTCAAAGAAAAAAGAATCTGACAGCATACATGGCCAAAAGCAGGCAGAGCAGTTCTGTGCATTATTATGCATATTATATATATATTGCATATTACATATAAACACACACACACACAGTCTCATTAGTATGAGTATTTCCTCCACCAATGCAGATCACAACTTCTGCACGCTTTCTTACCCTGTGCAATCGTAATTCTTATCTTTTTGCAAATTCTCTATAGAAGATTCATCCAATGTGTTTGAGGCCTTCCTCTGGTTCTTTTAATATTCTGAAGGGACCAATGTAAGATTCAGATTATACATTTATTGTTTTGCTATTACAGCAGCCCACAGACAGATAGACAAGACAGGTAGATAGAAATATATACATACATATATATACATATGTATATATATATATGTGTGATGGACAAATGGATACAGAGAAAGAGAGAGAGATACACATATATGGTAGATAGACAGACAGATATAGAGAGAGAGCATTTATTAAGCTCTGTCTATGTGTCAGGCACTATACTAATTTCTGAGGATTCAAATACAAGCAAATAGAGGAGTCCCTAATATTCTAATGGGGAAAGACAACACATAATGGAAGATGGAAGAGAGGAGCCTATGTATGTGATGCCATGGTTTGCAGCCCATGGCTTGTAAGTGAGGTAGAGGCCTGGGTCCAGTAAAGATTAGGTGAAATCTCATCTATCAGAGCTCAGGTTAGTTTCAGGGGTAAAGTCCAATGTTTCAATGGGGAGAAGGTAAAGGTAGAGTAGAGGCAGCATGGCTTAGAGCCAGTGGCTTGTGATAACTTTTATAGCTTTTTGTTTGAACAAGTCATCATTGGTAATAAGTTATAACCTACTCACATCCACTGTGCACCTTTCTATTGACCCTTGGGTTGCCTACAAATTTGATTCTTCTTGGATCATGGTGTTCCATGATTCACAATCGTTTATCCCCACTAGAACAATATTAATGTTAAAGAGGTGAGTTTTAAGGGTAGCAAGTGGTTTGTTCTTGCAGTTCAGTCATGTCCAATACTTCATGGGGGTATTTGGGGTTATTTGGGGTTTTCTTGTCAAAGATATTGTAATGGCTTGACATCTCCTTTTCCTTTTCCAGATCATTTTACAGATGAGGAACTGAGGCAACAGGGTCAAGTGGCTTGCCCAGGGTCGCACAGCTAGTGATTTATAAAGATAGATTTGAACTCATAAAGATGAGCCTTCCTGATTCCAAGCCTATTGCTACATCCACTGCACCACCTAGCTGCAAGTAGTTTAGGATCATTGAAATTATTTCAGCTTATCAAATAAAATCCATCCTACTCCTTTCCTCTTACTCAATTCTCCTCTTAGCCAAGGTCATTGTCTATCTGCAACATAAATTCATGACTGTGGTCATGAACAAGTCACTTAATCTTTCTAAGAGTCAGTTGCCTTAACCATAAAATGAGAAAAAAAATATCTGTACCTCACATGGTTGTTCTGAGATTCAATTGAGATAATGTACGTAAAGAACTTGGTAAACTTTAAAACACTATGTGTCATATACACAAATATACATATATATATACATACACACATAGATCAATACTGATATATATGATATATATGCAAATGCAGACAGGTAAGAATGTGCTAATTTAGTAGTCTTACAAGGCATGTGCATTTAAGTCTGGGCATGTACATTTTAGTTCACTTTGTTTTTCCAATGTGGATGGTTAAATCAATCTACAAAAAATTATGGATTTCACTGAGGAAGCTTTGTGGTATTGTGGGTCAATGCAATTAGCAAAATGTCCTCTGTGAATAAAAATATTTAGAGACCATAAACACTGACAGAAAATCATTCTATGAGGATACAGTGTGGTGAAGAGGAAGGAGTGCTTATCAAAAGATCTGAATTTAAATCCTTGCTCTGCCACTTGCTATCTCTCTGTGACCACAGATGATTCAGGTCAAATCAGAAAGCATTTACTAAATATGTACTATCTGCCAGGTGCTGTACTAAATTCTGGGAATATAAAGAAAGGAAAAAAAAAACCAATCCTTGCTCTCAAGGAGCTCACACTCTAATGGGAAAAATAACAAGTATCAACAAGGTACAAACAAGGAATAGAAAACTGAATGGTAAGATTAAAAGCTACAAGTTCTTAATAAGTGGCCTCAGTTTTTCAGTAAAATATGAGACAACATTCTTAACCTCTCTGGACTTTGGTTTCCCCACTTGTAAAACTAGAGGATTAAACATGAGACCCCTTGGCTCTAAAATCCTACGACTCCACCCTTTTTAATAATGATAAATTCCTTACACAAGTATGTTCTCCTGGTTTATATCTTTTAATGTCTGTATACAGCAGGTCATTGAGCTACATGCTTTTTTTAAATCAATGCTTTCTAAGATTTGTTCAACAAAGCCACATGAATCTCATTTGTAATATTTTTAAAGGTAAATTCCTAAAAGTAAAGATAAAAGGTTAATCCCAAAGAGAAGTCCTCAAAGGTAGCCTATAAAGAAAGGCAAAAAGAAAGGCAACAGTTCCAATATTACAGAAATTCTCCTGTCTCCACAACAGCTTCTGGCATGATTCTCAACAAGAGTTTCATTCAACTTAAGACATATTTTTTGTTCAGTTTTTTTCAATCGTGTCCTACTATTTGTGACCCTATTTGAGGTTTTCTTGACAAAGACACTGGAGTGGTTTGCCATTTCTTTCTTCAGCTCATTTGACAGATGAGGAAACTGAGGCAAACAAGGTTAAGTGACTTGCCCAGGGTCACAAAGCTAGTGTCTGAAGCCATATTTGAACTCAGGTGTTCCTGATTTCAGGTTTTGTATTCTGTGCACTGTGCCATTTATCTGCTGCCAAGAAATATTTACTAAGTACCTATAATGGGCAAGACATTTTGTTAGTCATCATATTTATTTTGAAACTGTTCAACAGAATATTTCTAGACTCCATGCAAGAAGAGCAGAGCTATAATTAGAAATGCGGGCATTGAAGATAAGTATCATAAAATGCACTTGGAATAAGCAGGACCCAACAAACTTCAAGTCAATTTTTAATTTCTCATGTTAAAATTACATAACTGACTAAACTCAAAATCAGTTGAATGAGATGGGAATTAATGTAATGACTTATGACTATGTTTTTATAACAACGTTGGGATTCAGAAGCTTTCTTTTTAAGCTAACTATTCTTGTTAACTACGTACTATGCCTTTCATTAGTAACTAGATTTTCTCCTGAAGAGTTCAACTGTTAAAATTTTATGCCTTCTCCAAATTTTGGTGCTCTGGAACAAAGCCCTCGTCTAATCTTAGTTATGGCTTTGAATAGGAGTATAGCAATAGGCTGCAGACTCCGAATAATTCTCTATTGTCAAAAGTGTAATCATGCTATGGCCTTTTCAAGAGGTTAAGCAAAAGATACTTTTCCCAGAAATCTAGAAGTAGCCATCATACTCAAAGTAACACAATACTATGAGTGCGGGGAAGCTGTGTTATTTAATTTTTTTAATCTCCCCAGTTTATGGCACAGAACTCTGCATAGTATATATGTGTTTTATTAATCTTCATTGAATTTGAAGTTGAAACTAACACAAAAAACATTGAAAACTTTAGGAGACTTTAACCTATAGCAGTCAGATATCCTCAAATCTTTCTTTGTTAAAAATGTGGCTACAGTATAGCATGATTCATTAATGTTTTTAGGATAAATGCTTATGCACTTCAGTGCATGACAATGTGAAAACATATTGTCCCTTCTTGAAGTTCTGTAAATTAAAAAGGAATCTATAAGTAGGGGCATCCTGGAGCGAGCTGGAACTAGCTTGCAAAGCCAAATGCTAACATTTTCAGCGTATTTACACTTCAGACATCCACAAATACTGTAAATCAGGGCTTGATTAATTATTTTGTTGATTATCTAGACTTAAGAAAGTAATAAACAAAATGTTAATGACAGTAATGTTAAAAGTGCATCCTGCATACTTTTTTTTTTTTGGAGAGCCTGTCATTAAACATTTACCAGTATACCTCTGCTTCTAAGTGTCAGTTCCCGCCAGAGCAATAAAAGGACATATAGGGTGCTCTTTCTCTCTCTCTCTCTCTCTTTCATTTTTTAAGAATTTTACCCCAATATAGAATGCTACCACCTAGGTGGCACAGTGGATAGAGTACCAGCCCTGAAGTCTAATGTTCCTGAATTCAAATCTGACCTTAGACACTTACTAGCTGTGTGACCCTAGACAAGTCACTCAACCTTGTTTGCCTCAGTTTCTCATCTGTTAAAAAAGTAAACCGGAGAAGGAAGCAGCAAACCACTCCAATGTCTTTGCCAAGAAAACTCCAATTGAGGTCACAAAGAGTCAGACACAACTGAAAAAAGAACCGAACAAAAACAACCATCTTAACATAAACAACATTTTATGAAAAATAACTACATTTTTTCCAAAACAAAACATTTAGTGAGAAGAGTGGCATTGTTTTACATATTTTTGTAAACCTCTTTAGTGTCTGGCTTAATGGAAGACAGCTGGATCCTCATATCTGCTTTCTGCATTCAATCTGTTCTGATATGTTGTTTTGTTTAAAGTATATGAAGAAATTCCAGCTTCACATAAATATGTAGTTGGAAAAGGGAGGAGTATTTTAATGGACAAAAAAAAAATCTTAGTTATGATGAAAATAGTTTTGACTTGTTGGCCTAGGGGGTCATTCACGGACCACACTCAGAGAACTACTGCTGTAGGTCAAATGCAAAAGATCCCACAGAAAATTGGTTAGTAAATCCCTTCCCCCTTCCATACATATGATATTGCTGCTAACAATGTACAATCAACAGGAAACATATTTGCTTCCAATATTTTCAGAAAAAAAAAAACCAACTCTAAATGAGTTGGTAAGTAGATCCCTACCATAAAGTAAACTTTTTGTTTAAATCCTTGCTTGAGATTTACACCTTCTATATACTGAGTTGCTCTTTGGGCCAGGGAAATTTGTGGCATACAAATAAGAAAATTCATTTTTAAAGTGAGACATGAATTGGGATTCAATGCAGTAAGAAAGCCTAGATATATCAAAGGTGAGCTTAAGCCACAATCATCCATTGAATATAACTGTTGTAAATTAATGGTTTCCTATCAAAAATGATAAATTTTATTGAGTGGCATCATAGATTCCCAAACTAGATGTGTTGAGTATTCATGTGATAACAGAAGATTAATGTTTTCTGCATAAATCATCCTGAATTTAGTTCTTTGTGAGATATTGAGTGATTTTCCCCTTCTCTTCTGAGTTTATCAAAGCCAAAAGGCATAATCCATTCTTTATGTGAAAAAAATAATGGCCATTACTCACTGGATATTTTTTCTTTCCTTACAAATGTCCAGACTTTTCCCCTTATTTCTTAAGTCAAGATATTTTGCATTACTATCTCAGCTTTAGAGAAACCCAAAAAGATATTATTTTTATATCCATATACCTACTGAAAAAGCAAAAAAAAAGAAAAATATTAAGTCTCAATTCTTGAAAACAACTTAATGCATTTAGTCTGTAAAAGTCTCATCACAAGTCGTCAAATTGAACACACTGCACAGATGGGAAAGACTGATTACTGGAAACAATTAACTATTTTGAATCATTTCCTCAATCTGCTTTTGTTTTAGACAGTATGTCAGACAATGACAGGCAAGGTTGAATTGTGCAAATTACATTGTTTTCTGAGAAACAGCATGACATAACTGACACTACTCGGTCTGATGAGTCACTAGCAAATGAAAGCTCCTTCTTTCCACTTTTCCCAAATCCAAAGGAATGATATGTAGAACCTGTCTGGTAGAATGAATGAAGATCTTCCCCAACACAATTATTTAATCACAATCTGAGGGTCATTGACTAACATGAGAGGCACCACAGCCACAGCACAATGAGAAAGCTCAGAGGGCATTATGTAATCAAGGAAGATAGGGAGGGGTCTATCTGAAGGCCATTTTATAACTGAAAATCTATGTACAGGGGGATCAGGAAATTAATTAGGATGCCTAATGAGGAATAACCAGGAAGTGGGAACAAGCATACAGACTGGAGAAGTCATTGGCACCAGGGAGCAAGATAAGTACAGTAGTATTGCCATCTTTATTTGCATACCAAATGGCTTGATTTTTAAGGTCCCTCCCAGCCCTTGATGTCCGATCTCAGGATCCTATGATTTTCATGTCACAGTCCTTAGGCTACTTTTATTCTTACGTGATAACAATGCTCACTAGTGTTGCTGCTAGTTCTTTCTGTAACAGGTAGACCCTGGATACTAATTCATTCTCTCTGAAAAATCTCACATCACCCACCATCATATTTTCTCCATCCCTTTGAAGACTGAAATGTGTGCAGTAAAACCTCATTCATCCAGACTCCACTAATTTAGCAAATGTATTCACTTGTCCTCAGCTGGGCTAAAGTTACCTTTTGACCCTGTAGGAATAAAGGGCTTGCAATGCTTATGTATAAATTAGATCATCTTTTGTTTGCTCAGCTCTATGTCTTAATTGGCAAGAATTTCCTAGAGTGGAAATTTCCTCTACCCAAGCAGATAAGCAACTCACCAAGAACCACATGCTCACATAGAATATGGACTAAATATTACACTACAGTCTAACCAGCAGTATGGAGGGTAAATAGAGAATTTCCATTGGTCTTTTGCCTCAGGAAGACCTGAGTTCAAATATGCCCTCAAATACTTACAAGCTGTGAAACTCTGGGTGAGTTACTTAACCCTGTTTGCCTTAGTTCCTCATCTACCAAACAAGCAGGGGAAGGATATGGCAAACCACTCCAACATCCTTCCCAAGAAAACTCCCAATGGGGTAACAGAGAATTGGACACAACTGAAATGACTGAACAACAACAACAAACAACAAGGAAATAGAGTGCTGTAAACAAGAAAAAGCCAGTTTGTCCACTGCCTTAAAGAAACATGATTCTATAATAGGGCCCTAGAAATACCCCTTGTAGAAGGCTTCCTAACTCCCTGATCAAGAAGATGGAAACCACCCTGAAATCTTTAACTCATTCCCACCCAAACAACCAAGCCCTTGGTCAAGGTGCCTCTTAAAATTAAAATAAACCCAGACTCAAAGTAAATTTTCTATGTTGGCTTTCAGCTGGCTAGACCGCTGTTTTTTTTTTTTTTCTTGGACTCGGCTTTCTCATTGAGACTCTTATTTTTGAACCTATTGCTTTCTTATCCTAACTGCACCTTGAACAGATCACTCATTCAGCATTGTTTGGCTTCCTGATTCTGGATCCTAACGTAAAGAGAGATAGTATGGTGTAGTGAGAAGGGTGCTAGACTTCAAAAGACATGGATTTGAGTTTCAGCCCTATCACATCCTATATGAATGTGGCCAAGTCATTTAATCTTTAAGCCTCAGTTTCTTCATCTGTAAAAATAGGTATAATACTTGGAACTACATACTTTACAGGACTATTATTAGAAAAGTGCTTTATAAACCTTAAAATGTTGCATAAATAGGACACTATTAGTATTTTCCTCTGTCTTAAAGGTCAGCCCTGTCACATTCTGTCCTGAGTCCTAATAAACACCTACCTAGTCTATTCTCCTTTCTCTAGGCATCAATATTAACCATTTCATGGATCACAAGTCTGAAAGACTTCATGATAAGACAATTCCACAGTTATGTTAAAACATGACAAGTAAGGACCTTTGAATAAATAGTATATAATGCACAGAATTTCTTCACTTCAACAAATAATAATTAAAATCTATTACGGGCAAGAAAAATGAGTTAGGTTTTGAAAGCTAGAGTCTATAGTGAAAAGAAAGTTATGAATCAGGGATTATGCTTTTATTTCTGTTTAGAAAGTTAATGATTTGTTATCTTACAATCAGATGCTTTGAAGGCAGATACTAGCAGTTGAAAATGATGGATGAATCTATCTCTGATATAAAATCTGCAGCATTTAACAAATATAACCATGAAAATTCAAACATATTTTCACTTGCTGATGGACATTGATGCCTTTAAAGTCACAGTCATGGAATTTCAGATTTAAAAGGGACCCTACAGTTCAGTTAGTCTAGCCCATGTATTTTGAGGATTAGGTGATGACCAGAAAGGTTAAGTAACTCACCCAAGGTCATATAGCAATTTAGTGACAGAGGAGGAATTAGAATCTGGTCTCCTGATCCCAATCTAATGTTTTTCCCGTTCCATTAGGTGGAATGTCATATTCAAAGTAAGCAAATGCAATCACTGACAAGTGTCAGAACGGGACCCTAATTAATGAACCTGTTAATTATTCTTCCCTACTGAAGACGTTAACTATTCTTTCACTATTCCATAAACACAGGAAGCATAAAACCATGGGCCGACAAATTTAGTGCATAAAATAGTAAAGAAGTACCTGCATTGTACCCTCAGCAGATGTTTTAGAAGTTTTCTGGAGGGGCACAGAGAGAGGGTCCACTAAACAGCATGCGGTGTTGTGTGATAAATGAAGCTGTCTCTTTCCCATTACAGGAACATAGCAAGTTTCAAGAACAAATCAGAAACCTAGAATGATTAATTGTCTAGTCTACAATGAATCCTGTTGTGTTTGTCTATGAATCCCTTTGCTACTCTGATCAGCAATACCAGGTGCATGGAAACACCTGGCTATGTTGAACCCTCTGAATTTCTTAGTAGTCCAGGCCAAGAGGGTGAATGGTGATTGTGTTTACCAGTGCGAAATAAGAAGAAAATAAATATTAGAGTGAGAAAACTGAACTGTATAAAACACCAACAAATTCATCCCTACAGATCCCAAGTGAAACTATATTCTATAGTTCTTACTTCCTGGTTTACTTGGCCCCAGTAGATGTCAAAAAATGGTAAACCATATTCACTCAAATCCCAGTAATAAAAGTGCTTAGCCAAGTTACATAGTAAGATAGATGAGGCTGATACAAGGAAAGACCTAATTGAGAGAATAAACTATTTCAAGTAAATAGAGGTTCCCCACTAAACAAGGAATGTCCTAATTATTAACTGGTTGCATCTGTTCATTAAGGCAATGTTTCTTGTCAATATTTAATTAGTCTCATTGATATCACTGTATATATCTGAAAATAATAACTTTAATTTGTTTTGAAATAATTTGTTATTCAGACCTTTTTAAGAATTTAAGGTAGCCTTCTTACAGATTCACTTTAAGGAAATCTCATGTGATCACAACAGAATGGGAACTAAATTCATAGAGTCTGAGTTGAAGATTCAGAGTCAGGAAGATCTGAGTTTGAATCCAGCCTCAGTCTAGTTGTATGACCCAGAGCAAGTCACTTAACTTTTCTGGGCCTTCATTTCCTCATCTACAAAATGAAGGGGTTGCACTGAATGCCCCCGAAGTCTTTTCCAGGCCTAAATCTATGCATCTATGACAACAATTTCAGCTGTCTTTACTTTGTATGATGCCCAGAATCGAAAAGAGGGTTAAAAAAAAACCATGAACTAATGCCAACTGATCTTGAACTCATTCAGAATCTTTCCCCAATCTCCAATGCTTCTGGCAAGGAGGCATACCAAAGGATCCAATAGAGGCTTACAACAAAACCTAACCCCATACTGCAGGCCCCCTCACCTCCTTCCAGTGCTGTGGAGATGCAGAAGTGTGACCAGGCTAGGACGGCCAGCCATCACGACAGCAACCCTTCAGGAACAAAAAGCTTCATGGAGCTGCAACTCCAAAGTATTAGTGCTGCAAACCTCTGAATTGTCAGAAGGACACCACCAGGCTACCCATGCAGCAGCTCTTGGAACTAAGTAACAGAAGGAGCAGGATAGGATGTCAGGATAGGACATGGTCCATGTGGGGAGCTATGCAGCATTCCATTAAGCCTGAAGGAAAGAACATATACCATCCAACTTGATATCAGTTCTGACTACCTAAAAGTATTTTGGAGCACAGACTTACTCTGGTGAGCTGTAAATTGCCCAGCATGGGATTAGAGGTGAGATGCTTTGAGATCCTGCTGCTAAGGAAACCACTATCAGAAAGGAAGGAGTCAGAAGGTGAATAGGGGAAAACCAAGGTGGAAAAGCAGCCTAATATTACCAGAGATCTCAGAAAGAAAAAAAATTCCAAAAACCTTGAACATAAGCAGATAAGTTAATAGGGAAAACCTTAACAACACAAGAAGTATGGCCTCCAAATCTAATCAATGAGTAGAGGTATCTATGAATATATACTTCAGAAGAAAGGAAAATTATCCAATGATGAGACAAAATCTGTGGAATGTGAGGAAAACATGGGACCGTAAAATTGTTCTTGAGTGGTTCAAAAGAGAAATGAGAATCATTACAGTAAAATGTACAGTAAAAATAATGGGCAAACTGGAATCTCTCAAGTCTCACCAAAAAAACAAAGGAGACAACAATAAGAAAATATGCTTCCTAGGCAAGCAAAACATGCAGGCTTCAAAGACAAGATGTGTAGAAACAACCCAAGGATCATAAGTCTACTGGAAGAATATGACAAGACAAAAACCTTTAACACCATAATATAGGAAATAAAAGAAGAGGACTGCCCAGAACTTCCACACATTGAAAATGAAATACCAGGAGGGCAGGGCCAAGATGGCGGCCGGAAAGCAGGGACTAGCATGAGCTCCCCACCAAGTCCCTCCAAAAACCTATAAAAAATGGCTCTGAACCAATTCTAGAACTGCAGAACCCACAAAATAGCAGAGGGAAGCAGGGCTCCAGTCCAGGACAGCCTGGATGGTCTCTGGGTAAGGTCTATCCCACGTGGAGCTGAGAGCGCAGCAGAGCAGAGGCCAGCAGAGGACCAACCAGACCAGGAGCTGGGTGGAGCATGCCCTAGCGCCCTGAATCAGTGAGCTGTGGCAGTTACCAGACTTCTCAACCCACAAACACCAAAGATAACAGACAGTGGGAAAAGCTGCTGGGGACAGGGAGTTTGCGGTTCACCCACCGCCCCCCCCCCCCC
>CM053624.1:231262547-231281857 GCA_028646595.1 Phalanger gymnotis | reverse complement strand
TGTGAATCTTCAGCAGCTGCTAAACTCGGGGCGGGGGGGGGGGGGGGGGGGTGTAAGAGTAAGTGTTTTAGGATAGAGAAGTTTGGAGCTCTCAAGCAGCTTGCAAATAGAAAACTAATTTGCCTTATCAATTTTTGTCTACTGTGCTTGATCCTCAGGATAATTTGTAAAGCACTTTATCAGCCTCACTTATATTGTAGTCCTTTATCATATGGATGCAAGATGTATTTCTCGCTGTCAAAACTAATCAAAACATCTGAAGAAACCAAAGCAACCTTACTTACTTGCTCAGAGATCACAGAAAATGTCCTCCTGGTGTGCTTTTTATTTTGTTGATTTTTTTTTTTTTGGCTGCACATCAAGACACTTAAATGAAGTACAACATATCTTCATTTTGAATGTCCATCTGATACCCTTTGGATGTTTGTTTAAAAATGAATTCGAGTCAAAAGCTCATTAGAATAGGCACTGTATTATTAACAATTTAAATCAAAGTTTAATGTTTCTAACTACACACACACACACACACACACACACACACTTGCACGTGCATGTACGCACATATATACACACAAAGAAAATCCACGTTATAACCACCTATGTGACAAGTGCACAATAAAATAAATGTAGCACTTGGGGACAGCTAATCCAAAAAAATGTGAATTCAGAGAAAGTAGTTAAATTTAGTGATTGTACATGCTCTTATTCAGACATGGGGAGGGGGGAGGGGGATACATTTAATTTTAATGTCCCCAAAGGTAGACTTTGCCTGAATATTTATAAAATATTGAAAGAAGAAAAGGAAAGTGGTACAGATGTGAATTCTGCAGTTGGTTTTAGCTGCCCTTGAAAGCAGCTGCCATAAATCTTGGATGAAGCCAAATAAGGCTGATGATTTTGATCTTCAATTCATTCTTTTCTATCCTTCAAAAGGTAAATGATCCTGGTGGAATTAAAACTAAGCAGAATGGCTTTCTTCTGTGATCTGCATAGCCAATGATCCCCATATCCATCATTAGCAAAGTTAAGCCGTTTTCCCCCTCTGTTGCTATGTGTGTGCCCTCATGCTTGAACAGGGGTTTTGAATTGGAAAGACACTTTAAAATCAAGCTAAGAAAACCTCTACTCCCTGTTACCTTTAGCCTTCCCTTCTATGTCAGCTCAGCAAAAAGCCAAAGTGTGAAATGAATATTTGAGAATAAAGGACAGAGGTTGGCTTCCAATTCCTACCTTGGTATTTTGCCAATAGATCATAGCATCTAGACCTGGAAAGGACCTTGGAGGTCATCCAGTCCAACATCCTCATTTTACAGATACAATAAAAGAGGTACAGAGATGCTATAAGACTTGTCCAAGGTCATGCAAGTAGTAGGTTGCAGAATGGAGATTTGAAACCTGGTCTTCTGACTCTAATTCTAGCACTCTTTCCACCTGACCATGCTGACTCTTTCAATAAAATTACCACCAAAGGATTTTTGTGTCCTGACTGAACCAAGTGCAATAAATAGGGTTAGGAAAAGCAAAAATAGATGCTGCTAAATCTGTACCTTAGATAATGCTAAAGTCTTTTCTATCAAGATGTGAAAATTGAGTGAATCCTTTTTTTAAAAAAATCTTGTCCTATGGGAAAACACAACCTCCCTTTCCCAAGTTCTACTAAGTCATACATAAGACATCTTATCCTGTCATCAGAGATGGCAATAAATGTATTTGTATGGGTTTGCAACTTTGCCTCAGACCCACAAGGCAAGCCCAGTTAAAACAAGCACAGAGAGAATCATCTATCTTCATAAATTCAGTTGCAAAGAGGAATTCATCATGTTTACTGTCTTTTAAAAAGGAGCTAGTCTTGTAATAAGATGTTCTCTAGTCCAAATTCTTTGTATGTCAGGGGTTCTTTTCTTTCTGCCATTCCCATAGCCCTGCACATTCATAACTACTGACTTTTCATTAACTGACTTTTCATTCATAGTGAATAAGGCATGTAACTTGGGGTGAGGTTGTTGGAATTCAGGTAGGGGAAGAGGAGTGTCTTATTTGATAAGTAATATCCCCAGATCACTTTAGATATAAGAATTGTAGAGCTAAGCAACCTAGACAAGTAAAATTTGAAAGAAACAAAGAGCTTATTTAATGAAGACATTGCCCATCTATTAGTTATTCATAAAATGTTGCAGGGAGTTGTTCATGGGAGTCACTAAAGTTACTAAAAAGAATTTGAGTGGTTTGGATTAGAAATGAGTTTATTTTAATTGAAAAAAATAATTTTACCATGGATATGGATACCCCCTTGGTCTCCTGTCTTCCCCCAAAATCGCTTCCCCTAAACACCACCCCCCAAAAAAACCTCTTGAAATGGATTTCTTAAATAAATAACTTAGAAAAGCTGGAAAGGAATGCTAGGCATTTTAGGGGTCTTTTATGCCAACTGTGGGGGAGAGAAAATTCAGTCACAAAAACTATAAGTCAAGCAGAGAACAAGGGAAGTTCAAAGGATAGACAAATACTCTATGTGTCACCATGGTCCGTGAATGTGTTTATAACCTATTTGTCAGAAGCTTTGCAGATTATTTTTGAATTTCTTTCAGATTCAGTTCTTTATCCTTTAAATTGTGCAATTTTATTGGGAAAATAGAGCTTTTATTACCTTATTCTTGATCTCTGTGTTTAATTACTTTTCTCATGCTGGGAAAAAAGGGCATCCTTAAAGTATTTTTGGTTTTTGCTGTTTCTCACTATTGTTGTCTTAGCTTTTTGTGGGGGGAAAGTGGGTTCCAAAAACTTTATGGGCTTGTAGGTTGGATATCAATGCCTGGAAAAATCTGAGAACTAACTAAACAGGAGGTCTGTGAACATTTAGAAAGGATAGCAGTAGCTAACTTCTGTGACATATAGGAAAAAACATGAGCACATTAAATCAAGTTATGCCAAACTGACCACTTTTCTTTTTCTCCATTGTGTAGAATGGGGGGTGATATAGATTTAGTATATTTGAATTTCAGCACAGTATTAAGAGCTACTCCCATAAATAATGAAATATTGTTTTTTAATAATTATTGTTCAGTGTATTCATGGCTTATTTAATAGTCATGCCCAAAGAGCCTTGATTAATGGCTGAGTATCAATATGGAAGAAGGTCTCTAGTGGTGGATCTTAGAGTTCTGTCTTTGTCTCTGTTCAGTTCATCATTTTTATCATTGAATTAATCAAATGAAGAAACTAATCAAATTTTCAGATGACATAAAGTTAGGAGGGAGAATTAATATATATTTAATAGGCTCAATATTGGAAAATATCTTGATAGGTAGGACGTTGAGTCAAAAATATTAAATTTAAAAGGAATAAATGTAAAGTCCTCACTTTTAGGTTAAAAATATCATTTCCATAAGAACAGCATGTGGGTGGTCAGACTGTCACAATTTTTGTGGGAAAGACACATATTGATCATAAACTTAACATGAGGCAAATGTGATACAGCAGCAAATTGCATTCATACAAATATGGCAAATTATGTGTGTGACCTTAGACGAGTCACCTCATCTCTTTGGGCCTCAATTGCTTCTTCTAAGCCAAAAGTCTATGAACCTAGCATGATATAACGGTAATAGTGGGATTTTAAAGGCTACACCAGAAAAACACAAATTCCGCCAAGTCCTACCTAGAAACCCTAGAAAGGTTTGTTTGATGGATAGATGGATAGATAGATAGATAGACAGATAGATAGATAGATAGATAGATAGATAGATAGATAGATAGATAGATAGATAAATAGATAGATAGATAGATAGATAGATAGATAGATAGATAGATAGATAGATAGATAGATAGATAGATAGATAGATAGATAATCAGTTGGAAAACTGAGCACTTACTATGTGCAAATCACTAGGCTAAGTGCCAGGAATACAAATATAACCAAAAAAAGACGGTCTCTACCTTTATGGAGTTTACAATCTAATATGAGAAGCCAACACATAAAAGCTTGAGAAGAGGTAGACAGAGTGACCACAGCAAGAAATAATAAGAAAGAACTTTCTAACATCTAGAGCTAGCCAACAATGTAAAAGACTGCCTAAAGCAGTGAACTCCCCTTCATTGGGAATATGTATTCATGCATGTGCATGTATGTGTGTATATAAGTAAATGTATATACATATATATGATCATAGCTAGAAGGAAATTTAAATCATCACAGATGGTAAAATTGAGACTGATAAAGGTTAAATGAATTTACCAAGGTCATACAGGTAGTAAATGTCAGAGCCTGGATTGGATTTCAGGTCTTGTATTTCCAAGTTCACTGCTCTTTCCACTATCCTGTACCACCTCTCCTCATTTGCTTTTTGTGACATTTAGTCTGTCAGCTAAAAGAAAATTAAAGATTTCTTATATGCAAGTTGTATCTTTCACTCTTTTCATGGTTTGACCACTTAAACATGAAAAGGTTCTAATAATAACGTTTAAAATTTAAATTGCCATCACAAATAACCTTGTGTGTTCACCCTCTACACAACTCCTATCTTCTCTGGGAGACTGCTTTTCTAAGCAAGAGAAAA
The DNA here is from genome assembly GCA_028646595.1 of Phalanger gymnotis. NCBI lineage: Eukaryota > Metazoa > Chordata > Mammalia > Diprotodontia > Phalangeridae > Phalanger > Phalanger gymnotis. The sequence continues at coordinate 231,277,301 of CM053624.1, read as the reverse complement.
AGAAGGAAGGAAGGAAGGAAGGAAGGAAGGAAGGAAGGAAGGAAGGAAGGAAGGAAGGAAGGAAGGAAGGAAGGAAGGAAGGAAGGAAGGAGGGAAAGAGGGAAGGAGAGGAAAAAGAGAAAAAAGAGAGAAAAGGAAGGGAAAAAATGAAAACAGTACAATAGGATTTACAGACCTCTTTGCTCAAAGCTTTTCTCATCTCTAAGCCTAAATCAGACAGTATAATCCGGCATAAGTGTAATGTGAGAAGTTCAGTTTTGCAGTTCTTATAGCTATAAAATTCCTTTAACCCAGCAAATCTAATTCAGAATTAGTGGATAATGTTTCTATTCTTTTTGGGGGGTGAGGGGGGGAAAAATAGCTTTTCCTGGACAGGATCACAACATACATTTCAAAACAAAATCCTCTGTAGCCTGTAGTAACACTGATTTAAAGCCTAATTAGCTGAGCACACAATGTAAATCCTTCCAGTCAAATATGCACTGATCTAGAACCAGAATCCACAAGACAATCATCTTCCTAGAATCTTCAAGTAAGACTAATATGATACAATAAATTTAAAAGACCAGCTCTCTTTACTCTTGCCACCCTAGAAAGAAACAACTTCGAAATAAATAAATGGATGGATAAAGAAATAAATAAGTAGATAGATGATAGATAGATAGATAGATAGATAGATAGATAGATAGATAGATAGGTTCCTGGAAATTAGCCAAAATTCAGCTTGGTTACAAAATGAACACGTTTAAACCTATACCCAATCCCACCACTAATCCAAATATCTACTTTTTTTCCCTGTTTACTCCTTAGTTGCTTCACTAGAGCTCTGTAAAATGACACAATATACTAAAAACCCCATGCCTACCAGTACTGTAGTATATAAGACAATATTAATATCTTCTTTACTTGCTTGTTTGCATGTTTTTCCTTCCTTCCTTTCTTTCTTTCTTCCTTTCTTTTTTTTCTGTCTGTGTAAAGGTCTTTTTTTTCCAGACTAAATATCCCTATGTTGCCCAGGTTGGAAGTGCAGTGGCAACTCACTGGCCAGACCCAATTGCTCATTGGCTGGGAAGCTTTGACATGCTTCAGTTCCAAGCTGAACTAGTTCTCTCCTCTTTAGGCAGCCTGGTACCTAGCCCTCCTTCTAGGGGCTTACCATACCTGTACCAGACCTACCAGGAACATGCTATTGGCTTTAGCCTTTCTGAAACTCAGAACCCTCAGACCGAAGTGATCCATCAGCCTCAGCCTCCCCAGTTTCAGGGATTATAGAATAAGCATCACCATACTCAGCTTTGTATCATATCTCTACCATGGCACAATTTCTTGGGCTTGCCTAACCCTTAGGCATGTGTTAAATTTTTCATAAGCCTCAGTGACAAATGATCGATTTGAATCTAGATGCCTGCTTTCAATACAGTGTTCTCTTTTAAAAAAAAAGTTTTACTTTATTTTTAATTCCAGACAAGAAGAAAGGGAATTGACTTAATCCCTCACTGATCTTTAAATAAAATGTTCAGCTATCCCCAGAAAACAATAAGTCATAAAATAGGCACAGTAATTCAAACAGTAATCTATGGGCATATATATCATCCTGTAATGGAACATTAATCATTACATTTAAAGACAGCACAAGAGTGATGAAGTTTTTTTCAATTGTGCCTATTGCAAGTCAGCTACATGGAAGTGCTTTTAATCTGTTGGTTGGTAGGTTGCTGTTCTTTGTTCTCAAAGAGGCCCAAAACGACATCACTATGTCAGAGTCAAGTTACAGTGCATCTGACTGTGACTGATCAGACCAATACAAGCTAAGAATGCTTTACCACAGGTCAGGCACAAATAGTCCATGTGAACATTTGGAACGGACTCTCTAAATTAGGCATCTCATGTTTCTTTTGAGCTACTTCAATTCTGCTTTGCTAACAAAATATAGCACCTTCTCTGATGAGAGCACACCATGCTGGGTGATCCTGTTCCAGTGTCTCCCATGTCACATAATCAATTCCAAAGTTCTTAAGAGAGACCTTGAGAGTGTCCTTGTATTGCTTTTTCTGACCACCAAGCGAGCTCTTGCCCTGTGTGAGTTTTCCATAGCATTAGAACAACATGGCCAGCCTTGTTATACAGAAGTGTTCTATAGTGTTCTCAACAGACCATCATCAATCAATGCTGAAGCCACTGACAATTACCTCAGGTTGAGGTCAATCCCTCCCTAGCTTAAGTTCCAATTGAAGAAGAGGTTTTGGACGCCATTAAGCTCCTTTCATGTGACAAAATCACCTGGTGCTGATTCTATTACAGCTGAACTTTACAAGGTGGGGGTGGGGGGTTCCATTGTTCATACAAAAACTGACTGAAATTTTCCAGGTTATATGGCAAAAGGAGGTTATCCCCCAGGAGTTCAAGGACACCTCCATTGTCCATCTCAATAAAGATAAAGGAAATAGATTGTCCTATCTCTTAGTCATTGAGGCAAGATTCTTGCCAGAGTTCTTCTTAATAGGCTGATCCTTCACCTGGAAGATGGTCATCTACCTGAGAGTTGGTGTGGCTTCAGAAAGGTTCAAGGAACAGTTGATACAGTGTTTTAATCTGTACTGTTACAGCAATAACTGCACGTTAATCTAAAAATCCTTTCCAACCACACCTCAGATCAAAGATGAAAGTGGCCCCAGGAAAAGTAGAAATGACTTCTGTATTCAGATTAAAAAAAGTTCAGAAAAATGACAATATTCTCCTTTGCCAAGAAAATTCAATTTTAAGAACAAAGAATCTCTTTCAGAACAAATCCACTTTGTGAAAATTTTGATGTTGAAATTTTTTTGTTTATTTTAGTGAGCATAGGATAATAGAGGGCTGAGTTCAAAGCCAGGAAGACCTGGGCTCAAGTCCCACTCCTAATATATACTGGCTATGTAATGCTGGGCAAGTTATGCTTAACCCCTCAATGTTCTAGATGACTCCCTAAGAATATGTTTCAGAGAAACTACCAACTTTCTTTGGGAGACTTCTCACCTATACCAATGAAATCAGTTTCTCACCTGTGCCAATGAAATCACAAGTCCAGTCTCTATCTCTAATATTGACATTATTGACTATAGATTATGCCTATATTTCCATTAAACTTAGTCTATACCAGAGTTTTCCAGCCAAGTTGAACAAAGGGTGGTAACCACCATCATAGCTACCTCTCCATTGTCCATCTCCAGAAAGTATGGCTATAAGCATCTGCCAGGGCTCCCTCCTGTTTGAGTCATCATGATGGGTGCATAAGCCTGAGCATCAGCAACTCTACCTTTCTATTGACTGTTCATGCCTAAACACATCATTCTTGAATCAGATGGGATCTCAAATGTTTGGGTAGGGAAAACGTAGGAACTCTTCCCAGAGACGTCTGAGGACAGATGATTTACCCAATGCCCACCATCCAAGTATCTCCATATAGGCAAAGGTTTAAATTATGCAGGCCATATGTCCTAATGAGTTAATGATTTTTTCCTACTTTTCATCTCAATGTTTTAGGGTCATATAGAAATGCACTGGTTGTTTAGATGAAAAATCTCACAAGAGAATGAGGTTTCATTTAGTAAATCTCCTTTCATATAGACAAGGTAATCTTGAGCTTTTCAAGATAATCTCCGATTAAAATGTAAGCCTACAACTACAATACCATCAAAACCCACTGAGCATCCATTTAGAACTTCACCATCATTCAAAGCCTGAATATCAATGGCCAATGATCAATCCAACTGTAGCCTTTGCTTTTATATAGACTAGTGAACAGGAGATACTCTCTCAGTCTATAGACCTGCTCTCTAGTCAGCAAAATCTACCCTGACTCAATTCCAAATCAAATTGCAGTTTTAAAAAAAAACTAGTAAGTTCTGAAAACATTACAATAGCTCTGAGGCCACAAGTAGTCTGTCCATCCAACAGTAACCAGACAGCCAAAAGGAAGCAGCCAAGGAGGAGGCCTTATAAGTGGGAAGGAGATTTGGTGGGAGATGAATTGAGAATTGCTTGGAGGCAAAAAAAAAAAACCAAAAAAAACAGGGGAGTGAAGTTTAGGAATTCCAGAAGAATAATTATATGGCAAGTGTGTTGAGGAAAGGGAATTTGAAAATAGAATCGATGATAGGCAGGTAGTGAGGAATAAGTAAATGGGAGACGCTAACTTTAAGCAACAGTTAGGGAGTGAATGTTTTAGATGACAACATTAGCCTTTAAGAGATAGGAATGCCGATGTACCTTGGGGGATTAAGGTCTTCCACAGTGATAATTGCTGAAGCCTATGCAAAAATATGGGCTTCCACTTTCTAATGGCTAAAACCAGATTTTAATTGAAAGTAAGACTCTTTTAGGTATCACATTTAAAAGATTATATTGAATAATAGTATCAAGTCTCAGAACTTAATATAAAGTCAGTAAGGGCCTTGAGAAGACCCTATTAGGTCTATTTCCTCAAAGACAGAAATTTGGGTCATGCTTGATTAAAAAAACCCACAGGAAAAGGATTTCATGTTTTGATCTAATATTAATTGAACTCTTGATTAAGCTTCAATTTTGTGCTGTCAAGAACATTGATGTAGATTTCTAATTCTCCCATTGGTTCATGGAGAAGGCTTTGTACTATATATACAAATAGAATGATTTTTCCCATTATTCCTTCACTTTTTCTTTCAATAAGTCAATGGATCCCTGATATAAGTGGTGTAGGTATTCAAATGTAGGTGTACAAATGTAGGCGTACACCTACATTTGTAGGTGTACAAATCACAAATTCTCAATGATTTCTCATACTATGCAATAACTGCCTATGTCTTTCCTACATTCAGAGAGGTTCACCTCTATGTCTAGTCATATCTGTGTTGGATAACAGCATATATGACCTCCCTCAGGTACAAATCATCATTAGCAAAATGCTGCAGACTGTATATACTGCCATGGGACTTCTAAATGGTCTTTTGAGTCACCAAAATATTGATTGTCCCACAGTCATATAGTATCACTGAGAGAATATTAGTGTTGAAGAGATGGATTTGGGGCAGCAGCAAAGAGTTTGTGATGATTTAAAGCGCTGAATAATCACCCAAATGAAATCTAGCCTAATCTCCTCTCCTAATTCAGTTCTGTGCCTAGCTTACTGTCTACATGCTGCATCTGTCTAAGCAAGGAGAAGTGGCAAGCCTGTCCTCTTTATATTAGAAATAAAATGCTATTTTGACAATACCTCTCAAAGAATTGAAAAAGATGGGTGAACTCTGAGGGACACATTTGAATAATGTTAAACTCAGTACCTCTGTCCTTATATTCTTGAAGTTAAAAATAAATATACATGTGAGTGGCAAAGAAGAAAGGCAGTAGAGGGAATAAAAAAGAAAAATCAAAACAAGAATTCTCAAAGGGTAAAAGATTTGTGGGAGGCAAACCTTATGAAAACAGGATGGTTATACAAAAAAGGAAAGCAACTTTTGTTACTATTTATTCTTATTTATGTTTTAAATTTTTTTAATCTGTTACAGATGAAGATAACGAACTATCCATAGTACTGATACCTATATATTCAATCCCAGCTCAGACAGAAGAGCTGAAATGTCTCTGATGACAATAAATGGCATGAAAAGTTGCATATCATATACAGTTGCATGAATATTTTTGACAGGTGGTATGAAGGACATACAGTGGTGGGTGATGGGGGTGATGGCAATAATCTACTTTATCCCCTGATTTCTCTAGTGAGGATGAAACCCTCCTACATGGCTACCTTATTGTCTCTGCAGTACATAGCAGTTAGGTAATTGTCTATATTCATTTTCTAGCTTTAACCTTTTCATCTACATACATAATCATCTCTGCATCTTCCTTGCTTGCACTCATATTTTCAATTTAGACTCCATAAGAAGCTGCATGAGAAGGGGAATGGGAAGAGAGAGAGAGAGAGAGAGAGAGAGATGCATTTGCTATCTGTGACTATATATTGGACTTCTGACTGAGAGATGCCCTTCAGTCATCCTAAACTGCTTAAAGACGAATCGATTCAGCCTTTTCTTTGGCATTGTGCCTCTCATTTCCTCTAACACATGCCTCTCCTAACAACAATTAATTTTCCTTTGTAGGAACTTATGAGAATTTTCCAATGGCATCAATTCAGTTGTTTCTCCTTTTTTAAAAAATAGGCAATTTTTTTTTAATTTTTTGAGGGTAGAAGAGGTTAGTGAGGGAGAGGAAAAGAGAGATGTTTAAGGGGCTTTTCCCAAAATGAAAGAATGAAAAAGGCAAGATAAAGTGGTGAGATTTTAGTCTCATACCAACCCTGAGGTCCTGAGTCTGGCCTTTCTGGAAAAGCTTTTAAAATGTCAGTGCTGAAATACACCAAAGAGCCATCTTATATTCCTGTGCTTTGCTATTCTGAGGATAGAGTGAGAAGAATTACCTCACTGAATGGGCAAAACTTACTTTAAAAAAAACATAAAAATTTACTTCTGTAGTAAGTAACTGTATGATTCTGGAGGAGGTTTAGGTATGCAGTGTAATTCTCATTTTATAGCTTACTCGAGCAGATCATGTAATTATAGAGAGCATTCTTTCTATTGGCAAGATCCATTGCTCTTTAAACATACACTTTCTGGCATCCAATAAAGCAAGAGGATGAGTGGGGTTTGCTTTTCCTTGAACAGAACAGAGCTAATTAGTTGCATTTGCAGATTAACGACTTTAAACCAAAAAGGGCCAAAAGCAGAGGGATAAGAAATGGCCACCCTGACAGAATTCAAATAAAAGTATTTATAAGGACAGGGGGAGAAAAGGGTGCAAAGCAAAGCCATCGATCCATTTTAGCCTCTTCAGGATGACACATTGGAATGAAGTGCAGCCCTGTGCCAACCAAACTGCCTTCAATGAAGCTAATGCATAAATAGATTCTGTTGATAGATACTGGCAGGGCAGGGATGAGAAGCAGAAAGAAAAATTCTAGACAGGAAAAGCAACAGAGATCAGAAAACCTTTTCCCCTTCTCACCCCAGCTAACCTTTTCCTTCATTTTGTCAGTGTAGCCTTCAGTTGTGATTCCCTCTCCCTGCCCTTGTCTCTCACTCTCATTTCTACAGCCTTTGTTTGGATGGTCGGTTGACAACTGATCATTCAGTATATGAAATACTGAATTTCAATTCTCTGATTTCCTAAATTCCACATCATAATCTCTGGCACTTGATGTGTTTTTCCCCTTCTATCCTTAATGTAAATGAGCTCAATAGTTCAAGCTACTTCATAATTTCTATAATATATTATGTCTCCTAGAGGCTTTTTCCTCACCAAAAAAGACAAAGAGGAGGAATAGTAAGGTCATCCCTTACAGATCTAAGTTTCTTCACATTGGTAATCATCCCCCTTATAAAAGACTGAGAATAAGGAGTCATGGATTCTCATGCCATCTGCACCACTAACCATCAGTGTAATGCTCAACAACACAGGTCTCAAATGAGTTTCCTCAGTTATAAAATGAGAGGGAGGTCATACCATGTGACCTCTGGGGTGCTCTCTAGTTCCAAAATTCTATGATTTCTATGACTTCTTTTTTTAATCAGTCGGGCTATGTATTAAACAAGCAAGGATTTTAAAATGCCCTATCTACTTGCCTGCCCAGAAATGAAATAAATAAAATCTCTCAGATATGTGAGTTTTTAACAAATACCAATAGCAAAACAGAATCTCTTTCCATTTCAGGATGCCAACTTTCACTTCTTCTCCAAAGCAGACAGCATGAATCAATTTTCATGATGCTTTGTCTTTGGAAAATGCCCCCAGGATTTTCTGAATAAATGGTATGAAATTGACCAAATTTTCTTTGGCTTCTATTTTTTAAGATGCAGTACACAGAAGAATTTGAGGCAAATTCTGTAACCAAGGCCTCATTGAGACTCCTATTAATGCATCCATTAACAGTTGGGTACCTAAGGAAAATATGCAGGTAACTAGAGGCAGAGGTCCAATAATGTATATTAAGTCCAAAACAATATATGAATGAATCAAACGGTATTTTTCCTCATCTATTAGCCCTTCACTCCACTTCAAATCATCTTTACCCTGTGGTCCTTCACAGAATCCTGGATTACAGCTGAAAATTGGATCTTTCACCATACATTGACTGTCATCACATGTTGTCTTCATCCAAGCCATCAACCATCTGTTTTCTTGGAATATCTCCCATTCCCAATCATTTGCCCCCTCTTCTTCCAGTTCTATTTTTTCCTGCAGTGATTCTTTGGATCACAGAATTGAAAGCTGAAAGGGGCCTTAGAGCTCATCTTGTTTAACCCACACATGTTACATATGAGGAAACAGGCCAGGAAAGGAGAAATGACTTTCCCACAGTCATGCAAGTAGTTAACAGAGCTGGTATGCAAATCCAGGCCCTCTAATTCCAAGTTCAATGCTGGTTCCACTGTACCACACTTCTGATTCACCTCTTATGGCTTACAAAGGCTCAAACTTATATGCCATAAACAGTGAGAAATTTTGGGCTTCACAGATCAACCTTGGGGAGGGGGTGCTTTGTTGTTTTTTTTTTCTGTCACCCCTTCATCCAGTACCTTCTCTCAGAATTCTGTTCTTACTTTGAGCCTTCATTACTTATACAATATACTGGCAAGCACTCAAAATGTCCACTTCTCCTTTCATTACATTTAATCACATGGCAACTTTAAAAGATGAGTTAGATAAAGAAGCATCATTAACTTTAATAGGTCACTTTTCATATTTGGGTGAAAGGCCTTAAGCCCTTGTAAATTAGCAGAGGATTTATAAACCATGGCATCCATGCTGACGAATACTGATCCCACAGAGAATTCTTCCAAAATGTAACTTCCCCGAATACATGATGTGCTCCTGGTTGCCCTTTCCATTTGTTATTATTTATACATGGGACAGTCTCATAACCTGCAAGATATGCTTAAGTCCATGAGAGAGTCTATGGATCAAAATAAAATCATATATTTCCCTTGTCAGGCTCCAATAAAAAATGCTTAATGGAATACGTATGTATGTGAACAGGGCTCAAAATTCCTTTATGATTCTTACAAAAATAAGCACAGGTCAGCTTAGGAAGGTATCAGATGTCTCTAGTATCACTTTTCCAACTAGTGAAAATGAAGGGCTTTATTTCACAAATTATTCCTCAGTGTTAAGATCCCTCTTCAAAGAAGCTAGAGAGATCAATCATCTCCAGCCATAACATCCTTAATCCTGCTGTTATATTTTTATAATTTTCTGCCTCCGGTGAGTTATTGCTTGATGAGTATTTAAATATTATACATTGTGAAGTTTAAACAAAGAAATTATTTACACTGGAATATAAAAAGTATATTACCAATTATATAGTTCCCTGGACACTTAATCATGCAGCCAAGTGGAAAACTCTTCACAAAATCTATCCTCTACCATTTTGCCATAATGAAGGGTGCCTCAGGAAATAAGCATTTAATCTCCACAGATGCATTTCGAGCACCTAATCTCACTTTGCAGTGCACTCTTCTACTTTCTGTCATCCAAACAAAATGCAGGTAAATGATAGAGAAGCTTAGCCTACATCCTTTAAATATTTACTTGCTAGTCTCCTCTTAGTAATACATGTTGTAGTGTTAAACTCAATTTCATCCTCCAGTGGCTGGCAGACAATTTGGACAAGCTTACTGAGAACTGGAGGATCTTTCCCACTTTCCCTTTGAGGAGAAGCCATTCCCTTATCTTAAGTGAATTAGTTTAAGAACTTTTCCCAGCTAGTCCAGCATATCAACAAATCACACCAGGTCTGCTGTATTGACAACTCACTTAACACAACATGGTTTGTTAATGAGAGAAGGGAGTGGGGGAGGTGAGATGCTGAAGCACAAAGTCGCTGTGAGTCTCCAGGAGAATTTTCTCTTATACCCCATCAAGCTCTGACAAGATTTGAATTCCAGTCACAATAAATATTGCCTTGTCTAAAGGAAGATATTTGCTGCACAAAAGACCAAGTGGCTCTGGAGTCGTTTTCTTCCCCAGTAGATAGCCATTGACGCTGTGAAAAGCTGGTCATGAAAGAAGAGAGGAAATTGCTCTTAGACCATATCCATTACTACGATTTTAAAAAGACTTTTTCCTGGGGCTCAATGGTTTAGCAAAGGGTTCATTTTAGCTCATAACACAAGACCTTTATTTACCGTATTATTTACCTAGTACTTAATAGGGTCTTAATATTAACTACTTCCTTCTAATTGTTTTCTTTCCTATTTATACGTTTTTCACCAAAATTCTGAAAAACTCATTCAATACTAGACTAGCATTTGGGGTGAGGAAATATTAAATTTTTTGCCCCCCCACACTCGTATGCCAGAGAAGTTGAATGAAGTGACCAGAGAAGAATAGATAATGGAAAAATTCCAAGTTATACAAGTATAATTTTTAAAAGACCAAAATTTAACTTTTTCCTGACTGCTCTGATTATATGACTTGTCTGGATTTCACAAGCCCAGTTTTGACAAGACCTGTCTAATTTATCTGATAGATTAAAAACTTGACTGTCTCATGTTGAAAACATGCCATGGTACTTACTCTACATACACTCTGCACATGAGCCAAACTGGACTAGTCACAGTCCCCAAGACATTCCCCATTTGTCCCCATCTCCATCTTTGTGCCCCTGTTTATATTGTTTCTTACAAATGGAATACTCTACCCTCCCTTCTTGGAAACTTGCTGGAAGTCTGGAAGTAGGTGTTTTGTTGCATGAATGAAGGAATAATCTTTCCATAAAGGCAGCACTAACATTAAATGGAAATGAGCTGGTTTGCGGGGTTTGGTTGGTTGGTTGGTTGGTTGGTTGGTTGGTAGCTACAACTCAAATGATTGGATCATTTATATGCATGTTCTGATATTTGTCAGAAAAATAAAACAAAACAATTCATTTTGGAATAATGATTAAGATCTCAATCTTCAGTCCATATTTTGCCTAGAAGCTATGACATTTTTCTTTTTTTCTCTCCATCCTATTACATCCTACCCAAAACACACACACACACACACACACACACACACACACACACACACACACACACACTTCTGGACATCAGTAGGGATTGGGCTCTGCTAATCTGAAGGCAAAGATAGGAGTGATCTTTCCTAATTACTCTGTCATATAGATTAGCACAATATCAGAGTGAATACAACCAAACATATTAAAGATCACTTTATTAACATCTCTGGTGTTAGAAATTGAAAAAAAAAACACTTTTGTAAACAAAGAAGGACAACAAATTCAATTTGACAGTCACCTCAAAGCAACCTAAGAAGAACAGAGAGCTGATTTCAAAATACAATTAGAGTCAATTTAATCTTGTCAATACATCAGTTGATGTAGCAACTTGTAATGCAATCCACAATCACTAATTCATCGTTCATGAAACAATGGTGTAAATCAAATTATAATTATGCCTTTATATTTCTTCAAGGGAAAAAGGACATCTTTCAGACAAAGAGAGAAGATGATGAAGAAACTACTAAGGAGGTTAATAACCAACCTGTACTTAGAATAATATAAAATTGATTCCTCACTTGTGGGACCCACCTCCTTCCTTCTGCCACACTTCGTTTCTCATACCCTTGTTCCATCAATAATGACAGGAAGGCAATATTTCTCTATTCTTATCACATAACAGGCCTAATATATGGCATAATCCTGCATCTTCCTCTCCACAACAGCATACTGTTCTCCATGTTTAGAGATCACTTCTAACTCAGACACTAATATTAGACAATCAACCCATCTCGTTAATATATTGTGTCATTATCAGAAAGTTGTTACCAAATCTATAGATATTACTAAATTAAATGAGAATATAGGAATAAAATCCAAAATAGTTTTAATAAATTGGATAAATGCTTCTATAAAGAATGTTGCAGTGGAAAGAGAGGTGGACCTAGACTCAGAGTTCCCAGTTTCAACTCCTGGCTCTGCCACTTACCAGCTCTGTGACTTTGGGCAAAGTCTTAGCTTCTCTGAGCCTCAGTTTCCTCTCATGTCAAGTGAAGCATTTGGACCTTATGACCTCTGGTTCCCCTTCAGTTCTAAGTATATGAGCCTGTGATTCAATGATGAAATTTGGTAAGGCAAAGCCTCTACCACTTTTCTGTGACCTTGGACAAATCAAAATCTTTCTGAGTCTCAGTTTCCTCATCTACAAAATAAAGGGATTGTACTACTTATCTCTAAGAATCTAGCTCAGGTATTCCATGATTCAATGATCCCAAACTCAGGGACATAGCCTTTGGAAAAAAAAATAAATGGACACAAATACAATATGGCAGAGGTCAATGGAGCTAGGATTAAAACCAAGAATCACCTACCCAGCAAAACTGAGTAACATGCTCCAAGGCAAAATATGGATTTTCAATAAAATAGAGAACTTTCAAGCTTTCTCAGTGAAAAGACCAGAGCTGAATAGAAAATTTGACTTTCAAACACAAGAATCAAGAGAAGCATGAAAAGGTAATCAAGAAAAAGAAATTGCAAAGGACTTACTAAAGTTGAACTGTTTTGTTTACATTCCTACATGGAAAGATGATGTGTATGATTCATGAGACCTCAGTATTAGGGTAGCTGAAGGGATTATACATATGTGTATATATGTATATATATATAGAGAGAGAGAGAGAGACAGACGGCACAGAATGAGTTGAATATGAAGGGATGATATCTAAAAATTAAATTAAATTAAGGGATTAGAGAGGAATATATTGAGAGAGGGAGAAAGGGAGAGATAGAATGGGGTAAATCATCTCTCATAAAGGTGGCAAGAAAAAGCAGTTCTATTGGGAGGGAAGAAGGGCAGGTGAGGGAGAATGAGTGAATCTTGCTCTCCTAGGATCTTACCTGAGGAGGGAATAACATACACACTCAATTGGGTATCTTATCGCAGAGGAAAGGAGGAAGGAGATAAAAAGGGGGGGGGGAATAGAAGGTGTGGCAGATAGGGGGAGGAGGTAATCAAAAGCAAACACTTTTTAAAAGGGACAGGGACAAGGGAGAAAAGGGGATATAGAGGGATAGGACAGTGAGTGGTGGCAGTTACCAGACTTCTCTACCAAGAAACACCAAAGACAACTGAGAAGGTTAGAATGAAAGGAGTTTGCTGTTCAGCCACCATCCCAGGGGCAGTGGAGTTGGTACAGCTCCAAGGACCAAAATATAGTTAATCTTTCACCACATGAGTATTGTGGAAGGATTTTGCATAATGATACACATGTGGCTTTTATTGAATTGCTTGTCTTCCTAGGGAGGGTGGGTGAGGAGGGAAGAGGGGACATAATTTGGACCTCAAAGTTTTAAAAGCAGATGTTCAAAAAAAAGTTTTTGCATGCAACTAGAAAATAAGATATACAGGCCATGGGGCATAAAAATCTATCTTGCCCTTCAAGAAAATAAGGGAAAAGGGGATGGGGGGGATGGTGGAGTGAAGGAAGTGAGGGTTGACTGGGGAATGGCACAATCAGAATATGTGCCATCTTGGAGGGGGGAGGGTAGAAATGGGGAGAAAATTTGTAATTCAAACTCTTATGAAAATTAATGCTGAAAACTAAAAATATTAAATAAATAATAATGTTTAAAACACAATCAAAGGGAAGGAGGCAGCTAGGTGGCATAGTGAACAGAGCACTGGCACTAGAGTCAAGAGCATCTGAGTTCCAATACGGCCTCAGACACTTGACACATTTGTTAGCTGTGTGACCTTGGGAAAGTCACTTAACCCCAATTGCCCTGCCTTACCCCTTCCAAAAAAATCACCTGGAAATTGAATAACTTAATTCTAAAGAATTTTGATGTCACCAACAAATAATTTAAATAATAAATATGTTCACTAAGAATAATGACAATCAGACAACCTTCCAAATTTTAGAGATGCAACCAAAGAAATATTAAAAATGTCTGAGGTCTCCCACTGCAATTGTGATCATCTCCAGTCATCCTGATCTATAACTTGCTACTGGTCCCAGATGCCTCTAGAGTAGAAAGTGAGGTTGGTGACTGCACAACCTTCTCTCAATTAAGTCTAATTCACTTGCAAGGTATGGCATTGCCTTCCTGATGTCATGGTCATTTTTGAGAATGAAGGACAAACAACAGGGGAAAATGTATATCTTTAAATGCTTTTATTAATCAAAAGACAAGGTAGATCAATTAAATAAATATTTACAAAAAAGTAAGATATCTAGATTGACAGAACAAGAAATGAAATATTTGAATAACCTAACTTAAAAGGAACAAAATGAATAAGCAACAAATGAACTCCCAGTCAGGGAAGAAGGGAAATTATCAGACCAGATGAATTCACAAGTTAATTCTTTCAAACTTTATGTATATATATGTATATGTGAGTGTGTACGTATGTATATATGTATGTGTATATGTATATATATATATATATAGAGAGAGAGAGAGAGAGAGAGAGTGGGCACAGGATGAGTTGAAGATGAAGGGAAGATATCTAAAAGAAATAGAATCAAATTAAGGGATGAGAGAGGAATATATTGAGAGAGAGAGATAGGGAGAGATAGAATGGGGTAAATTATCTCGCATAAAAGTGTCAAGAAAGGCAGCTCTGTAGGAAGAGAAGAGAAGGCAGGTGAGGGGGAATGAGTGAATCTTGCTCTCATCAGATTTGACCTGAGGAGGGAATACCATACATACTCAGTTGGGTATCTTACCCCACAGGAAAAAAGGAT
>CM053624.1:231234233-231255205 GCA_028646595.1 Phalanger gymnotis | reverse complement strand
GAAAGGAAAGGAAAGGAAAGGAAAGGAAAGGAAAGGAAAGGAAAGGAAAGGAAAGGAAAGGAAACAAGCATTCGTTAAGCTACTACTATGTGCCAAGTTCTCTGAAAGTAGTATTTCATCTGATCCTCACAACAACTCTGGGTAGTAGGTGTTATTTTTAATCCCATTTTATAGTTAAGGAATCTGAGCCAGAAGTTAAATGACTTGCCCAGAGACACGCAGCTAGTAAATAACAGAGACTGAATTTGAACTCCGACTTTCCTGACTCTGGGCCTACCACTGTACCACCTAGTTCCCTCTGGGGCAGCAAACACAGACAAATCCTACAGTCTTCGGGGAACATTTATTGACTATAGGCCCTAAGCTACATATTCAGTACTATGCTGTTAATCCATAGTTTCTCATGGATAATTACCAGTGACAGTGAATCTACTTGATTTCCTTGATAAGAAAATTTCATCAAGTGTGTTAAAACTATCTAGACAAATTATGAACTGTGTTTCCATTGTACAGTCTTCATTTCACTGACACAGCTAAGTGGGTAAAGTGCTGGAGTTAGAGTCAGGAAGACCTGAGTTCAAATTCTGTCTCAGATACTTAAGCTTTTGTGACACTGGCCAAGTCACTTAATGTCTCTTAGCCTCAACTTCTTCAACTGCCAATTGAAATAATATTAATACTTAATTCATAAAGTTGTTGTAAGGATCAAATGAGATGACATGTGGAAGATGCTTCACACACCTTCAAACATTTTAAAAATGCTACCAATTATTATTTGTAGTTGTTCATTCTTTCAGTCACGTCCGACTCTGTGACTCCAAGGACCATAGCACTCCAGGACTTTCTATACTCCAGTGCTTCCTGAAATCTGTCTAAGCTCATGTTCATTGCCTCCATGAAACTATCTATCCATCTCATCCTCTGCCACCCCTTCTCCTTTTGTCTTCAATCTTTCCCAACATCAAGGTCTTTTCCAATGAGTACTGTCTTCAAATTATGTAGCCAAAGTATTTAAGCTTCAGTTTCAGTTTTCGTCCTTCCAATGAGTAGTCTAAATTAATTTCTTTAAGTACTGACTGATTTGATCTCCTTGCTATCCAAGGACTCTCAAAATCTTCTCTGGCACCACAATTCAAAAGTATTGATTCTGCAGTGCTTGACTTTACACATAGTACAACTCTCACAGCCATACACTACTACTGGAAAAACTGTAGCTTTGGTTATACAGACCTTTGTCGGTAAGGTAATGTCTCTGCTTTTTAGTATGCTGTCCAGATTTGCCATAACTTTCCTTCCAAAGAGGAAGCATCTTTTAATTTCAATATGACACGTCCCAAGCTCTAAATGCAAATTCAATTCAAAGCTGAAGTAGTTCATGATTTAAGCTTCCTCTCATGATCTATTTGAGGATTTTTATAACTTTTTCTCCAGATCAGAATATTGATAACTGTTCAAAAGTGAAAATTATACTAATTAGTAATAACAACAGCTCTGATTTGCATAGCACTTTGTGACTCATAAATCACTTTCCTCATAAGAACTCCATAAGAACATATGGGGCAGGGAGGGAAGATATGAGAACCTTAAAGAAACCACAGTCTCCTTCAAATCAATGACACATTAGAATAGTATTTTAGAGTAAGGGAATTCAATTCAAATAAACAAACATTTACTAAAGGCCTACGAGGTGCATAGTATTGTGTTAATGCTTGAGGTGGGTCTGAAATTTATATGACATAGTCCTTACCCCCATACTGCTATATTAGAGGGACCTTACTTATTATTCATTATTTTCACATTACTGATCTTTTCCAGTGATTATTTCTTAACTCCACAATCATATTTTAAGTTGCTTGAGAACCACAGACAGAATCTTATCATTTTTTATATCTTCCTATCTGTCCTGCACACAGAGTAAATTTTCAAATATTTATTATTTGATTTTAATAATAAAAATTCTATGTCATTTTTTCCTCATAGTGTAAAAATACTCTTTAAAACTTCATATGATGGCTTTTCTTCTGAAACGAAGAAGTAATCAAATTTCACATAACCCTTCTGGATGAATTTTTGGCCAAATTTAAATACAATAAAAATTTGAATAAACTTGCTTAAATTGGATAAATAGCAAAACATCAGCATTTTTATCCCACTAAGTGATTAATCTTCCATTTATTTCCTGAACCAAGGACAGAAAACATAAATCAAATTCTTAAAGAAAATTTATTCCCTGATAGTTCATTGCTATCCATAGCCCAGTGAAGCAGTGCTATCCTCTAAGGAAATGCTGCTGTTCCTTATTATAAATGAGTCTAACCCTGTTCATCATCTTCGCATCCCAGCAGCTCATCTTCACCCTCAACTGTGAACAAACAATATATAACACTGGTTACTTCCATCAAGGCTAGTCCTCCATGTATGCAGAACAGACAATTTCTTTTTTCATAAGATATGAAGGGTGCAAAGTGGGCCGTCTCTCCCCTCTCCCCCCACCCAAAAAAAAAAAAAACTCCTAACATGACCTAAC
Source organism: Phalanger gymnotis (assembly GCA_028646595.1). Classification (NCBI taxonomy): domain Eukaryota; kingdom Metazoa; phylum Chordata; class Mammalia; order Diprotodontia; family Phalangeridae; genus Phalanger; species Phalanger gymnotis. The sequence continues at coordinate 231,252,678 of CM053624.1, read as the reverse complement.
AGCATCCATCATCTGCAATCACTAATTTAAATTAAAACATTACATTTCTGGAAAGACATTGTTCTTGTTCAGTCATTCAGTTCTGTCCAACTCTCTTCAGGGTTTTCTTGGCAAAGATATTGGAGTGGTTTGACATTTCCTTCTCTACCACAGGGCTTCTTAAACTGTGGATGGAGACCCAAAGTGGACTAAGGCAATCAGTGGATAAGTGACTCACCCAGGGTCCTGCAGCTAGTGAGTGCCTGAGATCTGATTTGAAATCAGACCTTCCTGATTCCAGGCCCAGTCTTCTATTCACTGAGCCACTTAGCTGCTTCCTGTCATGGTTAAGTTTTAAATAGATTATCTGGAAGATAAGAAAAAGTGGGGTTCAGAGGATCTCCACCAGCATAGTCCTTCCCATCTTGTTCCTTCCCCACCCTTATTTCAAAGTCTAATATGTGTCCTACTTCTTCCCTAAAGCCTTCCTGATGATTCCAGCCCATGCTTTTCCTTAACTTTCTCTTTTCTTTAACTTCTATTACACTTTTAGTCAATCTCACCACATGCTGCACTTTGTTTTTATCTGGTTGTTGAAATCCTCAACAAATTCCTACTCTGATGCCTCACTGATTTGAAGGAGACTCTGGGCTTGTGTCCTTTTTATATTGTCCCCTCTCCCCAATTGCTGACCACATTTTTTTTCCCCAAGCTATGATTTTAGCCATGTAGGGAATTGATGATATAGAAATTCTCTCTACAAGATGTGTATCCACATTCGCTCCATAATTTACTATATTAAGGAATTGCCTGGAGTCACTGAAAGATTAAACGATTTACCCAGGGTCACAATGCCACAGGTATCAGGAGGAACTTGAATACAGTCCTTCCTGATTGTGGGAATGGCTCTCTAGCCACTATACTTAGGACTGCCTCTCATAAGCAGCAGACATTTAATAAAGACATGTTGGTAAATTGTAATTTAAATGGAATCAGCAAATTTTTTTTCCTATACTTCCCCTCCCCCACCTCCCTGAATTGTCACCAGCCCTGAATGGAGCGCTCATGTCTTCTTAAGATCTGACAAACTCTAGAAACCTTTTTGTTAAGTAATAATGAATGAATCTTCTTTCCACAGATTAGCTTTATACCCTCTTTTTGCAGAAAATATTCTAGTGTCAAAAAGACAGCTGTAGATTCCTAAATCTTCCCATAACTTGTAAAATAATCTTAGTGATTCAACTGCTCTGCAGTTTATTAATCTGTAAATTGAGATACAGTGCCCCCAGGACATATATTTGTTTGTGAAGGACTTTAAAGGTTTTGGATGAAAGGCACTATAAGTGCAAATTAATCTCATAATTTTCTCTGACCTGGATGGAATGGACTCACCGAAGTGTGAGAAACAATTCAGCTAATCTCCTGAGGATGAAGATGTTGCTAATGAGGTCTGATTGTGCAGAGCTATAATGGCAAGTCTTAATAATAACCACATTCAGGGAGATTTATCCATCTCAACACTAACTCATTTCAATTAGGAATTTAGATTAATTGCCCACCATGATTCTAGAGAAGGAGAATCAATGCTCTGTCAAATAAAATAGGTTTTAAAAAATTTTAAACAGTTATTTGTTTAAAGCTATAATAATAATGGTTGACATTTATATAGCCCCTTTGCATTGCAAAGCACTTTACATATAGCTTGCTAGAGCAAGAAAAGATGTTAGGGACCATCTAGTTCAACTTCTTCATTTTACAAATGAGAAAAATTGAGTACCAGAGAGGTTATATGACTCAGAATCACTGAATCATAGAACTTCAGAGCTGAAAGGTCATATAATCTAACCCAAGCCTGCATAGGAACCTCCTCTACAATATCCACTATAAGATAACCAATGAATGGGAAAGTTACTACCTCTCTAGTCTGCCCATTCCACATATAAACTATATTAGAGGATCTTACTTATTATTCAATATTTTTATGTTACTTTTCTTTTTCTGCAATTGTGTCTTAATTCCATAAGTAGATTATGAGCTTCTTGATGGCCAGCTCTAATTATTAGGAAATTTTTTCTCACATAAAACCTATATCTGCCTTTCTTCAATTTTTACCCACAATTCCTAATTCTACCCTTCAGGACTAAGAAAATACATCTAACCCCTTTTCTATATGATATCCTTTTAAATATTTTAAGATAACCATCATGGCCCACCAACCCTCAAAACCTTCTGTTTTCCAGGATCAGCAATCTCTTTATTGTAGCACCTTCAACCATTCTTCTTAGAGCAAGGGCTTCAGTCTTCTCATCATCCTAAGGTCATCCTTTAGGCATACTCTAACTTGTCAGTGCCCTTACTATTACACTGCAGCTGAAAATGAACACAATACTCCAGATATAATCCCACCAGGGGAGAAGACAATGGGACACTCACCTCCCCCAATCTTGAAAGCCTACCTTTTAGTGCAGCCTAAATTTGTTACTTTTTTTGGCTACTACATTATACTGTGGACTCATATTGAATTTTAGGCCACTGAAACCTCCAAATCTTTTTCACATGAACTGTTATCTAGCTACTCCTTTTTTATCTTGTATTTGTGCATTTGATTGACTACCAAGAGACAGGAGACAGAGGGAAATATCTGAACAGGTGTTGATAGATATGTTGCTTCCATTGTGAAGCTGATCAATTTCCGATGAAGGGAGACTTTAAGAGCCAAGTGAGAGCTATTGATCAGAGCAATACTCTAGAATTGCCACATAGCTTTCCTTGTATTATTTCTACTTTTTTCTTGTTCAGCTATGTTCTAAAATGTACCTACTAATAGGTCCAAAGGATCTGTGAAATGTTTTCAGACTTTAATCATGGAATAGGAAAAAGTGAGCTGTGGGGACACGCTGAGGAGAGGTACTTCCGAATTGGGGAGGGGGAGGAGTCCACTCATGTTTATAATACAACAAAGACTTTTTAAATAGCTCATTCACTTTATATGACTAAAAAGTGAATTTCTGCAAAGTTAATGGGAGTTTTTCCAGAATCTATCCAAAATTTGGAGATGTACACTGAAGGAAAAAATATGCCCAATAATCTAAGATTTAAAAAAAAGGTAAAAAAAAAAGGGAAGACAAAACAAGGCTGAACCTCAAAATATGTTGGACATTGTGGGACTCCAGGCATTCATTCAGGCAGACAAAATGCATTCATTAAGTATCCACTATGTGCCAGGCTCCGTGCTACATGCTGAGAATACAGAGAAAGGCAAAAAGAATCCAACCCTACTCTGAAGGATCTCACAGTGTAATAAGTAGGGACAGCATGTAAACAATTCAGTACAAATGAGCTATATAAAGGATAATTTGTAAATAAACAACAGAGGAAGATACTATCTTGAAAAGCTTCTTGTAGAAGGTGGAATTTTAGCTGGAACTTAAAAGCAACCAGGGACATCAGCACTGCTATACTAACCTATTCTTTCACCTGCATATTTGTTATTCTGGAATTTCTACTCCACCACTGACACCTCTGCCATTCCCCTGGACCACAAGAACTTCTCCTACACTTACGAAACCTGATTTTTAATTCCCAGACTTTTGTTCTTGTCTTTTTGTTATCTGGCACTTAACTAGTTCATAATAAATCTGTGATGAAATATCAGACTTTACTAAGAGGTTGTTGCATCTTACACATAATTGACCAGCCTGATTCTTGTAATTAAAGGCTTAAGATTCTGTCTAAAAAAAACCCAAAACTTCTTTGTTCTCCTTTTTATCAGCTTTCTATATTTGAAATTTCAAATTGCCTCAAACTATATAGTTAGGTGGCATGATGGATAGAGGGCTGGACTTGGAGTCAGTCAAGAACACCTAAGTTCAATCTAGTCTCAAGCACTTAACTAGTTGTGTGACGTTGTGCAAGTCACTTGACCTTCCTCAGTCTTGGTTATCCCATCTGTAAAATAAGGATAATAATAGCACCCACTACACAAGGTTGTTATGAGCATAAAATAAAATAACATGTAAAAAGTACTTTATAAACTTCAAAGGGATATATAAATGCTAGCTGTTATTATTAGTTTTTAACTAGAATAAGAGATACCAAAGTATACCATCTTTTTCTCCTCTTCCAAATTTTCCCTTTCCAAATAAATAATCTTAAGATAACTTCCATCTTCATTAAATACATGTTTACCAAACCAATGGGAAGAAATGAAATTTATTAAAGACTGTCTGGCTCCTATGACTTACAACATGGACACACTTGAGAGATAAGGGAAGAGTTCAGAAAGTTGTCAAAAGTCATAGCTTGTGGCACAGATTTATCATTATTCAGGCTTTTCATTGATCTCCTAATCTAGGACTTTGGTCAGCTCACAAAATTCCACAACATCGGATTATCTCTAGGTCTCCCTCAATGTAGAGGAACATGGAGATTGTAGCTTTCCAGGGAAAGCAACTAAGGAATGCCAGGCCTTAAGGAAACACAAGAAAAGCTACTAAGGAATGCCAGATAAAGGATAAAATAGTCCCTCACATCGAGATCTAAACTGACTCTGAAAGCTGTGCAAGCAAAGTATATGGGACCATCTTGTCCACGCTGACCAGAGGTCTTCTGGTTGCTTTATCTCCTATCTCTAGACAACCACAGGACATGGAAGGCTATTAATGCCTGAAGTTGCTGCCTGCTTTCTCTCACCCCACAACACAGCTGCCCTACCTTCCTCAGTGTGTTAAGAGACCCTATCATTTTCATTCATACCTTGAAAGGTAAATTAGCAGCAACCTACATGTATTCCCAGTTTGTCTCCAATAAACTAGAAGTTTATGCACTTGGTTATTAACATGGAAAGGAATGGGAAGCAAATTAAAAGTCCAAATTTTTATGCAATATTTTAATTTGGCATTTGTAGCAACTAAAGAGTACACATGCTCTTTCACCCAGTTGATCCTCATAACAGCATGAAGTAGAAACATTTGCTTCAGTGGTTCCACTAGCACAAGTTTGATGAGCCTGGTTAATTCTGGCTCTCTGAATCACAAATCTGATTCTCATAGCTGGATGAATGAGTCACCTTATCAACAAGAGAATATTTCATTTTTGGCAAAAAAAGGAAGAAAATGTAATTTTTGTTTGTTTAAATCCCAGGAGATGGGCATAGACATACATATAAAGGAATTACTATATTCTCTGTTACATGCTATGCCAGAAGGCCAGCCTTGTGGATTCAATTTTTCAAAGGTATCTACACTGCAAGCTAATTTATGAAAGCACATTCAGTTGATTGCAGGTTGGGTTTTGTTTGGCAGTAAAGTGCAGGAAGACAAATATCAAATCTCAGTGGCTGCACCTCCAGCTGTTTCACACACAGAGATAAAAGATAATCCCTGACCAAATAGCATTGCTTTCAAGATAAAAATCAACTTTCAAGTGCACTGTGTTGAATGGGAGAGGCCAAGCTTGCTCTAAAAGTTTCCAATCATTGGAGTTGAATAATATTTATTAGAAGAACTTGTGCCCCATGTTGAAATTGGCAAGAGTGGTGCTTTTTAGCTCAGCATGATGCTAATATCTGTAATTAAGAAGAGCTTAAAGAGCATCTGCAAAGTGAGTACTTAGTTTGACGAATCTCTCTGCAAGTAAATTTACTGAGTTTGATTATTTGTTTCCATTATAAGACACTTTTTACAGTGGTAGGGGGTGGGGGAGGGAGGTAGAAATCATGCCATATTTTCCCTCTTCGGAAAGCTTGGCAACTTCTACTAATCACAAGTAGCCCTATCACCGCCAGTGTTTCTTTTACACTTCAGAAACTCAACTATTAGGAGAAATACCGCAAACTCATCTAGTTTCCTTTACTTTCCCCCTTTCTTTCAATTCAAAGTTTCTAACTAGGACAAGTACCAGTGCTTGGTTCTTAAATAATGGCTTTGACAGATCTGTAATTATAAATATTAATATTTACTCTACAACCCTTTTGAATTTGGGTCCTAAAAGTCCAACCCAAGCTTAATTTTGTTGTTGCTGTTTGCAAACAGAATTTACAAAATATATTCTGTATGAAATATGCCACCCAAATGATCTGAAAAGATGTCCCAGACTCTAACACAGGTTTGAGAATTTGGGGAAGATTTCACATTATTTAAAGCAATAGGCTTTTATTATGATACTTTGAACTAATCAAAGAAAAAGCTTGAGGCCTAATTTGAGACATATAGCGCTGGGGCAGTGGCCATCAAAAATACAACTAGAATGATGGATCAGTGGACTAGATTAATTGAATTAAATGACCATAGTAATTTACTGTTTGATAAATCCAAAGACCTCAGCTTTTGTGACAAGAACTCAAAATTTGACAAAAACTGGTGGGAAAACGAGAAAACAGTATGGCAGAAACTAGGTATAGACCAACATCTTACACAATATATCAAGATAAGATGAAAATGATGATTTAAACTTAAAGGGTGATACTACAAGGTGATACAACAAGTAAGTTAGGAGGTTAAGGAATAGTCTACCTGTCAGATCTAAGGAGAAGGGAAGAATTTGTGACCAAACAAGATAGAGAGCATTACTAGAGGTAAAATGGACAATTTTGATTATATTAAATTAAAAAGGTTTTGCAGAAACAAAACCAATGCAACCAAAATAGAAGGAAAGCAGAAACTGGGAAACAATTTTTATAGCAAGTATCTCTGATGAAGGCCTCATCTCTTAAATAATAGAAAAATTATTCAAATTTATAAGAATACAAGTCATTCCCCAATTGATAAATGGTCAAAGGATATGAACAGGCAATTTTCAGATGAGGCAATTAAAGCTATCCGTAGTCACATAAAAATGCTCTAAATCACTATTGATTAGAGAAATACAAATTAAAACAATTCTGAGGTACCACCTCATATCTATCATGTTGGTTAATATAAAAGAAATGAAAAATGATCAATGTTGGAGGAGGTGTGAGAAAATTGGTACACTAATGCATTGTTGGTAGAGTTGTGAATTAATCAAACCATTCTGAAAAACAACTTGGAACTATGACCAAAGGGCAATGAAACAATGCATACCCTTTGATCCAGCAATACCACTACTAGGTCTGTATATCAAAGACAACAAAGAAAAAGGAAAAGACCTATCAATTGGGGAATGGTTGAACAAGTTGTACTATACGATTGTGATAGAATACTATTATGCTATAAGAAAGGACAAGCAAGATGGTATCAGAAAAACCTATGAAGACTTATATGAACTCATGCAAAGTGAACTGAACAGAACCAGGAGAACATTGTACACAGCAACAGCAATATTGCTGCAATGTGATCAACAGTGAAAGTCTTAGCTATTCTCAGCAAAACAATGATCCAAGACAATTCCAAAGGATTCATGATGAAAAATACTATCCACCTCCAAAGAAAGAACTAATGGAGTCTGAATTCAGGTTGAAGCATACTATTTTTCATTTTCTGTATTTATTTATGGTTCCTTTCCCCCTTTGTGCTTGTGTCTTCTTTCACAACATGACTAACATGTTTAGCACAACTGAACATGTATAGCATATCAAATAGCTTACTATTTCAGAGAGGGGGAAGGTAAGAGAGGGAAAAAGAAAATTTGGAACTCAACATTTTTTTAAATGAATATTTAAAATTGTCAGTACATGTAACTGGAGGAAAAATAAAATATCGATTTTAGAAATATAACCAAGAAAGTTGTGGGAACCTTGTAAAAAAAGGGAATCTAGGCCACAGATGACAAAAGAATGAGTCAGCTATGGTTAGAGTTGAAATTAGAATACGCTTGGATTTGGCACCCCCAGATTCTGCCAAGCTGTCATTATTACTCTTAGTCAATGCTTGTGATGCCTGATCCTTTGTCCCCTTTATACCAGGGCAGATAACTGATGAAAGTAAGGGCCACAAATTCTGTATGGAATAAGCAGATTTGCATTTGGGTTTATCTAATTGGTTTCCCATCTCTGAAATCATAAGTCGGAAAGCTCTGGGAATTGAAGAATGAGTCCCTGGCTGTGCTAGCATGAGGCATGGAAGTCATAAATGATAGATTTTTAGAGCTTGAGGGGACCTTGGAAGGCCCCTTCCTTTATAGGTGAAGAAACTGAGGACCAGAGAAGTTTAGTAAATTGTCCAGAGTCACAGTGTCTTAGATGGTATTTGAATCTATTTTCCTGATTCCAATTCCAGTTTCCTTTCCACTACACTATGCTGCCTAAGCTGCATAACGGGAAGGAATGAAGGAACAAAGGAATGAAGAAAGACCAAGATAGAATGAATTTAAAGGGCCAACAAGTTGTCTTATTGAAACAATTTAAAAGTATTTCCTTTTGAAACATCTTTAACCTGATGAGAAAATAGAAGATTTGAATCAGGTAAAGGAATGAACAAGAGATGGCAGAGAATAATGGATAAAGAGCTTATTTTGGTGTCAAATAGAGTCCAGGTCCTGTCTCAGATACCTACAGATTGCGATCCTGAACAGACCACTTAAAATTTCAGGTCCAGGAGTAATTCTTTAAGACTAGAAGTTATATATTATCAGCATCAGGGGAGGGGGTTTCTATACCCAGAGTTTTTCTCTCTAAGCTCTCTCTCTCTCTCTCTCTCTCTCTCTCTCTCTCTCTCTCTCTCTCTCTCTCTCTCTCTCTCCTCTCTCTTTACAGTGATTGCAATAATAAACATGGAGTATCAAAGAAAGTAAGAGATTAATGGAGAAAAATCTTTGGATGAAGATGAAATGAAGAGGGGAGATTGATGTCAGCTTATGTTGCTCTTTGGAACACATATCAAGAAGAGAAAAATCAACTAGCCTGATAGATTGTAACCACCCAGCTGTCTGCCTCTAAAACTAACAGAAAGCACAAAAGCAAAGATATTCATTAAGGTGAAGGTGAACATCCTGGGAGCTACAGTAAGGGTGGGGAACCTGCAGCCTAGAGGCCACACGTGGCCCTGTAGGTCCTCAAGTACAGCCCCTTTGACTCAATCTAAACTTCACAGAACAAATCCCCTTAATAAAAAGATTTGTTCTGGAAAACTTGGACCCAGTCAAAAGGCTGCACCTGAGGACCTAGAAGGCCACATGTGGCCTCAAGACCACTTTGCCTACCCTTGAGCTACAGAAAGTTAAACACTACTGGAGGAACTGGAGGAAAGGCACTTGATAGTTGATTCGGTGATCCCCATACTCCTATGAAAGTGGCCAAAAGTTAAGAATTTATAGAAATCTGAATATTAAAAATACCTTACAATGTATAGCACAAATGAAAAAGTATACATAGGAATTCAGCAAACTATTTTTTTTTTCAAAAGAGTTAGAAATCTAGAATTTCATTTGATTTAAATATCAAGTTAAAGAGTTAGGATTAATTATATTTAACAAATATTTATTGAGTGCCTGCTATGCAAGGATTAGGAAATTGAAGATTGACAGTAAAAATACAGAATGTAAAACTAACAGGATAAGATAGTTTCATTGATTAAGAATAGGCAGGGTGAGGGAAATGTGATGAGCAAGAATAAATAACTGGAAATACAGGAGTATATCGCTTAACAGAATAACAATAGTTTACTAAGGTTAGATAATAAATTACAGTTGCGAGTCCTTTTATTTATTTATTTCATTTACACAAATGTGGTCCTTACAAAAACTTGATCATAGGATTTAGAACTAGGAAGGACCTAAAAGGTCATCTATTCTAATGGTTATCTAAGCTTTTTGTTCCATGAACCACTTTCAAGGTTAAAAAAATTGTATTTTGAATCCCCAAGGTAATTATACCTCATAATTACCTACTCATAATATTTACTGATTAAGGTGCCATTAAAATATTTTGAGCAAGAATCATGGGAACTATTGGTCATAAATTCCCCAGATGATTCTTAAACCACTAAGTAGAAGCCATTGATCTAGTCCAACCTTTTCATTTTATAAATGAAGAAACTGAAGCTCAGAGAAGTTGCATGAACTGCCTCAAATAATATAAACAGTATTTGGTAGTAAGCCAGGAAACAGAATCCCAAAGTCTCATATTTAAAAGGAACATCAGAAGCCATCTATCTAGTTCAATCCACATATGAATATGAATCTCTTCTACATTATCCCCAAGTTATCCTTTAACTTTAGCTTGAAGACTTTTAATAAGCAGGAACTCACTACTTTCCAAAGCAACCCATTCCATTTTCCAATAGCTCTGTTAAGAAATTTTTCCTGACATTAAGACAAAATTCACCTCTCTGAGATTTCTACCCTTTGTTCCTAGCTCGTCCTTCTCGGGCCAACTATTCAGTCATTTCAGTCATGTCTAACTCTTTATGACCCCATTGTGGGTTTCCTTGACAAAGTTACTAGAGTAGTTTGACATGTCCTTCTCCAACTCATTTTACAGATGAGGAAACTGAGGCAAAAAGGGTGAAGTGATTTGTGCAGAAGCACTCTATCTACTACACAACCTAGGACCAGGGGCAGAGCCAAGATGGCAGCTGGAAAGCAGGGACTTGCTTAACCTTCCCCCCAAATCCCTCCAAACACCTGTAAAAAATGACTCTGAACAAATTCTAGAGTGGCAGAACCCATGAAATAGCAGAAGGAAACAGGTCTCCTGCCCAGGAGAGCCTGGATGGTCACTAAGAAGGGTCCATGGCATAGTGCTCAGAGCAGAGGGCAGCCCAGCCTGGGCCGTGCTGGACAGACCAGACCCAGAGTCAGCCAGCTGGAACAGGTCTTGGGGCCATGAAACAGTGAACTGTGGCAGTTACCTGACGTCTCAACCCACAAACACCGAAAAGCAGGTTAGAGGGAAGCTGCTGAATCAAGTTTAGAGCAGTTGATCACCAGCCCTGGGGGTGGTGGAGGTGGTGTAGCAGTGGCAATGGCAGCAGCAGGAAACTCCTGAGGCTGCTTCCAGAGCTACATCATCAGCTGCTTCCTGAGTCCCTGGCTCACACAGTGAGAGGAATCTAGCAGCGGATCAGAACAGGAGTGCAAGGAGCACTTTGTGGGCGCAAAGGCAGATTTGCTTGCTGTGCCCTGCTTGGATCTGTATTGCGGTCCTGGTTGGCAGTTTGGGGGGGGTGGGGGGAGCACTGCTGTGACAGAGCCTGGAGTGATGGTGGAGTAGAAGCAGCTCTCAAAACAGCAGTGCTTGGACCCTAAAGTTCGGGACAAAGTATTCTCTACTCTACAAGCAGTCATATCCTGACAAAAAAGCTCAAAGGTCAAGTAGTTGGCTGGGAACATGAACAGGCAGCAAAAACAGACTCAGACTCAACCTCAGACTCAAACTCAAACTCTAGATTCCTTTTTTGGTTGCAAAGAAGATCTAAAAATACAGCCAGAAGAAGTCAACAAAGTCAAAGAGCCTACATCGAAAGCCTCCAAGAAAAATATTAATTGTTCTCAGGCCATGGAAGAGTTCAAAAAGGATTTGGAAAGGCAAATAAGAGAAGTAGAGGAAAAATTGGGACAAGAAATGAAAGTGATGCAAGAAAACCATGAAAAACAAGTCAATGACTTGCTAAAGGAGACCCAAAAAAAATACTGAAGAAAATAACACCTTAAAGAATAGACTAACCCAAATGACAAAAGAGCTCCAAAAAGCCAATAAGGAGAAGAATGCCTTGAAAGGCAGAATTAGCTAAATGGAAAAGGAGATCCAAAAGAGCACTGAAGAAAATACTGCCTTAAAAATTGGATTGGAGCAAGTGGAAGTTAGTGACTTTACGAGAAATCAAGATATTATCAAACAGAACCAAAGGAATGAAAAAGTGGAAGACAATGTGAAATATCTCATTGAAACAACTCCTGACCTGGAGAATAGATCCAAGAGAGATAATTTAAAAATTATTGGACTACCTGAAAGCCATGATCAAAAAAAAAGAGCCCAGACATCATCTTTCAAGAAATTATCAAGGAAAACTTCCTGGATATTCTAGAATCAGAGGGTAAAATAGAAATTGAAAGAATGCACCGATTGGCACCTGACAAAGATCCCAAAAAGAAAACTCCTAGGAATATTGTCACCAAATTCCAGAGTTTCCAGGTCAAGGGGAAAATAATGCAAGCAGCCAGAAAGAAACAATTTGAATATTGTGGAAATACAATCAGAATAACACAAGATCTAGCAGCTTCTACATTAAGGGATCGAAGGTCTTAGAATATGATATTCCGGAGGTCAAAGGAGCTAAGATTAAAACCAAGAATCACCTACCCAGCAAAGCTGAGTATAATGCTCCAAGGCAAAACATGGATTTTCAGTAAAATAGACAACTTTCAAGCTTTCTCAATGAAAAGACCAGAGCTGAATAGAAAATTTGACTTTCAAATACAAGAATCAAGAGAAGCATGAAAAGGCAAACAAGAAAGAGAATTCATAAGGGACTTATTAAAGTGGAACTGTTTTGTTTACATTCCTACATGGAAAGATGATGTGTGTAATTCATGAGACCTTTCTCAGTATTAGGGGAGTTGAAAGGAATATAGACAGAGGGCACAAGATGAGTTGAATATGAAGGGATGATATCTAAAAATATTAAATAAATTTAAGGGATGAGAGAGGAATATATTGAGAGAGGGAGAAAGGGAGAGATAGAATGGGGTAAATTATCTCACATAAAAGTGGCAAGAAGAAAAGCAGTAGGAAGGGAAGAGAGGGCAGGTGAAGAGGAATGAGTGAATCTTACTTTCATCAGATTTGACTTGAGAAGGGAATAACATACACACTCAAATGGGTATCTTACCCCACAGGAAAGAAGGAGAAAGGAGATAAAAAGGGGGAGATGATAGAAGGGAGGGAAGACTGGAGGAGAGCGTAATCAAAAACAAACACTTTTGAAAAAGGACAGGGTCAAGGGAAAAAAATTGAATAAAAGGAGACAGGATAAGATGCAAGGAAATATAGTTAGCCTTTCACAACATAAGCATTGTGGAAGTGTTCTACATAATGATACATGTGTGATCTATGTTGAATTGCTTGCCTTCTTAGGGAGGGTGGGTGGGAAGGGAAGAGGGGAGAGAATTTGGGGCTCAAAGTTTTAAAAGCAGATGCTTAAAAAAAAAGCTGTTTTTTGCATACAGCTGGGAAACAAGATATATAGGGAATGAGGCATAGAAATCTATTCTGCCCTACAAGAAAGTAAGGGGAAAGGGGATGGGGAAGGAGTGGGGTGAAAGAAGGGAAGGCTGACTGGGGAACGAGGCAATCACAATATATGCCATCTTGGAATGCGGGGAGGGTAGAAATGGGGAGAAAATTTATAACTCAAAATCTTGTGGAAATCAATGTTGAAAACTAAAATATTAAAAATGATAAAACTGAAAAAATAAAAAAGTAAAAAAAAAAACAACCTAGGACCAATCAGAACAAGTCTAATCTCTTTTCCAGGAAACCATTAATTATTATTAGAACTTAAATCATTATTCGAACTACTAGAAGGCATGTTCACACTGTCTACATTTCTGTAAGGTAAACATACAGTTCATTCTACCAGCTTTCCTGTGGAATGGTCTCAAAGCTCCTTCACCAACCCGATTACCCTTCTCTGGATATTCTTCACTCTATCATGTTTAGCACTCAAAACTGAACATAGTGCTCCATTTATGTTCTGACTAGGGCATTGTAAATGAATACCTTACCTGTTTTAACTTAGCCTAAGGTCCCACCAACTTTTTTGGCTGTCATATGAGTTTTGGTTCCCTAAAATTCCTGGATCCCTTTCTCAGGAATTTTCTAGCCAAGCTTTACCAATCTTATGCTTCTGGAGTTAATATTTTGAAATCAAAGGAAATATTGATATTTCTATCTTTTCATTTCATCTTATTATACATGACTCACTGTTCTAGCCCATCCAGATCTTTTTTTTGAATCCTTATTCTGTCATCCAATATATTAGCTACCCCTCTCAACTTCATATCAGCAATCCTGCTTAGTTTTCTTTTATCTGCAAATTTGACTGGTGTCCCATCTATACATTCATCTAAGGTATGGATAAAACTATTGAACAGCACAAGACTAAGCCTGGGGCATTCCATAAAAGACCTCCCACCAAATTGATATCAACCTATTAATAACTCTTCTTTGGACCTGGTCATTTGATCCGCTCTGAATCTGGCTGATTGCCCTAGCATCTACCCCACAACTCTCTGGATGGTCCAAAAAATAGCATGAAAGACTCTGTCAAATGCTTTGCTACTACAGGTTTGCCTAGATTTCCATCTTTCTTCTAATCAGCTTCCTCGTCACTGTCAAAAATAAGGATAACATGGATTGACGAAGCCAGACAAGTTCTTAGTGACAGCTACTTCCGGTTCTAAGCACTCTCAACTCATCTTTTTTAATAGGTTTTAGAATTTTACCAGGTATTCAGATCAAGCTCATTGACCCAGATAGAGTTTATAGAATCCTCTTTTCTTTTTTTTAAATTGGAAATTTTCTCTTCTCTAGTCCTGTATAGCACCTCTCCTATTTTTCATGATCATTCAAAGATCACTGACCATAAGTCAGTATCATATTGCTATAACTTTCAGTATACTGGGATGTAACTTATCCAAGCCTGGTGACTACCTTCATGCTTGTCTGGAGATTTATCTCCCTACTAAAGATTTTTGTCCTGATTCTAACCCAGGTCATCTGACTCTAAATCTATTTTACTCTATAATAGTGGATCTCAAGTTTTTTGTCTTCCAAGCCCCTTTATACTCTTAAAGGTACTGGGATTCCTCATATAGTTTTTGATTATGTGAGTTATATCTACCAATACTTACTATATTAGAAATTAAAACATCTTGGTACTATTATAAAAATAGTTTTGACTTCACGAACCCCTGAAAGGGTTTTGGGAACCCTTTCAAGTTATTTATAAAGGAATTTTCTTTTTATTAAAACCTACCTTCCTATTGCTTTACATTAGAAAATTGGTTATTTGTTCCCTACTGGGGGAAAAAAACAAGCAAAAAGCTCTAATATCTTACTGAGGCAAAGCATTTGTGTGTGTCCCATGCCAAGTTTGGACATTAGCAGATCTACACTCCCTCTAATGAAATACTGTGCAATGGAGGCTTTGAGTCTTCACTTTAACACAAGAGATGACATTACAGTATCAAAACCTATGTCACATGGAAACAAGACTTTTATTTTTAAAAATACATACATTTATTAAAAAGTAATGGTCAAAAGTGTCCCTCATTACAGCATGCTACATGTCACTTCATAGGAAGTTGCCTAACTAGCCCACCCCTAACTCTTCCTCTGTCTAAGACTAAATGAAAATTTCAATGACATTTGAAGAGTCAATGTCAAACTTCTGAACAAGTTGTTTTACATTAGTTTATAGAGTCCCTATAAGAGTTATTGCTGGAAGTAGGAAACAAGGCTGGAACTAGGAATTTTTCTGCTTAGGTAAGTATTACAAGCCACATTTAGGATGATTATTATGACTTGTACCATACATAAAGGGGAGGAGAGAGGAGAAAACTGGCTAAATAGAGGCAAATGGAGAGCCGTGGACAATATTGTGAGGCTATTGCCAGGAACATTACCTTGGGGGGAGAGGAGCTAAGCAAGGCGAAGCATTTTTAATACTTATAATATATAAAAATTGTGAATTTTACAAACGCCTTATAAAATGAGTATCATAGAACTCATAGAAGGATAAGATTGCAGAACTCTTATTATGCAGTTCCTAAAGAAACTGCAAAACTCCATTACGTTTCACTTGATATTTTTTTAAGTATATAACAAATTCAACATGTAACTTTCCAATCTGTTCTACTTGTCTATGGATCCTTCTGGCCTTCCTTCTCTTGTCATTCTTCAGCTTCCTATCTTAATTTTTTATTCTTGCTAAGCTGCGTTGTATCTACTCTGTAGAAGTGTCTATTACAAAGAGTTGTAACTAATGGTACATGTTATAACCTACTAAAGTCATAATTGGTGGTGGGGGAGTAATTTTTGATTAAGTAGCTAAGTGATTTAGACTTTCTAGAACTGTGGAAAATGGTTCTTCGTTCAATTCATTCAACAAACAATTTATGGAGCCCCAATCATGTTCAAGGCAGTATGCTAAATAATGGGGCTACAATGACAAAAAGGAAAATAGAACTATCCTCAAAGATTCCTTCACATTGGAGAGTGCTTCTTCCATCCAAGAATTCTAAGTTTTATATGGTTTTTACTGATTTTTTTTAAATAAAAATTTCCTTCTTTAATTTTGTGGACTGAGTATACTCTGTATACTATACAGAAAATTTTCCAGATTTCCAGGGTGGGAATCGTAATCCAAAGACGTGAAAAAATTTCCCAATGAGCAACCAGGCCTCATTTACCAGACATGCAGATACAAAGGTTGTATATGGAAAAATAATAATTTTCTGATGCATAATAATACCATTCAAAATAACACAATACAAATGCTATCTCAGAAACTGCATTCCCTTGGTAAGGTGAACCCTTTGGGACAAGTAATCAAGACACAAAACAGCAACATGTAGATGCAGAAGATGGGTCACATTTATCTGAGAAACCCTTGCTCCAAAGTATTTCCCAATAAGACCTGCACTATCTGAATACCCCACGTGCTTTGTTCTCTACAGGACCCCTCTGAGTTCATTCCTGAATAAAACTCCCTATGAACCTAGTAGAGGAGCTTCTAGAGCTCTAGAGTTCTCATGATGGTTTATAGGCTTAGATTTTAGTTCTTTTCATTTTTTTCAGGTTAACTAAAATCTGTGCTATCGTCAATGTTATTTTAGCCTAAGACCCCTCTGTATTGAGGAAACGAAACATGAGCCAAAATATTGATGTTCTGAAGGTTGTGGGGGGAGAGAAGGGTGAGAGTCAAATGAGCATTATTCTGATATTTCCAGGGAAAACCTCAAGCAAGAATACAAATGAAAGGGCATGATTATTAAGAAGCCCCCCAGTGATTTGGTTCTTTACTAAGAGGTATGTTAAGATCATGGAATCCCGAACTAAAAGGGAAAACTCATTCGAAAAGAAAGTCATCTTTGTCAATTCTTTAGTTAAGAGCTTATAAAATATATGCATAATAAAAATATTATAAATATATTTATTATATATACATTGTAAGTTGTATATATAATAAATAAATATGAGTCCTATTATATTCAATCCACAAGTTCCTTTGGGGAAAAAAATAATGTTTGACTTCTATGATAGAAGTACCATCTACTGAAGTCCTTGCCACATAAGCTAGGTTAAGTTTTCCCTAAAAACATAGTGAAGCTGTCCTCAAGATTTAATTGGCCCAAGGATTATTTAATTAATTATGTAATTAGGTGAGTGTTTAATTGATTTGATTATTTAATTAAAAGTTAGGTTCGGGCCCCTGACATAATTTCTTAGTGGCCCAAGTACAGAAGCCAGAACAAAAAGAGGACTCACTGGTTCCTCTCTTAGGCTTAAAATATACTCCTGACTATTGCAGCAGTGACACAAAGGCAGAGAAATCATATCCAATTGAATCAATGCTTTATCCATGTAGAAAAATTTCTTCTTTTGTTCAGCTAACTAAACTTATTTTTGTTAGCTGTTAGAAGATATCAAATACATTCCAGTCCTGCAGACCAAACCTGAACTACCAGACCCACCTAATTAAGGCCTAGCATACAATAACTACCAAGTTTTAATTGAATTGAATTGAATTGAATACTGTTGTGGTTGTTGTTCAGTCATGTCTGACTCTTTGTGACCCCATTTGGATTTTCTTGACAAAGATCCTAGAATGGTTTGCCATTTCTTTCCCACTTCATTTTACAGATGAGGAAGATGAGGCAAACAAAGTTAAGTGAATTGCCTAGGGACACAAAACTAGCAAGTGTCTGACCCAGATCTTCCTTACTCCAGGCCTGGCACTCTATCCACTGTGCCACCTAACTTGTAAGTACCTAAAGCACATGGAGTTGTGCACATAATGGGAATTCAGTAAATACTAGTGACTGATTTATCAACCACTACAAAGTCATAATGAGTTTAATTAGTGCCTGGAGGTTAAAAGAAAGAATCAAATTCTATACATCATAAAGCCATTGATGTTCAGAATAACAAGGAAATTTAGCATTCATTAGGTCTATTGTGCTCTTCCTGACCCAAGTTATACAAGGGTTCTCTTTGGTTTTACAGATATATAGGCCTAGAGTCTTTCTTGTGCATGTCAAGTTTGAGGGTTAAATATCCCTTAAAATAAAAGAAGGAAGGGAAGAAAGAAAGAAAGAAAGAAAGAAAGAAAGAAAGAAAGAAAGAAAGAAAGAAAGAAAGAAAGAAAGAAAGAAAGAAAGAAAGGAAGAAAGGAAGAAAGGAAGAAAGGAAGAAAGGAAGAAAGGAAGAAAGAAAGAAAGAAAGAAAGAAAGAAAGAAAGAAAGAAAGAAAGAAAGAAAGAAAGAAAGAGAAAGAAAGAAAGAAAGAAAGAAAGAAAGAAAGAAAGAAAGAAAGAAAGAAAGAAAG
>CM053624.1:231201873-231233733 GCA_028646595.1 Phalanger gymnotis | reverse complement strand
AGAAAGAAAGAAAGAAAGAAAGAAAGAAAGAAAGAAAGAAAGAAAGAAAGAAAGAAAGAAAGAGGAACAAAAGGAAGGAAGAGGGGAAGGAGGGAGGGAGGGAGGGAGGGGGAGAGAGGGAGAGGGGAGAGAGAGAGAGAGAGAAGAAAAAGCTTGAATCAAAATTCCAAATCATTCACATAATTAAAAGACAAGAGAGAACAAAGAGATTTTTTTTCATTCCTCCCTTGGGATTTACAATTTAAAGTAAATCACTCTAACTGTTCATACCCTAGCCACATTATAACACCACAGAACACTTGATGCTAATCAAAGGACAACAGGATTAGTGGTTATTCTCAGTCGTTTTATTTTATACCATAATGGTTATGACTAAGCTGGAAAAATTTTATGTCGAATCTAATATGGACTTTTATACATTCTGCTTTGGACAGGGCACATTGAAGCAGATTCTGCTTTGGCTTCAAAAAAACATACAGCTAACCAAAAAAAAAAAAAGGAAGAAAGAAAGAAAGAAATGCTCCTTTAAATCATACAAACTTTAGAAAATTCATAGTCTGCTCTCTCACTTCTCTTGTTATAAATTTCAAATCCTCTCCTGAATGAACAAGTGCCTTCCCGCCCCACCCCCCACTCCCCAAATACATATATGTAGATACATACATATATATATAGATATATAGATATATATCTATATATATATATACATACATATATAAACCAGGAATGAGTTGATGGCATTCTCCTTGTGGGGATGCATACAGAATGGCTGCTTAATGTTCTAAAATTTGTGTGTGTTCACAATCTGCTTGATGGCAAGCACTAATGGTCAGAGAAAATAAAATTTAGTCCTTACAGTCTGTCCTGTCTTTAAGCAAAATGTGTGCTGTTTACTTGGGAGCCATATAACAGATGTGGATTTAAAAAGAAGAGCCCAGTTATAAAGCACTGGGGGGAAGCTGTGCAGATGTCCCTATTTTTAATGTGTTCCTATGTGGGTCCAATTTATCTTACTACAAGTGATCTAGGACTCCATGAAACAGCTCTGTATTATAGATCACCCAGAACCTTTTTAAGGATTCACCAAAAAAGAAAAGAGGAGACAGAGCCAGGAGGTAGAATTCTTAAACTTGGCTATAAAAAACAGAAGAGGGAGATTGGGGAGGATGGGGTGGGGAGTGTTACAATAGCATAATGCATGCTTTATAACTAATAAATAAGATAAGAGTGAAAATCTTGGGAGTCAGACTCTATCCATGTATATATAATACACAGGTGTGTGTGGACATAGACCTATTCTAAATCCTAAGGTTTTCTGTATCTTTTTATGGAAAAAGAGATAAATATCTGATCAAACCAGGAGATTTGAAGAACTCTCGACTACCAAAAAAAAATAAACAAAGCTTCTTTTCCCTCCCCAAGTATGTCACTTTCAATAAGATCCATCTATATGAGTAAGAGCTGGACTTTGGACTTAGGTAGACTTTACTTGTAGCTATCAAATGTCTTCATGTGAGAGTATAATTGTCATTTGTATCAAATCCATGGCTCATCCTGCCCAGCATTTTGTCCCTAACAACATACCAAAGGAGGCCATAAATTGCCTTCCATGACAAGAAATTTAGAGATATATTCCAATAAACCTAACTTCTGGGCAATTAAGAATTTTGAATTTGTCTAAACCTTTTGCTTCTTTCTTTTGCTTTCCTAGGTTGAGTTGGTGGCAGGTATAGACATGGGCTTTGTTCAATTTAATTCCAACATTTATTAAGCACCTACTATGTGTAAGTCACTGCAGTAGACATTGGGGATACAGAGACAAAATTAAATGGTTCCTCCTGTTTATGTATATGCTTTATAGAAAGCACATACTCTACTAAGGAGATATAACATACACACAAGTAAGCAAAAACAAAAAAGAAACATTGTGCCCCTCCCATTCTACCTCCCCGTTCCCTTGCCTGCTCCTCAAGGGATAGTAAATAAGAGATATACACAGTTGTGGCAGAGGAAAACCATGGAAGGTCAAAATCAAGAGGGATGTGGAGGGGAGAAGGGGTGCTAGAATAGTAGCAGCATTGCTCTTCACCTGGGTTGATTACTCATCCAGTCACCCTGCTCCATTATGGTGTAATAAAGGCTGGAAATACTCAGAAGTCATCTGTCCATCCTCCACCAGATATCTAAGACCAAGAGAAACACTAGTCCTACTGAGTTTCACTTCATGTGGAATCTTTTGTTCCATTCTCTGTGCTGTGGGTCCCAGGTCCAAAACTCCTCCAGAGTTCCTGCCTCTACAATTAGTATTCATTCCAAGCCCTGGGATGCTACTGAGGTGTGAGTTGAATATAATGTGGAAATTGAGATATGTTTGAGATATGTTTGTTTTTACCTCTGCCCAATCACAGCAGGCATAGCCATAAGGAATAAACAAACTAAAATAGAATTGTCCTAGAATTCCTGAGTTCCAAATGAGACATTAAGGAGAATGGCAGGCTAATGATTGCTTGGTAGATACGTAATTATCAGGTTGCACATTTCTTTATTATTAAGTAGTATTTATTTGTTTACTGACTCAGTCTAAAGTAAAAGCCTCCTATATCAACTATCACAGCATATGTATTTATTTTGCAGACAATCAACAATATCATGCCAAGGTCACGTGACACAAATGCAAAAAGTTCACAATGGAAGTGGAACTTAGCAGTGGTTAAGAAATTAGTTCAGTTTAAAACGTCTTTTCATGTAGCTGGGGAAAAATGCAGAAATTGCACTTTTTATTTGGCTAAATTGTTAAGGTTAAAATGATTAAAAAATGCAAGTGAGAATTTTTTTTAAACACTTAATTCAAAGATTAATTCCCATTGGATAGCTCTATAAATCCCTGGAGCTTTCCCCATAGAAAGAGATGGAACTGAAGCATAGGAGGACTCTGACTTTCTGGTAATTACAGAGAACAAGGCACTTAATCAGAACTTCTGTCCCTACTGGTTTTGCGCAAATTTCCAAAGTGATCATGGAACTCCCTAGTAAGTGGCTATCCATACCAACTGGTGCTTAAAAACAAAGTAACTTCAAGATGGTGAGAGTGTCAACAATTGGGGAGATCAAGAGAAGCCTCAAGTAAGAAATATCATCTGGGCTGGGCTGTTACAGTGTAGAGGTGAAAAAGGAGCATAGTCCAGATAAGGGGATCAATTATGCAAAGACACAGGAGCAGGAAATGGAAGGCCTTATATGGGAAATATACAGCAAGCCAATTTAAATAGAACAGAGTATATTAGGAAAGTAATATGAAGTT
Organism: Phalanger gymnotis; assembly: GCA_028646595.1. NCBI lineage: Eukaryota > Metazoa > Chordata > Mammalia > Diprotodontia > Phalangeridae > Phalanger > Phalanger gymnotis. The sequence continues at coordinate 231,230,432 of CM053624.1, read as the reverse complement.
AAGACCAGAAAGTAAGCCAAATTGTCAAAAGCCTTAAATGTTAGGCTGAGGATTTCATCCTAGAGGGCATAGGAGGCCATTAAGAATATAAATAAAGCATGTATTGCCTGTGTACATGGTATAACATAGCAACATATCCCAAGCCACAAGTCTCAGAGATTTTTGTTAACTTCAGAAGCATTTTAGAATCAAGTTGGTTGTATATTTCATAGGCTGTGGGGAAATTTTCATTTGATGATAGGTGCAAGGAGTGCATGGGAGGGGGGGGGCTTGGTTTATTTATACATTCAAAATCTAAATACAGAAAAAGTGTAATTGAATGGTATCAAAAGTGATTGAGCCAAGGAATCTTGGGTTCAATCTGACCTGAACATAATTGGTGAGAATTTTCATGGAATAATATAGGGAAAGTAAGTATTCAGGGGAATTTTTGGTTTACTCATACACCCAGAATTCAAGAAGTACCCAAGGTCATTGAGCCAAGGAATCTTGGATTCAACCTGACCTGAAAATATTTGATGATGCTGAACAATGTATTTCTCCATCTAACTTTCAATAAAATAGGAACAAAATGGAATTAAAATATCTGGACTATTAGAAAAGCAGTACTAAGGAGCTAAGAGCATTGGACCTGGAGTCAAGAAGATCTGAGTTCACATTCAGCCTCAAACATTTTTTAGCTGTGTGATCCTGAGCAAATCACTTAACCTCTGCCTTCCCAGTATCCTCATCTGTAAAGGGGAGATAAAATTAGCACCTGCCTTCTGGAGTTGTGGAGATAAAAGGAAATACTATTTTTAAAGCATTTTGCAAACCTTAAAGTGCTATTTAAATGCTAGTTATGATGATGATGCTGGTGACAAAATTTTTGTAAGAGATTTCGAACAATGGCAGATATAGGAGGAAAAATATGTGCAAATGCTTACATGTTTTAAAGATTGCATTGTGAAGTTGAAAGAACACTGGATTTGGAGTCTGAAAGCCTGGACACATAATCTCAGCTCTTCTATTTACTACCTTTGGACTCAACCTCTCTGGTTCTCAGGTTTTTTCCGATATAAAATGAAAAGATTGGACTACATGATCTCAAGTTCTAGCTCTAAATCCTAGGGTAAGTCTCTGAAAAAATGTCCCAGAGCAAATTATTTCCATTCCTGTCTTTGGTATGAGTGCTCAGGGTAAAGGCACTCAGGTAAAATGTTATTAATCTACCAACCATACAATATACATTGCACTGTCAGAAGTTTATTGAAAAGATAAATGCCCCACAGCTAAAGAAAATAACCACTTTAGGATAGACAAGAGTAACAAAATGCTCAGTGTGGAGGAATTATTGCCCATTGGAGGTCACTTCATTAGCTGAGGGACACTACTTATTCCATTTTCTCACATTTCAGACTGACTTTTAGGCTTTTGCTTATCTTTTTTGAGGGGGAAAAATGGTCCTAGTTAACTTTAGCTAAATCTCGTGTACTGGCTAACTGCTTTATAGAACACTGCTACAATTCAACAGAAATCTAGTAAAAGGTCAAAGGTCCTAATGAGTTATAATTTTCAGTACAAAACAGAGAGGAGGGAAGATTTCATCAGAACCGTTGCCAATCCCAACCCCATATTTCCCCTCCCTCCCAAACAATAGCTTGGTTTATAAGGGGAACACATATATGCTCAGCTGAAAAAAAGACTTCTATAGGTCACAAAGGCCTCAACTTTTGATTCTGTGAAACTTCACAATGGAAGGTCTCTTCTTTCACAATCAGCCAAGCCTACCCTTGCAGTTGTTTGACAAGATGAAAGTGTTGGAGGTCTTTCAGTCTGGGTATATAGGGGAAATATCTGAAGCCAGAGACATACCATGGAGTAGTGGATAGAGAGAGGGTCTCAGGCAGGAAGATCTTGGTCCAAGTCAGGTCCTGACTAGAACATACACTGCATATGTGACCTCAGGCAAGTCACTTAACATCTTAGGGCCCCACGTAAGGGTGTTGTGATGCTCAAATGAGTTAATGGATGAAAAGTGCTTTGCTAATGTTAAAGGAATTATCATCATCATCATCATCATCTTCATTGTCTTCATTATCATTATCATTATTATTCTTTTCACTATTATTATTTATTAGCCAGGGTGTATGGAGCGTTCAGGGAAGACTAACACCTCTGGTATGAGAGCTTGCTGAGCCCTTTTCAGGGCTGCTCATCCATCTTTGGAGTCCACCTTCACCCAACCCTCACCTGTGGCTCCAAGAAGTTGTAGCATCTGCAGTGATCACTCCCCAGTAAAACTTTCATGGCAGATGGCCTAAACCAGGTTGAGGGTAACCACACGCCTTAAACCCAAAGGTGAGTTAGGGGAAGATCTGCTCCAAGCATGTGAATTCTCCCCCTAGTGAAATGGGCAGGCAAGAACAACTTGTTCCAAGTTTACAGGCACTTATTCAGACATTGAAGGTGCCAAGATTCTCCACTGGATCCCAGGCCATTGCCAATCATCCTGGATTTTGTCTTGCCACTGGACTTCAATGACTCTGGAAGAGAAAGTGAGGCTGACAGCTCTGAGAAACTCTGCCTCACTTAAATCCAATTCACATGCAAGTCAAGATATCACTCCATGGTGTCGTTGATCCTTTTTGAAAAACGAAGGATAAATGATAATTAGCCTTCAATCCCCAGACCTCCAGTTTACTGATGACTTCATTCTCTGAGCCATCTATGGCCTTATAGAAGAGCTCAAAAAGATTTATAGAGCAAAACTGGGGAGGAGGGGTAAAAAGGAGAGGGGGCTAGGATATGTTGCTATATTATGCCAAGTACACAGGCAATACATCCTTCATTTATATTCTTAATGGCCTCCTGTGCCTTCTAGGATGAAATCCTCAGCCTAACATTTAAGGCTTTTGACCATTTGGCTTACTTTCTGGTCTCATTTCATATTACTTTCCTAATATACTCTGTTCTATTTAAATTGGATATTTCCCACGTAAGGCCTTCCACTTCCTGTTTAATAACCTAATTCTTTTGGAGGGGAAATACATAAATGTACTTTTAAGTTTAACTTGCATCATTGACCATTTCTTAAATCTAAAAAATCAACAAAACAATAAATTGAGCCCTGATATGTAGCTATAATTAGTTAATTAATTAATTATAATTATAATTTCAACAAAGAGCAACAGCATTTCTACCACTCTTCCTAACATGGCTGCAGTTCCTTTCTCAAATGTTTACATAGAAAAACAGGGTCCTGTACCTCCAGAGGTATGTGCCAGAAATTAGGGAAATCCCTAATTATTGGGCATGAGAGAAGGAAAATCTTCATCTAGGGACTCAGGAGGTCAAGGCCAGTGTAGCAAGCTTGGTCAAGGTCGGGCATGTAGGTGTCTAAGGGCACCATTTTCAAGGGTGTAAGACAAGTAGGTGATCAGTTGCTGGTTAGGGAGCTCAAAAATTTAGAGAATATGCTTAAGATTACAAAGTGAAAAACCAGGAAGTGCAGGATGTTGAACCCTATCCAAACTCAAGCTACTTCCTGGAAACAGATCTTTTTTATTGGGGAAGCTTATGAGCTTGATCCCAACTGGCACTTCGTCCCTTTGTGGCAGTCCTGGGTGATCCCCCGTGCAACCCAGTTCTTGCTGACTCAGTCACAAACCAAAACACAGGAGGATCAACAAAGTTTTGAATTTTTAAAGAAAATACTATATTAGTATCTAATAACAAAAATCTCAAAAAAAATAAACCAGTTTGTTTCTGAGATATTGTTAAATAAAATGATCTATGAGCCAAATAGGCTCTTTCATCACAGAACAAATGGCTCTGCTTAGTTAACAATCCAAATTAAAATATGCAGCATACACTTCCCGGTTTTTTTTTCCCGAATTGCCAACATGTTTCAATGTTTAACTCAGAGATAAAGATTAAACTTCCTTATTTTTTTTGTTGCAATTTTACTGCCAAATGCAAATATCTAACTGTAAGTAAATCATTACTCTCCTGCTGTTGTGGTCTGATTAATTCTCACAATATTAGCCAGCAATTCATTTTATCTCTCTGCATCACAAGTCCAGCTAAAGGAGATAAGTGGCTGATAAAAGATCTCTGAGAACAGTTATAAATGACTCACTTTAAAAGAATAATAAAGCAGCTTCTGGGTAAGCAGAGCTGGATAAACCTCCCATACATAGCAGACAACTAATTTAGTTTTAAAACTTCAGCAAATTACAGTCGATAATCTTCACTGTCACCCTGCTGCTTACCAAACTTTTGAGCAGAAACTTGATGCTGAAATGCAACTATTTAATTAGTTTTTAACAGCAAGGTTTATTTTTCCTCAATCTGGTCATCTATCTCAATTATTTTCTGCATTTTTTATTGTTAACCAGGAATTGTCATCCCCACAAGCATTTTGTTTTTGTTTGTTTGTTTGTTTCCATTTCCTAATTCCAGTTTGCTTTCCTTTCCACAGGAATTATTTCTTTTTTTAATGACTTGCTATAAACTTAGTATTAGCATCATTGTAAACAATTAAACTTGCTCTGTAACTATTTACATTTAAATAAGGAATTTCAGTGCACAAGATGTTGTAACTTCAACCTCTTCCTTTGTCTCCATTAGAATTTTCAATTTGTCCATTCTTTCCTATTCACTTTTGTTCTTATGTGGTTGCAGTCAGTGGCCAGTGGCTTCTGGTTTGGTTCTGGTTTTCACTTTGCACTGTTTCATCCGTCTTTCCACGTTTTTAAGTTTTCCTACACTAATTGCATCATTTCATTTATTTATTTGTATGTCTGTTTTAGTGGATATTTAAGTGGATAGAGTGCAACACCAGGAATCAGAAAGATTCATCTTCAGGAGTTCAAATATGGCCTCAGACACTTAGTAGCTCTGTGACCTAGTACAAGTAACTTATCCTGTTTGCCTCAGTTTCCTCATCTGTAAAACGAGCTGAAGAAGGAAATGGCAAGCCACTTAAGTATATTTGCCAAGAAAACCCCAAATGCAGTCACAAAGAATCAGACACAACTCAAAAACATTTTCTTTTAGCCAGACATGATTTGATTGGTACTCCCAATACCATCCCAGTGAGGAAAGTTTTATCAATGCAGAGCAACACCTGCTCTACAACCTATGATCTTAGGGAGTTGTTCCATTGCATACATTATTGTGCCGTGGTTCAGTTGTTTCAGCTGTGTCTGACTCTTTCAGGACCCTGAGATTAGGGAGATTAAGTGACTTGGTCAGGGTAGCACAGCTAGTGAGTGTTAGAGGTCAGATTTGAACTTGGGTCTTCCTGACTCCAGGCCCAGTGTTCTATCCACTGCATCCCCTAGGTGACCTATATGTGTTTCTGTTGAGTCGTATCCAATATTATTGTTCTACAATTTATTTAACTGTTCCCTATTGTTGGACACTTAGGGTGCTTCCAGTTTTCAGCTAATTCTAACAATGTGACAGTGTCTTTTTTTCTGTTTCTTTTAGGTAACATTTTCACAGCATGAATTTGTGAGAAGTTATCTCAAAGGCAAAGATTTTTCCCAGTTCTTTGGAAAAAATAAGATACTAGCTAAGAGTAACTGTCAAGCACAACATAGTGAAGTCAGTGATACTTCATTCCCATGAATTGTAACAGTTTGTGTTAAATTTGCTTAAGAAGAAATTTTTCAAGTACTTCAGGGCAAGTAACTAATAATAATAATAATAATAGCTTACATTTACTTTATTTAACACCATTTTTTTCTGATCCTCACAACATCCATGTGAAGTACATAATAATAATAACAACTCGGATTCATAGAGTCCTTTAAGGTTTGCAAAGCACTTTACATATGTTAATTCATTTGATACTCAGAATAACTCTACAAAATAGGAGTTATTACTATCTCCCATTTATACATGAGAAAACAAAGGCAGACGAAGGTTAAGGGACTTGCCACATGATAATAATAACATTAAAATGGCACTTATGTGCTAAGTGCTTTACAATTATTATTTCATTTGATCTTCACAACAACCCTAGGAGGAAGGTACTTTTATTATTATCCCATTTTGCAGATAAGGAAACTGAGGCAAATGGGGGTTAAGTGACTTGCCGGGGGTCATACGGGTCATAAGTGTCTGAGGCAACATTTGCACTCAGGTCTCCTTGACCTGAAGTCCAACATTCTATCAAGTCAGTTGTACAGAAGGGAAAAATGAAGTTCAGAAGGGCTGTGACTACCTAACCTCAACCAGGATTTCATTTTAAGTGAAGGCTCTTTGCACTAGTCTTACCACCTCTCAAAATATGAATCAGTCTTATCTATTTGTTCTTAAAAGCATGCCCCCTAAGGATCCCCATCACTAGAAATCCTAGGCTACCTAGAATTGCAATATATACTTGAAAGTATTAAAACAGTATTTCTTTGGAATAAAGAATATAATTCAGATTGCTTACTGGTTCATCTTGTTCTTCTTCAACCAATTATTCCATATTACTGAGGTTTTGCCGCAAAAGATCTCTTTTTCATCATTTTCACATTTCAAAAACACTGCAGAAATGACTTATTGAATACTTTGTCTAGCTCTCCCTTTCTTCATACACCTGTCAAGTGTTTTATCTCTTTTTTTCATTCATAGGCACTTCTGTATATTTAATCCTTTCTGATATTTTTGCTGTGTAGTTTTCTTCTGGCATCTTGTCTTCCTTTCTTTATGTTATTTTTTTCCTAATTCCCAAATGCTGTATTTTCTTCAGCAGTTATTTAACCCTGTTCGATAAGTCACTTTATATTTCCGTTACTTCCTTACCTTTCATTCATTCTTTAAATTTCTCCATATCCCTTCTACATAATTGTCCCTCTAGTCATATAATTACATGTAATTTTCCTGTATTCCTTTCATTGACCACATTCCAAATGCTCTCCCTGCCCAGTAAATTTTTTAAAGTAGTAGCTTAGTTTTTGTATTAAATTCCATAATATTCCGCTTTTCAATACTTTTTTATAGTCCATTTTTCTTATTTATTTTTCTTGTCTTTTTAAAATATCCCAATTACTTATCCCAAGTAGACATCTCCCTTTCCTTTCTATTTTCTTCATTAAGGTTGTAAAGTAAAAATCTCAAAAACAAAATTCTATGTTTATCACTTTTAATCCTCTTTTATAAGTAAACAAGGGCTCATCTCCTTTTAACATGGTATTTAGTAAGTCCATTTAAAACAACTTAAAAATTTGACAAATCCTAGTGTTCATTAATTAGTTAGAAAATTAAATCATATTATTCTATCACAAATGGGTGACTTTCCCATTTTCCTTATTTGCAAAACAACACCAATATCAACAAAAACCAAAACATTAGCCATAGGCTCACCACAAAATTGTTAATCACATCTCTAATTTATGATTTTCTGCTCCCCACCTGCTCCTTAAACAAAATCATCCATAGATCTTTTATAACAATCTTTATTTTTTCCCCAAAATTCCATTTAGAACTTGTGCTAGTGATTATTTGGACAATTAATTATTAAAAATAAAAATTAGTGGTGACTTAACTTGTTCCATGAGTATTTCTTTTTTCAGGACCCGTTCTAATTGTTTTTACTTTTCAAGAACAGTAGAACTGAAAGGAACCTTAGAAATCATCTAATCTAATCTTCCATTTTGTTTTTTTATCGTAAATCATCTAATAACCATCAACAAAAACAGGCATGTCCCAATTAGTAAGAATAATGAATCCCCTGAAATGGTTGCATATATTTGAATAGAAACAATTCAAAGTTATAATAATGTTGGTCATTGATTCCACAATGGAAATATGAAATATGAATTTGAATAATGCAATCATTTCAGGCAATTCATTGTTCATACAAACAGGGACCTAGTCTTATACAAATTTTTAAAAACATATAAAATCATGAACTCTATGATTTCTAACTTATTTTTAAATTTTGCATGACTTTAATAAAACAATTTTTGAAATTTCCAACTTTTTAAAAACTTTTTCTATATCTTGTTGCTATTTGTGGTAATTTTACATATTTCAGTCAATGTACGTATGATTTTGAGTTTTCTACTTTGTTTCCTCTGCATCACTTCATAAGAATATTCTCATATGCCTTCTATCCTTCATATTTGTCACTTTTATGGTACAGAACTATCCCATTATATTTATATAAACTTCATTTTGTTCAGTTGTTAGACATATGCTGACCCCCCACTCTTTGCAGATGAGGAAACTAGGACACGGAGAGATGAAGTGGTTTTTCTTTAGGTCTCTAGGTCTATTCAGAAGTAGAATGCAAATCCCTAAGCTGCTCCTTCATTAATAGCAAACAGACAAACCCCAAGGCATTGAAACATTTTATGTCTCATTTTTTTTTCTTTATTTTGGTTTCTATTTATTTTATTTTTAATTTATGAAATAAATTTTCACAGCACAGTACAATAAAAATTGCCTCATCTTTTTTGAATCAACAATTCAAAGGAAAATATACCATTATCTAATTTTTATTTGTCCTTTCAACTTTTTGCCCAAAAGTGTATCTATAAGACTTCTAGTCAGACACTAGAAGCTCTTCCTATCGCCCCTAGGCTTCTGAAAGGAAATCAACTCAAGCTTGGGAAAGGACATCTGGCAAATAATAGAACTTGCCAACACACTTCTAAATATCTTACTCTGTTTTTTTGAAAATGTATTATATTACCTTTTAAAATAAAAGCATCCCTTTGCTTTTCTATTCCCTTTTAACCCATTTATTTTTGGATTAGTGTGTGTGTTGTTGTTGCTGCTGTTTCTTTTTCATGATATCACTGTTATTATTAGTGGCAGCATGGCATAGTGGAGAGACATCCAGCCTTAAAGCTCGGAACACCTGAATTCAAGTCCCTCCTATGACACACACTGGCTTGTGTAACCCTAGACAAGTCACCTGACCTCTCAGTGCTCTAGGGATGGCTCTCGTAAGACTGTAAGTTGGAGACAAGGTGCCAAACTTCATTACTGGAGCAAATTTCCTCATGTAGAAGTTAGCTATACCAATGAAATCACAGATCGAGTCCTTATCTTTTTATTTTTATGTATTTGTAAGCTTTTACCAAAGGCACGTAGAAAGTTTGCAAAAGCCACCTGATGCTAAATTTGTGTGTGTGTGTGTGTGTGTGTGTGTGTGTGTGTGTGTGTTATAATACTTGCCCAAGAATTTAATGATACTTTGATCTTCAGCATTATTTGTCCTCCATTAGAAGCTAAGAAGTACACCAGATCGCAGTGAAAAAAACTAAGAAACACAAAGGTCTGATAATTTGCTCAAGTTCACAGAAAGTGATGTATACCTTTAATAAACAAAATCTTAGACTCCCTTTTATTCTGTCCAGGCTCATTTAACCACCCAAGTAGGGGTAGGGAGGATGCTGCTCTAGTTGGCAGGAACCTACAATCTCGATACTCAATTGTTTATTCATTGGTCAGACTATGTAAGACTCTAACCAATCCTGCCACCTGTTCTTCATTAGTGTAGAGATGGAGTGGACCCATGGTCAGACCCCAGCATGAGAAGAGATCGTAACTCCTAGAATGCCCACTAAACAATATCCTAAATTATTGATAACCCAGATCTTTGTCTTTTTTCATGTCATCTCGGCTTTATGGCCTCCTGAGCCAGCTTGAAATATTTAGACTCATGATTCATCAGCTGGAGCAGAAACATCATTCTAAATACATCTAGTACAACCTTCATCATCATCACCACCACCACCATCATAACAATAACCATGAGTAGCTTTCCTCACTGATCTCTAATGTACATAATGCCAGTCAGTATTCCCAAAATTTCAGGGGTAGAAGAGACCTCAGAAGTCCTCTGGTGCAACCCAAACCCAAACAAGAATAAGTCTTCTCTAACATCCCTAATAAAGTGTCATCCAGCTTCTCCTCAAAGGCATCCCATAAAAGAGAAATAGACACTTCTGGAGAAATCTCACTCTACTTTTGAACTGTTAAAATCATCAGGAAGTTTTCCTTACAGCATAACAGCTAATATTCATATAGCATCTACTATGTGTCAGGCACTGGCACATAATAAAACCCAACCTGAAAACACCCAGAAATGGTATAGCAAAATTCCAGAGTTTCTAGGTCAAAAAAAAAAAAAATACTGCATCAGGAAAAAAAAAGCTCAAGTATCAGAAAGCCACAGCCAAAGTCACACAAAACTATGTTGCTGCTATTACTATTACTACTACTACAACCATTAATAATAATAATGGTAACAATGAACATATAAATGCTGCCTGCTATGTGCCAGGCCCTGTACTAAGCACTTCACAATTATTATATTACTTAATACTCACAGCTACTCTGGGATGTAAGTGCTATTTTTAATCTCTATTTTACAATTGAAGAAACTCTGGCTCAGAGATTAAATGATTTGACCCGGCCACACAGCTATTAAGTAGCTAATGATAGATTTTAACTCAAGTCTTCCTGACTAAAGGCCTGGTATCCATGGGCAGCTAGGTAGTGCAGTAGATTGAGTGAAGGGCCTATAAGTCAGGAAGACAAATCTTTGTGAGTTCAAATCTGTCCTCATATGCTTACTAATTGTGTGACCCTGTCACTTTAACCCAGTTTGCCTCAGTTTCTTCAAATGTAAAGTAAACTGGAGAAGGATATGGCAAACCACTCCAGTATCTTTGCTAAGAAAATCTCAAATGCGGTCATGAAGAGCCAGACATGACTGATAAACATCTTAACAACAGCAAAACTCGATCTGCTGCTCCACCTAGCTGTGTCCAGTGGCCTCCCTGAAACTTCCCGTTGCTCCTAATCTTGGGACCGAAAATGGTAACAAGCAGAATAAGTTTAATCTTCCTTCCATATTACAACCCTCTAAGTACTTAAAGTTGCTACTATTTTTCTCCCTAAGCGTTCTCTTTAAGCTAAACATCCCCAGTTCTTTTGACCAAAATTGTATGATATGGTTTTGAGTCCACTAACTACTCTAGTTTCCACCATTTTAACTTAATTTTTCAAACGTCTTTCTGAAAGGTGGATTTGAGAACTAAGCACAATCCTCTGCACATGGCAGAGTACAAAAGGCCTCTCACCCTCCTCTTGACTGAGATTAGGAATACAGTTCATGGCCATACAGAATTACATGAGAATCATGCCCATGAGTTCAGCATCATTATCACAGGCTTTAGCTGCACCCTCCACTCTACTACATCACTTCCTGTTCTGGCAAAGACAACACAAATATCACAGGAAGAACAAAACTATTTCTAGCACCTTTTATCTCCCTGTGAGGTAGTAAGGAACAGCCTATGGAAGAAGGATAACACACAATACAACTAACACCTTGAGGGAGCCTGACACATTGGGAAGGGCTCACAATTTGAAGTAAGAGAAGGTGGGTTCAAATCCTGGCTCTGCCACTTGTTGCCACAAGTCATTTGATCTCTCTGAGCCTCAGTTACCTCATCTGTAAAACAAAACGATTAGACTCAATGGACTCTAAGGTTCCACCAAGCTTTAAGTCTATGATCCCATAAGCAACCATAATTGGTACAATGGAAAGAAAACTGGCTTTAGAATTAGAAGACCTAGGTTCAAGTCCTGCTATAGCCCTTACTACCCTAGTAACCCTAGGCAAGTCATTTAACCTCTATGGGTCTCTCCTTTATCTATAAATAAGTGGGTTGGATTAGATGGCCTTTAAGTATCCTTCCTCGCTTTAAATCTATGATCCTATAATACAACCTTGGAAAACCCTAGGGTAAAAGAGTTGCTATACGGGCTCACATAAAGCTGGTATTTTTAACCAAATCATAATTTTAGGGCTAATTTGTGTGCTGTGAATCCATCTGATATCAGTCTCCCTCCATTTGCTTCAGTTGAAATATGTTCTGCAGCTCCTGTGAAGTGAGTCTGGATGAATGAGTCGCAGGATGTTCTGATATAAGCAGCCTTTCTCAGATTTGGGGGAATTATCCTAGCACCGCCCCTGCACCTCTGTTGTATATTATAGCTAGAAGGGAACTCATACGCCATCTGGTCCAACTCTTGATTATAAAGATGAGGAAACTGAGACCTAGGGAGGTTCAGTGATTTTTCCAAGGCTTCGCAGGTAGTATCCAAGGTGAGATTTGGATTCAGGTCCTAAGACTCTAGAGTCAGTGATCTCCCCACTATACTATATTATATGCAAATAGACCTTCTTAGATGTCTCAAGAACAAAATAGGTGAGAGTAGAACAGCACATCTCAGAATTTTGCTAGAACTCTTTACTCAATCACACACAATATGACATAAAATGGTCTCCTTGTTGATCAGTACCACAGTACGAGTCTTAAAAACAATGACCAGCAAAACTCTGGTGTGTTCTCCTATGTAACAGCACATGTGAAGAATTTTGACAAAGTATTGTTCCTTACTAGGCACCCAAGGACTTGATTGTATAATGAAAGGCCATCTAAAATTATTCAACTGTGAGAGATCCTTAATTCTCCAGCTAAGTACTGATTTAATTTTTTTTTTTGGTTGTGGACCTGTAATTGCAGTGGTATAGGACAGTGGTTCTTGAAGTGTGGGAGCCCTGTTGGAATCCTCACAATCCTGTCAGGGATTCAATAAGATCAAAAAACTACTTTCACAACAATACTAAGACCTTTTAAGTCTTAATATTGTAAGTATTGATACCCATAACCACATAAGACAGCTAAGTGGCTCAGTGGGTAGAGTTCAAATCTGGACTCAGATACCTATTAGCTGTGTGACCCTAGGCAAGCCATTTAACCTTGCTTGCCTCAGATTCCTCATCTATAAAATGAGCTGGAGAAGGAAATAACAAACCATTCCAGTATCTTAGCCAAGGAAACCCTAAATGGGGTCGTGAAGAGTCGGATATGACTAATCAACTTAACAACAACAATAATACCCACATAAACAAAAGCTCTTTCTGTACTCATTAATTATTAAGAGCATAAAGGGATCCTGAAACCAAAGTTTGATGATCACTGGTAGAGGGAATTGTGCGTGATGAAATGCCCTCTACCAAACAGCAAGTGGTCTTCAATTTGTAATCTTAAGAGTTCTCGAGGACACTGCCAAGTTAAGTGACTTGCCCAAAGTCAAAAAGCCAGAATGTGTGGGACTTGAATTTGACTCACTTATCCCCTATGCCAGCTGCCTCTCTACACCACGCTGCCAATGATATAAAAACTATTTTGCCTTTATTCCCCCAGAAAATCTGTCTAGATACAGAAAATATTGCAGCATTACCTAGTAAATTATTTTTTTGTATTCCATAGTTAATCATCTTTGGATACTGTTGGGGCTCGATGTTTGAATCATTATACTTATGGGAATTAATTTTTAATGATGTAAAAATTATGCACAATATACCATCATTTCTCTCCCAAACCCAGAATCTGATAGCAAATAATTGCTCCCTCACTTAGTTTGCTAACACTACATGATATTAATCAGAGTGAAGCTGAAATCAGAAAAATGACTCTTTGGAAATTACATTTATAGATGTTATGCTCATTTTCTTGCCACTTTACAAAATAAAGTTTTTCAGTACATGAATCAATGGGAGATTTATTGTGTCCTAACAGCCACTGCTGGAAACATAATTTAGGTTCAAGAAAAAACAACTTTTTGCCCCATACACTGCAAGGAATTCCACAGAAATGAGGGACAATTTTCTGTATAGGAAAAGAATTAGTAGAATCTAGTTTGATTTTTCACACTACAACTAATGTCTCAGGCCAGGAAACTCCTCTCCTGGTTGTCTCACTAGTGCGAGTCCCTAAATGAGGAGGTATCAGAAAAGGTAACAGATCCAGGGATGGGTAATTTTATTTCATGGGAAAAAAAAAATAACACTCTTTTTAAATGGAAACAGAAAATTGATGCTAAGCTTAAGCAGCAATAATGTAAATTCTAGGCCCAATGCAAAATTCAGCAAAGAGGTCCAGAAATGTCTGACTATGTGAGGAAAGAAGGAAACAAACATTTATTAAGTAGCTACTATGTGCCAGGTCTTATGGTAGGTACTTTACATATATTATCTTCATTAATGCTCACAACACTGGAAGGTGGGTGCTATCATTATTTCAACTTTTAAAAAAATATAGATGAGGAAGCTAAGTTTGAGAGAGGTTAGATGATTTATCCAGGGTTACATATAGTAAGTGTTTGAGTATAGCTAGAACTCAAGTCTTCCTGGTTCCAGGTCCAGCACTCTATCTACTGCACCACTGAAGCTAAGGACATTCCTTCTCTGAAAATTACTTGGATAGCAGTCTTAGGATCACAGGATATGGAGATTACAGAATCTTAGAGATAATCTTATCCAACCTTCCCATCTTTCAAAGAAGATAACTGAGTCCCGGAGAGTTGAAGGGATTTGCCCAAGATTATGTAGGTAGTAACAGACTCCAAATCCAAAGCACTTTCTGTTACATCATATATGTCGATATCGTGCTGTTCTTTCTATTTTGGCAGCAGCTGCTGCTTGAGAGAATTCAGGACTGACAGGACAAAAGCTGACAATAAAAGAAAAGGTCGAAAAGGGAAAAAAGTTCTGACTCATACAGAAACTAGAAGGGTGATGATTGCTCTTCCCCTCAATCTGGTCAGTCACCAGGAAAATTTTGCTACAAAGATGAGGGTTGGAATAGTGCCACACTTGGAAAAACCAAGTGCATACTGTCAGCCCTGAAAACAACTGACCAGAGTCACAGAGGTTTTGCAACCACTGTTTACTCTCAAAATACCAAAGAGCTCACACAGGTTATCATTACAAGTTAACTCTGAAAAATAAAATTAAAAAAATAAAACCAAAGAGATAACAGTGGTCATAAGCAAAAAACTTTCTTTATTCCATTGGAGAAGAGAAACTAGACATATGTGCTAGAGTCTCTTCTCATAGGAGACCCACTTTAGTGCGGGGAAAGCTCAATACATATGATAATGAGGGGGAAGAGCAACAATGAGATGTTCGATTCATTAGAAGGACTTCATGACTGGAATGTGGGTTCTGCAGGTGCTTTTCTGAGCTCAGGGACCACATGGTGCTGGAAAGCACAATGGAAGGAAGAAAGGAAAGCTACATAAATCTACTAAGCACCTTCTATGTACAAGGCACTATGCTAAGCACTTTACATATACTGTATCATTTGATCTTCATAATAACCCTGTGAGGTAGGTGCTGTTTTATTCCCATTTTACAGTTGAGGAAACTGAGGCTGACAGAGGTTAAATGACTTGCCCTAGGTCACCCAGCTTGTAAGTGTCTGCTGTTGCATGTGAATTCAGGTCTATTCAATTTCAAGTCTGCTGTGCCACATAGCTGCCTTAGGAAAGACACTTTATGAATTTTGAAGGATTATATAAAGTTGAAATTAATCTGGCACTGGGCAGAGAACTAGCCAAAGGAACCTCACTTCCCCAAACATCATTGATCAGAGTCTAGGGGATAGGACAGGCAAACAAAAAAAAAAAGTAGTAGTGACAGGGAAACCCTGGAAAGCATTGTTCAATTCAATAAGTATTTAAATTCTAAATACAATAGATACAAAGAAAAAATAAAATAGCCCCTGTCTTTAAGGAGCTTGCATTTTATTAAGGCAAAGCAATAGGTATGTGGAAAAGGAAACACAAGATATATGCAATTATAATTATAAACCAATACGTGTATATGCAAATATATACAAAAGTTGTATGTATTACTAGAGGCACAGGCAGTAGCAACTAAAAGAAACAGGATAAGCAATAGAACTTTATATATACTTATTATAAGTATTGTTAAACTAATTTTTCAACCCCCAAAGCCTTCTAAAAACTAAATCATAATCATTTAGATAGATAATTGACACATATATAATATTTTAATTTTAAATTTTCAAATATGTCTCCAATTCATCAGAATTGTAATATTGCTAGGGATTCATTATCTTATCAACTGTGTACTTCTTGTGAGTGAAGAATAAACTTAGCCCTTGCTCTCTGATTTTGACCATTGGTAGACAGTGAAATATCTTAAAAATAAGCAAAAGCAGAAAGAAATAGAACTCAAATAGATAAATGATTCACGAAGTCATTTAGTCAAATCGCGAATAATAAATAAAAGTATTCGATTTATACTATCCACCTAAGAATTTTTTAAAAAGAGGCAGCTATATATATAGTACATAGAGGGCCAGCCTTCAAGACATGAAAACCTAAATTCAAATCCTACTGCCTTCGACATGGACTCTCTGTGTGACCAAAGACAGTTCACGTAAGCTCTCAATACCCCCAGGAAAGGCAAGGGAAGAGAAGAGCAGGGGAGGGGAGAGGAGGGAACCGGAGAGATAGGGGGAGGGGAGAGAAGAGAAAAGAAGAGAAGATTTCAAATACATTCCGCAATATTAATTCCTTATAACCTCACGATTAAAAGAAAGAATAACTATCTTAGCCAAAGTTCAATAAAGGAATACTTTACAACATCAGAAAGTACTAAGCTAAAGAAGAAAAATAGAAAATAAACAAGATTTTTTTTTCTCAAGGAGCACAGAGGAACTCTTCCTATTTATAGATCAGTCCTTTCAGAGAGACATGCTGGCTGCTTAAATCTCTTGATCAACTGAATTATTTTTCAAAATGAATTTTTGTTTGCTTTCTAAATCGCATTTTGTTTAGTAAAATTATAATTAGATAACCTTACATTTTTATTATCTTTAATGCATGAACAGTTAAAAAGAGAATTTTTATTCTGAGGAGTGTTGGTATACTTTAAACATCCCAAATACACATTGTGTTAACAGCCTTTATGGAGCAATACAAGCTATTTCTGCTGGGCAGCGTTGTGATCAAGAGCAGAGGCCCCCAGACCAGAGCTTCTGTTTTTGCAAACCGGATGATTAACTGGTAAAAGGACTATTAGCCAGGGTTTAAAAACCACATTCCCAATCTAAGGCTCTGTGAAAGACTGAACAATAATTTGCAGTTTCTGTTTGCTTCCCTGTTTTGAAATCGAGACATTAGCTGTTCTCCAATCTTATAGAATCTCTCCTGTTTTCCATGATATTTCAAATGTCACTAACAGAGGCTCAGAAATCGCATCACCCCTTTCAGTACCTAGACCAGGAGACTTGAAATTATCAAGAGCAGCTTGTTACTCTCTTAGCATTTACTTATTTAGCTAGAACATCAACTCTCTAGTATTTCATCCATCCTTTCTCTTTCAGAAGCAGCATGCCAGAGTTCTCGAAACAAAAAGAAATATTTAATGGTAATGAAAAGTATTGTAGCTTAATACAATAATTTATTTAAACTGCTTTAATAAGGGATGAGAAAGAAAATTAGAGAAAAAGGAAAAGGAACAGCAGGCAGAAAATAAAGATGAGGACTAAACAGAGGAAGAAGAGAAGGAGAAGGAAGAAGAAAAGGGAGAAAAGAGGAAAAGGATGAGAAGGAAAAAAGGAGGAAAAGGAGGAGAAGGAAGAAGAGAGGAGGCCAGAGGAGAAAGAATAGGAGGACTTTTCCTCTTATTTGAAGGGCTGAGCTTTCCCTGGATATCGGTTTTCCTTCTGAGCCTTTCCCCTGTGATACTTGATCTCTCATACCTGATCTCTTTTCTCAAAACCTGTATTCCTCTCTTGTCCAGCCTAGTGTCCTCACTCAGGATAGGTTTGGATCTTCCAGGGTCTCTTTCCCTTCTGTCAAAGGTGGCTCTCTGCTGCTTTCTCTCCTCCAGATACTTCTATTTCTTTCATCGATTTGTTTTAAATAAAGATAAATTATATCCCAAAAAGATATCAGTCTGAAAAGCATAAATACTGTCCCTCTAGGAAACTGTGACATATCAGTCAGCTTATTAAGGTCATAGCCTTAATGTACTATTCTAGAATAAATATTCTAGAAGAAATAGTAATGAGTTAGAAGTTAGGAATCTAAAGTTCACAAAACCAGCCACAGAATGACCAATGTGCGTCAGTTGGTGAACCTTCCTGTGCTTTGCATTATTTACAAGTAAAATGAAAATGGCGATATCCACTCCTACTGAATCCTAATTCCCCTTTATCTCTAGCCTGAACTACTGTTATACCTTCCAAACTTTCTCCATACTTCTCTCTGTATCTTTTTCCCCAACCTGATCTATCTTTCATACAACCACTACAGTAATCTTGCTAACACAGAATAGCTCTGATTATATAGATCTACTCAGAAACCTTCAGTGAGTGGTTCCCTATTGCCCGCAGAATAAAATACAAATTTCTTAGTTTGGCATTCAAGATCCATCTTGACCTATAATGCTATTCTGTTGCCCATTCTTAGGAATTTAATCATATTAATATCATTTATTTGGGTACTTACCTCTCCCCCTACTATAATACCATAAATCCTTTAAGAATAAGAAGCATGTCCTTTTTAATTTAGGTATTTCTAGTACCTAGTGTAGGATTTTATATATAATAGGTACTTAATAGATAGATTTTTTATTGAATTAGATACCCCAGGACACTCTGAGGAATAAATATGGCAATGGGCATAAACTACTAAAAGTACTAAGGTCAAGATATAACAAACTCCACTAGGATCCCAAATTGGGGAGGGCAGTAGGGAGGAAAAGGATAACACTCCACTTACAAGCTTTCCTTGTAGTAGTGAGATAGAGACACCATTTATACATCACTACATACACAAAGCACATGATGTGACCAACAGTACAATCAAATCCCTCCTACAGTAAGGTGTTTTTTATAACACAGTTAGTTTTATTGGGTTATTATCCAAGGTAATAAATATGGATAATGCTCTAAAGAAAGGGAGCATGGAACAGAGGATAAACAGTTGATTTCAGAGTCAGGAAAAGCTGAGTTCCAAACCCGCCTTGACAAATAGCAATATTATCAACAATAACAATAATAAACACCTCACATTTATATTACACTTTAAGGTTTCCAAAGTTCTTTAAAATATTATCTCATCTTATCCTCACAAGTATATAATGTCTCAGTGCCTCATATAACTTTCTTAAGACTGCAAATTCTTAGAGTACAAGTGTGTATTGATCTGTATTGGTAGAGAGGGGTTATTTACAGTACACTAAACAAATCAGAGGCATATCCCATCTCCAAAAAATCTGAGTATATATAGTTTTGAGATACTTTTACCTGAATATAAGGGTTCCCTATCTCTGACTCCCTATTTCTCTCTCCCACATGTCTTTCTCTGTCTCTGTTTCTCTATCTCTTTATCTCTTTCTGTGTGTGTGTGTGTGTGTGTGTGCATTTCTCTTTCTCACTTTTTTTCTCATATTAGGAAAATTTCCAATCCCTAATCTCATTGTTGGAGGGAGTGCAGGGGCAGGGGGTGCGGGAAGAGAAATAAGAAACATGATCATTTCATAACAGTTTGATGGACTAACAGCATAGAAATTCTCCAACTACCTGATGGCCTATTATAAGAAAGTCCTAAAACCCTATACAAGGACTTGATAAAGCATATGGTGCCATCCACTGTGGTAATAACTATTTACTTTCCTTAGACAAAATAACCTGCAGTTTTGTCTAAAAAGACTGCTTTCATAATTGTTATTTTATCTCTTCCCCTAGTCTTCTGACTTTGAAGAGGGAACATCTTCTTATTTTGATAATAAATCCTTCCATTTTCATTCCAAATACTCACTTTTCCTCCCTTGACTGATGCCTCTCTTTTTCTACACCTCCCTGACCGGTGAAATAGTTTTACTTTTCTATTCTAACAAGGTGCTTTGCAAACCTTGAAGTACTGATATTATTACCTATATTATA
This sequence comes from Phalanger gymnotis, assembly GCA_028646595.1. Classification (NCBI taxonomy): domain Eukaryota; kingdom Metazoa; phylum Chordata; class Mammalia; order Diprotodontia; family Phalangeridae; genus Phalanger; species Phalanger gymnotis. The sequence continues at coordinate 231,210,657 of CM053624.1, read as the reverse complement.
CCTTAATTCATCAACAAAATCTGTTATTATGTGGGCAGCTAGGTGGCACAGTAGATAGAGTGCCAGGCCTGGGGTCAAATCCAGCCTCAGATACTTATTAGTTCTGTGACCCTGTTTGCCCCAATTTCCTTATCTGTAAAATAAGTTGGATAAGGAAATGGCAAACCACTCTAATATCTTTGCCAAGGAAACTAATTTATATACTAATTAAAGAGTCTACAAGAAATTTGACATATGTGTATGTGTGCATGTGTATATGTGTATGTGTATATGCGCGCGCACACACACACACACACACACACAGAACAGATGTAAGAGAATATCAATATATATTCACTTGATAGTTTTTTTTTAATGAATGAGTTTTGTAAAACTTAACTAAAACAGATATAAAATCCACCCCCAGTCCATACTCAAAGCACAGTAGAACCTACCAGAGTTTGTTCTGCACAGTCATAGCCCTGAAGAACACGGAATCACCCTAGAAGCACAACCTTTGCTCATACTGTCCCCTAAGTCTAGAATGCCCTTCCTCCCTCTCTTCACCTGTTACATTCCTACTCATTCCTTAAAGCCCAACTCAAATGCCATTTGCTTCATGAAGCCTTCCTTAATCTCTACTCCTTCTAGCCTTTGCCATGCACATAACTCTTTGGTTTGCATCTCTCTAATGCTTCTATGTAATGTGAGATGTTATTGCAATCTGTGTTTGTATCATAGTGCCCCTATAAGATTATAAGCTCCATGAGGCAGCTTCATGGTACCTTGAATAGAATACTGGACCTGGAGTCAGGAAGACTTAAGTCAAATCTAACTGTAGAAACCTACTGTGTGACCTTGGACGAGTCATAACCTCCATCAGCCTCAGTTTCTTCAGATGTTAATAATAACACCTACCTCCCAGGATTGTAGTGAGGATTAAATAAATAATATGTAAAATACTTTACAAACCCTAAATCACAGCTATCAATAATAATAATTGTTACTATTGTTATTACCCAGAAGGGCAGGAACTATGTCTTTTCAAAACTTTGCATTTCCCCCTGGACTTTCACTACCTAGTAGGCTTACTTGCTGAATAAATGAATTACTGAATTGTATTTTTCCTAAATTGGAAGGGGGAGGGGTAAGTGGCAAGAATAGCACCTACTGAAAAGCTTTCTTAATAGTAAGACACACTACTTATACCTCAATGTGTACATAAGGACATGATGTGATTGACAGTATGACTAAATCTAATTCAACAAGCACTCATTTTTATGGTGTGACAGCAGATATTAAAGATGAGGAGGGAAGTATAAAGAAGCCAAGCTGAGAAGACCAGTATTCCTTATTCAAATAACTTTTGTTTCACCATTTACCATATGATCTTTTTAGAAATCAAACATCTCTGAAGTCTCTTATAGTTCTAAGGAACCATGAACTCCATGGAAAGTCTACTGTAGTCTCCCACCACCTCAGGTCAAGATCATACTTAGAGGTTCAGATCTGATAGGAGCAAGGTGATTTAATTCTTCTGTATCAAAGCTAATTTACATACCAATTGAAGTAACTACAAGATTTGGCTACCCTGTGCCCCAGTTGCAAAGACCTTCATTGGAGAATAATTTAGGGTAGCTCCAAAGTAGGAGGGGAAGGGAGTTTGAGCATTGACTATAATGACTTTTTCATGACATGAAGCCTCTATCTCTTATTATTACCGAAGGCAATGAATAGGTTCAAAGTTTTATATTATTTGACTTTAGTTAGGAGACACATTGGCACACATTTTAAATGTTAATCACTGTTCACTGAGCTGTAAACCTGAATGGATCAAGCTCAACCTACTCACTCCCTTTTTGCAGATATGTAAAGTGCTGCGGGTCACTGACAAAAAAGACTCTAATTCCAAGAAAGTCGGCAAAGGAAAAGAACTCAGAACAAAGACTGCTAACTTTTTAAAGTTTGCATTAGGAGTGCTGTGTAGTGGCTAGAGAGCCATCCCCAAAGCCAGGAGAACCTGAGTTCAAGTTTTGCCACTGATGCCCATTGGCTGTGTGATCCTAAACAAGTCACTTTAAACTCTCAGTGCTCCTCTTGTACACTATTGATGAAACTGTGATTTAGTCCAAATTCTGAATGTGAGAAAAAATATTTAAACTTTTTTATATTCCCTGACTCACTGATCCTCATTAGTGGACATATTCCAAAGAGGTCAAAGACAGAAACAAATGTCTAATATGTACTAAATATTCATAACAGCACACACTGACAGCAAAGAACTAAAAATAAAGCAGATGTCCATCAAGCAAAGAATAGTTTTAAAAAACTGGCATATGAAAGTAATGAAATATTGTGGTAGGATAAGTAAGAATAAGAAATTCAGAGAAAAGTGGGAAGGTATTTATAAACTAATGGAGGGAGAAATAGGAGGCAAATTACATAAATGACTACAACCATGCAAATGAAAATATTGGTAAAAGGAAGCTGAAGAGAGTAGTCTAGGAAGGTGGCAAAGTATGTCAGAAAACCTTCAGCTCTCCAAATTTCCTCCACAGAAAAAGAGAACATTGCCTCAGAGGGAATGTAGAGCAGCATAAACAAACAAAAGTTAGAGTAAAGCAGTTGTTCTCCTAAAACAACCTCAATTCACTTTCAAAGGCCTTAAAGGGGGTTTAAGCTCAGCCTCCTTCCTGTGAGCAAGTCTCTGCTCTGCAGCTCAATTCACTTTCACAACCAGGAGGCTCCTTCAGTGAGCCTCTTCTGCTGCTGCAGCTGCTGCCGCCACTAGCCTTCTCAATGCTCCACAGTCATTTTCTTCTTCATCATCTCCAAAAGCTCAATGGTCAATGCTCATCTTCTTCCTCTGGGTTCACATTCATAGCTGGGTGGGGGGGCCTTCAAACAACGCCTACCCAGAGTTTCATCTTCTTCTTCTCAGGAGTTCTCAGTCTTCTGAGAAAACCCCAGGAAAGACCTGACCTTCAGGGGCAGAGCTTCAGCCTGAGTGAAATGCAAGCACCTCCAGGCCAAGTCCATGGAATCAACAAACAGCAAACCTTGGGGGCAGCTGGGGTTAAGAGGCAGCCTTAGTCTTAGAAACTTCATCTCAGGACTTCTGGGAGCCAAGATGGTAGAGTAAGCAGTAAATTGCTGTCGCTCTCCTATATTCACATCCTGAAACAGTGGATCTGGTAGAACAATGGAGTACAGCAGACTTTTAGGCCAGGAAACTTGAAGGAGCAGCAAGAAAGGTCAGTCTCACTCAGGTAAAAGGGGAGTGCATTCCAGGACAGGAAGCATCCTAGCAAGGCAGCAGCAAGCTCCTCCTGAACAAACCAGGGAGAGATTCTGAGACCAGGGTGGTGGAGCAGGCAAACACCAGTACCAGCCCCCATGCCTCAGCATAGCCAGAGGAACCAGCAGACTCCAGCTCAGAGAACCACCACATGCTTCAGTGCAGCCCCAGGCAAGCAGCCATCCTCCCAGCAGCTGGACCTGCTTGTGCTTTGGCACAGCCCAGGGTGGGTAGGAATTCTCCACTGGCCAGACCTCCAAGTGCTTCAGCACAGCCCAGAAGAGTTGGGCATCTTCCTGCCACCAGACCTCCAGGTGATTCAGTACAGTCCAGGGCAAACAGGCATCCTCCAGTGGCTGGACCTCCACATGCTTCAGTGTAGCCCCAGGGAAATGCAGAAAAACCCTACCTGGTCTCAGCACAATCCAGAAACCACCACTGGGACCCCAGCTCAGCACCAGGTAAGCTGCCAGACCTCTATAATCTCCAGCCACCAACACCTGAGGCCCCAGTGCACAAAACCAGGCCCCTGGCCCCCAGGGCCTCATATGCTCCAACAGGAGAGCTCAACTTTAAAAGCCAGGAAATGGGCAAAAAAAGATGAGTAAAAAGCAAAAACAAACATTGACCATAGAGAGTTACTATGGTGACAGGGAAAATGAAAACACAAACCCGGAAGAGGACAATGTTATCAATATACCTACACCTGAAACCTCAAAGGCAAATATGAATCAGTCTCAAGCTCCAAAAGTCTTTTTGGAAGAGTTCAAGAAGGATTTCAAAGTCAAATAAGAGAGGCAGAAGAAAAATTGGGAAAAGAAATTAGAGATATGCAAGAGTCAACAGCTTGGAAAAGGAAAGATGGGGACAGCTAGGTGGCACAATGAGTAGAGTACCAGCCCTGGAGTCAGGACCACCTGAGTGCAAATCTGGCCTCAGACTCTTGACATACTTACTAGCTGTGTGACCTTGGGCAAGTCACTTAACCCCAATTGCCCTGCCTTCTCCCCTCCAAAAAAAAAAAAAAGGAAAAGACAGGGCAAAAACTTACTGAAGAAAACAATTTAAAAAAAATACAATTGGCCAAATAGAAAAGGAGGTACAAAAGTTAACTGAAGAAAATAATTCCTTAGAAATTAGAATTGGGCAAGTGGAAGCTAATGACTCTATGAGACATCAAGTCAAACAAAATCAGAAGAATGAAAAAAAGAAAGAGTAAAAATACTTCATTGGAAAAACAGGAGAGATAATTTAATAATTGTTAATCTACCTGAGGACTATGAAAAAAAAGCCTGGACAGCATCTTTCATGAAATTATCAAGGAAAACTTCCCTGATATCCTAGTACCGGATGGCAAAATAATCGTTGAAAGAATTCACTGGTCACCTCCTGAAAGAGATCCCAAAATGAAAATCCAAGGAATATTATAGTCAAATTCCAGAGTTAGTAAGTCAAGGAAAAAATACTGCAAACAGCCAGAAAGAAAATTTAAATATCATGGAGCAACATGAGGATTATGCAGGACTTAGCAGCTTCTATATTAAAGGATTGGATGGGGTGGGAATATGATATTTTGGAAGAAAAAGGAGTATGGATTACAATTGAGAATTAATTACCCAGCAAAACTGAGCATAATCTTTCAGGGGAAAAGATGGATATTCAATGAAATAAGGGACTTGCATTATTTGTGATGGAAAAAACTAGAGCTAAACAAAAAAATGTGATATTCAACTACAAGACTAAAGAGAAGAATAAAATGGTAAACAGGAAAAAAAAGAACCATGTTATTCAATAATATTAAACTGTTTACATTCTTACATGAGAAGATGATACTTGTAACTCAATGATCAATGAATTGGCCATGCAATCAAAAAAGCTAGGAAAAGAGCAAATTAAAAATTAAATACCAAATTAGAAATTCTGAAAATAAAAAGAGAGATTAATGAAATTGAAATTAAGAAAATTATTGAAAAAATACATAAAACTATTCTATGGGAAAAAAACGATTAAAATAGATAAACCTTTGGTTAATTTGATTAAAAAAAAAAAGAAGAAAACCCAATTACCAGAATCAAAAATCAAAAGGGTGAATTCACCACCAATGAAGAGGAAACAACAAAACAATAATTAGAAACTATTTTGCCAAACTTTATGCCAATAAATCTGACAATGGAAGTGAAATGGATGAATATTTACAAAAATATAAATTGCCCAGATTAACAGAAGAGAAAATGAAATACTTAAATAACCCCATTTAGGAAAAAGAAACTGAAGAAGCCATCAATGAACTCCCTAAGAAAAAAAAATCTCCAGGGTCAGATGGATTTACAAGTGAATTCTACCAAACATTCAAAGAACAAATCATTCCAACACTCTATAGATAATTTGGAAAAAATAGGTGAAGAAAGAGTCCTAGCAAATTCTTTTTATGATACAAATATGGTGCTGATACCTAAACCATAAAGAGCCAAAACAGAGAAAGAAAATTATAGACCAATTTTCCAAATGGATATTGATGCAAAAATTTTAAATGAAATATTAGCAAAGAGATTATAGCAACTTATTGTGAGGATAATACACTATAACCACATGGGGTTTATTCCAGAAATACAGGGCTGGTTCAATATTAGGAAAACTGTCGATATAACTGACCATATCAACAACAAAACTAACAGAAGTTATATGGTTTTCTCAATAGATGCAGAAAAGCTTTTGACAAAATGCAGTGTCCATTCCTATTAAAAACACTAGAGAGCATAGGAATAAATGGAGTTTTCCTTAAAATGATAAGTAACATCTATCTAAAACCATCAGCAAACATTATATGTAATGGGGATAAGCTAGAAGCATTCCCAATAAGATCAGGGGTGAAACAAGGATGTCCGTTATCATCACTGTTTTTCAGTATTGTACTAGAAATGTTGGCTTTAGCAAAGAGAAGAAAAAGAAATTGAAGGAAACAGAGTAGGTAATGAAGAAACAAAGTTATCACTCTTTGCAGATGATATGATGGTATACTTAGAGAATCCTAGAAAATCAATTTAAAAAAACTACTCAAAATAATTAACAACTTCAACAAGGTTGCAGGATATAAAATTAACCCTATAAATCACAGGCATTTCTACATATTACTAACAAAGCCCAGCAGCAAGAGATAAAAAGAGAAATTACATTTAAAATAACTGCAGACAATATAAAATATTTGGGAATCTACTTGTCAAGACAAACCCAGGAACAATATAAACAAAATTGTAAAACACTTTTCACACAAAGTCAGATCTAAATAATTGGAAAAAGTCAATTGCTCATGGGTAGGTGTAACAGTAATGTAAATGGGAAGATCTTTCCCATCCATTAACAGGCCCAAGTGACCTGCCTGGGTCACATGAAAGCCTGAGTCTTATGAGCCTGTGGTGGGAGGAGTTTGCTGAATGTGTGGAGCAGGAAGGGGTGGAGCAGAGCTGAGAGGAAATGTGAGAGAGCAGTCAGAGCTGGGGGAGAGAGAGATGCAGAGCAGTAGCTAGCATGAGTGAGAGAGGGAGGGCTTTTGTCCTTGTTCGTGGAAAGGCCCTAACAGAGGAAGGCTTGAGGATGTCAGTGACCCCTGTATTGCTAATGTATATACATTTCTTTGTTGCTATGATGGATTTGGGTTTCTGGTATTGGGATTTGGCTTTCTGGTGTTTGAACAAATGTTTTGGTTCTGTCTTCAATGAAGACAGTCTATTATATTTTGCGATTCAGCACAACTCCAGTATATTCATAGCCACTGTAGGCTCTGTGAATACTACATTGGCGCCACAGTAGGTGGAACTAATATGATAAAAATGACAATTTTACCTAAATTAATTTACCTATTCAATGCCATACCAATCAAACTACCAAAAAAAAACTTTTATAGAGCTACAAAAAATAATTAAAAAATTCATGTGGAAGAACAAAAGATCAAGAATATCAGGGGAATTAATGAAAAAAAAATGCAATGGGAAGTGGCCCAGCTGTACCAGATCTAAAACCGTATTATAAAGCAGCAATAATCAAAACTACTTGGTACTGGCTAAGAAATAGTGTGGTGGATCAGTGGAATAGGTCAGGTACACAAGACACAGTAGCCAATGACTATAGTAATCTACTGTTCAATAACCCCAAAGACTGCTTCTGGGATAAGAATTCACTATTTGACAAAAACTGCCAGGAAAACTGGAAAACGGTATGGTAGAAACTAGATTTAGATCAACATCTTACACCACATACTAAGATAAGGTCTAAATGGGTACATGATTTAGACATAAAGGGTGATACCATAAGCAAATTAGGAGAGCAAAGAATAATTTGCCTGTCAGATCCATGGAGAAGGGAAGACTTTATTACCAAAGAAGAGATAGAGAATGTTATGAAATGCAAAATGGATAATTTTGATTACACTAAATTAAAAAGGTTTTACACAAACAAAGCCAATGCAACCAAGATTAGAAGGGAAGCAGAAGGCTGAAAAACAATTTTTACTGCCAAAGTCTCTGATAAAGGCCTCATTTTCCAAATATATAGAGAACTGAGTCAAATTTAAAAGAATAGAAATCATTCTCCAATTGATAAATGGTCAAAGGATATGAACAAGCAGTTTTCTGATAAAGAAATTAAAGCCATCCAGAGTCATATGAAAAAAATACTGTAGCACTATTAATTACAGAAAACAAATTAAAACAACCCTGAGATTCCACCTATCAGAATGGCTAATATGATAGAAAAAGAAAATCATAAATGTTGGAGAAGATGCGGGAAAATTGGAACACTAATGCATTGTTGGAGGAGTTGTGAACTGATTCAACCATTCTGGAGAGCAATTTGGAACTATGCCCAAAGAACTACAAAACTGTGCATACCTTTCGATCTAGTAATACCACTACTAGGTCTATATTCCAAAGAGATCATAAAAAAGGGCAAAGGATTCACATGTGGAAAATATTTACAGCAATTCTTTTTGTGGTGGCAAAGAATTGGAAAATGAGGGGATATCCATCAGTTGGGGAATGCCTGAACAAGTTGTGGTATATGAATGCAATGGACCACTTTTGTTCTATTGGAAATGATGAGTGGGCAGATTTCAGAAAAACCTGGAAAGACTAACATGAACTGATGCTGAATGAAGTGAGCAGAGGCAGGAGAACATTGTACATAGTAATAGCAACATTGTGCAATGATCAAATTTGATAGACTTAGGTCTTCTCAGCAATACAAATGATCTTGATTAGTTGTTGTCCTTCGTTCTCAAATAGGACCAAAATGACATCACTATGCTAGAGTCAAGTTTCACTATCTCCAACTGTGGCTGATTGTTTTAACAATCTGGCCAGCAGCTTCTGGGGGGCGGGGGGAAGATCCACCCACAGCCAGCACCCAGAAAGCTGCCAGCATGCCACAAAAACACAGGTTCTTTTATTTTTTTTACTTTTAATTTATTTTTGACATGTTTGGTTTTCAGCATTGATTTTCACAGGCGTTTGAAT